>CM060925.1:519432013-520632013 GCA_030737875.1 Allium sativum
CTGCCAAGTGCGCCCAGGTCAAAAATGACCTGTTGGTCAGGTCTGGTCAAGCCCTGGCTGGCCAGGTCTGTGTTTGGCCGATTTTCAGAAGCTTGCTTTGTCATTAGGGCTAGGTGGCAGGCTCTAATTGGTCTCTCTTTCGAATGAATGGCTACGATCAATCCTAGCAACATCGATGGCTCTAATCAGTTCATAAACTCTATAAAAATGACCCTAGACTAACCCTAATCTATTCATTCAAAAATAAGAACAAAGCCGCCATGTTGCTGAGGAACGTCTAGGAGTAGCCACCAAATTGGAGAGAAGATTAGGAGGCAGATTCTAAAGCCTAAAGCAATTCAAGCAAATCAAATCAACGCCTACGTCAAAAGGAGTCGCATCTCTAAATTCCTAAATTAGAGAATTCGCCACAACGATTGTAAGTAGAGTATTATTTTGGTATGAACAAATAATTGTGTTGGTTTGTATACTTGATTTGTGGCGATAAAGTAATTCATATTTGTGCGTTGCTATCAATTTGGAATATTGTATACGTTTGGATATTCTTGAATTATGTTATTCATTATGAAAAACTACATGCGGTAGTTTTATGCAAGTATACGTCGGAATATTCGCAAATTATGTAATCCATGTTGAAGCTACGTGTATGTAGTTGATTAATTGAAATTCATGCAAGTTTGGGGTTTTGCTATTATACCATGATAATGTGTATTTTTATACAAACATCATTTTTGTGAAGTAATTGGAATAAGTTTGGGTTATCATAATTCATATGGAAACTATGTTGAAATTTTGGCACCATGATCTATGTATTAAGCCATGTTTTGTACTAGAAACCTATTTGCAAACTTATGAATATGACTAGGCTATGATTGATATTTTACATAATTGAAAACCACGTTAGTTCTATATTGTTAGCAAGAATTATATGATGACATATGTGAGACATGGCTAGGTTAGACTCAAAAACCCCTTTTTGCAAGTTTGCTTGAATAAAGTAAACACCATGTTTAGGAATATTTATGCATAAGTATATTTGTAACATCGTTATGTGATTAGACTTAAATTATGATTTAAGTTGAACTATGCTTTTGTATTAGTGACAAAAGTAATCCTCTTTGTAAACATGTAGAAACCTTATGAACATGATTTGCTTATGTTTGACATTATGCCTAAATAAGAACCTAGGTCTATGTTGCTGTTAGCCTACTTTGTGAACTAGGCAACACAAAGTCAAGGAACCAAACATTGAAGGGCATTTTTAATTAGAAGACTTCGGTTCGGATTGGAGAAGACTCTGCAATCTAGATTAGATAGCAGCAGCCGTTCGGTTCGGGTCAGAACAAGCAATCGGTTCGGATCGGAAAGAGTCCTCTGTTCGGATCGGTGAAATCCTGTTGAGTAAATTGGTAAGGCATATCTGATCGGATCGGAGGGCAACTAAATCTCGATTGGATCGGAAAACCACCTGTTTGCCACGAAAATGGATCGGAGCGGAGCAGATTGGAGAAAAAGAGAGCATCGCATCAAAGCCAATCCGGTTCGGATCGGGTATCCCGATCCGAACCCCTTATCTGCGCGTCTCCGACCCGAACCCATGCTCCATGTTACTCTCCTGCAAAATCGCCTGGATAACCGGACCGGCTATGACTAATTCCTACCTATAACGTTCGTTCCTTTGATGCGCTGTCGACATAATAGTTCATCCGAACCCGAAGATAGTGGGATGGATGACATGTGACCCCGACCCGGATCAAGTTTCAGGCAAATTCACACCTATAAATACCCCGTCTGGAGACAAAGAGAAGGATCTTTTTTAGGCACTTTGAGAATTCAACTACCTCCATAATCCGAACTCCATTGCTCCCGGAGAATCCAAATCTTCTTTCGTTATTTGTTTTAATCTATTGAGTGAATATAAGTGAGTTGTGAGTGAAATCAAGTGACAATTACATTGTACTTGTAATTGAAACATTGAATATAGTGAAAACTAAGTGGACGTAGGCATTTCTTCGCCGAACCACTATAAATCCTGTGTGTTCATTTTTATTTTTTATTCCATCTTATTTGCTTCTAATCAATTCGGGTGTTAGAACCACTTTTGGATCTAACATTTTGGTGCTTTCACTGAGAATCCTCATCTAAATTCTTTATTTTCCGGGATCTCTTTCTACGTTTTGGACCGTTGAGTTCAAAGAAGTGAATTCTTAAGTTTCTCCGCTTTTTTACATTTGTTGAAGTGATTGTCAAAGACTCATGGCCAAAGGAAAAGGCAAGGAAGTTCAGTCTGTTCGAGGAAATGGAGCTGGCGAAGATCAGCAAAATGCTGTTGTAACAAGGTCTCGGGGGCAGAGTTCAGCAGCAGGAAGAATCAATGCAGGAAATCCGAGCCGACAGCAGGGGGAGAGCTCCGATCCGATCCGGGTAGGAGACTCTGAAGCAGTGCATTCCCCCAATATGAACCGACCCGAGCTGCTCGCTGCGAACCGATCCGACCAGGCACCCCAGCTCCGATCCGATCCGACTTCTTACCTCCGACCCGACCCGATGCTTGGTGAAGCTGGAACCTCTACTCGAGTCCCTACGATGCTCCAATTCTAGCTGCCAGGGTTGGTGATCAGGTCAATCCATCTGCGCCCATCACTCAAGGAGATTTTTCGCGCTTGCTTGACATGCTTGAGAGTACAAGGGAAGCCATGAAAGTTCACGAGCGCACTAATCTCATGATGCAGGAAAATATGAGGCTCATGAGTCAGGAGATTAGTGAACTCCGTCGACAGAGAACTCCATCACCGGTTCGTCACACACCAGTAGATCAATCTTCATCTTCTGAGGAAGAGAGGCCCCGTGAGCGAAGGCCACTCGAGCGACCTCAGAACGTGGAGCAACTGACATTTTGATCTTTGGGATCTCGTGAGGATATCGCACGAGCAATAGGAAACAATGACCCCACTCGGGGGCAAAGACTCCAGTCCCCTCATCCCGAGATCGACCGGGAACGCAGGGAGCGGAATCGAGCAGAGGCAGCTCGAAGAAGAAGAGTATCTCCTGAGCAAGAGCCCAGAAGGAACTCGGATACTAGGGCCAGGGAACCTGAGCGGCCCCTAACTAATGCTGATGTACAGGCAATGGTTCGCCAAATTATGTCCGAGAGACGGAATTATACAAATGAAGACTATGGCATTGAGCGAAGCCATACTCCCTTCACCGACGATATCCTCGACTTCCAATTTCCCCGACGCTTTAACTTGCCACAAATGGACAAGTACAACGAAAGGACTGATCCGGGACAACATTTGATGAGGTATTCGTGGCTCATGAATGCTGCTGCTGCCCCAGATGAAGTGAAGTGCAAAGCATTCGCAATCTACCTAGAAGATGTGGCATTGTTCTGGTTTACCCGACTTCCTCCTCGTTCGATTTCTAATTACAAGGAACTAAGCGAGCGTTTCATGAACCAGTTCCGACTACATGCCCGAAAGTCCAAAAGTGTTATTGAATTATCGAGAATCAAACAGGCACCAGGAGAATCTTTAAGGGCATATCTTGATCGTTTTAATCAAGCTGTAACTGAGGTCAGTGACCCGCATGAGCCCACTATTCTGATGGCATTGAAGGAAGGAGTCGATCCTGAATCTGAGTTTGGAGACTACCTTTCTGGGAAGACACCCCCCACAAGGGAGGTATTCTACGAAAAAGCTGATATTTATTTAAGGCGAGAGGAGGCCAGGGCAAACCGAAAGAGAAAGTCTGAGACGTCTTCAAAGGAGAATGTGCAGAGTAATATCGCCGTGAAGCAGTCGGGGGAGAATTCTGGCAAGGTTGAAGTAAATGTAGGAAACAAGGGTGGAAACAACAATACTGGAAGTGGGGGAAACAACAACAATAACCGTAATTCGAGCGGTAACAGAAGAAACAGAAATAGGGGAAGTGACCCTAACAAAAGTCCCCGATTCCAGAACTACGAGAATTATACACCATTGAACGACACCCTGGAAAATATTTACCTGGATACGTACAATGTGTTGCAGTACAAAAGATCGCCACCTCGTGATTCGACCGAGAAAGAAATGGCGACAGGGAAATTTTGCTTGTTTCACGGAACTCATGGACATTCGACCAATGAATGTCGGCATTTGAGGGATGTGATTGAGAAGCTGTTGCGTGAAGGAAAGTTGGATGAGTACAAGGTTGCCCCGAGGGACAGGGGGCAAGGAGAGCAGGCTCCAAAACAGATTCTACCTGCTCCTAAGCCTACAGCGCAGCAGAAAGGTAAAGGGATTGTCATCAACTCCATAGTAGGCGGACCTCACCCGGCAATCCGAAGTTTCAGATCAATGGATCAGTATGTGAATGCTGCCAAGCATCTAGACGTGAATGAAGGTGATGATTTGGAAGATGTCACTCCAATAAAACAACAGAAGACCATGTTTGACGACGTGGTATTTCGAAGTCGAGACAATACTGGGATACAATCACCCACCAATGATCCGTTGGTTATTACTACCACCATTGGGCCGGCTTTGGTCCATAAGGTATTAGTAGACAATGGAAGTTCCGTTAATATCTTGTTCAAGAAGTCATTTGATCAGATGAAGCTTGAGCCCGAAGATCTGAAGCCTTGTGAAGGATGGATTAGAGGCTTCAACGGGGCGTCGAGAGCTCCCCTGGGATACATAGAGTTGCCCGTGACCCTGGGGCAAGGAGAACGTAGAAGAGTGCGAATGCTACAGTTCGTAGTATTGGACGTAGATTCGCCTTACAACGCGTTTTTGGGAAGACCTGCCCTCGCTGAATTCAGAGTTTGTATCGCCCCTTGGTGTCTGTTACTTAAGTTCCCAACCGAAGTCGGAACTGGAGTAATGAGAGGGGATCAGGTTTCCGGACGGGCTTGCTATGTGGCCGAGTTAAAAATGTTGATGAAAGGACTTGACGTTGAGAGTAAGGATGCCTCGTCTCCCTCAAAGTGGGACTCGGCATAGCAATTAGAGAAATTGACCCCAAAGGAGTTGCCCAAAGGAACACCTGAAGACCTGGACCCTAGAAAAGACGAGGAACCAGAGGCTAGGAATGAAACTCCTAATGAAGCGACAGTGGAAATTCCCATTGATGAAGCTGATCCGACAAAAGTTTTGAAAATTGGTTCTCAATTGGATCCACGTCGAGCTAAAGAACTAACGGACTTCTTGAAGGCAAACCTGGACGTGTTTGCCTGGACCCATGCTAACATGTGTGGGATATCGCCATCCATTATAAGTCACAAATTGAATGTGAATCCGAAGCATCCACCTGTGAAGCAAAAGAGACGCATGCTGGGCCCAGAGAGGTCGGCTTCTCTCAAAGAGGAAGTAGAGAAGTTGAAGCAGAATGGATATATTCGAGATTCGACATATCCCGACTGGATATCGAATCCTGTCTTAGTAAAGAAGCCAAACGGAAAGTGGCGGACTTGTATTGACTTTTCAGATTTAAATAAAGCTTGCCCGAAAGATAGTTTCCCACTTCCCAGGATTGACCAGCTTGTAGACTCGACAGCAGGTCATGAACTTCTTTCTTTCATGGACGCATACTCTGGATACAACCAAATTCCTATGCATGTACCAGACCAAGAGCATACGAGTTTCATTACGAATTTGGGGCTATATTGTTATGTTGTCATGCCATTTGGGTTAAAAAACGCTGGAGCTACTTATCAGCGCTTGGTAAATAGAATGTTTTATGATCAAATAGGAAAAACTATGGAAGTTTATGTGGATGATATGCTTGTCAAATCAAAGCAGTCTTCCAGTCATACGCAAGACTTAGCGGAAATGTTTGGTATCTTGCGAAAGTATCGGATGAAATTGAATCCTCTGAAATGCTCATTTGGAGTGGCATCGGGAAAGTTCCTTGGCTCTATTGTGAGCTCCCGAGGAATTGAAATCAACCCTAGCCAGATAGCAGCGATTAGAAACATAGAAGAACCGAAAAGAATTAAAGACGTCCAAAGTCTGGCAGGGAAAATAGCGGCGCTGAGTAGATTCATCTCCAAAGCCACAGATAAATGTGTTCTGTTTTTTGATTTGATAAAAAGGGGAAAGAAGAACTTCCAATGGACTCCGGATTGTGTTGAGGCCTTTCGAAATCTGCTGGAACTGCTAGAGAAACCGCCAATTTTATCAAAGCCTATAGATCATGAAGAATTGTTTGTTTACTTGGCGGTCTCGGCTCACGCTGTCAGCACAGCCCTGGTTCGAGAAGAAAACAAAGTACAAAGGCCGGTGTATTATGTAAGTATGAAATTAGCAGCGGTAGAACGCAACTACCCAAAGATTGAGAAGCTTGCTTACAGCCTCCTGATCGCATCCCGAAAACTTCGTCACTATTTCCAAGCCCATCCAATAATCATATACACCGACCAGCCCTTGAGGCAAGTATTGCAGAGACCCGAAGCATTGGGAAGGTTGATCAAATGGAACATAGAATTAAGCCAGTTTGATTTGAATTTTCAACCACGAAAGTCAATCAGGGGGCAAGCTCTAGCAGACTTTATTGCGGAGTTCACCATTCCAGAGGAGGAAATAGTCAATGACCGAGTGGTTAAGTCCGAGGATGAGCTAGAGATGAATCCGTGGAAATTATATACAGATGGAGCTAAGAATGACCGAAGGTCCGGAGCTGGAATTGTCTTAGTCACTCCCGAGGGACGATTGTTATATTACGCCCTGCGATTAGAATTTTCGGCAACTAACAATGATTCAGAATATGAAGCCCTGATTGCCGGGCTGAAGCTTGCTAAAGACCTCGGAGTAAAAATGATGGACATATTTTGTGACTCTAAAATTGTTGTTTGTCAAGTGCGAGAGGAATTCGTGGCTCGAGGACCTCGACTTATCGCCTACCTCAAGAAAGTGAAAGAGCTATTGAATAGCTTAGATCGGTACAGCATAACACATATTCCCAGACTTGAAAACCAGAAAGCGGATAGACTAGCAAAGCTGGCAAGTTCTGATAATCCAGAGGAGACTGAAATAATTCCAATTGAAACGTTGGAATCGCCAAGCTTTGAGTCAATGGAAATTGAATTTACCTTTGAAGCAGAACCAGAGAAGGAGTCATGGATGACTCCAATTAAGAATTTCCTTAAGAATGGGACACTCCCATCAAAGAAAAGTGAGAAAAGAGCTGTAGTCCGCAAAGCTACCAGATATGTCATACAAGATGGTATTCTCTATAGACAAGGATTTTCTATGCCCCTGTTACGATGCATCGCACACGACGACATCAAGCGTGTACTAAGAGAAGTACACGAAGGTGAGTGTTGAGATCATACAGGAGGTCAAACTTTAGCAAAGAAGATATTGCGATACGGATACTTCTGGCCTACAATCAATAAAGATGCAGCTGATTATTCACGACGCTGCGATAGGTGCCAGAGATTCGCCAAAATCCCCAGGGCACCGTCGACCCAACTTAAATCAATGGTGAGTCCTTGGCCATTTGCCACATGGGGAATTGATATCATTGGAGTTTTACCGATTGGTAAAGGAGGAGCCAAGTATGCAATAGTGGCCGTGGACTATTTTACGAAGTGGGTGGAAGCTGAGCCCTTGACTAAGATCACAACAAGAAAGGTGATAAGTTTTGTGGTCAGAAATATTATATGCCGGTTTGGGATTCCAAGGACGATTATAACTGACAACGGAACCCAGTTTGATAGTACTGAATTCAGAAATTTCTGTCAGAAGTATAAGATAGACAAGCGATATACTGCAGTTGCCTATCCGCAATCGAATGGGCAAGTAGAGGCAATAAACAAAGTAATAAAATCCATCCTCAAGAAACGGTTAGAGCGTGCAAAGGCAAGATGGGTTGACGAATTGCCTCTAGCTTTGTGGGCATATCGAACAACATTTAAAACAGCCACCGGTCATACCCCTTTCTCTCTTTCCTTTGGTTCAGAAGCAGTAATTCCAGTTGAACTGGAAGTTCCTTCCCACAGGGTGACATATTGTGACCCGATGACGAATCGGGCGCTCTTACTTGAGTCTCTTGATGAAGTCGAAGAAAAAAGGGATGAAGCGGATTTGCGTGCGGCAAGACATCGGCGTCAGATGGCACGCTATTATGATAAAAAAGTTCGCCTCAGAACTTTTGAACCAGGGGATTTGGTGCTAAAGAGAGTTTTTCCATCCCTTCCTCACCTCGGCACAAAATGGGAAGGACCCTTTGTCATCCAACGGAAACTTGAAAAAGGAACCTTCAAGTTAACGACCGTAGATGGCGAAGAAGTCCCCAGAGCATGGAATGCCCAACACTTAATGCGATATTTGGATTAAAAACACTGTACTTTGTGTTATTTTTCTTATGAACTCTGTAATAAGGCACGACTTGCCTTGGGAAAGTTTGATGATATGAATAAAGGACTATAAAGTGGATGTAGGCTACGACTTAGCCGAACCACTATAAAAATATTGTGTGTTATTTACTTTTATGCATTACGTATATACATTTATCAGTTATTCTGTTGTGATTATAAGATACAGGATAACTCACAGCCTAAAAAAGGTTGAAAACAGTTTAGACATAAAAAGAAGCACAACGATTATTTGTGCAATAAGACATAAAAGAATGAGAAAACGACATTCTTAACTCTAACTCTCCAGAGAAAGAGAGAGAGTATAAAAGCGTCTCTGACTGAGCGCTAAAAAAGAAATTCTCTTCCTAACTCTAACTCTCCAGAGAAAGAGAGAGAGTATAAAAGCGTCTCCGACTGAGCGCTGAAAAGGAAATTCTCCTCCTAACTCTAACTTTCCAGAGAGAAAGAGAGTATAAATGCGTCTCCGACTGAGCACCGAGAAAGAATTTTTTTCCCGTTGAACGACCGGGGAATAAACAGATGACTGAACTCGAACTCTAACTCTCAAGAGAAAGAGGGAGAGCATAAAAGAAATGCCAGAAAAAACGACAGGTACTGACAGCACAGGAAGTGTTATCCCGTCAGAAAATCGGGAGCTTTCAGATTGCTTGGTTAAGCATTGAATAACTTGTGGAAATTGACTGGGGACACGTATGCATACGCATATTTCCCCCTTCCACAACTTCGTTTCATAACTACAGACATGCATTTGTACATAAGTGCAGAACTACTAACAAATAAACATTGCAAAAAGTGAATTATTTTTATTTACAAATGAATGAATTTGTATAGGGAAATAACTAAAAAAGAAAGTGCAGGAGCTGCTTTTGCAGCAGCAATTATTGGTTCATAAAGATGCTAAAAAGATACAGGGGAATCCGCTACTTAGGTTTGGAATGAGCCTTAGATTTCTTGGCGGCTTTCTCCGCATCCTTTGCTTCCTTCTCGGCTTCAGTCAAGATTCTTTTTGATTTCTTTTTCCCTGAAGATGCGGTACTGGAGCCAGTAGACTTCTTCCCGGAGGGCGGGACACTGGAATCAAGAGAAGATTTTTTAGCAAGTTCTTCGGTAATAGATCTAGTTGAGAGCTTAACAACTAACCTTGATCCCGCATCCACAACTGCGAGGGGCTTGAGGACCTCAGGGTCTAGTTCTTCGGCCTTTAATTGCAAGCGCTTATCTTGATCAGCCTTCATGGCAGCCAAGGTAACGTCATCAGCGCTTTTCGACTCCCCAGTTATTGCAACCTCCGGTTCCTCTTCATGCCCCCTGTCTCCTCCGTCGTCCTTTAAAGCTGCTATCATTTCTTCATCATGAGGAGTGGTGACCTTAGTTGGCTCCCTTCCTTCTCCCGAGTCTATAGGAGTAGCCTTGTCTTCCCCTTCTTCGGCCCTATCAGCGGGCTTTGTCCCAACGGCAGCTCCTTGAGATACATCTGTCTTTTTGGATGATTCAACACCTACAGAATGAGAAGCAACGGTTATCAACTCAGGCGAAAACAAAGGGTCTCTCGTCGATTGTTCAATCACGTGGCGAAAGGTAGAAATAGCTTTGGCAAATTGAGGAGAAAAGATAGGGATACCTTCCGAAGGCTTTTCTGCGGTGGTGGCTACTGCCTCTGGTGTTGCTTCAGGAATGGGAGATAGAAGAGATGTTCGGGAAATTCCCGGATTTTCGGGATCATACCCTTCTACTTCGGGAGTTGCAGGAGCAGAAGAAGAGGAACCAGCTTTGAGGATGGTTTTTTGTTTAGACTTCCGTCTCTCTTCTTCCATGGCCTCAGCAATAAGGCGGCGTCCTTCAGCTAGGCGCTCCGGTTCATCATCTCTCAAGTATTTCTCCATCAGTTTATCTTCATCAAGGGAATCGACCTTAAGTTCTTCTTTTTCCCACTCGACGATTTGATTCCATACTTGAACCAGAGTGGATGGATAGTCCTCGATCCAAGAAATGTTTCGACGACGAGTAATGTGCGCGAAGAATTCAATCATTAGCTCGCCGAAGCCCTGAATCTCAGCCTCCGCCTCAGATAATTGCTTGCGGGCCTCCTCCGCAGATTTAATAGCACACTCCACATTGCCCTCTTCCAGAGAAGCCATGTTTTCTGCCTCCAACAACTTCGAAGCCAAGTCAGCATTCTTCTTTTCTAATTCAACACTCCTTTTTGCTAACTCGGCGTTTTTCTGTTCAAGCTCAGCATAAGCAAGGTGTGTTTTAGCAGCTTCTGACTTGGCCTCGTCAGCTTGCTTTTTTAGTTTAGAGCGCTCCTGAGTGTGAGACTCAAGCAAGTCATGATAATGCTTTTGCATGTCCTCGAATTGTTGTTTGAAGTTAGAAGCGTTCTTTTGAGCGACAGCTAACTGAGCCTGAGTATCTTCTAAATCTTTTCCTAGAGCTTTTAAGGCCTTAGCATCCTCCTCCGCGGTCTTTTGCATTGAATTAGCATTTGTCATTAGAGTGCGGATGATTCTAGAAAGATTGCGTGAATACTTGAACATCTCGGAATATTGTTTTTCCACCAAATCAATCTTTGCCTTGGCCTCATCTGCCCAATTAGAAGAAATAGGTTCAAGGGAAGGTAGAAAGGTCAGACTCTCGAAGTAGTGCTCGGGAAATTGCTCCTCTAAATATGCCAGCTTTACTGCAGTTCCCGCATCTAGTGGGGGAGGAGCGGGAATTGATAATTCGGAGCCCCTATGTGAAGAGGATTCAGTAATCTCTTTACCCGACCTAGGTCGCTTAGTGGTAGGGACCTTGTGCTTACTTCGAGACCCGGTTTCTTTCGGAGGAGTTCTCTCTCTACTCCGCTTTTCATAGGTGGAAGTGGAGTCTTTAGATGGTGGTCTGTCCTCTTCCCTGCGGCCTTGATAGCCCTTATATTTATCTTGTTCTGGCCGAACCGGACAGCGAGAACGTGAAGATCGAGAGCGATAAGAATCATAGGGTCTTCTCTCCTCCCTACCACGATCATCCCGGCGATCATACTCGACATCCTGAGGAGGATTGGTCATGCTGCGACGAAGCTTTCTTATATCGTAGTAGGATCGAGAAATTGTACCTGCACGATAAATCAAACGAAGTTTAGAATTAATGGATTCATGGAGAAAGAAGTGCAATGAATGCAAATGCTATGGTGTAAAGTGCATCCTAAGTGGTGTGTTTCCCCCCAACCAACCCGAGTCTGAAGCTAGACTAGTGCGGGCAGGCTCTTTGGCCTTAGCGGGAGTAGTTTCTTCAGAAGAGGTGAAGACTAAAGGATCCTTCCTGAAATCCTCTGAAGTATATATAGTCTCAGGTAAGGGGAGATCTCCCAAACCCTGAAATATGTGCTCATCAGTGTTATGAACATCCCCTTCGGAAGCATGGAGTGGCGACTCTTGGGAGGATTTTGATTTGTCTAGGGAGGTAGTTTCCTCGGGGGCAATGTACCCCTCACGATGCTTTTCGGCCAGATTAGCCAATTCATCATCTTGCGTAGAAGATGGAGAAGGTGAAGTGTGAAGAGGCGCTGTAGGAATTCCTGAGCCTTCTCCTATTCCTGGGACTACCTCCACTGGAGGAATGTACGCGTATGGAACCGTCCCATGTCCAATGCTACGAAAAACAGACAACAGCCCATGAAAGTGAAGGTATTCATCTTTAAGGACCTCGTCGATAGTCAAGAATTTTTGATCGCCATTAAGAAGTCGATGCATCCGATTAAAGAACACCTGATCTGATATCTGTTTGGGATTGTCGACTGCAAACAAAAAGGAAAACAGGTCAGAATGATGATTCAAGTGTATAGAGTCCGGATTTAGAAAATCAACGCTTTACTTGATTTTGTCCATCTCCTGGCGCATCCAGACTGTTGCTTTATGTAGAACCATTCTAGTCTGGAATCTCCAGCTTTACTGCTAAATGGTGCAGAGATTATCTTCCTTTTTGAGACTGATTCAAAGTAGCAGAAGGATGGAGTCTCTCGAGTCCGATGCTTGAAATTATAGAAGAAGTGAACGTCATCGAACGTGAGCTCTATGCCTAGGATTTCGCGATATGCTATGTACAAGGTGTGCAAATAGGCATATGAATTGGGATGCAATTGCATGAGGGCAATCCGCATTTGTCTTAAGAAATCAACGATGAATGGAGAGAATGGAGGAATGGCACCAACCATGCACATCAATCGAGTGACCGTCATATATCCTTCTGGAGGGTTATGGGGGGCGGTCAGAGCGTGAAGGCACTAGAGTGTCCCTTTTCATTATCCCGTATTTTAGGCAAATTCGGACAAGTCGATCGTTGTCAATTGTTGATTCAACGGAGTCCAAGGGTGATTCCAATATGATGGCTGATTCAAATTCATCGGGCGCTCGATTGTCACCAATTCCCCCTTCCTCCTCAAAACCCAGAGAAGCCTCATTCTCCGAAGACGCCTCGTTGCTTTCTCGATCTCCAACCCCGTAGTCAGGACCCTCACTATCCCATTCCGGATCAGACGAAGAAGATATATCCTCAAGAGTGATTTTGTTAGAAGTTTCCGGGGTTTCTTTCCTCTCAGCTAGGCGGGAAGAGCGTCTGGGCCTCATTGTCATAGAACTATTGAAGAAGCAATAGCACGGATTAGAGTAAATTATCCCGTGCCCCCCTATGCATGTGTGTGAATTAAAATGTGTGCAGCAAATGTGGGAAATGCAAAATAAAAGTACAGCAATGAAAGACGAAGCTTTGAAGAAAAAGTGATAGTCAAAGTTGTTCTTAATTTTCGTTTATGTCCGCAAGGCACTATCCTAACTGTTCATTAAGTTGAAGATTATGTCAAGCATTGATTAACCCTGGTTGGATAAAGTCTAGTGCTTTGAGTTGGAGTATGCATATCATTCAGTTCGGATAGGGTGCCTTCATTGTTGGGTTCGGATCGGATGTGTATATAGCTGGGATCGGTTCGGGTCTACGTATTGTTTGGTTCGGAGAAGACGTTCATGTTTGGCAGATTAAATCCGGATCGGAATAAGCCTTCGGAGTGGTTCAGCAAGCAAAAAGATCCATACGTCCTTTTCCTTTCTCTATCTTTTCTCCCGACCCGACCTGGTCGGACAAGCATGGCTTTCTCCACATCGCATTTCATTCCGACCCGATTCTAACATATGAACTTATCCTCTCCTCAGCTGCTTCAGCACTTCCTAACCCGAACCGAACCCAATTCCTATTCTCCCATTTCTCGTCTTCACATTTCGTTAGACCCGAACGAAATTAAGCGTTTATGTGCTTGAATGTTTAATGCTGGATCCAAATGACCCTCGTTGCCACCTCGAGACGGCGAAGACGCCATCAACGACGATGATAAACGGTGGAGGAGATCCAGGCGTCGGAGTTCAACAAATACCACACTCCAACCGCTCGATTTAACCGCAAATCCTAGTTAAAGTTAGTTATTACATAAATAATCGGAGATTCAAAATACCTAGATGTTTTATTCGCAGAATGAAATGAAGAGTTTGGAGTTTTTAGATTTTTTAGGAAGTGGGGTTTCGGTGTAAAACTGGGAGAACAAGAATTGTGGGAGTAAAGAAGGTAGGAGAGTTTGGGTGGTCGAGTTTATATAAGCAGCGAGATGGCTCTTTGTATTCCCCGTGTTTTACTCTGTTCGGACCGAGTCCAAGCTAGCCCACACCTTCTGGTCCATCAACCCAGTGCAAAGCGAAACAGGAAGAAAAGGTGCTCGAGTCAGCATCCGAACCGGATTGACATCTGTGCATTCCTCTAGCATCCGAACCGGATTGACATCTGTACGTTCCTCTAGCATCCGAACCGAGTAGAAATCTGTGCATTCTTCTAGCATTCGAACTGGATTTAAAAGAAAAATTAGGAAAGATCATACCTGAGAAGAATACTATATGTCGAGAAGAACTTCTGGACTTGACTCAAAAATGATAAAATGAATCAAGTATTTCACGACATATATATATAAGTGATAACAGACATGTCTTCATGGAGCAACGCACCTTCACAAACGAACAGAAGTGACTTTCTGACTGTTCTGATTCAAGGACTAGCATTTCAAACGACATCAAAGCACGCTTCGTATGCAACAGAAGCATCCTTTGAGGGGGAAAAATGTTAGCCTACTTTGTGAACTAGGCAACACAAAGTCAAGGAACCAAACATTGAAGGGCATTTTTAATTAGAAAACTTCGGTTCGGATTGGAGAAGACTCTGCAATCTAGATTAGATAGCAGCAGCCGTTCGGGTCGGGTCAGAACAAGCAATCGGTTCGGATCGGAAAGAGTCCTCTGTTCGGATCGGTGAACTCCTGTTGAGTAAATTGGTAAGGCATATCTGATCGAATCGGAGGGCAACTAAATCTCGATTGGATCGGAAAACCACCTGTTTGCCACGAAAATGGATCGGAGCGGAGCAGATTGGAGAAAAAGAGAGCATCGCATCAAAGCCAATCCGGTTCGGATCGGGTATCCCGATCCGAACCCCTTATCTGCGCGTCTCCGACCCGAACCCATGCTCCATGTTACTCTCCTGCAAAATCGCCTGGATAACCGGACCGGCTATGACTAATTCCTACCTATAACGTTCGTTCCTTTGATGCGCTGTCAACATAATAGTTCATCCGAACCCGAAGATAGTGGGATGGATGACATGTGACCCCGACCCGGATCAAGTTTCAGGCAAATTCACACCTATAAATACCCCGTCTGGAGACAAAGAGAAGGATCTTTTTTAGGCACTTTGAGAATTCAACTACCTCCATAATCCGAACTCCATTGCTCCCGGAGAATCCAAATCTTCTTTCATTATTTGTTTTAGTCTATTGAGTGAATATAAGTGAGTTGTGAGTGAAATCAAGTGACAATTACATTGTACTTGCAATTGAATCATTGAATATAGTGAAAACTAAGTGGACGTAGGCATTTCTTCGCCGAACCACTATAAATCATGTGTGTTCATTTTTATTTTTTATTCCATCTTATTTGCTTCTAATCAATTCGGGTGTTAGAACCACTTTTGGATCTAACAGTTGTAGTTAAGAGTATGTGACATCTAATTTAGATTCTTATCTTAACTACAAGTTTACATGGTTTGATTCATGTCACCTATACTTTATGACCAAAGTATATGTTACTACTATGCAAGTACACCAGTTTCTATTTTGTAGTTCCAACGTCACATTGCAAGTTCATGCCCTCACAATCCCCTTTTCGTGTATGTAATCACGCTTTAAGCCTCCCCTCTTTCGTATGGCTAAGTTGGGCTTAAAAAAAGGTTAAGCCCAACATACATATAATAAACGAGCGGATTAAACGGGGGTAGATAACGTTGGGCTAAATTAATTAATAAATGAAAAGATAAAGTATAGGGGCCCAAATTCAAGTATGGGTTGGGCCCATGATTGGTGTAACCTTCACACCATTGATTTTTAATGGGCCGCAAATATTTATATATAAATAAAGAAGAAAGACAAAATATGTAAATGTAGAAAATATGATGTGTTTAACCCGAGGTTGGATTGAGTTGTGATGTAAACCTGCCCGGAACCGCCCGGCTGTCCAGTAGTCACAACAATACCTATCCAATGTGGGAGGTTAAACATGAAGCGCAATAAGGACCCGAGGTTAGACTGAGTTGTGGCGTAAGACTGCCCGGAACCAACCGGCAACAGGCAGCCACAACGATACCTGTCTAATGTGAGAGGTCAGGGCCTTAATAAGACAATTAAGGCTGAGTCAGGACTGTTAGGATTAAGTGGACTAAAGACTTAATCAAAATGGAACATGCTAAACTAAACGGACTGGTGGGGTTAGGTTAGAAAACACTTAACCAACTTAGCATGTTGGCTAGAGATAGAAAACCTAGTAACGGGGGACCCTTTTCAGCAGTAACCCTATAATGTGTATCATGATACCCTGAAACTAGGCAGGGTGGGGCACGATTACTGGGCTGATTGTAAGAGGTCAAATCGACGGCGGTGGTGCAGCAGGGTAGGTTCTAACGGGGTGCGGGCGTGCACACACTCCGGCGCAGAAAACTAAGGCACTGGGCACCAGTAGCATACCTGTGCATTCTAGGATTGTGTCGGGCCGCCGCCATGGGACTTGATACACCCCATGGTGGGACCAGCATAGGTAACTACGACATCGGGGGCCGTAAGACACATCTAACTATGCGAGTAGGAGCCGATCATCATTGAATGGATCACATCACCCTGATTATGGGGTGCCAGTTGGAAACTAGTTTATATGGGTTCAGAGATTAACATGGGGTACGATAGTATATTCGACCCTAGACAACTTAACTAAGTTTATAGTGCTTTCCCACTTCTTGATTATACTTATCATACTCAGTTCTTTATTCATAGACAAAATAGTCCTAGACTTACTCAGGCTTTATGTCTGACTCTACTTTTCTTTCGTCTTCTTTTCTTCCGTTCCCCCCCCCCCCCAGGTCCACAGGGAGGGAACACTGCAGCTTGACCAGCCTTCACATCCAGCTTGAAGAGGAGAAATGTATTGCTTGGATCTCTTTCCGTTTTTGAACTATGGCTTTGGACAACCACTATGGGGCTTTTGCAGTTTATCTATGTTTTCTTTATGCTTCTTTAAATAATGTAATCAAGACAGATTATGAAAGTGTTATGTTATGTTTTTGGAAAAGATGTAAGACAATCATGGTGATGTTGCTGTAACACGTATTTGCTTTTTATGAAATAAAAGTTGTTTGTTTTTCCGCTGTTTACAAATATGTGTTCTTATATCTGTCTTGTATATCTGTGACTTAAACTTATAAACCTCCACCAAAATTAGGACATTCCCTTTGAGAGTGACCCTAACGGAGGTGGGGTGTTTCACTTGGTATCAGAGCATAGGTTTACTAGATAAGATAAAAAGTTTTGAAAATTTATTTTCAAAAAGGAAATTTAAAGAAGCATTTTTAAAAGAAAAAAAATATTATTTTATTTTAAGAGGCAAAGTCCACTCCCTAAAGCCATAGGTACTATCTCTTATCCTTCGTTTTGAATCTATCCTCTCTGTTTCAGCATGTATGGAGACCTTACTCCCCTGCTGCTGACGCTTTCACTCCTCCTCCTCCACGTGAACCAGCAAGCGGAAGAGTCCCAGAGTAGGAAGACGAATAATAGTCAAACAAGAAAGGATCGTAACAGTAATAATAAGAAACGAGAAAAAAAAAGAAATGTAATTTTTGTGGTACGGAAGTGCACATAGCCAAGGATTGTAGAAAGAGGAAAAGAAAGCAAGGAGAATGTTTTCATTGTGGGGAGACTGGACACATCAGCAAAGACCGCCCTGAGAAGATAGACTTTAAGAAGGGCGGGAAAGACAACAAGTCCCAAAGAGAAGAGGAAGTGTAAATTCTGTGGCAAAGTGGGGCACTTAGTGAAAGATTGCCGGAAAAAGAAGGCCAAGATGAATGGTGGGTGCTTTTCTTGCGGTGAGGTAGGCCACAGGGCTAAGGACTGCCCAAAGAAACGAGGTATAAATACTTCGGTAGAAAGTGTAGTTTATCTTTAAGATCACCCCGTTCGCACTTTATTTGATTCTGGCGCATCACACTCCTTTATCTCGTCTGCTTTAGTAGAATCTCTGCACCTAAAAACTAGTATGGTAGAGGACCCCTTAATTGTTTCAAACCCAATTGGGGGCCCGGCTCATTTGTCTATGATCTGTTTGAGATTGAAAATTTCTATTCTAAGTGTAGAATTTCAATGTAGTGCCTTTGTTTTGGGCTTTTCGGGTTATGGTTTGATTTTGGGTATGGATTGGCTATCCAGTAATGGGTCCATCCTTGATTGTGAGAAAAGGGTTGTTAGGCTCCTAACCCAGCTCGGTAATACTTTGGAAATATCTTGTAATCCCTCGTATGCGGTTATGCTTAGTTATCTTGAATCGCTAGATGCCTCTGTTGAAAATTTGCAATCAGTTAGAGTAGTCCGGGAATATTCGGATGTCTTCGAAGAGGTGAAGGGCTTGCCTCCGAAGCGGGAGATAGACTTCCGCATATATCTTGTAGATAATGCAAAGCCCGTTGCGTTGCCCGTTAGACACATGGCTCCACGGGAAAGGAAAGAGCTCAGTAAACAGATTAAAGAGCTTCTAGAAAAGGGGTTCATTAGGAGGAGCATTTCAGAATGGGGCGCTCCAGTGGTGTTCGCTACAAAGGCGGATGGTTCACTCCGTCTATGTGTTGACTATAGGGAGCTCAATAAGCTAACGAAGAAGAATAGGCACCCTCTCCCTAGAATTGACGATTTGTTTGATCAGCTTGTAGGAGCGTCTGTTTTCTCCCAACTCGATTTAGCAACCGGTTTTCATTAGCTAAGGGTGGCTGAAGATAGCATCGATAAAACGGCATTCAGAACCCCAGACGGCTTCTTTGAATGGCTTGTCATGCCTTTCGGCTTGACAAATGCACCTGCTTACTTCGTGGACCTGATGAGTAGGGTATTTAGAGATTTCCTCAACAAATTCGTAGTCGTCTTCGTAGATGATATCCTTATCTTCTCAAAGAGTGATGAGGAACATGCTCGGCACTTAAGGGCAATCATGGAAACTTTGCCAGTCCATCAACTAAAAGCCAAATTCTCCAAATGCCACTTTTGGAGAGAAGAGGTGAGGTTCCTTGGGCACATAGTATCCAAACAAGGGTTAGCCGTGGACCCTACTAAGGTAGTGGCGGTACAGGATTGGAAGACACCAAGGAATGCAACTGAGGTCCGAAGATTTCTAGGACTAGCGGGTTTCTATCGAAAGTTCATAAGGGATTTTGCGAAAATCTCAGCTCCGCTCACGAAATTAACCAAGAAGAATCTAGTGTTCAATTGGGACTTGGATTGCGAGTTTGCTTTCCAACGACTGAAAAGGGCTCTCATAACAGCCCCAGTTTTGACGCTGCCAGATGGGAGCAAGATGTTCACTGTTTATACGGATGCATGTGGGACAGGGCTAGGCGCCATCTTAATGCAAGAAGGAAGGGTAGTAGCTTATGGCGGGAGGCAGTTGAAGGTGCACGAAAAGAACTACCCAACCCATGATCTTGAGTTAGCCGCCATCGTCTTTGCACTCAAGTCTTGGCGACACTATCTCCTAGGTGAGAAGTTCGAACTTTACACGGACCATAAATCGTTGAAATATCTTTTCTCGCAGAAGGTTCATTTCGCTTATGCATGAATTGTGGAGAATCACCTTAGTAAGTACATTTGGCAACATGGTTGGCATTTATTTCCAAAAGATAGTTCCTTTACCTGATAATGCGTGGACGAGATCCAAGATTCACTTGTGAATTTTGGAAAGCTTGCATGGAACCATGAGTACGCAGTTAGGCTTGAGCCAAGTATATTAGAAGTAGAGTAAGTGAAAGTGGAATGAGAGGCAACAATGAAAAAGGTTCCAACCCATATTTTGGAAACAAGAATTAAGAAGCTACGAAATTGTGAAGTTAAAGACGGACAAAGCATAATGGAGTTAAGCTCAAGGAAATGCGACTTAGAAGATTGAAGACTAGATTCGTGCATCATATCTCTTCTTAAGAGTATATCTTTGATCCCTCTCTTCCTGTAGAGCTTACTTGCATGCTATCTTTTGTGTATATCCCCTCGGTCCTATTCTTAATCCAGTTTCTGTTGCAAACCCCATAGGGAGTATGACTCATCTGTTAGTAACACATGTTGGGGCTTGAGGGTGTTCGTTGGATTGACCAAACTTTTTGGGTTTAATAAGATACGGGTTGGTCTTAGGAAGGGACTCCCTTGTGACCTAAAAGGAGTCCATCATGCTTAGTTTCCTAGAATCATATATGGTGGTTGGGTTGAGTAATTCTTTGGGTGTCAGTCTGATGTTGATTTCGGTCTTCGGGGCTGATACTTAGAGAGTTTTTCTCCTAATCAATATATATGTGGCATAGATTTCCAGTTTTGACATTGCCTAATGGGCACAAAGTTTTTACTTGCTTCTATCATTCGACTATACCTTTAGGTAGGACCATTTCCTATCATTGAGAAAATTTGGAAAATGACCTATAGATTAGAGCTACCCGAAAAATTGGCTGGAGTTCACAACGTCTTTCACGTTTCACATCTCCGAAAATGTCTACATGAGTCTGCTGAAGTGGTAAAGCCAGATATCCTAGAAGAAGCTGAAGTGAAGAAGCTACGCAACCGCGAAGTCAAACTCGTCAAAGTTCAGTGGAGCGACGCCGAGGGAGACGCGACTTGGGAAACTGAAGCTAGAATATGCACTGCCTACCCTTTTCTTTTCGAGGGTACATCCTTGATCTTTCTTTTTCCTTAAGTTGCGCTTTTATCTATCTTTTTAGGTATATTTCCTCGACCTTATCTTTTAGGTAGAAACCTTTTGGATGAAAACATGTAATTGAAACATGTTATGGATGATTGTTGCAAGTGGTTGCAAGTGATTGCTAGTGGTTGCTCGTGGTTGCATATACACACACAATCTAGGTTTTAGATCGGCTCAGTCACTTCATATTGCATATGCATATATATGTTTGCATTCGTATATGGTTTAACTTTAATGTGTTGTCATGTGGATGTTGCATTTGTATTGAATGATTTTGCACTCATGTAGAATCATGAATAGGAAAATTTGCATTCATAATGGATTCATAGCACTTACATAATTCGCATTAAGGAGGTCAACTGAATCAGTAGACCACCTGATTTTGCATTAGATAAGTACATGTACACACACACTTCGCATATGATCATGAAGCATTAGAAGTCTTTTAAGGACAATGGATGCTCGTGTTTGATGGATGAGTAGATGGATGTTTGGACGTTAGGATGCGCATTCCTCCTAACTTGAAGATTTCGGGGACGAAATCCTTTTAAGTGGGGGAGAATGTAACACCCCGTATATTTTATAACTATGAAATTCATAAATTAAACTATAACTAATGTTAAATCAAAGAATTAAGGGAAACGGGATACGCCATTGCGTTCGTCTCGAAATTCTGTTTGAGATAGAGTCTGAGTTTGCGTAAAACGGATATCGTATGAAGAAGTTATGGACGAACGAAGTTGGGCAAAAAACCGGGAAACGGGTCAGAATGCACTGGCGCACTTGGGAAGTGCGCCAGAACAAAAATGCACTGGCGCACCTGTGAAGTGCGCCAGTACATTTTTGACCTGGCGCACCTGCCAAGTGCGCCCAGGTCAAAAATGACCTGTTGGTCAGGTCTGGTCAAGCCCTGGCTGGCCAGGTCTGTGTTTGGCCGATTTTCAGAAGCTTGCTTTGTCATTAGGGCTAGGTGGCAGGCTCTAATTGGTCTCTCTTTCGAATGAATGGCTACGATCAATCCTAGCAACATCGATGGCTCTAATCAGTTCATAAACTCTATAAAAATGACCCTAGACTAACCCTAATCTATTCATTCAAAAATAAGAACAAAGCCGCCATGTTGCTGAGGAACGTCTAGGAGTAGCCACCAAATTGGAGAGAAGATTAGGAGGCAGATTCTAAAGCCTAAAGCAATTCAAGCAAATCAAATCAACGCCTACGTCAAAAGGAGTCGCATCTCTAAATTCCTAAATTAGAGAATTCGCCACAACGATTGCAAGTAGAGTATTATTTTGGTATGAACAAATAATTGTGTTGGTTTGTATACTTGATTTGTGGCGATAAAGTAATTCATATTTGTGCGTTGCTATCAATTTGGAATATTGTATACGTTTGGATATTCTTGAATTATGTTATTCATTATGAAAAACTACATGCGGTAGTTTTATGCAAGTATACGTCGGAATATTCGCAAATTATGTAATCCATGTTGAAGCTACATGTATGTAGTTGATTAATTGAAATTCATGCAAGTTTGGGGTTTTGCTATTATACCATCATAATGTGTATTTTTATACAAACATCATTTTTGTGAAGTAATTGGAATAAGTTTGGGTTATCATAATTCATATGGAAACTATGTTGAAATTTTGGCACCATGATCTATGTATTAAGCCATGTTTTGTACTAGAAACCTATTTGCAAACTTATGAATATGACTAGGCTATGATTGATATTTTACATAATTGAAAACCACGTTAGTTCTATATTGTTAGCAAGAATTATATGATGACATATGTGAGACATGGCTAGGTTAGACTCAAAAACCCCTTTTTGCAAGTTTGCTTGAATAAAGTAAACACCATGTTTAGGAATATTTATGCATAAGTATATTTGTACCATCGTTATGTGATTAGACTTAAATTATGATTTAAGTTGAACTATGCTTTTGTATTAGTGACAAAAGTAATCCTCTTTGTAAACATGTAGAAACCTTATGAACATGATTTGCTTATGTTTGACATTATGCCTAAATAAGAACCTAGGTCTATTTTGTAGTTAAGAGTATGTGACACCTAATTTAGATTCTTATCTTAACTTCAAGTTTACATGGTTTGATTCATGTCACCTATGCTTTATGACCAAAGTATATGTTACTACTATGCAAGTACACCAGTTTCTATTTTGTAGTTCCAACGTCACATTGCAAGTTCATGCGCTCACAATCCCCTTTTCGTGTATGTAATCACGCTTTAAGCCTCCCCTCTTTCGCATGGCTAAGTTGGGCTTAAAAAAAGGTTAAGCCCAACATACATATAATAAACGAGCGGATTAAACGAGGGTAGATAAAGTTGGGCTAAATTAATTAATAAATGAAAAGATAAAGTATAGGGGCCCAAATTCAAGTATGGGTTGGGCCCATGATTGGTGTAACCTTCACACCATTGATTTTTAATGGGCCGCAAATATTTACATTTAAATAAAGAAGAAAGACAAAATATGTAAATGTAGAAAATACGATGTGTTTATCCCGAGGTTGGATTGAGTTGTGATGTAAACCTGCCCGGAACCGCCCGGTTGTCCAGTAGTCACAACAATACCTATCCAATGTGGGAGGTGAAACATGAAGCCCAATAAGGACCCGAGGTTAGACTGAGTTGTGGCGTAAGACTGCCCGGAACCAACCGGCAACAGGCAGCCACAACAATACCTGTCTAATGTGAGAGGTCAGGGCCTTAATAAGACAATTAAGGCTGAGTCAGGACTGTTAGGATTAAGTGGACTAAAGACTTAATCAAAATGGAACATGCTAAACTAAACGGACTGGTGGGGTTAGGTTAGAAAACACTTAACCAACTTAGCATGTTGGCTAGAGATAGAAAACCTAGTAACGGGGGAACCTTTTCAGCAGTAACCCTATAAGGTGTATCATGATACCCTGAAACTAGGCAGGGTGGGGCACGATTACTGGGCTGATTGTAAGAGGTCAAATCGACGGCGGTGGTGCAGCAGTGTAGGTTCTAACGGGGTGCGGGCATGCACACACTCCGGCGCAGAAAAATAAGGCACTGGGCACCAGTAGCATACCTGTGCATTCTAGGATTGTGTCGGGCCGCCGCCATGGGACTTGATACACCCCATGGTGGGACCAGCATAGGTAACTACGACATCGGGGGTCGTAAGACACATGTAACTATGCGAGTAGGAGCCGATCATCATTGAATGGATCACATCACCCTGATTATGGGGTGCCAGTTGGAAACTAGTTTATATGGGTTCAGAGATTAACATGGGGTACGATAGTATATTCGACCCTAGACAACTTAACTAAGTTTATAGTGCTTTCCCACTTCTTGATTATACTTATCATACTCAGTTCTTTATTCATAGACAAAATAGTCCTAGACTTACTCAGGCTTTATGTCTGACTCTACTTTTCTTTCGTCTTCTTTTCTTCCGTTTCCCCCCCCCCCCCCAGGTCCACAGGGAGGGAACACTGCAGCTTGACCAGCCTTCACATCCAGCTTGAAGAGGAGAAATGTATTGCTTGGATCTCTTTCCGTTTTTGAACTATGGCTTTGGACAACCACTATGGGGCTTTTGCAGTTTATCTATGTTTTCTTTATGCTTCTTTAAATAATGTAATCAAGATAGATTATGAAAGTGTTATGTTATGTTTTTGGAAAAGATGTAAGACAATCATGGTGATGTTGCTGTAACACGTATTTCCTTTTTATGAAATAAAAGTTGTTTGTTTTTCCGCTGTTTACAAATATGTGTTCTTATATCTGTCTTGTATATCTGTGACTTATACTTATAAACCTCCACCAAAATTAGGGCATTCCCTTTGAGAGTGACCCTAACGGAGGTGGAGTGTTTCAGGCCCTGCCATTTCCAAGGGTTCTCCGCGGGGAATCCTGAGGCACTAGCTAGAGTGTCTCGAATCGGTAAGGAACTCCGCTCTAGCCTTGACTCATGATGGAAACCAAAATCCAAATACGAACCGACGAATTTGATTTTATTACTAGTATGGAGGCATAGTATATGGTACCTATGCTTCCTAAGATTAATACATTTACTTTGAAATGCTTTCATATACACTAATAATAATATTAGATGCGTATTTGCCATATTTAGCATGTTTAATCACCATAAGGTAAAACCCTATCCTCTTGTGTGCGTTGCATTGTGTGATGGGACTTGGGTCTTATGGTGATTCCATTTTTTTCAAAAGCATTGCGTTGTCTACGATATACTTATTTATTTGTTATGACACTTTAAATTATGCACGACAATCCATTAGAGTAAACCCGTTCCGCGTTAGCGGCGTGGTCTTTGGATTTGCCTTATATCTGATAGTTATTTTACTTAAGAATTCTCACACCAGTCCCACGACTGACCCATAGTTTGTTTCACCTTTTTGCAAACTTGGGTGCCCTCTTTTCCATACGGGCAGCCAAGTAGACAGGTTCATTCTTTGCTTGGAGTTTTTCTTTGGTGCCGCTTATCATTTTTCTTGGATTTGCTTTTGTGGAGAGGTGATGACTTGGAGCTTGAAGACATTTATCTTTTGTTTCTATGGCATCTTTTCTTTTCTTTTTAGACATCAAACTTATTTCTTTTCTGCAAAACTTGTTGTAATAGCTTAGTTTTTGTGACTGTGGATTTTCTGTGATTGATGACATTATATTTTTCCGCTGCTATAATGTTATTACTCTATGAATTTCCTCTGCTATATTGTATCTGTGTTCTGTTTTATTGTATTTATGTTGTATTCCAAAAATGATTACTCCTGCTTTCATTCCGTGGAAGTTTGGGGTCATCACAGTTGGTATCAGAGCTTTGGTTTACAAAGCGGAATATAACATATTTATAATAATTCGTTTACGTAGAATCACTATATTCTATGGCGAACAGTTCATGAGATACATAATAGCCAGTCACTTTATCGTCATCTTTTCATTCATCCTTCGATCTTTTCTATCTCCTAGAATCACCATTTCAGTTGTTTTGACTCTCCCCTTGATCGTGCATTCGAGGAAGACTAAGTGAAGTGGCGAGGCTCAATTGGCACATATTTACGAAGGAACGAAAGGACCAACTTCTTCGTTGGAAAGCCTGATGTTATAGACGGTACCATCTCTGTTAAAAACATTCTCTGTGTTTATTCTTCCTCTTCTATTTTTCTTTTTCCTTTTCGAGGACGAAAAGTTCTTAAGGAGGGGAGATTGTAACGACCCGGAATTTTAGGGCCAAATTAAAATTTTTATTTTAATGAATTTAAAGTATTTTTAATGATTTATTTATTTTAATCGAAGTTAGAATGAATAAATTAATTTAATTATAAAAAGAGCTAGAAATAGCGCGGTTGTTTGAAAAGTCAAACTTGAACTTTGACAAACCATACAGGATGCAAAATTTAACGGATTTTAGTGAAACCAAAAATATTAGAATCTATTTAAAAATATCTTTCCAACGAATCCGAAAAATCGAAATTTCATAGCGGAAATCAAAAGTTATGGCCAATTCAATTTTTAGAAAGGTCGCTCGGTAATTTGCATAGGACAAAAATGCTACTTTTCACATATGTAGGAATTTGAACTCGAAACCACTTCCATTGGTTTCAGAATGACGTTTCTGCATTGAAAAACAGTAAACACTTATATGTTTCGAGTTTCAGAAAATATTTGTTTAAAAATGTATTTTTAATATTAAATATGTTCGCCTTGAAAATAGCCATTTTTCAAAAAGTCTCAAAATCGAACGAAATTAATTTTATTGTGATCGTATCGTCATAAGAAAGTCAAAAATAATTTTTCTAGATTTTTCTGAGTCCGTATGTGGTCCCGGTGAATTTCTGCGTACGTTTGAATTTAAAATAATGATTTATATTTTAAACTGATAAACAAAGGCCAAGACGATCTCGTGGGCTGATGAGACATATCCAGATGAGTTCGGAACGGGGGCTAAATGGTATGAACGATAGTCGTTGGGCCTGAATCGGAGTTCGGACCAAAACGGGCTTAAACGGGCTAATTAAATAATGATTAATTTAACCTAATATTTTAATATAAAAACACTATTCACGTCCTTCTTCTTCCTCTCCGTCATTTTCAGCCGCATGAAAACCATTAGCACTCAAAATTTCAAACTCCGATTCCAATCTCATTTCTCAACGAAAAATCGCAAACTTATACTCGTTTCGAAGAGATTCTCGAGCCCTACGATCTCCGACAAGAATCACCTCGAACCGTCGCTCGAATCTCCGCCACCACCCCCTCAACCCGCGCCCAAAACGCCGCCGCCGCCGCCACCTGGTGCGTGCGCACCTCTCCCCTTTCCCGGCGCTAGTCGGCCTCTCTTCCCCAGTCCTTCTCCAACAAACGGTGTCCAAATCCATCGCCAGTAGCTCCTGATTTTCTGATTTAAAGTTTTGAATGTTCTAAGGTAAAATTCACTTCAGATTTCCCCACGCTTTTAAGCGTTACACAGCCAGTTGTAAAAAGCTGATTTTTGATTTTGTGTATGAATTTGTATTCGAATCGTTCCAGATCTGAAATCGTCTTGAATTGGAACACCGAGTCTGACCGAACCTGAATCACCTCTCTGACAAAACACTGTGAGAATTTTAATTTTAAATTTAATTTAATTTATTTAATTATTATTTGCATGATTATTAACAGTAGAATTAATATGACACGATGTTTAAACATAGTTCTAAACCGTTCATAACATATGATGTGGAATCTAAATTGCCTATAGTGCTATATGATTAGATCTGAAATTTTAAGCTTAAATCTGAATTCATAATTAATTAAAATTAATTATGTGTTATTTATTTAACTATGCCAGGTTGATTTTACATATGTTGTGTGAAACCCCATCTTGCAACTTACCTCGATGTTAGTATCGAATCTGATCCTATTGTTGTATTTGGATGTTGTTATGCGATGTGATGAGAATTTACAGTTTACTTGATGTAAATAAGAACGCGACTTGTGATGAAATTTACATATTCTTTTTTTTTGTAAAATTGAAATAGGGAAAAATTGACATTTATTTTGATGTTAATAATAAGTAATTTACGTTGTATGAAAAATTAACATTTATTTTGGTGTTAATAATAAGTAATTTTCAATGCATGAAAAATTAACATTTTTAATGTTAATCAAATGCTAATTTTACCGCAAGTGTACATTAACATTTTTTTTATGTTACTATAAAAAGAAATAAAACGTAGGATGAAATTAACATTTTTAATGTTAATATTATAAAAATTCAACCGTATGTACATTAACATTATTAATGTTAATATTATAAAAATTCAACCGTATGTACATTAACATTTTTAATGTTAATATTATAAAAATTCAACCGTATGATGACATTAACATTTTTAATGTTAATATTATAAATTAAATATTGGACATGTAAAATTTCACATTTTTACATATGTGAATAAAATAAATTATTAGACATGTAACATATTTTTATTAATGTGAATAAATTGTAATGTGAATAAAATGGTAATTTTAACTGTATGCACAATATACATTCTTATTAATGTAATATATATAAGAATTTACTCCGCAGGTGAAATTTAAATTTTTAGAAATGTAACTAAAGTTTACCTTTTATTTTATGTAAACAAATTGAGAATGTGAAATGTAACTAAAGTTTACGTTTTATTTTATTAAGAATGTGATATGTAAATAAAGTTTACATTTTTATTAATGTAATATATTCAAGGACTTCACCGTAGGAAAAAGATTACATTTTTATCAATGTAATTAAAGTAGGAATTGGTATTAACATTAAATTTACATTTAATTATGTAAAATTAAGGTATGAAATTTGGAATGACATAAATTTACATTTAATTATGTAAAACCAAAGTAGGAATTTGTGTTAACATGAAATTTACATTGAATTATGTAAAATTAAAGTGATGAGAAATTAACATTTTGTTAAATGTTAAATATAAGGAATTTACATGGTATGAGAAAGTAACATTATTTTTTAAATGTTAATAATAAGAAACTACACCGCATGAGCAATTAACATTATTTTTAATGTTAATTAAATAGTAATTTCACCGCATGTGTAAATTAACATTTTTAATGTTAAAGATAACACCGTATGATGTAATTAACATTTTTAATGTTAATATAATAAAACTTTAACCGTAGGATGTCATTAATATTTTTAATGTTAATATAATAGTATTTACAATGTATGATAAATTAACATTTTTGTGTCAATGTTAAAAATAAGTATTCATATCGAATGAAAATTAACAATTTTGTTAATGATACAAATAAGAATTTACGTTGTATGAGGAATTAATATTATTTTTGGTGTTAAAAATAAGTAATTTACAATGCATGAAAAATGGACATTTTTAATGTCAATTAAATAGTAATTTTACCATAGGATGAAATGGACATTTTTAATGTAAATTAACTAGAAATTTCAACCGTAGGATTTAGTTAACATTATTTATAATGTTAATATGAAGAAAATTTAACCGTATGATAAAATTAACTTTATTTTTAATGTAATGATGCGTAATTTAAACGTATGATAAGATTACCATTATATTTAATGTTAATAAAAAGAATTTACATCGTAGGATGATTAACATTATTTTTAATGTTAAATAAAAAGAATTTATACCGTAGGATGATTAACATTATTTTTAATGTTAAAGTAAAAGGATTTCACCGTAGAAGGATTTAACATTATTTTTAATGTTTAAATAAAAGGAGTTCACCATAGGGTAATTAACATTATTTATAATGTTAGTATATAAGGAATTTGACCGTAAGATGAATTAACATTGTTTTTAATGTTAATATATAGTGAATTCCACGGTAGTATGAATTAACATTATATTTTGTTTATGTTAAAATAAAGGAAATTCAACCGTAGGTTGAATTAACATAATTTTAATGTTAAATTAAAGAGTAACTTAACCGTAGGATTGAGCTACATTATTTTTAATGTAAAGTAATAAAGTAATTTAACATAGGATGAGATTACATTATTTTTAATGTTAATAAAGGATAATTTAACCATAGGGTTAATATAAATTTATTTTTACTGTTAATATTAAGAGAATTACTTCGTAGGATAAAATTTACATTATTTTATAATGTTAACACAAAAGAGAATTGACCGTAGGAATGTTACATTTTTTTATGAAATTAAGAAGGAATAACACCATAGGGTGAGTTAACATTATTTTTAATGTTAATAAAGGGTAATTTAACCATAGGATAAGTCAACATTATCTTTAATGTTAAAATTAAGAAAATATGCATTGTAGGACGAGTTAACATTATTCTAAATGTTAATATAAAAAGTGTATATACCATAGGGAAAAATTTACATTATTTTAATGTTAAAATAAAGGAATTCCACCGTAGGAAAGTTTACATTTTATTCAATGTAAATAGGTAAGAATGCGACATGTAAATGCAAGTTTACATTTTATTCATTGTAAATAAGTAAGAATGTGACATGTAATTGCAAGTTTGCATTTTATTAAATGTAAAGAAAACAAGAATGCGATATGTAATGAAAGTTTACATTTTAATTAATGTAAATAAAAATATGATTTTGAGAATGCGCCGTTAAATAAGAAGTTTGACTATTTTAAATAATTAAAATAGAATGAATTGTTAATAAAAATAATTATTAACAAATAAGAAGGATTTTCAAAATATATATATGTATATATATACGAGGATTGTTTGGGAAGTCCGACATATTCTCATCCCAAATTAATCCAGCGGCGTTAAAGATCGAAGTAAGAAGACGACGTATGAAGACCGTAAATCTTCCCTCGAATGGACAACGATCGAGATCCTGAATTGACTTGCTACCAATTCATGGGTCAAGGTCATTGCCCAGACGTACGTGTTGGTTTCACGGATTTGACTTTTGTTCAGGCCCAGAGCATAAGTTTAAATGGATGGTGTGTCTGACATCGTACTTCGTTATATATCATATTGTTGATTTTCTGTTAATATATAAATATTGGTGGTGGAGAATTTATTCTCTACTTAACACCCATTTATGTATTGATGGAGAAGCAATGGTATGGCATGGAGTGACAGTGTGGCAAACTAAGATGCAATGATCAAGGTTTCTTGTTGAAAAGCAGAACCTTGTGGAGACGATCAAAGCATGGCCTGTTTAGGCGTAGCTTTGTGTAACGGGACTTCGCGAGCCTCACACCCCGGTTGAGTCAAAAACGGGCGAAGGGAACGCAGGGAAAGCAGCACGTTTCTTTCTAGCTAGAAGTAGTGTCAGGGACCTCCCAGCGCTGATACTTTACTTATGTGGATGATGGAATGTGGCGCGCCTCGGATATTAGGTCCTATAGGACCGGGAAACGTGTGCTTAGGAATTGCCAATCCGCTAAGCTGTATTTGGGGACCGGCCCTGCCATTTCCAAGGGTTCTCCGCGGGGAATCCTGAGGCACTAGCTAGAGTGTCTCGAATCGGTAAGGAACTCCACTCTAGCCTTGACTCATGATGGAAACCAAAATCCAAATATGAACCGACGAATTTGATTTTATTACTAGTACGGAGGCATAGTATATTGTACCTATGCTTCCTAAGATTAATACATTTACTTTGTAATGCTTTCATATACACTAATAATAATATTAGATATGTATTTGCCGTATTTAGCATGTTTAATCACCATAAGGTAAAACCCTATCCTCTGGTGTGCGTTGCATTGTGTGATGGGACTTGGGTCTTATGGTGATTCCCTTTTTTTCAAAAGCATTGCGTTGTTTACGATATACTTATTTATTTGTTATGACACTTTAAATTATGCACGGCAATCCATTAGAGTAAACCCGTTCCGCGTTAGCGGCGTGGTCTTTGGATTTGCCTTATATCTAATAGTTATTTTACTTAAGAATTCTCACACCAGTCCCACGACTGACCCATAGTTTGTTTCACCTTTTTGCAAACTTGGGTGCCCTCTTTTCCACACGGGCAGCCAAGTAGACATGTTCATTCTTTGCTTGGAGTTTTTCTTTGGAGCCACTTATCATTTTTCTTAGATTTGCTTTTGTGGAGAGGTGATGACTTGGAGCTTGAAGAAATTTATCTTTTGTTTCTATGGCATCTTTTCTTTTCTTTTTAGACATCAAACTTATTTCTTTTCTGCAAAACTTGTTGTAATAGCTTAGTTTTTGTGACTGTGGATTTTCTGTGATTGATGACATTATATTTTTCCGCTGCTATAATGTTATTACTCTATGAATTTCCTTTGCTATATTGTATCTGTGTTTTGTTTTATTATATTTATGTTGTATTCCAAAAATGATTACTCCTTCTTTCATTCCGTGGAAGTTTGGGGTCATCACAGGTAGGATTAAAAAGAAGGGTTGTTTTGAAGTATTAGGGGAAGTAGGGGTAAGTTAAGCATAGTAGGGGTATATTGACAAATATTAAAAGATGATGAATCATTTGGATTGGCTGCTGCAAAAACCAACCCTTCACAGAAGTAAAAAGATAGGGGTAATTGTCGGAAGTATGGGCTATTTATACAATTATGGAGAGGATAAAAAAGAAGCGTTGTTTTGAAGTATTAAGAGAAGAAGGAGTAGTCTAAGCATAGTAGGGGTCGATCGACAAATATGAAAGATGATGAATCGTTTGGATTGGGTGCTGCGAAAACCAACCCTTCACAGTTGTTAAACCATAGGGATAATTGTTGGAAGTAAGGGCTATTTAGAGAATTAGGGGTACGAATAAAAAGAAGGGTTGTTTAGAAGTATTTAGAGAAGTAGAAGTAGTTTAAGCATAGTAGTGTAGATCGATAAATATAAAAGATGGTGAATCGTTTGGACTTGGTGGTGCAAAAACCAACACTTCATATAAGTAAAACGATATGGGTAATTTTTGGAAGTAAGGGCTATTTAGAGAATTAGGTGTAGGTTTTAAATGAAGATCTGTTTTGAAGTATTAAGAGAAGTAGGGGTAGATCGACAAATATGAAAGATGATGAATCGTTTGGATTGGGTGCTGCAAAAACCAATCCTTCACAATAGTTAAAGAATAGGGGTAATTGTTGAACGGAAGTGATATTTTGAGAATTAGGGGTTGGTTTAAAAAGAAGGGCTGTTTTGAAGTACTAAGAGAAGCAGGGGTAGAACGACAAATGTAAAAGATGATGAATCATTTGGATTGGGTGCTGCAAAAACCAACCCTTCACAGTAGTAAAAAGATAGGGGTAATTTTTGGAAGTAAGGGATAGTTAGAGAATCAGGGATAGGATTAAAAAGAAGGGTTGTTTTGAAGTATTAAGAGAAGTAGGGGTAGTTTAGGTATAGTAGGGGTAGAATGACAAATATGAAAGATGATGAATCATTTGTATTGGGTGCTGCAAAAACCAACCCTTCGCAGTAGTTAAAGAATAGGGGTAATTATTGAAGTAAGGGCTATTTAGAGAATTAAGGGTACGATTAAAAATAAGTGCTATTTTGAAGTATTAAGAGGAGGGGTAGTTTAAGCATAGTTGGGGTAGATCGACAATTATGAAAGATGATGAATCGTTTGGATTGGGTGCTGCAAAAACCAACCCTTCATAGTAGTTAAAAAATAGGGGTAATTTTTGGAAGTTATGGTTATTTAGAGGATTAGTGGTACGATTAAAAAGAAGGTTTGTTATGAAGTATTAAGAGCAGTAGGGGTTGTTTAAGCATAAGAGGGGTAGATCGAAAAATATGAAAGATGACGAATCGTTTGGATTGGGTGCTGCAAAAACTAACCCTTCACAGTAGTAAAAAGATAGGGGTAATTGTTGGAAGTAAGGGTATTTAGAGAATTAGGGATAGGATTAAAAAGAAGTGTTGTTTTGTGAAGTATTAAGAGGAGTAGTGGTAGTTTAAGCATAGTTGGGGTAGATCGACCAATATGAAAGATGACGAATCGTTTGGATTGAGTGCTCTTAAATCCAACTCTTCATACTAGTTAAAAAATAGAAGTATTTGTTGGAAGTAAGAGATATTTATAGAATTAGGGATACGATTAAAAAGAAGGGTTGTTTTGAGGTATCAAGAGAAGTAGGTGCAGTTTAAGCACATGAGGAGTAGATCGACAAGTATGAAAGATGATGAATCGTTTGGATTGAGTACTGCTAAAACCAACCCTTCACAGTAATAAAAAGATAGGGGTAATTGTTGGAAGTAAGGGCTATTTATAGAATTTGGGATAAGATTAAAAAGAAGGGTTGTTTTGAAGTATTAAAAGAAGTAGGGATAGTTTAAGCATAGGAGGGGTAGATCGACAAATATAAAAGATGATGAATCGTTTGGACTGGGTGCTGCAAAAAACAACCCATCACAGTAGTAAAAAGATAGGGGTAATTGTTGGAAGTAAGGCCTATTTAGAGAATTAGCGATAGGATTAAAAAGAAGGGCCGTTTTGTGAAGTATTAAAAGGAGTAGTGGTAGTTTAATCATAGTTGGGGTAGATCGACAAATATAAAAGATGATGAATCGTTTGGATTCGGTGCTACAAAAACCAACCATTCACAGTAGTAAAAAGATAGGGGTAATTATTGGAAGTAGGGGCTATTTAGAGAATTAGGGACAGGACTAAAAAGAATAACTGTTTTTTAAGTATTAAGAGAAGTAGGGGTAGATTAAGCATAGTAAGGGTAGATTGACAAATATGAACGATGATGAATCTTTTGGATTGGGTGCTGCAAAAACCAACTCTTCACAGTAGTTAAAAAATAGGGGTAATTGTTGGAAGTAAGGGCTATTTAGAGAATTAGCGCTACGTTTAAAAATAAGGGCTATTTTGATTTGTGAAGAGAAGTAGGGGTAGTTTAGGCATAGTAGTGGTAGATCGAAAAACATAAAAGATGATGAATCGTTTGGATCGGGTGCTGCAAAAACCAACCCTTCACAGTAGTAAAAAGAGAGGGGTAATTTTTGGAAGTAAGGGCTTTTTTGAAAATTAGTGGTAGGATTTAAAAGAAGGACTGTTTTGAAGTATTAAGAGAAGTAGGGGTAGTTTAAGCATAGTAGGGGTAGATCGACAAATATAAAAGATGATGAATCATTTGGATTGGGTGCAGCAAGAACCAACCCTTCACAGTAGTAAAAAGATAGGGGTAATTGTTGGAAGTAAGGGCTATTTAGAGAATTAGGGATACGATTAAAACAAACCCTTCACAGTAGTAAAAAGATATGGGTAATTGTTGGAAGTAAGGGCTATTTAGAGAATTAGGGATAAGATTAAAAAGAAGGGTTGTTTGGAAGTATTAAGATAAGTTGGGGGTAGTCTAAGCGTAGGAGGGGTAGATCGACAAATATGAAAGATGATGAATCGTACGGAATGGGTGCTGCAAAAACCAACCCTTCACAATAGTAAAAAGATAGGGGCAATAGTTGGAAGTAAGGGCTCTATAGCAAGTTAGGGATAGGATTAAAAAGAACGGCTGTTTTGTGAAGTATTAAGAGGAGTAGGGGTAGTTAAAGCATAGTAAGGGTAAATCAATAAATATGAAAGATAATGAATCGTTTGGAATGGGTGCTGCAAAAACCAAACCTTCACAGTAGTTAAAAAATAGTGCTGCAAAAACCCGGAGAGGATATTCGATATTTTTTCCACTTAAGGAAAATGAGCGCTGCCTCCCCCTCTCACTGGTCTCTACAAGCGACGGCTCCAACCAAATTCTTAGTCGAGTCATGGCCCAGACCGTCAGTGTTCACGCAGGAGCAGTAATTTGTGAGCTGCCCTCCTAGATTTGCCAGGAGATGGATTGAGGGAAGTAAGTATTTGTCTAACTCATTCCCTTACTGTAAATTCTTAGATTTCTTTCCTTGTTGAAGATTTTAAACGGGTTATGGTAGGGAATCCAAAGGCACCTACCAGGGATGAGTACCGGCAAAGCCTTAGTGCTTTGCGGGCGATTCCAACGAACCTCCGCGATACTAACAACGTGACCAGCCAGGATCGCCTTTTGCCGTGCAAGGTTGCTTCCTGATGACCGGGCTCTGATCCGGCCTACGTTGGCTATTAGCATGCCGAAGAAGGGAGTTGTGGCAAGCCCAGCCGCTATTGGTCGGAAGAGGAAGATGCCCCTCTAGGAGGGGAGCTGCAGGATACTGCTCAGCCTCAAAGAGACGAGGACTGGGAAGAGGCCTATGGCCAAGAGGATGTCGCCAGAGACGAGGAATTGCCGAGCACTCCCGTCCCGACTCCAACAGGGGAGAGGGAGGGAGTGCCAATTAGACTACGTTCTCCTGTGACTCACTCCGGGGTCACTGTTTCGCTCGAACCTGCAGGACAGTTCGATGGTCTGAGGCGGATTGATTTATTCATGACTTCATATCTGAATATGCTGAGCCTGGAAGTAATTACCCGCGCTACAAAGGGGTTAACATCACCTAGCGAACCACATTATGGTTTATTGAGAGAACACTTAGGGCATACATCTATGCAATATATAACATAGGTTTTTGCCTAAGAGGACGACTTAATTAACTTTGTGTTTGCTCCAAATTTCGGATCAAATACCAAGGGTGTAAAAGTTACACTTCACCTATTCGTTAAGAATATGGAACCGCGAAGTACCAAAATAAACGGATAAAAGCAAGTAAGAACACAAAGGAATTTTTATAGTGGTTCGATCCTCTATGAATCGACATCCACTTTCAATCAATTCTCATTATGATATTCAAGCTTACAACATATGAATTTTCCCTATTATAATCATTTCTCTCTTTTTTCCCTCCCTATGATCTATTTTCTCTTCAATTTGGTGAAGGAAATGAAGAGATCTTTTAGCTTTGTGATGAATCTTCAACCACTTGTGTGCTCTGATCCTTTCTCATGATCTTCATAGATCTCATGGTGGATTAGCATTCGATTTAGGCTTTGGAGAGGATTAGAGAAGATATGAAATTGCTGGAGAGATTTGTTGTATAGCTTGAATGAGATTGAAGGTGCTTAGATCCAATTGTAGAAAGCTTTCATGATCATTGACTTGGATTTGATCTTCATGAAGTTAGAAAAGTGTTGATGAATTCACAGAATCCATTAAAGAAGTTGTAGTTGAGCTTTGAATTTGACGGAGTCTTCTCCTAAGAATGAATTTTCGGTCCCCCCTCAATGAAGAAGTGTGTGGGTATTTATAGGTGATTTTAGCCCGGGTGGCAATTCTGTAATTATGCTGAAAACGCCATGACTCAATTTCGACATGGCTTCATCTCGCTATGACTCAAACCGACATGACTCAATCTGACATGTCTTAATCCGACATGAATGGTCTTGCCATGGTGAGATGCGGCATGACTTTTGATGGCATTTTGGTAAATATGCGTGAACAGCTGGGAATCTTACTTTGCAACTGTAATTTTGCTGGCATCTTCCGCCTTGCCCCATGACCTTTAACGCCATTATTTTTAACGCCATGACTATGGTGCATTCCAGCATTAATGATATGGTTCTCAACTCTTTAACGCTGTGATTGGATCCAATGGCATTCAGTCTGCTATCTTATTCAAGTGCGATAATCTAACAAACCAATGGGGCAACCTGACATACGCATGCACTGCTTACGACATGCATGGATCAGCGACTTGCCTTTCCTAAATGGAGCACGACATGCTCCCAAATATTGTGAGCAACTTGATTTTAATATGGAAACAACATGTCTTTGCACACCTGCCACGTGTAAGGTAATGCTCCCACCTCATTTGCTTTTGTCCCAACATGTATATGCACCGCTACTTGAATAATGGGTATGACTTGATCCCAAAAAGTGAGGAGCGACATGGTTGAAATTGGGTAGTGCACGACATGCTAAAATGCGGCATGCTTTATTCTTTAATTGCCAGCACCTCCTTTCTAACAACTATTGACAGCTATTATCACGTGTCCGCGATATGAGTTATTTGCTTTGTGATTTCCCTGAGCGGTATGGATGGGAATGGCTTGCATTATAAAATGTGGTCACGTCATATCACATGGGTCTCCGGATACCATCAATTCTTTGTTGTCTGCCAAGTTACACAGTCTAATTATTGTGCATAACTTAACAATGGAAGCAAGTGAACCTGTTGATTGCAAGTTGCCTCAATAGTATATTTCAGTTGAATGACTTGGGTTTGGAGGTAATGGCTTGACCGTAGAACGACATGCTGTATATGGGACGACATGAGGTCGACAGCTGGCATTCCGAACATTACAGCTAGTTACAACTTACTTACAACGACATGAGCTTCCGAATGAGATAAATGGCACGGATGACTTTCGCGACATGAGTGTAGCGGCATGATGATCGAATGTCTTCAGTTCATGGCAACTGCTATAACACCCCACCTCCGTTAAGGTTACTCGCAAGAAGAATGCCTTAACTTTGGTGGAGAATTTTGGTAAACAGAATAGAAACTTACAAGACAGATAAAACAGTACTTGAAAAATTTTAACTTTATTACAGCGGAAACAGAAATCAGTATGGTTACATCCTTTTAAATCTCAGAATTCAAGTACAAAATATCAGTCTTGTACAAAAACCTTCAGAAAGCATAGTTTAAAATCATAATCCCCATAGAACGGAAGCTATGCAGAGCCAAGCCATACTTTAAGCACTTCAAGCAAAGAGAAATCCGGATCAAGCTAAAGTATTCCCTCCTTGGACAACCTGTGGGGGGGGGGGGGGGGAACGGAAGAAAGGAGGCGAAACAACAAGGGTCAGACAAAAAGTCTGGCAAGTCCAGTGACTTTCAGCATATGAACAGATAATAATAATATGACATGAACATAAAACTGGTTGAGAGAGATAATTGTAACAGGTGTAGCAGATATAACAGAAGAACAGAATGACATAAACTATTGCTTTACACTTCTATGCACTAATACTAGTATAACAGAATTAGGTGTCACCCTAATGTCTAAACTGAAGCATGAACGGGTACAGAATAATTTAACAGAAACAGAATACTAATAATGGGCCTTTACTACCCGATCAGAAACAGACAGAAGCAGTAACAGATTAATCCCTATGGAAACAGAATGTAGAATTAGGTGTACACTAGTAATGGGCCTTTACCACCCGAACAGACGGTACCACGCAGAAAAAGACAGGTGTTACCACCCAACAGAAACAGACGGTACCAACAGAAACAGACAGAACTAAGTGTACCCTAAAACCCTACCCCAAGCGATCGGGTCTTTAATACATAAATATCCTGTGTCGGCCCCACAGTAGGGTGTATCACTCCCTAAAGTGACAACCAATTGGCACAGACCTATTTACAGATGTCACGGCGTCTTATATCCTCAGAGGCAGACCGGGATCCATGCACGCACATGACCCGGTTGGAACGCACCATCAACACCCCTCTCCATTATCAGAATGAACCACTTATAATTAGTTCAGTAAGCGTGCCTAGACCCTACTTACTGTTGGGTCAAAATTTTGATACCAGAAAGGGTTACTGACTAATATGGGTCCCAAACAACATATGACACAAGTAATTCCCCTCCTAACCTTGTGTCCCCAGACTAACAGATTTCAGATTAACTTGTTTAGAAGTTCAGACACACAGAGTTTAGATCAACTAGTTCATAGATCAAACAAACAAGTTAACCGGTTCTCAGACAAACGGATCAGATGTTCGGATTAACAAGCTTACAGATTAACTGGTTACAGACTTACGGATTAACTGGTTACAGATTTATCCTAACTTTGTATTGGGCCTATGGATTCACGAAACGGGTTTATCAGATTCATTGGTCCAATTGGTTTATCCTTACCCACCCAACACATTTTAGACATCATATTTATCACAGATTTTCATTAATTAAATATTAATGCCCAAACCTCTCACATTAGACTGACAGTTTGCGGCTACTGGTTAGGCCGGTTGGTTCCGGGCAGGTTTCTGTCGCAAACTGAGTCTAACCTCGGATTTTTCAAGCACGTTATGACTAACTTCTCACATTAGAACCTATTGTTTGCGACCACTGGAATATGTCGGGCGGTTCCGGGCAGAATTACGCCGCAAACTCATTCCAACCTCGAGTTAGCCATGTTCATCTTTGCGGCCAATTAATTAATAATTTACCGTTTATGCGCACGCCTAATATATATATGCCAATTCAGATTACACCAATAACAGGATGATTATATCAACACAGCAGATAACAGATTTGAGCAGATAACAGATTTTCCAGATTATATGACTTAACGGATTTAACAGATTTGGCAACCTAGCAGATTTTGGCATATAACAGGTCAGGCATCTCAACAGACAAATTTAACAGATTAGGCATTTCAACAGACAAATTTAATAGATTTGGCATTTCAATCTAGTTAGCAGTCTAGGCAATATAACAAAACTAGCAGTTTAGGCAACTTGGCAAATTAGCAGATTTAGCAAATTTAATATTTCTAAAGGTTCTACTTACATGCCTTGCCTAGTCATAAATTAGGCCTAAATTCATATGCCTACCTAATTTTCATGATTCCCCATATGAACATATACTCCATGTTTGCATAAAGTTACATAGCGCAGAATGTGGACATAATTTGCCATATAACATATGTTCCAATTTTTGTTAAACTAGCATTTTACAGCAGATTCACATATAAATTATACCAAATATAACCATTAATTTCAATGCATGCCATATATCCTAAAATCCCTATTTAGGTGTGATCACAATAATAGATATCCTAATTAATGTAAATCTTTACACCTAAGTTTCCATATCCTTCTTCTTTTCAACTCATGAATCATTATGCAAAATATACCCAACAATCTAAATCTTTAAATTATATCTTCTAAAAATCAGATCTTGACTTTTATATGCATTTTGTCCAAAGTCTCAAATCATATGTAATCTTACAATGGTTCCTCTCTTCTTTTATCACAAAATATGCATAGGTTTAAAACTAGTTTACAACATATGCTTATTTTTCTAATTAATTACAGATCTAAATAACATATGTTCATTTCTCTAATTAGTTACAGATCTAGATTACAACGTACACTATGCATACAACATATATAAATTACATGTTTACAGTCAAATTCATGCATCTAATCCCAAGTCATATGTCAACATATTTTATGCCTCAGATCTAAAGTCATACGTTCAATTCAGTCTTGTCAAACTTCGCATCATTCGTTATTTGTCCCAAAATTTGCGTTCATAGGTTAATCTCTTATGAGATTAGGCACAGGCTCGTGGTAGCCTGGCTATAGAAACAGAAAGGAAGCAGAAAGGGATACAGAACAGTCACAGAAAAACAGATCTGACAGATATACAATCTTAGATTCAGATTCACAATTCATGTCAAAATCAGAATTAACGTTTATAGCGGAAAATAACTGTACTTGCCTTGATTGGATTAAAGAAAGAACTTTAGTTGTTACAGAATTGTTGCAGAAGCTTTTATCTCAAATTTGAATTTAGGATGATGTTGATTATCTTCTAGTTTTGATTCCAGTAGAGTAGCGACGCCATTTTTATTTTTATTAGAACAGAGGCAGAGAAGAAGCAGAAGAGAATTGTGTGTAGAGGAGGCTAGGTCTTAGGATGTATTTGTAGGTGTAGTTAGTTGTTTTAGGCCTTTAGATACACCCTAGGATAGATCTGAGCCATCTAAAATCATCACAAGCCCTCAAAACAAGACCCAGGAGTCAAAACAGGTGCACTAGGCCGACCTGGCCGACCAGGGAGGTCGACCCCCAGGTCGACACCCAGGTCGACTCCCCAGTCGACCTGGGGGGGGGGGGCAGGTCGACCCCCAGGTCGACTCTAGTGTCGATCTGGTGGGGGGGGGGGGTGGGAGGTCGACCCTTGTGTCGACCCCCCTGTCGACCTGTCTGGGCTGGATTTTTCCCGCCTACCCTGAATTCTGAAAATTTGAATCTGTTTTCGAATTTGAATTTTTCGTGAAACTTTGCGAGGCCATATCTTGATCATACGGACTCCGATTTACAAAATTTTAGACTCTATTTCGCGTATTTATCCGACACGAACGCAATGGCACAGCCCGTTTCCCTTGATTCTGATTTTATATTTTAATTATACTCAGATTTGTAATTCTTAAGTTCACAGAAAATACGGGGTGTTACATTCTCCCCTCCTTAAAGGATTTCGTCCCCGAAATCTTCAAGTCAAGAAGAATGTATATTCTAATCATCCAAACAACCATCTACTCAACCATCAAACACATGCATCCATTGTCCTTATAGACTTCTAATGCTTCCATGTTTAAATGCATAGTGTGTGTATATGTCCCTATCTAATGCAAAATCAGGCGGTCCACTGATTCAGTTGACCTCCTTAATGCGAATTATGCCAGTGCCATGAGTCCAATATGTATGCAATTTTCCTATTTGATACATATCATTTCTTTATGAGTGCACAACCATCCACTCATATGCAACATCCATGTGCTGATTCAATCATTTTGCATCCATAAAAATTTAAAATGCTCACACATTCATATGCAGTATGAGAGTGTTTTCGAGCCGATCTAGTGCCTAGTGTGTGTATATGCGTCCACGAGCAACCACTAGCAACCACTTGCATCCACTAGCAACCATCAAACATAACATGTCTCAAACACATGTTTACACCCATTAGTTTCTACCTAAAGTTCAAAGATTCGATCGATAGGATACAGTCGAGTGAGGGAGCGAGTACAGATAAAACAAAAACTTGATTCCTATCAGACATTGGTTGAGAAAATAATTCCCCTAAGTGTCAACCCCGAACACCGAAATCAACATCATATTGACACCCAGAGGGTTACCCTCTTTAGACAATGTCAAAACTGGAAATCTTATCAGAAGTATTCAGATATTTACAGACTACTGGTACAGATCAGGTTCCCTAATGATTCTTAGGAAGCTAAGCATTATAAAATCATATCCCACAAAAATTCAGAATGTATGCGTCATACTTGACGTCTAACACAAATATCCCTCAAACCCTAAACTCAAACAGATGAGCCATAACCCTTATGGGTCTGAGCCTACAGCGGAATTCAGAAATAATACTAGTATTAAAGTGTAGAGTATCGATTACAAAATCGAAATACCAGAATCAGAAAAAGTCTTAACTCCATAATCAGATAAAGAAATTAAAACTACTATAGAAATTTTCCTATTTCTATCCTAGCCACTAGCCTCGAGAGTGTTTGCCTGTCCTCCTTGCCCTCGTCTCTTCGGGTAGTCCCTAGTGAAGTGTCCCATCTCTCCACAGTTGAAGCAAGCGCCTTTCCTTTTTCTACAATCCTTGTTCAGATGAGTCGAGCTCCCACAAGTAAAGCACTTTTTACCTTTCTTATCTTCAGTCTTTTCATCCTTCTTTTGTGTTTCCTTTTTGGGCCCCGCTTTCTTATTCTGTGGTTCTTCCTTCTTTGTCTCTTTTGGGCCCTTGTCTTCCTCGTGCAGTAGTGCCATGTCCACCAATTTCTCGTAAGTCGCTCCCATGGGTACATGGGTCATGGCTAGGTTGTGCAGTGGCTCGTTCAATCTTTTAACAAAGCGGAGAGCCTTTTTATGTTGAGTGTTGACTAAATCCAATCCGAACCTAGCTAGTTGGTTGAACTGGTTGACGTATTCCTTGACCGTCATACTTCCTTGCTTAAGAGATAAGAACTTCTCCAGTTGTAAACTCCGTTCAGCTTGTGAGAGAAATTTTGTCTCAAACCTTGTTCTGAAATCCATCCATGTCTCAACCAGCCTCTCGGCGTTAGTGACTTCCCACCAGTAGGAAGCTTCGTCTTTGGGCAGCCATACCGCCAACTGTACCTTCTGCCTATCGTCCACCTCGAAGATAGCGAATAGATCCTCAGTTTTTTTGAGCCGGTTCCTTGCTTCTACGAATGATTCAGTTCCTTTGAAATCCTTCCCACCCATTGCCCTAAAATCTCTACAGATCTTTGAGAAAGCAATTGCACGAGGAGGGGGTGGAGGGGGATCATTTGCTAGACCTGCAGCGGTGGTCCTAGCCTCAAGATATTGACGAAACCAACCGGGTACATGAACACCCTCTGGTGTCTCAGATGCTTCAGACATGCTGAAACGAAAAAGGAAAGGTTCAATACAAAAGGGACTGAAAGAAAGATATATGGCTCTTGGGGATTATGTTTTTCAAAATAAGCTTTATTTTTGAAAATACTTCCTTTCAAAACCTTTTTGAAAATAGTTTTCAAAACTTTTTATAAAATCTGGTAACCTTCAGCTCTGATACCAAGTGTAACACCCCACCTCCGTTAAGGTCACTCGCAAGGGGAATGCCTAAACTTTTGTGGAGCATTTTAGTAAACAGAACAAAAACTTACAAGACAGATAAAACAGTACTTGAAATTTTTTAACTTTATTACGGCGGAAACAGAAATCAGTATGGTTACATCCTTTCAAATCTCAGAATCCAAGTACAAAATATCAGTCTTGTACAAAAACCTTCAGAAAGCATAGTTTAAAATCATAATCCCCATAGAACGGAAGCTATGCAGAGCCAAGCCATACTTTAAGCACTTCAAGCAAAGAGAAATCTGGATCAAGCTAAAGTATTCCCTCCTTGGACAACCTGGGGGGGGGGGAACGGAAGAAAGGAGGCGAAACAACAAGGTCAGACAAAAAGTCTGGCAAGTCCAGTGACTTTCAGCATATGAACAGATAATAATAATATGACATGAACATAAAACTGGATGAGAGAGATAACGGTAACTGGTGTAGCAGATATAACAGAAGAACAAAATGACATAAACTATTGCTTTACACTTCTCTGCACTAATACTAGTATAACAGAATTAGGTGTCACCCTAATGTCTAAACTGAAGCAGGAACGGGTACAGAATAATTTAACAGAAACAGAATACTAATAATGGGCCTTTACTACCCGATCAGAAACAGACAGAAGCAGAAACAGATTAATCCCTACGGAAACAGAATGTAGAATTAGGTGTACACTAGTAATGGGCCTTTACCACCCGAACAAACGGTACCACGCAGAAACAGACAGGTGCTACCACCCAACAGAAACAGACGGTACCAACAAAAACAGATAGAACTAAGTGTACCCTAAAACCCTACCCCAAGCGATCGGCTCCCTAATACATAAAGATCCTGTGGCGGCCCCACAGTAGGGTGTATCACTCCCTAAAGTGACAACCAATTGGCAAAGACCTATTTACAGATGTCACGGCGTCTTATATCCTCAGAGGCAGACCGGGATCCATGCACGCACATGACCCGGTTGGAACGCACCATCAACACCCCTCGCCATTATCAGAATGAACCACTTATAATTAGTTCAGTAAGCGTGCCCGGACCCTACTTACTGTTGGGTCAAAGTTTTGATACCAGAAAGGGTTACTGACTAATATGGGTCCCAAACAACAAATGACACAAGTAATTCCCCTCCTAACCTTGTGTCCCCAGACTAACAGATTTCAGATTAACTTGTTTAGAAGTTTAGACATACAGAGTTTAGATCAACTAGTTCATAGATCAATCAAACAATTTAACCGGCTTTCAGACTAACGGATCAGTTGTTCGGATTAACAAGCTTATAGATTAACTGGTTACAGATTTATCTAACTTTGTATTGGGCCTATGGATTCACGAAACGGGTTTATCAGATTCATTGGTCTAATTGGTTTAACCTTACCCACCCGACACGTTTTAGACATCATATTTATCTCAGATTTTCATTAATTAAATATTAATGCCCAAACCTCTCACATTAGACTGACAGTTTGCGGCTACTGGTTAGTCCGGTTGGTTCCGGGCAGGTTTCTGTCGCAAACTGAGTCTAACCTCGGGTTTTTCAAGCACGTTATGACTAACCTCTCACATTAGAACCTATTGTTTGTGACCACTGGAATATGCCGGGCGGTCCCGGGCAGAATTACGCCGCTAACTCATTCTAACCTCGAGTTAGCCATGTTTACCTTTGCGGCCAATTAATTATTAATTTACCGTTTATGCGCACGCCTAATATATATATGCCAATTCAGATTACACCAATAACAGGATGATTATATCAACACAGCAGATAACAGATTTTTGCAGATAACAGATTTTCCAGATTATATGACTTAACGGATTTAACAGATTTAGCAACTTAGCAGATTTTGGCATATAACAGTTCAGGCATCTCAACAGACAAATTTAACAAATTAGGCATTTCAACAGACAAATTTAACAGATTTGGCATTTCAATCTAATTAGCAGTCTAGGCAATATAACAAAACTAGCAGTTTAGGCAACTTGGCAAATTAGCAGATTTAGCAAATTTAATATTTCTAAAGGTTCTACTCACATGCCTTGCCTATTCATAAATTAGGCCTAAAATCATATGCCTACCTAATTTTCATGATTCCCCATATGAACATATACTCCATGTTTGCATAAAGTTACATAGCGCAGAATGTGGACATAATTTTCCATATAACATATGTTCCAATTTTTGTTAAACTACCATTTTACAGCAGATTCACATATAAATTATACCAAATATAACCATTAATTTCAATGAATGCCATATATCCAAAAATCCCTGTTTAGGTGTGATCACAATAATAGATATCCTAATTAATGTAAATCTTTACACCTAAGTTTCCATATCCTTCTTCTTTTCAACTCATGAATCATTATGCAAAATATACCCAACAATCTAAATCTTTAAATTATATCTTCTAAAAATCAGATCATGACTTTTATATGCATTTTGTCCAAAGTCTCAGATCATATGTAATCTTACAATGGTTCCTCTATTCTTTTATCACAAAATATGCATAGGTTTAAAACTAGTTTACAACATATGCTTATTTTTCTAATTAATTACAGATCTAAATAACATATGTTCATTTCTCTAATTAGTTACAGATGTAGATTACAACGTACACTATGCATTCAACATATATAAATTACATGTTTACAGTCAAATTTATGCATCTAATCCCAAGTCATATGTCAACATATTTTATGCCTCAGATCTAAAGTCATACGTTCAATTCAGTCTTCTCAAACTTCGCATCATTCATTATTTGTCCCAAAATTTGCGTTCATACGTTAATCTCTTTTGAGATTAGGCACAGGCTCGTGGTAGCCTGGCTATAGAAACAGAAAGGAAGCAGAAAGGGATACAGAACAGTCACAGAAAAACAGATCTGACAGATATATAATCTTAGATTCAGATTCACAATTCATGTCAAAATCAGAATTAACGTTTATAACAGAAAATAACTGTACTTGCCTTGATTGGATTAAAGAAAGAACTTTAGTTGTTACAGAATTGTTACAGAAGCTTTTATCTCAAATTTGAATTTAGGGTGATATTGATTGGCATCTAGTTTTGATTCCAGCAGAGTAGCGACGCCATTTTTATTTTTATTAGAACAGAGGCAGAGAAGAAGCAGAATAGAATTGTGTGTAGAGGAGGCTAGGTCTTAGGATGTATTTATAGGTGTAGTTAGTTGTTTTAGGCCTTTAGATAAACCCTAGGATAGATCTGAGCCATCTAAAATCGTCACAAGCCCTCAAAACAAGACCCAGGAGTCAAAACAGGTGCACCACGCCGACCTGGCCGACCAGGGAGGTAGACCCCCAGGTCGACTCCCCAGTCAACCTGGAGGGGGGGGGGGGGGCAGGTCGACCCCCAGGTCAACTCTAGTGTCGACCTGTTGGGGGGGAGGTCGACCCCCCTGTCGACCTGTTTGGGCGGAATTTTTCCCGCCTACCCTGAATTCTGAAAATTTGAATCTGTTTTCAAATTTGAATTTTTCGTGAAACTTTGCGAGGCCATATCTTGATCATACGGACTCCGATTTACAAAATTTCGGACTCTATTTCGCGTATTTTTCCGAGACGAACGCAACGGCACAGACCATTTCCCTTGATTCTGATTTTATATTTTAATTATACTCAGATTAGTAATTCTTAAGTTAATAGAAAATACGGAGTGTTACAACTGCTATGTGGAGTGGGTATTTATATCATGAACCGCTTGCGACATGGTTGAAGGAGCTAACGCCTTGACTCATGTCGACATGCAGGACCAATGACTTGGTCTTTTAACTGTATGTCAATGACCTAAATGGTGTGGACGACTTGATTAACCCGACATGGTTTATTGAAGCTCCATTAAGTAACAAACGATATAGACATTTTCACAGGTTGGCTAATGTCGTTAGCATGACTTGAAGTTGACGACATGAAAGCTTGCGCAATGATTTAGGATCATGTCATATTAACGACTTGAATCCAATTTGTGCCAACGACTTCAACATCATGTCGTGTGGATGACTATAGGTTTCATGTCGTAGAGACAACATGAATCAGTTATGTCGTGTGCCATCGTTCGTGAACACCTCTTAGTTCTGAACTGCGTTCTAAGAACGGGGTTAACATTAGCCCATCGAAGCTTGTATTTCTTGCTTGCGAGGAATACAGGCTTCGAAATGACTACTGTAACTGGTGAGCCTTTCCTTTATTGGTCTTGGGCTATAATCTGGATTTGCTTGCATCATCACGTTATTTGATCCGGTATATTTTTGCACCGCTGATGATTTGCAAGAATTTTATCTTAGTTTGTCGTCTTTTGACGATGCGTTGGATCGTAAATTGCTTTATTCCACCTGTTTTATAATAAAAACAAGTGTTTGCACAACTTTGGGCTCGTGCTCACCATCGATTGTCCGTACCGACGGTGAATTAATTAATCATAATGAAATGATTTATAGCAAATAATATTTTGAATTGAATAAAGTGTCTACACATAATTATTTTATTCAACGGCTTAAAACTCGTCGAATACTGGCTGTACAAATACGATATTCAAATTCGAATTTGCATTAACGTTTGAAATCAACTAATCGACTATACCGACTATGGATTTCAAACATTATCGCTCTATAACTTATACGATGGTCTACGACATTTCTCATTTGGGAAATACGTAAATGTGATTATTTTCTGTTTCTGTTTGGAGAGTCTTTGATTATCTGTGCCCCGGCTCTGGAGGCCATCATTAATCTTCATTATGAGAAGAACTTTTAAATTTCTCAATATTTGTTTCCTGATCAGTTTTGATGTTGGAGACTTCGTTGGACACCCCGTGTTTTGGAGAGGCCATTTTAATCCAATGTTCGGCCTTCTCTTGCTGACTGAGCCAACATGATGGATTTCATTGAGCGTTGTTGATATCTCCAACGGAGAAGTCACTTTCTCTATGGAAAGGGATTTATTGTTGTCGCATCGTTTCGCAGTGCGAACTTTCGCGAGGTTTGGGTGAGGGTTGCATTGTTATGCGCTTACAGACTCCTATGCTTCGTCTTGCTTTAGCAAGCTCCAGCGCTTCGTTTCGTGCCTACGGATTCATGCGAACCATTGGGTTAAGGATGCATCGCTCCGCGCTTATGAACTCCCACACTTCGTCTTGCTTTAGCAAGCTCCCACGCTTCGTTTCGCGCTTACGGATTCCCGCGAAACATTGGGTTTAGGCTGCATCGCTCCACGCTTATGAACTCCCACGCTTCGTCTTGCATTAGCAAGCTCTCGCGCTTCGTTTCGCGCCTATGGATTCCCGCAAACCATTGGGTTAAGGCTGCATTGCTTCGCGCTTACGAACTCCCGCGCTTCGTCTTGCTTTAGCAAGCTCCCTCGCTTCATTTCGTGCCTACGGATTCTCGCGAACCATTGGGTTAAGGATACATCGCTCCGCGCTTACGAACTCCCACGCTTTGTCTTGCTTTAGCAAGCTCCCGCGCTTCATTTCGCGCCTATTGATTCCCGCGAACCATTGGGTTAAGGCTGCATCGCTCCGCGCTTATGAACTCCAATGCTTCGTCTTGCTTTAGCAAGCTCCCACGCTTCTTTTCGCGCCTACAGATTCCCACAAACCAATGGGTTAAGGCAGCATCGCTCCGCTCTTACGAACTCTCATGCTTCGTCTTGCTTTAACAAGCTCCCGCACTCCGTTTCGCACCTACGGATTCCCGCAAACCACTGGGTTAAGGCTGCATCGCTCCACGCTTACGAACTCCCACGCTTCGTCTTGCTTTAACAAGCTCCCGTTCTTCATTTCGCGCCTACGGATTCCCGCAACCTTTGGGGGATGAGGTTTTGGATCCGTGACATCTTGTTGCTCTATTTGTCGTTTGATTCATTGGAACTTCCTTGATCAACCGATGATTTGGTATTATTGGAATTGCCTCATTTCGTCGGATCCTAAGGAAGAAAATGCTTATGGAATAGCCTGCAATGACAAAATCGCCTTTTAGCAAATTTTTCATATACATTTTACAAGTCAGAGATCTACCCAAGCAGGCAACATTTCATTCGTAGTACTTTTGTTCTGTATAATGCACGTAAACCATTATAGACTTTTTATAGGAAAGTAAAATATAGTAAAGAGTAAAGTAATGTAAAGAGGCGATAATGATCGCTTTTTATGAGTTTTAGATATTAGATCATCATCAATGGTCATCAGTTGATTATCAGCCTTGGGGTGATCTGAACAGAAGCTACGTTGTCTGGACCAGACTGATCATTTGATGCCCCTTGCCCTTGGGGAGCTGCAGAAGGATTTGCATCTTGGGAGTTCTTTACAAATTGTTGCAGATTGTTCTTCCTAATCAATTTATCAATTAATGATTTCAGGTACCTACATTCGTTGGTGTTGTGGCCCGGCTGATTATGATACCGATAGAACTTCCCGGATTTAGTCAGATGGTCATTCATTTTTATTGGCCGAGGTTCTGGGTAATCTTCTAGGTCCTTGGTGGAAAGGTAGATGTTCCCGAGAGTGTTATTCAGAGGAGTTAACTCAGATGGGTCAAGAAGGCGAAACTTTTTATTGGATTTTTTGTTGTTTCCAATGTTGGCTCGCTTCTTCCCCTGAGTATTCTTTTGATCGCACTGAGGAGCAGTACTTTTGGGAGCCTCAAGAAGTTGGTTATCACCGATGATTTGAAGAGGTATAGGATTGTCGTCCACTCTCATGTATTCTTCTGCTTTCTTATAAAACTTGTCAAGTTTATTTGGTTCCTTCATCTTTGTCCATCTTCCGAATTCACTTGTTTTGTCTATAGCGTCGAGTAAAGCCATGAGAATTATGCATGGCTTTGGATTCCTTACTTCAGACAAGGCAACATTGAATCGACTGAGGATGGCTATGACAGTTTCCCCTGGATTTTGTTTCATCGTTGAAAGTGTTATAGCATCCTTGGCTTTAGTAGCGTACAGACAGAACTGCTTCTTGAACTTTTTGGTGAGGTCAAAAAATCGATCGATAGACTTGGGCGGCAGATTTGTGAACCATAGTGAAGCGGCACCTTCTAAGTAGAGAGGAAAGTATGTTCATCTCATCTCATCAGTTGCTTTAGTCGCACTCATATGCCATTCATATTTGAATAAGAAGTAGTTCGGATCAACGAGACCGTTGTACGGAGGCAGAGTCGGAGGATTGAACTTCTTCGGACATTCTGCTCCAAGGATTCTTTCGGTGAATGGAGTCCAATCGGGAGAGAAGTCCCATTCTCTTTCGTCTTCCTTGCTAGCTTGATTCTTTTTCATGGCTTGTTCTATCATGTCCGAAATGTATTATTCGGTGCTATGGCGCTCTGTGAAGCCAAGCTCTTTACCAAATGTTCGTCTAGGCATATGACCCTGATTAGAGAGCTTAGGCCCTTTGCCTTTTCGATGAAGAGGGGCCCCCGTGATAGGATTGGCGGCTTTTCGAGCATTCACTTCGGAATGGTTCTTACCTTTTGATTTCAATTTTCTATATTAACTTCGTCTTTGCCACTTGTCCAATCATAATTGTCCTCCATATTATCATTGCGGTTATGATCGGAAGCGGGCAATTTATCATTCTCCTTTAGATCCACATGAACTTTTGGAGGGGCTTGAATTGGTTGAGCATTTAGAAGAGCGTTCATTTTTTCCATTAGAGCATCATTAGCATCCACTAAAGCATTATTTGAAGTTTCAATTTGGAGGTTCACATTGGCAATAGCGGCATTTAGTTCATTTCTAGTCACGCCAGCTCCACTTATCGAGCAAAATGGTCAGTAAGTGGTGTCTCTTCATTAGCAACATCATCGACTTCTATCACAGTTTTGCTAGTTGTCTTCTTAGACTTGGCCATAATTTCGGAGAAAAATGCGGTTTAGAGCTTTAATGCAAGAATCTCAACTTTGAAAGAGTGTGAGAAGAGGTAGGAGATGCGAGCGTGGCCCCACGGTGGGATCTCAAGGAGGCGATGCACTCATTAACGCTGTGATTGGATCCAATGGCATGCGGTCTGCTATCTTATTCAAGTGCGATAATCTAACAAACCAATGGGGCAACCTGACATATGCATGCACTACTTACGACATGCATGGATTAGGGACTTGCCTTTCCTAAATGGAGCACGACATGCTCCCAAATATTGTGAGCAGTTTGATTTTAATATGGAAACAACATGTCCTTGCACACCTGCCACGTGTAAGGTAATGCTCCCACCTCATTTGCTTTTGTCCTAGCATATATATGCACCGCGACTTGAATAATGGGTATGACTTGATTCAAAAAAGTGAGGAGAGACATGGTTGAATTTGGGTAGTGCACGACATGCTAGAATGCGGCATGCTTTATTCTTTAATAGCCATCGCCTCCTTTCTAACAGCTATTGACAATTGTTATCACGTGTCCACGATATGAGTTATTTGCTTTATGATTTCCCTGAGCGGTATGGATGGGAATGGCTTGCATTATAAAATGTGGCCACGTCATATCACATGGGTCTCCGGATACCATCAATTCTTTGTTGTCTGCCAAGCTGCACAGTAAAATTATTGTGCATAACTTAACAATGGAAGCAAGTGAACCTGTTGATAGCAAGTTGCCTCATTAGTATATTTCAGTTGAACGACTTGGGTTTGGAGGTAATGGCTTGACCGTAGAACGACATGCTGTGTGTGGGACGACATGAGGTCGACAGCTGGCATTCCGAACTTTACAGCCGGTTATAACTTACTTACAACGGCATGAGCTTCCTAATGAGACAAATTGTAAAACCCCACGTCCATTAATGTCACTCACAAAGGGAATGCATTAACTTCTATGGAGCGTTTTAAGTTAGTATAGAACAAAAACTTAACAACAAGACAGATATAAACAGTACTTAAAAATTTAAAACTTTATTCATTGCAGCGGTAAACACATAAGTTTGATTACATCATCAGAAACCAAATCAAAGTACACAATATCCATCTTGACTAAATCAGAGTACATAAATTGAAAGACATAACCCTAATACAAAATAGCCATAAATAAGATAGGCTGAACTTTTATTTCAGTGATCCAAGCAACTTATAAAAGCAAGCGATACAGCTGTCCAAATTCAAGCTCCACTGGTGCTAGTTCCAACCTGAGCACCTTCGGGGGGGGAGGGGGGGTGGGGGTGGGGGGAGGGAGGAAGAAAAGAGGTGGAAACAAAGTGGGTCAGACATAAAGTCTAGCGAGTGCGATAACTTTAACAATATAATTACCAAAATAACTCGGCTAAGGCATAAGTTGGAAAATAAGGAAATGACGGTGTACAATTGAGTATGACAGAGTAAACAAGGAAATAAGATTGAACTAAGATAACGTTAAAGCGCACCTAAACCACTATAAGATAATTACTATACTGCACCACCACTAGTCACCCTAAAGTTGATCCCGCCTACAAAACTTAATAATGATAATGGTAGTTTCGTGCACCCCTAGTTGCCTTCATAGGTGCCGCCTACCCCTATCTACACTAGGTGTACCCACTACCCCCATGCGATCGACTCCCTAACTCGTAGATACACATGCTGGCCCCACAGCAGGGTGTATCACTCCCCAAAGTGGCAACCCGATACCACCAATAATGCATGACTTATACCTACACGATGCAACAACGTCTTACCTACCAGCCCGGGTCCACACACGCATATGAACACGTTGGACTTGCGTTGCCACCGCTAACCTGGTTTGGCCTCTTATAGTCAAGCCCAGTATGCGTGTCCCGTCCTCGACATGGGTCGAGCTCACAAAGATACGTATAGGTTACTGGTTGAAACGGCCCCCATTACTTGACACAAGCTATCCACCTAAGCTTGGCCCCCTCTAGTACATTCCACTTAACCCTCTTCTTATTCATGTTCACTTACATGTTTCCAATTTTGGTTTAGTGTTTCTAATCGTATTTCCAATGCCACCCAAGGCACCCGCTAGATTCCACATGCCACCCAAGGCACCCACTTAACCCCCTCATGTCCCACTACATGTTTATCTGGTTAAGTGTTTCTTAATTCATTAGGACCGTAACCTTATAAAGGCCTCTCACATTAGACTGGCATTTGTGGCAGCAGGATTTGTCGGGCGGGTCTGGGCAGTCTTACACCGCAAACGAGTCTAACCTTGTGTCTTTACGACTGTTACGCATTTAATTTACGCCTATGACCTCTCATATTATACTGGCATTTGTGGCATCTGGATTTGACGGGCGGGTCCGGGCAATCTTACACCACAAAAGAGCCTAACCTCGTGTCTTAGACGATTAATTACACCTAATTAATCATTTCCCAATTTGAATTAATTTCCCTATTCAAATTATCAATCAATTCCAAATTTAACTATGGCCATAATTGACTCAATTATGTCCATCTATTTATGGTATGTAAAATCATACCAATTTTCGTCACAAATTTATTCAAAGCCTTTTAAGGCATTTAGGCCAATTAAATCTTTTAATATTATCCCAATGCCCCCACGTTGTACGTTCGTTCGTTTAACGTAAAATATATGTTAGACTCGAATAGTCTAACTCATGGAATAAACAGAAGACATCAGAACATACATATAGATAAAACTAGATCTAAACATAGGGGATGAACTTGCATGTGTGAATGATCTTCTACATCAAAAACATGCATAGGCCAAAGTTACAACTTGCATAAAACTACATATGTCATAGATCCAAATCTAAAGGTGTAAACTTGTTTAGGTAGTAGTCACAAACTTGCATAAATCAAGTATGTCATAGATGTACATCTAAAGTTGTAGACTTGCATAGGCAATAACCACAAACTTACATAACATGATTCATAATCCAACCTCATATATTTATATAAACATGCATATGTGATTTATGCCACATAACAACGGTGTAAACTTACATCTAAACATGTAAACTAGCATGTAGAATTTAGCATATAACTCACACATGTCATAGCCAAACTTTAGATCTAAAATTGATGTCAAGAAACTTGTAAGGTTATTCATAATCTTTACTAACTTGCATATGATCCACATCTAAATCAACAACTAAACTTGCATAAAAACGTATGATTTATCATATGAATCAACCTAACCGAACTAGCATATTAACAACCTGATGATTTGATTATACATAAGCCAGTCATTGAATTACTACATAGATGATAACATCATAACTTTACAACATAGATGATAACATCACAACATAATATCATAGAACTTACAACATAGATAATAACATCACAATTTTACAACATAGATGACAACATGCGGTCAATAATTCACAACATAACTATATAATCCGCATCATAGCTTAATCCAATTAAATTGCTAATTATTTTATTAAAGAAATCGAACTCACAACTCAAAGAAGGTCTTGAGTTCTGAATTCTAAGTTCTGAAGTTGAATTAGTTTTCCTTTGAAGAAGATTCGTTGTTAGAGTTGAATAGAATTGAATTTGATTTGCTTTTTTCCCCTCTAATTGGTGGCGGCTATTCTGAGTTGCAAGGTGATGACATGGAGGCCATGAATCTAATTTTTAATTTGATTATAGGGTTTGAGTCAACATGTCTTTTTATAGAGTTTAGGATTAGTTTAGGCCGTCCGATCAACCCAGAATTAATCTCAGCCAATGAGAGCAGATCAGAAACACTAATGAGTCAGCACACAGTCATTAATAGGTCACTAATCAAATTTGCCCGGGGGAGGGGGGGGGGGCAGGTCGACCCCTAGGTCGACCCTATGGTTGACCTGGTCAGGGTCGGTCGACCGCCAGGTAGACCCTATGGTCGACCTGGCCCTGGCCCGAATTTTCACACCTAGCCCGTTTGACTCTGAAATTTGAATTTTCTGAAATCTGTTTTGAATTTTCTGAAACTTCCGATGGCCATAACTTCTTCATACGAAGTCCAATTCACGCAAACTCGGACTCTATCTCAACCCGAATTCTGAGACGAACACAATGGCGCAACCTGTTTCCCTTAATTATCAAATTTGAGATTAGTTATTATTTAATTTGTGAACATTAATATTAATAGAAATACGGGGTGTTACATTCTCCTCTCCTTAAAGGATTTCATCCCCGAAATCTCCAAGTTAAGGAGAATGCATATCCTAACATTCGAACATTCATCTACTCCACCATCGAACACAGGCATCCATTATCCATATAAAATTCCTAATGTTGTATGATCATATGCAAGAAGTGTGTGTATATGTTCTTTATCTAATGCAAAATCAGGCGGTCTACTGATTCAGTTGACCTCCTTAATTCAAACCATGATAGTGCCATGCATCCATTATGTATGCGAAAGAATCCTATCGATACATATTATTTCAACGTGTGTGCACAACCATTCACCAAAATGCAGCATCCATATTATAACACAACACTTATAAAGCCATTAACTTAAGTATGCACACACATTTATATGCAATATGCAATATGAAGTGACTAAGCCGATCTAGTGCCTAAAGTGCGCGTATATGCATCCACGAGCAATCACTTGCAAACACTTGCATCCACATGCATCCATCATACATAACATGTCTCAAACACATGTTTAAACCATAGGACTACCCTATCTAAAGTTCAAAGATACTAGCGAGAGGGCATACTAAAGATAAGATAAGTACAAGATAAGCAATAAAGGAGAAATTAAAAGATATACCCTCGAAAAGAAAAGGGTACAATGAACGCATATTCTCTTCCATCTCCCAAGTAGCGTTGCTCTCGTCATCTCCCCATTGCACTTTGACTAGCTTGACCTCTCGATTCCTCAACTTCTTAATCTCCAACCAAAGAATGCACGTAGGAGCTCGTCGAATCGTCGCATCATGCTCTATCTCCACCTCTCTAAGCAAGCTCGGCTCTAACACTTCCGTGGTCTCATGCAAGCACTTCCTCAAATGTGATACATGGAACACATCGTGTACACCACTAAGACTCTTGGCCGACTCCACTCTATACGCTATCATCCCAATCCTTTCCCTAATAGGAAACGGCCCTACGAACCTTGGTGCTAACTTCCCAACGGACCCAAAGCGAACGACATTCCGTAATGGAGACACCTTGACAAAGACCATGTCCCCAATATCAAACTCAAGATCTGTCCTCCTCTTGTCTGCATAAGATTTCTGCCTATCCTACGCCGTCTTCATCCTCCTTTGAATCAAATCGATCTTTTCCGAAGTCTCTCTAATCATATCGGGCCCAAGCAAGATCTTATCTGTAGATTCCCAACAACATGTAGGCGAACGACACGGCCGTCCATACGGAGCCTCGAACGGTGCCATGCCAATGCTAGACTGAAAGCTATTATTATATGCAAACTCCTCCAACGGAAGATGTTACTCCCATGTACCTCCGAAGTCTAAGACACACAACCTCAATAGGTCCTCTAGAATACGATTCACCCTCTCGGTCTGGCCGTCCGTCTGAGGATGATATGCGGTGCTCAAACATAACTGATTCCCTACCGCCTCTTGCAAGCTTTTCCAAAATTCGCTAGTAAAGATAGGATCGCGGTCGCTCACTATGCTAGAAGGAACACCGTGCAAACTAACTATCTCTCGAATGTATATGGAGGCTAACCATGGAGCAGTCCTCTTACTCTTCACGGGAATGAAATGGGCGCTCTTAGTAAGTCTGTCTACCACGACCCAAAACCCAGTATTACCCTTCCTTGATCTTGGTAACTCGCCAACAAAGTCCATCGAGACACTCTCCCACTTCCATTGTGGGACCTCCAATGGGTGAAGCAGCCCACCGGGCTTCTTTTGCTCTGCTTTTACTTGTTGGCACACCAAACATCTAGCGACAAACTCGGCCACATCTTTCTTCATACCGGCCTAAAAGTAAACTTGACTCTTGTCCATGTACATCTTGTCCCCACCAGGATGAATGGTCATCGTCGAACGATGTGCATCATCAAGAATGGTCTTCCTCAAGTCCTCGTCTTCTGGTAGACAAAGCCTACCGTCCCTACGCAACCAATCCTTATCATCTAGGGTATATCTACTGAGATGGCTTGATGACTCCGCCCTTTTGAGCTTTTCTACTAACTCAACCAACTGTAGGTCATCTCGATGTGCCTTACCAATCCGTCCCAAAAGTGTAGGTCTGACCTCTAAGGATGCTTGCAAACTAGGTACAAAGTCAATGGAAGGTCTAAAGTCAAATGTAGAGATGAACTCTAAGCTTCGCCGCACAACAAACAACGGACTCAAGGACAACCTTTTCCTACTTATGGCGTCTGCTACCACATTACCCTTACCAGGGGTATGCGCTATCTCAAAATCGTAAGATGCTAAGAATTCCATCCACATTTGCGGCCTTAAGTTCAAGTCCTTCTGAGAGAACAAGTATTTTAGCGATTTGTGGTCAGTGAATAATTCGAATTTCTCGCCAAGAAGATAATGGCGCCAAGACTTAAGTGCAAAAACAATAACGGCCAACTCTAGGTCATGTGTAGGGTAATTTCTCTCATGCACTCTCAACTGCCATCCACCATAGGCTATTACCCGTCCCTCTTGCATTAAGACTGCGCCTAGTCCTATCCTATAAGCATCGGTATAAACGGTAAATGGCTAACCCCCATCTGGCAACACTAAGACTGAGGCTATGGTCAAAGCTCTCTTTAAACGTTGGAACGCATCACCACAATCTATGTCCCATGTGAAAACTAGGTTCTTCTTCGTCAAGCGTGTTAATCGTGCTGATATTTTTGCGAAGTCTTTGATAAACTTCCTATAGTAGCCAGCCAACCATAAGAAACACCTCACCTCGGTGGCATTTTTAGGGACCTTCCAATCATGGATGGCCACTACCTTCGCGGGATCCATAGCTATCCCTTCTTTGGAAACCACGTGCCCTAAGAATCGCTCTTCCTTTCTCCAAAAATGACATTTAGGAAATTTAGCATTAAGGCTATGCCCTCGAAGAGTCTCCAATACTTCCCTAAGATGTAGGGCATGTTCTTACTCGCTCTTAGAAAAGATCAAGATGTCGTCCACAAAGACGACCACAAATTTATTAAGGTACTCCCTAAACACCCTACTCATCAAGTCAACAAAGTATGCAGGGGCGTTTGTCAAACCAAAGGGCATCACAAGCCACTCGAAGAAACTGTCTGGAGTCCTAAAGGATGTCTTGTCTATGCTATCCTCAGCCACTCTCAACTGATGGAAACCCGTGGCTAAGTCCAACTGCGAAAACACTGAGGCGCCAACTAACTGATTGAAGAGATCATCAATCCTCGGTAGTGGGTGTCTATTCTTCTTAGTAAGCTTATTAAGTTCTATATAGTCCACACAAAGTCTAAGGGACCCATCTGCCTTCGTGCCAAATACTACTGGAGCACCCCACTCCGATATACTACGTCTGTTGAACCCCTTCTCAAGCAATTCTTTTACTTGCTTACTGAGTTGTCTTCTCTCTCTTGGAGCCATATGGCACATTGGAAATGCAAGTGGCTTTGCATTATCTACTAGATATATTTGAAAGTCTATCTCACGTTTTGGGGGTAAACCCCTTACCTCATCAAAGACATCAACATATTCACGGACTATACGAACAGAATGTAAATCATCATCGGATGCGTCAAGGGATTCTAGGTAGCTAAGCAGTGCTGGACCTCTAGGGTCACAAGAAATATCAAGGGTCCTTCCACAACGAGTCAACAATCTAACTACCCTTCTTTCACAATCTTGGATGGCTCCATATTTAGTTCGCCAATCCATACCTAGAATCAAGCCGTAGCCCATGAAGCCAAGAACAAAGGCATTGCATTCAAACCCAATGCCCAAGAGAAACACTCTCAAATCCCGAACAAACCATAGAAAGATGAGCCGAACCACCAATAGGATTTGAGACTACTAAGTTATCTGTAACAAGACTAGTATCTAGGTGCAGAGTTTCAACTAATGATGTAGAGATAAACGAATGTGATGTGCCAAAATCGAATAAAGTACGGACATGATGATCAAACAGAAAAACTAAACTTTCAACGAAAATCGTTCTACCTCGTTCTTGTAGCGGTGGGACCACGAGAGCCTGAACTTGTCCTTTTGCCTGCCCTGGTGCCATAAGAGCCTGCACCTGTCCTCCTGAGGTAGACCCTTCCCTCTGCCCTTTCTTTGGGCAGTCCTTAATCAGATGCCTCACTTCGCCAAAGTGGAAACAACCAGTCTTCTTTTTCTTCCTACAATCTTTGCTTAGATGGCGAATTGTCCCACAGTTAAAGCATCTTTTCTGTCCCTTAGTGTTGTTTCCCTTACCACCTTTCTTGTTTTGTTGTTGCTGTTGCGGTTTCTTTTGCTCCCCTTTCTTCTCGGGCCTTATTAGCAATGGCCCCCTTCTCCTCTTCATGCATAAGCGCTGTTAGCCTTCTTTGTGGCCAGGCTACCCAAAGCAAAGATCATGTTGACACACCTCTAGGTTAATGCTGTCTCATATGGAATCTCTGGATAACATCGCTCTCTGGCATTGGAAGCATCGTCAGAAGACACAAGGCAGTTTGGTCAAAATCACAACATCAGTATAAACTGGCCCGAAACCCCTATCAAATGACCTCATTTGGATCTATTCACCTTAGATTCTTGTAGCCCTTTGAATTATTTTCAGTTTGAGCTTTGGTTTGGCTCAATCGGACTTACGGTTTGAGAGTTACGCCCATTTCCGTGAACGAGTGTAAGCTGGCATATGACCGCGATCCGATCCGCCCTTGCCTACGCGATCCGATCCGCCCTTGCCTACACGATCCGATCCGATCCCCGAGGACGTGGCGAAGCTCCTGACTAAGTCCATCACGATCCGAGATGCATGGATCTCGCGACACTTGTCCACAACTGTCATATTGACCAATTCTTCATCAAGCCTCGATCCTATCCGATATTCTCGGGATTTGCGCCACGTGTGACCGTGATTCGCCTGACAGAATCAGCTATAAATACACCTTCGGATGGCATTTTCAAGGGACTTTTGGCATCTCCTTGTACATGGCTGCCATGGCTAACACTTCTCCATGAATAACTATCATCTTCCTCAATAAAAATTAATTGAATTCGGAGAGATTATTCATTGTAATTGCAATCCATGAATGAAATGAGAAAATATGAAATGGACGTAGGCTCGTTAACACCGAACCACTATAAAAATCTTGTTGTCTCACTTTTACTATATTTTTCAGTTATTTCTTCACATCCTATGCTCAAAATACGACGATTTGGGTGTTAGGACCATTTTTTGGTCTAACATTTTGGTGCTTTCACTGAGAATTGAATTCTCAGCCTATCGGATTGCTATTCTACTATTTGGATTTGAAAGTTCGAAGAAAACAATCCGCATTTCTACCATTTTTGAATATTTCGTTGATTTCAGAAAATAAGAGCTTCATACCTTCGAAAAAAGCTAAGGGTTCACAAGCTTCACGACCAAATGAGGATAATAAAGAAAATGTGCTGGAGCAGGTCGAGGGGCTCGCGGATCGCGGATCGCGGGGAGACCACGATCCGGTCTCAAGATGAACCCACGACCCGACCGAGCAAGGAAGTCGCGATCCGACCCGGTGATACTTCCACGACCTGACCTGGAGCAATTATTGTGAAGATATCCACAAACTGAAGAAGACCACGAACCGATCCGAAGCTGGAAGGTTGGAGTGTCCCGATCGCCAAGCTGGACCACGAACCGGAGGACAGTAGCAAATCACGACTCGGAAAAATGACGACGAACAAGGGTCACGACCCGATCCAAAAAAGTGACAATTTTTGGAAAAAATACAATTTTTAGATCATTTCAGAAAAGGCTCCCGGTTACGTCGATCGCCACCGGGACTGCGGGGCCCCGGACCCCCGCCGGCGCTACGCCCGGACCTGCTGACGGCCTCGCATTCGGCTCGGAGCACGGCCTCGCCTTCGACTCGGAGCATGGCTCATCTTCAGCTCGACATATATGTAGTCCAACAGCATTCATCAAAGCTTGTCAATGAAAAATAAACAGATTGTCAAAGAATTTGACAACGGAATGGAAACAATTAGAATTCCTTTAGAAGCCATGACCTCAATCTACCAATATTATTAAATGTGAGAAGTTGTTGAAAAGATTCGACACGCTGACTATGGCAGTATACAAAATAATGATGGTCTCATAACAGCCTCCTCTTACACAGCTCCGATGGTGTAAAGATCTCCCCAATGTAACCGATGATGTTCCTGAACAAGTAGTGATCACCTAGTTTACGTGACTTAAACCTATCCAACAGTCGGGATACCAGATGACATTGACATAGAACAATCCAGACACTATTCTGAAGATGGCTCAGAAGATCCCAATGACCATGATTCAGAATAATGGGATACCCAACAAAAAAGATTGATTGCCATCGAATAAGGTTTCGATCAACACGCTCTGGTGCCCAGAGTCAGATACCAGTTGAATCACTGCAAGCCATGATTGGACCTAGGGATCCTTGCCCGGATGATAGCAACATTGACTCCTCACCGGCCACTATATGACCTCGGTCAAGAGACGAGAGCTCGAGATCAACACAAATATGAATCAACCATTAGCTCTCCACTTCATACAACAGTTGTGATAGGATATACGAACCTTACTTGAACCCTCACAATCTATGCTATCATGTTAAAGCTCATCTGATCAAGATTCAGACAGACCAGCTCCAACAGAATTCAGAGCCTACATTGCACCCTAGAGCCTATTGCTAAATATGCCAACCGAAGATGGAGCGGGAATGGTCTATGGTGACCAAGTTATTGGAGAAGCTGACTATTCAGCTGGATGGACCATGCTACGCAACAAGGATGGCGTAAAACCCAAAGATGCTTCCCCTCTAGATGAAATGGAGTGTGAAGGAGGTATCAATATTGCGAATAATGGGAGCATCACAAAAGGAAATGCCCAAGGATCTGTCTGAAGATCTAGATCCCAGCAAGGATCATCATTCGGGATGCAGAAGTGTGACATCTAATGACGCAACTACACGTGTTCCGATTGGTGACGTCGACCTGACTAAGGTCTTGAAATCGGATCCCATTTAGACCTCTTCCGAACGAAGGAACTGACATGCTTCCTGTAGGCAAATCTGGATGTGCTCTCTTGGACCTATGCTAATATTCGGAGGATTTTACCATAGTTTATGAGTCATTTGTCGAGAATAAACCTGAAGTGTGTTCTTGCCAAGCAAGCAAGACATATGCTCGATCCAGGGAAAGCATCTACCATGAAAGAGGAAGTCGGAATGTTGAGAGGTAATGGTTTTATATGATATGCCACACATCCCACTTGGATATCAAATCCCGTCCTTGTCAAGAACGCTAATGGAAAATGGCGCACACGCATTGATTTCTTAGATTTGATCAAAGTTCGACCAAAAGGAAGCTTCCCGTCAATCAGAATTGATCAGCTTGTGGATTCAATGACTAGACATGAATGTATCCCTCTCATGGACGTGTGCGCAGCTTACAAACAAATTCTTATGCATGTGCCTGATCATGAATAAACATGTTTTATCATTGACCTCGAACTGTACTGTTATATGGAATTGGCATTCGGACCGAAAGATGTCGAGGCAACTTACCAGTGCTTACTGAATTATATGGTCCACAACCAAAGTGCAAGGCCCATAGAAGTCCATGTAGGTGATAGTCTTACGGAGTCCGAGCGATCGACCTACCACGTTTCAAATCTGACAGAGATGTTCAATATCTGGAATGAACTTAAAGGCCTCATAGTTAGCCATGAACAACAAAGAATTAAAGGCGTCTGAAGCTTGGCATGAAAGTTGGCACCACTTGTGTGTAAGGAGGATAAGGACTGGAAACTAGTCAATAATGTAGGCAAGAAAGTAGTCGTGGTATACCCAAAGATTGAAAAACTCGTCTACAGCTTGCTGATTGCTCTAAGAAAGTTCCCCCATTACTTCCAAGTTCATCCGATGTTATGCACCCTCACTAACTGCTACGACAGGTCCTGCAACGACCTGAGACATCTGGAAAATTGCTTGATCGGGACATAGAGCTAAACCAGTTTGATCTCAACTCCCTCCTAAAGAGGTCCGTACGAGGGTAAGCATTAACCAACTACATCGCTGAATTTACCACTCCCGAAGAGGATGTGGCAGATGTAGAAAATGCACATGGAATATGTAATCAGACGGTTCAAAGAATGATTGACTGTCCGACCCCGGTGACTTATTAATAACCCCTAAAGGGCGGTCAATTTACTATGCCTTGCGGTTGAAATTCTTCGCTACTGACAACGGCTCCGAAGACGACACCCTGATTATCGAATTGAAACACGCTAAGGAGTTGGGAATAGTGGCATTGAGCATATTTTCTGGCTTTCACATTGTTGATCGCCAGGCTCGAAAGGAATTCCAGATGAAGGAACCACCACTCGCAGCTTACCTAGAACCGGAAGAAGGGTTGTTGGATGTATTAGAACGTTACAACATATCTCATGTCCTGCGAGCAGAAGATCAGAAGGCGGATAATCTGACCAAGTTAGAAGGGTCCGACAATCTAGAAAAGATAGAGATTATCCCCATCAAGACCCTATGAAATACAACCATTGATAAGATGGAAGTTGATCCAACGTTGGAGACCAAACCCGGAAGAGAGTCATGGTTAACTCCATGATAAACTTCCTACAGCACAGAATGCATCTAACAAGGTGAAGTGAAAGGTGTGCAATCGTTCTTTAGGCCTCGAGATATGACATGCAATTCGACATTGCCTATTTTTCATGGAAGGTTGTCCCAAAACAAACATCAACGAGTGCCATTGCCAAATTCACCGCCCTGAATGATTCGACCAAATCACCAATCAGCCACCCATTAGATGGGAGATGTACATGAATGAAACTTCTGGCAAACGGCGTTCTGAAGTTAGAAAGTGAAGACTCATACTTCCACTCTTTTCATCGATTGTCTACCAAGTGACTCACTGCCCTAAGGCTGGGGGCAACTACAGATTTGAGCATAAATCGCTCGAGATTACATCATCTAATTCAGAGCTGATACATCAAGAATTTACTTGGCCAATTGACTTAGTCTTGCCTGAAAGTTAGCGAGTTGAAGATCTAGAACGCTTACGCATGAATGCTGGTTGATTGTCGGCGCACCAACCCTTGTCCCTGATATGGGATCGTGGGTATATCAGCAAGTTTATGTGATATGATTATCCCACCAGCAATAATATCCTATTTCCTAGCACGGAAAGTGCAAAAATTTCTATAAGCATGAATCCATTGTTCTCATGCTAATTTACAACCTAACACCAATGCAAAGATGTGCTACCATTAGCAATCCAGTCATGACTTCCTGACACTCCATCCTTACCCTCATCACGGGGGCAAAAAGACGATTTGAAGGAGATGCGAACTCATCACTCGCTTCTGGTATCTAGGATTTGCTACCGATCAAACTTGTAACACCCGCATATAGAGCCATAGAGCAATACTATAACGAGCTCGACTGAACTGCTCGTTTACAAGGCCACGCTCTTCTTCTAAAGAATGTTGTATAGCTCAAGGTGGATCCGGGATGACCATCCAATCCTTGGCTCACACGTGGAAGACCACAAGACAATTGAACATAAATCTTTGAGTTGCAAAGTTGGAGTCCTACTCCAGAAGGACGCGGTGTGACTGTCTATATGGCTCAATCCTATACGCGATGCCGCCAGACTACATGAATCCCAATAAAGGAGGCAACACTGCCTCTCGATATGCTTACGTTTTAACCATGCAATCTACTTTCACATGCTTTCCGAGTTATTGACATAACTAACTCGTGCGATATGAAAAACGTAGGTACCCGAAGTTTGGTGCCAGCCCATCCTCTCAAAGATTGTTCGGAGGAATGCAAAGCCTTGGCAAACGTTTTCCAACTGTTTGTGTTACTGACGTTAATCCTCAGAGCTTGGATTAAAATATATAAACCTGGGATGAGTTTGATGGGCGTGCATGATTGAAGACCGCTCGATCCATGACTCTAACTCTCAAGAGCCGAGAGAGAGTATAAAGGACGTGAAGATGACGTCCACAAGGCGCGAAGGTGTACCATGATAGGAACCGCCTCGACAACACTCTAACCTCGGCGAAAGCTAGGAGATTATAAAAGCGTCTCCGATTGAGCGCTGAGAAAGAACTCTTACCCCGCTGAAGGACCGGGGAGCGACAGAACAGCTGAGTTCAAACTCTAACCTTGGAGACCGCCAGGAGAGTATAAAAGCGTCTCCGATTGAGCGCTGAGAAAGAACTCTTACCCCGCTGAAGGATCAGGGAGCAACAGAACAGCTGAGTTCGAACTCTAACCTTGGCTACCGCCAGGAGAGTATAAAAGCGTCTATGATTAAGCGCTGAGAAAGGTGCTGGAGACTGAGCACCCCCCATAATTTCTTCTCCGCTGAAGGATCGTTGAGCATATCATGAAACAAGCTAGAACTACTACCCCGCTGAAGGATTCGGGAGCAGATTGAAAGCTGAGTTCGAACTCCAGAGAAAGTATAAAGGCGCTAGAGACTTAGCACCACAAGGGATCCTACTCCGCCAGAGTGTCGGGGGACTGACTGAACTCCGAGCCCGGATCCTCCATGTCCGGACATGGGGGCAAAACAGTTAAGGTCCTAATCAATCCTCAACAAAGCCCTGGCCAGGCACTAAGTTAATGATTGATTGGGAGCATACCTATACACAGATACTACTTTAGTGCATTTTCATTTATAACTGCGTTTACTACTTATAACGCTTCATTACTTATTTGCCCATTCGCAGGTACAAGACAATGCGAAAGGAACAGAATTTTTATTACTAAACGCAAGTTTACAAAAGATAACTAGTCAAGAACGCGAGGGCCTCACTCGTAATAATGGCAACGTGCCAATGGAAAAAGAACAAAGGGTCGCGTCCAGAAGGATGATGCAGGCCCCTTGAAGACCAGAAAGCAGATGCAAAGAGAACATCCATCTACTGATCCGAACTTACTTCCAGAATGGGAAGCTCAGATAAGGCTGGATATATCCCACGTAATAATTGAACATGATTCAACCATTTCGTCCCCGACTTTTCCCTTGATGCAAAGAGTAAACGGGAGCACTCGAGGCGACTACAATCTGACCCTTCACCGCTTGATTTCTGTCCTCGGAGCTGGGATGGGAGACTAGGGTTTAGCATGGGCTGAATACCAACAATTCATTTTTGCACTCAACTCCGGCTCTTGATGAGAGAAGTGAACATGAATCCAGAGAAGACATGAATTCGAAGTGTACTACTCAAAAAAAACCCCTGTGGATAGGGGGCACATGATACGAGCCTTGAGCAGCATAGTTCAATTACTTAATGCCTCCGTTCCCAGCCGAATGATAAAAGCCTGATTGACGGCTAATGCTCGTGTAGGATCAAGAAGCCCGAGGCCGACCTTCACCTATTTCAGGAATGAACTGGAAGGCCAAGCAACAATTATCAATTCGCTAGAAATGATAAAATTGAAGTTCAGGTAGTGACGAACTTGGCACAGTCAGATATCAACCATCAGCTTGGGTTGAACACAAACCAATCAGGAGGCGCGCAACATGCGGTTTCGATTCCTTACGACATGGATGGAAAAACGGGCAATGGAACAGCTACCTGCAATATCCTAGATGAGAATGCAAGAATTGTGATAAACTCAAATCATGCACGACCAGTTTAAACTCCAACTCGAATGAATACTCGAGTGACATTTCATACTCAGCTCCAAGAAAGAACGCAACAATTCGAAAAACAGGAACCCGGCCAGGTCGAATGACTCGAACCATGACCCGGGGGAAATACTGACGTGGAAACAAGAAATCTGCAAATACCCCCTTTGTAATCTCAGATTCGATGCTGGGGGCACAAGCCAGGATCTTGATAATGTGCATCAATTCTTTGATGGCAACCTGCTCGCTAGTTTGATTCGGCGCCTCTCAAGAGCCGGCACTTCTCGAGATGATATGGATAACAACAATTACAGCCCTCACACGTGGGACATCAGGATCCCCTGTTATTCCCCCGGACTTTAAATTTTCTCTATAACAAGACTTGCTCAGAGATTTTGATGAATTCAACCCTGAAGTGGATAGACTTTCATGACAAAAAGGTGTTAGCGTCGAGATGAATGATCTAGAGGCCTTCCTGACTAAAAAATTGAGTACCTTCTAATTCCCGAAACGATAAGGACAAAGGAAAAGCCCTGGAAAACAACGACAAGAATGTGCAATTCCAAAAAGAATCTATACCACTTATCGAGCGCATGATCTTGTTTGTCAAGCAAAATTGAACCGAGCATGAGAAAGAGACTCAATAAGACTGTGATAAGAATTACGGACTATGCTGAAGCGTAAACGGTGGGGCACAACTAACTTCATATCGACATTTATTCACTCGCATTCAAAAACCTTACTTGACTCCGCAACTGATCTGATGAGAGTAACCGAAGTCGCTGATGCCCGATGAGGCAATCCTCGCTATCTGACTAAAGAGAAGAGATGATATTAAAGCAAATGTGGTTCAACCATTCGCATATACAATTCCGATTTTTGATAAATTGAGAAACAGTACAGAATGATCTGGGTCGACTAAGATTGTTGAATCTGCAACTTTTACCAGATGCAATGATAGGAAGTATAAAATCTTCAAGATTAAATGCCTTATTGACTCAACTCAACCCCCATCGATACTGGGGGCATAAGTACTTACCTTGCTTGTCCTCCGATGGCATTGAGAGCACAAGTGCCGGTTCATAGACTAACTTTGAAGACAATCCTGGCATGAAATGGGATTCAAAACATGTACGTCATGCCTCCGGAGTACAATCTTACACATCTTTGCCGACCAAGTGAGCTAGCTTGTGGATCGAATGTGAACTTAAAGACTCAAACTACACCGAATGGAAGGTGTGACAAACCTATCTACTACCTCGCGATGGTGACGATCCTATAGGCACTGGTCCACATAACTTTAACAACATCCCTTACTGACTACTTCATATATGAATATTGGATTAAGAAATGAACCGTAACAATTGTGGATTCTCTCGACTACGATCCAGAGTGATCATGGCTTTTGAATTCCTTTCTGTTACTATTCAATGCGATTTTAAGATCCTAAATCAATATCAAGATATCAGTCTAGTCCAAACTTGAGTACAAATGACAAATTCGTATGTTGATTCTGATGTGCTTTATCCCAACAGTCCAGTTGTTAGCTCAGAGCCCAAAGATTTTTACATCGCCACATTATTTGGGTGGCTACTTCATTTATTGACTCATATGTAAAAGAAAGTCCAACCCTACCACGCGCTTGGCTTGCATAGAGTGATGATGTTGTTTGGAGACGACCTATGCATGTAGGATCACGCTCGGGAGCCGACAATTTAGCATGACTTCTGACGGATGAATTAGATCTTTTGATTTGACAAGGTTTAAACAATTTCTTGATCGTCTCGAATACTCCTCTCATAGAACTTAGCCTGATTAGCTCCAATGGAAGCAATGCAACAATTGTATAAAGCCTTCTCAAGGACAAATGATATTCTAGAAAAATTTAGCTCAACATATTCAAAGCACATCTCATCCTCGATAAGATGTACTTTGGGGGGCAAAATGTTAGCCTTCTTTGTGGCTAGGCTACCCAAAGAAAAGATCATCTTGACGCACCTCTGGGTAAATGCTGTCTCATATGGAATCTCTGGATAACATCGCTCTCTGGCATTGGAAGCATCGTCAGAAGACACAAGGCAGTTTGGTAAAAATCACAACATTAGTATAAACTGGCCCGAAACCCCTATCAAATGACCTCATTTGGAACTATTCACCACATATTCTTGTAGCCCTTTGAATTAGCTTCAGTTTGAGCTTTGGTTTGGCTCAATCGGACTTACAGTTTGAGAGTTACGCCCATTTCCGTGAACGGGTGTAAGCTGGCATATGACCGCGATCCGATCCGCTCTTGCCTACGCGATCAGATCAGCCCTTGCCTACGCGATCCGATCCGACCTTGCCAACGCGATCAGATCCGATCCCCGAGGACGTGGCGAAGCTCCTGACTAAGTCCATCACGATCCAAGATGCATGGATCTCGCGACACCTGTCCACAACTGTCATATTGACCAATTCTTCATCAAGCCTCGATCCGATCCGATATTCTCGGGATTTGCACCACGTGTGACCGCGATCCACCTGGCAGAATCAGCTATAAATACACCTTCAGAGGGCATTTTCAAGGGACTTTTGGCATCTCCTTGTCCATGGCTGCCATGGCTAACACTTCCCGATGAATAACTATCATCTTCCTCAATAAAAAATCAATGAATTCGGAGAGAATATTCATTGTAATTGTAATCCATGAATGAAATGAGAAAATATGAAGTGGACATAGGACCGTTAACGCCGAACCACTATAAAAATCTTGTTGTCTCACTTTTTCTATATTTTTCAGTTATTTCTTCATATCCTATGCTCAAATTACGACGATTTGGGTGCTAGGACCATTTTTTGGTCTAACAAGCGCCATATCAACTAGTCTCTCAAAGGTAGCCCCCATAGGAATGTGGGTCATAGCTTGCCCATGAAGCAGCTCGTTCAAACCCTTAACAAATCATAGGGTCTTCTTTTCTGGTGTATTCACCCAGTCCAAGCAAAATCTCGCCAACTGATTGAACTTGTTGACGTATTCTTTCACTGATAGATTCCCTTGCTTCAATGCCAAAAATCGTTCCATGTATAGATTCCCTTCAGCCCATGAGAGAAACTTCGCCTCAAACCTCCGCCTGAAGTCTGTCCATGTATCAACTGGATGCTCTCCATTAGTGACTTCCCACAAAAACAAAGCTTCGTCTTTCATCAACCAAGCAGCCAATTGGACCTTCTTACAGTCGTCCAAGTCGAAAATGCCATACAGATCCTCCACTTCTTTCAACAAATTTCTCGCTTCAGTGAATGTTTCAGTCCAACTAAAAGATTTTCCACCCATCAAACGAAAGTCTTTACATATCTTGGAGAAAGTATCTCCACGCGGAAGAATGACTGGAGCTGGAGGAGAAGGAGGATCGTCGACCGGACCCGCCGTACCGGCCATGGCCTCGAGATATTGGCGAAACCAACCGGGTACATGAACACCCTCTGGTATCTCAAGTGCTCCAGACATGCTGAAACGAAAAAGGAAAGATTCAATACAAAAGAATAGAAGGGAAGATATATGGCTCTTGTGGTTATGCTTTCTAAAATAAGCTTTTCTCTAGAAAATACTTTCGTTAAAACATACTTTTGAAGGTACTTCTTTATAATAGTGGTTTTGAAAAACAGCTTTTCGAAATTCCTATCTGTTCTGGTAACCTTCAGTTCCGATACCACTTGTAACACCCCACGGCCACTAATGTCACTCACAAAGGGAATGAATTAACTTCTATGGAGCATTTTAAGTGAGTATATAACAGAAACTTAACAATAAGATAGATATAAGCAGTACATAAAAATTTAAAACTTTATTCATTGCAGTGGTAAACACATAAGTTTGATTACATCATCAAAAACCAAAGTCAAAGTACACAATATCCATCTTGACTAAATCAGAGTACATAAATTGAAAGACATAACCCCAGTACAAAATAGCCATTAATAAGATAGGATGAACTTTTAATTCAGTGATCCAAGCAACTTATAAAAGCAAGCGATACAGCTGTCCAAAATCAAGCTCCACTGGTGCTGGTTCCAACCTGAGCACCTGGGGGGAAGGAAGAAAAGAGGTGGAAACAAAGAGGGTTAGACATAAAGTCTGGTGAGTGTGATAACTTTAACAATATAACTAACAAAGTAACAAGGCTAAGGCATAAGTTGGAAAATAAGGAAATGATCATGAACCATTGAGTATGGAAGAGTAAACATGGAAATAAGATTGAACTAAGGTAACATTAAAGTGCACCTGAACCACTATAAGATATTTACTATACTGCACCACCACTAGTCTCCTTAAAATTGATCCCGCCTACAAAACTTAATAATGATAATGGTAGTTTCGTGCACCCCTAGTTGCCTTCATAGGTGCCGCCTGCCCCTATCTCCACTAGGTGTTCCCACTACCCCCTTGCGATCGGCTCCCTAACTCATAGATACCTGTGTTGGCCCCACAGTGGGGTGTATCACTCCCCAAAGTGGCAAACCGATACCACCAATAATGCAAGGCTTATACCTACACGATGCAACAAAGTCTTACCTACCAGACCGGGTCCACACACGCATATGAACCCGTTGGACTTGCGTGGCCATCGCTAACCCGGTTTGGCCTCTTACAGTCAAGACCAGTATGCGTGTCCCGTCCTCGACTTGGGTCGAGCTCACAAAGAAATGTATGGGTTACTAGTTGAAACGGGCCCCCATTACTTGACACAAGCTATCCACCTAAGCTTGGTCCCCTCTAGTACATTCCACTTAACCCTCTTCTTATTCATGTTCACTTACATGTTTCAAAATTTGGTTAAGTGTTTCTAATCGTATTTACAATGCCACCCAAGGCACCCACTAGATTCCACATGCCACACAAGGCATCCACTTAACCCCCTCATGTCCCACTACATGTTTATCTGGTTAAGTGTTTCTTAATTCATTAAGACCGTAACCTTATAAAGAACTCTCACATTAGACTGGCATTTGTGGTAGCTGGATTTGCCGGGCGGTTCCGGGCAGTCTTACACCACAAACGAGTCCAACCTCGTGTCTTTACAACTGTTACGCATTTAATTTATGCCTAAGACCTCTCACATTAGACTGGCATTTTTGGAATCTGGATTTGTCGGGCGGGTCCGGGCAATCTTACACCACAAAAGAGCATAACCTCGTGTCGTAGACGATTAATTACACCTAATTAATCATTCCCCAATTTGAATTAATTTCCCTATTCAAATTATCAATCAATTCCAAATTTAACTGTGGCCATAATTGACTCAATTATGTCTATCTATTTATGATATGTAAAATCATACCAATTTTCGTCACAAATTTATTCAAAACCTTTTAAGGAATTTAGGCCAATTAAATCTTTTAATATTATCCCATTGCCCCCACGTTGTACGTTCGTTCGTTTAACGTAAAATATATGTTAGACTCGAATAGTCTTACCCATGGAATAAAGAGAAGACATCAGAACATACATATAGATAAAACTAGATCTAAACATAGGGGGTGAACTTGCATGTGTGAATGAGGTTCTACATCAAAAATTGCATAGGCCAAAGTTACAACTTGCATAAAACTACATATGTCATAGATCCAAATCTAAAGGTGTAAACTTGTTTAGGTAGTAGTCACAAACTTGCATAAATCAAGTATGTCATAGATGTACATCTAAAGTTGTAGACTTGCATAGGCAATAACCACAAACTTACATAACATGATTCACATTCCAACCTCATATATTTATATAAACTTGCATATGTGATTTATGCCACAAACAATGGTGTAAACTTACATCTAAACATGTAAACTAGTATGTAGAATTTAGCATATAACTCACACACGTCATAGCCTAACTTTAGATCCAAAATTGATGTCATGAAGCATGTAAGGTTATACATAATCTTTACTAACTTGCATATGATCCACATCTAAATCAACACCTAAACTTGCATATATACATATGATTTATCGTATGAGTCAACATAACCTAACTAGCATATTAAGAACCTGATGATTTGATTATACATAAGCCAATCATAGAATTACAACATAGATGATAGCATCATAACTTTACAACATAGATGATAAAATCACAACATAACATCATAGAACTTACAACATCGATAATAACATTACAATTTTACAACATAGATGATAACATGCGGTCAATAATTCACAACATAACCATATAATCCGCATCATAGCTTAATCCAATTAAATTGCTAATTATTTTATTAAAGAAATCAAACTCACAACTCAAAGAAGGTCTTGAGTTCTGAATTCTGAGTTTTGAAGTTGAATTAGCTTTCCTTTGAAGAAGATTCGTTGTTACAGTTATATTGAATTGAATTTGATTCGCTTTCTTCCTCTTTAATTGGTGGCGTCTATTCTGAGTTGCAAGGTGACGACATGGACGCCATGAATCTAATTTTTAATTTGTTTTTAGGTTTTGAGTCTACATGTCTTTTTATAGAGTTTAGGATTATTTTATGCCGTCCAATCAACCTAAAATTAATCCCAGCCAATCAGAGCAGATCAGAAACCCTAATTAGTCAGCACACAGTGATTAACAGGTCACTAATCAAATCTGCCCGTGGGGGGGTGGGGGGGCAGGTAAACCCCCAGGTCAACCCTATGGTCGACCTAGTCAGGGTAGGTCGACCCCCAGGTCGACCATACGGTCGACCTGGCCCTGGCAGGAATTTTCACGCATAGCCCGTCTGACTCTGAAATTTGAATTTTCTGATATCTATTTAGAATTTTCTGAAACTTCCGATGGCCATAACTTCTTCATACGAACTCCAATTCACGCAAACTCGGACTCTATCTCAACTAGAATTCCGAGACGAACACAATGGCGCAATCGGTTTCCAATAATTCTCAAATCTGAGATTAGATATTCTTTATTTTGTGAACATTAATATTATTAGAAATACGGGGTGTTACACAAATGGCACGGATGGCTCTCGCGACATGACGGTAGCGGCATGATGATCGAATGTCTTCAGTTCATGGCAACTATTATGTGGAGCGGGTCTTTATATCGTGAACTGCTTGCGACATGGTTGAAGGAGCTAATGACTTGACTCATGTCGTGACATGAAGGACAGATGACTTGGTCTTTTAATTGTGTGTGAATAACTTAAATGGTGCGGCGACTTGATTAACCCGACATGGTTTATTGAAGCGCCATTAAGTATCAAACGATATAGACATTTGCACAGGTTGGCTAATGTCGTTAACACGACTTGAAGTTGACGACATGAAAGCTTGCGCCATGATTTAGGCTCATGTCGTATTAACGACTTGAATCCAACTTGTGCCAACGACTTTTAAATCATGTCGTGTGGATGACTGTAGGATTCATGTCGTCGAAACGACATGAATCCGTTATGCCGTGCGCTATCGTTCGTGAACAACTCTTAGTTCTGAACTGCTTTCTAAGAACGGGGTTAACACTTTGGCTTGTTTTTTGGTAGGTGACATGGAAGGAGGACATGGTGGACGAGATCATGGACACGGGGAATGCCAGCAACCCTAGAGTTCTTCCTTTTACAGGTTCCGAAGATCCACCAGTTAGTACGGTGCCCCACCTCCACCGAGACAAGATAGCTTACCTCGAAGCCGAGATCGGCCTGGGCGATCTCCGACGCCTCCTCCTTCTATTCACGTGCCAGTGGGAGATACTCAACCCAGCATGGGCGGCTCCCGATCTTTGCGCCTAACATCCCCCTCGTCGATCGCCCCTCCGATCCTTGTCCACTCAACCGTGAAAGAGGGGACACATCTTGACTAGTTGAGGCCGGAGAGGGAGGCTGAGTAAGAGGTACCGGATTTGACATATCCTCATGTTTAAGAGCTCTCCACGGATGAGCAAAGGGCTTTCACAAAACACCATTTCCATCGTCACTGTTTCGACGAGTTAAAGTTCATTCCCGATCTCCGTCCAGCTCCTGACAGGGAATCCGGGGAGGTTTGGATGCACGTGAAAGTCTCTTACCATCAAACGAACGAGTTCCACAAATACTCCTTCGGGCTTTTGGAGTTGGTCAGAAAGAAGAACTTGCATCTTGCTGCCGAGAAGACTACCGTCGAATCTTTGAACAAGAAGATGGGTATGCACGTGTCTCGCACTGTGAGTTCTTTTCTTCGTACTACAAAACCTTTTAAGGCTGGCATTGTCGTTGCAGCTGAGATGTCGCGGGCTTATGATACGCTGAACGGGGAGTCGGATTATGCCCTCTCGAATTACAGGAACACCGTGGCGGACCTTACTACTAATGTTACAGCTTTGCAAAAGGACAAGGCTGTTCTAAAGCGAGCATATGACATCATAGGGATGGACAATGCAAGGGTAGCCGAGCTTCAGAACGATACTAGCGCTTTGAGGGAAGAGAATAAAAAACTACGGGCAGAGAATGCCAAGGTGGTTGATATACAGAGGCGTCTTGAGGCAGCGGTAAAAGCGAAGGAGGATGCTGAGGCTAGCAACATAGATGTGCTGAGAACGGATGAGGGCGTAAAGGCCGAGCATTTGCGGGAGATAGCGCAGTTAAGGGATCAGCTAAGTGATGTAGATTTCAATATTGGGTCCTCCTTCGAGGGGAGCATCAACAACATGTCTGTTAAAGCTTCGAGATTTTGCGGCATTTCACGGGTCGAAGACTACCCCCGTGAGTTGGCCCGAACTTTGGAGAGGTTAGTCCCCCTATGAGGTGCACTTGTGCAGAGTGGATGTGAGCACTTTGGATAAGTGCCAGCTTGCGGGTGTTCTTCTGGACGAAGAAGAGCGCGAGAAGCTAGAGGAGGAAAGGAAATTTTTTCGAGAGGATGCCGAGAATGACAGGATGGTGAGGCTTGCTAAGGAGAGGGAAAATTCATCTCGGTTCCTACTTCTGATATAGGAGCGTCCATTCTTTTGAGGAAAGCTTTGACAGATTCTCCCCGTTTCTGTTTCATTGATGTAAGAGAAATAACTCCCTTCGCCATCATAGCTTGCAGCCTGAACTGCTCTTTGAACTTCAGAATCAAATCACCAAATTGGTTGATGTATTTGGGCGGGACACTTGTGAACCATAATGATGCAACACCTTCTAGATAAAGAGGGAAGCATAGGCATTTTATCTCGTCTGTTTCTTCGGCTCCATTCATATACCATTCGTACTTATATAGGAAGTGATTCGAATCAGAAGTCCCGTTGTATGGAGGTAGAGTAAGATGAGTGAACTTCTTGGGAAATTCAGCCTTGCGGATCCTCTTTGTGAATGAATTTTTGTTGAGAGAGGATTCCCATTCCCATTCACTATCCTTGCGAGGCATGTTGTCTTTCATGATATGCTTTACCACGTCAACGATATATTCCTTTGAGTTATGTCGTTACGGGGAGGGGACAACGATATCTTTTCTAGATTCTCATTGTGGCGAGCGATCACGTTTAGAGGATCTTGGTCTTTTAATTCTGCTATGGGAAGGTACCCGCTTGACGGGTCTCACAACTCGTTGGTTATTTCGATCGGAGTGGTTTATAACATTCAACTTTGAGTCTTCGACATTAGCGCCATCTTTGCCAACAAATCTTTATAAGTTGTCACTAGGAGGATAGGAGGATGACGAATTTGCATTCTCATTAAGGTTGACAGGGATTTCCGGAGGAGGAGCGCGATATGCTTGAGCATTTAGGTTAGCGCTCACTTTATCCATCAAAGCATGATTAGCATCCAGTAGAATTTTATTAGCATCGATAAAAGATTTATTGTAGGCTTCCATGAGTTGACTCAAATAAGCGGCGACGACGTCTAATTCGGCTTTAGTCAATCCTCCCCGGATATTGAATTTTCTCTACCTTCAAATCGGTTGATGAGTGGAGTAGTTTCGTGATTAGCAACATTGTCGTTTTCCTCAACGACATTGCTAGTGGTCTTCATTTATTTGGCCATGATCTCGGACAAGGCCTTGAATTTTGATGAGAATTCGTCAATTGGCCTAGATCTTAGATTTACAAAATCTATGGTAGGGGTAGGCTTAGAACTTCAAAGTGAAGGAAGGATATGCGAACGTGGCCCCACGGTGGACGCCAAATGTTTGCATCAAAAATTACACAAACACCAAATTGTGCAAAAGTGCACTTCAACGATTCGGTATGATTAAAATGTGGAACCGCATAATAAAAAAAAATGCATAAAATGGAAAAGATGCAATGTTTTTATAGTGTTCCAATCAAACTTGATCTACATTCACTTTGGAACCATTCTCATTATAATATCTCTTTTTTACAATATGAATGAACTCTCTTTTTGTAACACCCCGAATTCTGAATGATTGAATTAAATAAATTTAAGAACACTTAAATTTTATAGGTGGAATGAAGGGAAACAAGTTGCACCATTGCATTCGTCACAGAATTCTACATGGAATAGAGTCCAAGGTTTTGAAAAACGGAGTCTGAACAAAGGAGATATGACCCTCGGAAGATAACAAGAAATATACATACATACATACATACATACATACATATATATATATATATATTATATGTGAGCAGGCAAACCAGGGAGGTCGACCTACCAAGGGGGAGGTCGACCTGGGGGTCGACCTCCCCCTTTGGGAGGTCGAACCTGGTTCGGCTAGTTTTGCTGCGTGGTGCGATTTTTGGGCCTGGGACAGTTTTAGATGATCCAAACCAGTTCTAGGGTTAATCCTAAGGCCTAAATAACTTCCTACACCTATAAATATGTCATCAACCTAACTATAATTCATAAAATAATTTCTATGACACCATTATGCTGCCAAACTCTCTCTTGAACCCTAGCCGCCACCTCTAACTCAAATTGCAAGCATTCAACTTCAACTCAAATTAAAGAGTAGAGTTCTACAACAATTCAAGAAGATAAATCAGCAACACCGCAACGTTTCTACACCAATTTCAGTGCATAATTCTATTCTTTAACCATGCAAGGTGGGTATAGTTATTTTCACAAATTTAATGGGATTAAAGTAACATGAAAAAGTTGTAAAAAGGATTCATACATGTTTGTAATGAAAATCTCACAATGTCTTCACCTTTTTGATTCATGTCATCATATTCCTGTGTTTCTATGTAAAGTTCATACCTTTTGTCAGTTTATTCATGTTGAATGTGTCATTATGCCTCTGTGCCAGTTTATATGCAACTTTATTTCATGATGTTGTGTTAATTTCAATTTTCTGTGATTTGATTCTCTCTTCTTATCCCAATTCCTTTTATTCTTGGATCTAGGCTATCTTCGAGCCTATGTTCAAATATGCGCGAATGCGAACACGTGGGAACGATGGGAATATGTGAAATATGGAAAATTGGATATTATTGGATATTTTGGATATTTGGATAATATGTGAAATTGGCATATTTGGGTATGAATTACATGGAATTGATGAAATTGCCTATAATTGAAAATTTGTAATTGAGGCTAATTAATACGTAACTAGTGTAACTAGTGACAAGTTGGAATAGGAAAAAAGTGTAAACATGATTATATGTTGAATTGGAAACACATGACATGAAAATTGGGATTTGGGTGAAATACGATTATTAATAAACCTTGGACACGAGGTTAGGCGCAATTGTGGTGTAAGACGGCCCGGAACTGCCCAGCAAATCTAGCTACCACAATTGGACGTCTAATGTGAGGGGTCAAAGGCATGAATTGTAGATGTAACGATGGGTGACACGAGGTTACACCCGGTTTGTGGCGTAAGACTGCCCGGAACCGCCCGGTAAATCCAGCGGCCACAAAGTGTTTGGTCTAATGTGGGAAGTCATGCACCATTCGTCATAAGGAATGAATTAAGGAATACTAACCATAATAAAACATGGGTATGGTTAGAGGGTTAAGTGCGGTGACCTGTAAATTATGACATGTAAATATGCACTTAACCGTAATAAGATAAGACATGTAAATTATGACATGTAAATGTGGACTTAACCGTAGCATGTTTAAGACATGGACATTTAAATTAAAATGGTTAAGTGGGGGAAAAACCTAGTGGGGACCAAGCATAGGTGGGAGGTTTATGTCAGATAGGGACCCGTTTCAACCACTAACCCGTTTGAGTATCTAATTGGGCCCGGTACTAGGCCGGGGATGGGGCACGCTTACTGGGCTTGAATATAAGAGGTCAAAACGTGAATAGCTATGGCAACGCAAGTCCAACGGGTTCATGTGCGTGCATGTGTCCGGGCTGGTAGGTAAGACGTTGTTGCATCATGTTGGTATGGCCATGCATTTCATGTTGGTATTGGGGTTGCCACTTTGGGGAGTGATACACCCCACTGTGGGGCCAGCACGGGTGTCTACGACGTTTAGGGAGTCGATCGAATGGGTAGACTAAGGGTACCTGAGCGGTTGTAGGAGCAAGTCGGCACCTATGATAGCAGCTAGGTACAAGTAACTACCAAGTATGTCATGTGGGTACAGTTAGTGGAAAGGGATCAACCTTAAGTAAAAGAGACTAGTAGATGTGCGGTGTAATTAAGTAATGTGGTGTAACTTAGCAAAAGTCTGGTGTAACGAAATACATGTTGGTTGAGTTGGATAGTCCTTTGGGTGCTAGTCTGATGTTGACTTCGATCTTCGGGGTTAGTACTTGGAGGTTTGTTCGCTTAGCCAAGGTGTAGGATTGTCTTAGTACTTAGGAACGAAATCATCTTGTCCATCCTTTTTATCTACCTTATCTATGTTACAGCCATATCATGATGCCTGTTTATGTCTTGATCATTTACCTTACCTATTATTTGTTAAAATTACTGGACTCACCAGACTTTATGTCTGACCCGTTTTGTTTCCACCTCTTTTCTTTCCTTCCCCCCCCCCCCTCAGGTTTGCAAGGGGGGAATACTACAACTTAGTGTCGATTTCTTTCAGTTGCTTGAAGAGAGTAGGTGTATCACTTTGGACTCTCTCATCTTTATGGCTTTGCTTATGCTCAGCGGGGATTTATGCATTTATGTTATTTATGTATTTGCTTCTTTATGTACTTTGTAGTTTTTGGAAAAGACTATTGATCCTATTGTAATGGTTTTGGAAACTACTTATGTAAGCTTGTTTTGAGTTATGATGCTATGAAATAAGTTTTAGCTTCTGCTATGTTGTTTTATTTATTTTTGTAATTTATTTGTTCTATACAACAATAATGCTTCATGGACATTGATGCATTCCCTTTGTGAGTGACATTAATGGACATGTGGTGTTACACGTGGTATCAGAGCTATGGTTACAAGAACAGATAAAAAGTTTCGAAAAGTTTTTTCAAAAGTATTATTTTCCTAGAAAGTATTTTCAAACAATTGTTTTAAAGAAGCTATTTTCAAGGAAAGTTTACTTTAAAGAGCATAATCCCCACAAACCACACATCTCTCTTTCGCTTCCCTTATTTTGAAACTCTTTCATTTTCTTCTCAGCATGTCTGGAGCATCTGAGATACCAGAGGGTGTTTATGTACCTAGTTGGTTTCGTCAATATCTCGAGGCTAGGGCCGCTGCCGCGGGTCCGGCCGACGTTCCACCACCTCCTCCCCCTTCTCCAGTCATTGCTCCGTGTGGAGCTGTTTTCTCCAAGATATGTAAAGGCTTTCGTTTGAGGGCTGGAAAACCTTTTAGTGGGTCTAAAACGTTCGTTGAAGCTAGAAACTGGTTGAAAGAAGTGGAGGAACTATTTGGCATTTCCGATTTGGACGATTGTAGGAAGGTCCAATTGGCTGCTTTGTTTATGAAGGACGAAGCTTCGTTTTGGTGGGAGGTTACTAATGGAGAGCTGCTGTAGAGACATGGGCAGAAATTTGGGGAAGGTTTGAGTTGAAATTCCTTTCTCAAGCTGAGGAGAGTACGTACATGGAGAGGTTTTCGACATTGAAGCAGAGAAATTTGACCGTGAAGGAGTATGTGATCGAATTTAATAAGTTGGCGAGATTTGGGCTAGAGTTGGTGAATACGCCTCATAAGAAGGTCTTGAGGTTTGCAAAAGGACAAAATGAACCACTTCACAGTCTGGCTATGTCCCATATTCCAATGGGGGCTACGTATGAAAATCTTGTTTATATGGCATACATGCATGAAGAAGAGAAGGGTGTAAGTACTTTTAGGTAGCAAGATAAGGAGGATCTAAAGAAAGCCCAACAACAAAAGAAAGGTGGTAAAGAAAAGAGGTAGTGTCACAACTGTTGGATACCCTGCCATTTGAAGAAAGACTGTCGGAAGAAGAAGAACTTCGCTTGTTATCATTGTGGTGATATGGGTCATGCTGTGAAGGACTATCCTAAGAAGCAAGGGCAGAGGGTAGGATCTACTTCGAGAGGGTAGGTTCACGTTCTCATGGCTCCGGGGCAGGAAGAAGGTAGAAAAATTTCTGTCGAAAGTTTGATTTTCTTGTTTGATCATCCTATCCGTACTTTATTCGATTCTGGCGCATCACATTCGTTTATCTCTACATCATTAGTTGAAACACTACACTTAAATACTAGTCTCATTGTGGATCCCATTATAGTCTCAAATCCTGCTCGTAGTGGAAACACTACACTTAAATACTAGTCTCATTGTTGACTCGTAGTGGAAAGATCCTTGATATTTCTTATGACCCTAGAGGATCGGTGATGCTTAGTTATCTAGAGTCACTTGACGCATCCAATGATGATTTACATTCTGTTCGTATAGTCCGTGAATATGTTGATGTCTTTGATGAGGTGAGGGGTCTACCCCTAAAATGTGAGATAGACTTTCGTATTTATCTTGTAGACAATGAAAAACCTGTATCTGTGCTAGTACGCCACATGGATCCTCGTGAGAGGAGGGAGCTCAATAAGCAAGTAGGGGATTTGCTTTAGAAGGGGTTCATAAAACAAAATATATCGGAGTGGGGTGCTCCAGTAGTATTTGCCACGAAGGCGGATGGATCCCTTAGACTTTGTGTGGACTATAAGGAAATTAATAAGCTTAATAAGAAGAATAGGCATCCACGGCCGAGGATTGACGATCTCTTCGATCAGTTAGTTGGCGCCTCAGTGTTTTCGCAGTTAGGCTTAGCCACTAGTTTCCATCAGTTGAGAGTGGCTGAGGATAGCATAGACAAGACAGTCTTTAGGACTCCAGACGGTTTCTATGAGTGACTTGTGATGCCCTTCGGTTTGACAAACGCCCCTGCATACTTTGTTGACTTGATGAGTAGGGTGTTTAGGGAGTACCTTAATAAATTTGTGGAGGTCTTTCTGGATGACATCTTGATCTTTTCTAAGAGCAAGGAAGAACATGCCATACATCTTTGGGAAGTGTTGGAGACCCTTCGAGCGCATAACCTTAAATCTAAATTTTCTACATGTCACATTTGGAGGAAGGAAGTGCGATTCTTAGGGCATGTGGTTTCCAAAGAAGGGATAGCTATGGATCCCGCGAAGGTGGTGGCCATCCAAGATTGGAAGGTCCCTAAAAATGCTACCGAGGTGAGGAGTTTCTTGGGGTTGGATGGCTACTATAAGAAGTTTATCAAGGACTTCGCAAAGATATCAGCCCTATTGACACGCTTGATGAAGAAGAACCTAGTTTTCAGGTGGAACGTAGATTGTGATGATGCATTCCAACGTTTAAAGAGAGCTTTGACACACAGTTTGTTGAGTTAGTAGAGAAGCTCATGAGGGGGAGTCATCGAGCCATCTCAGTAGGTATACCCTAGATGATAAGGGTTGGTTACGTAGGGACGGTAGGCTTTGTGTACCACAGGACGAGAACTTGAGGAAGACCATTCTTGATGATGCACATCATTCGAATATGACCATTCATCCCGGTGGGGACAAAATGTACATGAACATGAGACGAGTTTACTTTTGGGCCGGTATGAAGAGGGATGTGGCCGGGTTTGTCGCTAGATGCTTGGTGTGCCAACAAGTAAAAGTAGAGCGAAACAAGCCTGGTGGGTTGCTTCACCCATTGGAGGTCCCACAATGGAAGTGGGAGAGTGTCTTGGTGGACTTTGTTGATGGGTTACCGAGATCGAGGAAGGGTAATACGGGAATTTGGGTCGTGGTAGACAGACTTACTAAGAGCGCCCATTTCATTCCCGTGAAGAGTAAGAGGACTGTTCCATGGTTAGCCTCCGTATACTTTGGAGAGATAGTTCGTTTGCATAGTGTTCCTTCTAGCATAGTGAGCGATCGCGACTATCTTTACTAGTTAGTTTTGGAAGAGCTTGCAAGAGGCGGTAGGGACTCAGTTATGTTTGAGCACCGCATATCATCCTCAGACGGACGGCCATAGCGAGTGGGTGAATCGTATTCAAGAGGACCTTTTGAGACTATGTGTTTTGGACTTCATAGGTACATGGGAGGAGCATCTTCCTTTGGTGGAATTCGCATATAATAATAGTTTTCAGTCTAGCATTGACATGGCACCTTTCGAGGCGCTTTATGGAAGGCCTTGTCGTTCAGCTACATGTTGGTGGGAATCTACGGATAAGATGTTATTTGGGCCCGATATGATTCGAGAGACTGCAGAGAAGATCGATTTGATTCGAAGGAGGATGAAGATGGCGCAAGATAGGCAGAAATATTATGCGAACAAGAGGAGGACAGATCTTAAGTTTGATACTGCGGACATGGACATGGACTTTATCAAGGAGTCTCCATTACGGAATGTTTTTCACTTTGGGTCCGTTGGGAAGTTAGCACAAAGGTTCGTATGGCTGTTTCCTATTAAGGAGAGGATTGGACAGATGGCGTATAGAGTGGAGTTGCCCGAGAGACTTAGCGGTGTACACGATGCATTCCATATATCACATTTGAGGAAGTGCTTGCATGAGACCGCGAAAGTGGTAGAGCCGAGCTTTCTTAGAGAGGTGGAGATAGAGCGTGACGCGACGATTCGACGAGCTCCTACGTCCATTATTGGGTCGGAGATTAAGAAGTTGAGGAATTGAGAGGTCAGGCTAGCCAAAGTGCAATGGGGAAATGATGAGAGCGACGCTACTTGGGAGACGGAAGAGAAGATGTGTTCATTGTACCCTTTTCTTTTCGAGTGTATGTCTTTTAATTTCTCCTTTATCGCTTAGCTTGTACTTGTTCTATCTTTAGTATGTCCTCTCGCTAGTATCTTTGAACTTTAGATAGGGTGGTCCTTTTCTTTTCAGACATGTTATGTATGGTGGATGCATGTGGATGCAAGTGTTTGCTAGTGGTTGCTCGTGGATGTATATACACACACTTTAGGCACTTGATCGGCTCAGTCACTTTCATATTTCATATTGCATATAAATGGATGTATTTAGTAAAATGAATGTGCATTGAATGTGTGTATCATATGGATGTTGCATTTAAATGAATGGTTGTGCACACATGTAGTAATGATATGTATAGGGTTCTTTGCATACATGATGGATACATGGCACTATCATTATTTGCATTAAGGAGGTCGAGTGAATCAGTGGACCGCCTGATTTTGCATTAGTATATGAACGTATACACACAATATGCATATGTACATGAAAAGCATTAGAATTTTTTTCAACGACAATGGTTTCTTGTGGTTGATGGTTGAGTAGATGGATGATTGGATGGTAGGATACGTTCTTCTTGACTTAGAGATTTCGAGGACGAAATCCTTTAAGTAGGGGAGAATGTAACACCCCGAATTTTGAATGATTGAATTAAATAAATTTAATAACACTTAATTTCTAAAAGAGGAATGAAGGGAAACGGGTTGCACCATTGCATTCGTCTCAGAATTCTGCATGGAATAGAGTCCAATTTTTCCAAAAACAGAGTCCGGACGAAGGAGATATGACCTTCGGAATATAACAAGAATATATATATATATATATATGTATATATGTGTGTGTGTGAGCAGGCCGACCAGGGAGGTTGACCTCACAAGGGGGGAGGTCGACCATGGGGTCGACCTCCCCCTTTGGGAGGTCTAACCTGGTTCGGCCAGTTTTGCTGCGTGGTGCGATTTTTCGGCCTAGGACAATTTTTGATGGTCTAGATCAGTTGTAGGTTTAATCCTAAGGCCTAAATAACTTCCTACACCTATAAATATGTCATCAACCTAACCCTAATTCATAAAATAATTTCTAAGACACCATTATGCTGCCAAACTCTCTCTTGAACCCTAGCCGCCACCTCTAACTCAAATTGCAAGCATTCAACTTCAACTCAAATTAAAGATTAGAGTTTCAAGAAGATAAATCAGCAACACCGCAACGTTTCTACACCAATTTCAGTGAATAATTCTATTCTTTAACCACGAAAGGTGAGTACAGTTATTTTCAAAAATTTAATGGGATTAAAGTAATAATAAAAATTTGTAAAAAGGATTCACATATGTTTGTAATGAAAATCTCACCAAGTCTTCACCTTTTTGATTCATGTCATCATATGCCTATGTTTCTATGTAAAGTTCATACCTTTTATCAGTTTATTCATGTTGAATCTGTCATTATGCCTCTATGCCAGTTTATATGCCCCTTTATTTCATGATGTTGTGTTAATTCCAATTTTCTGTGATTTGATTCTCTCTTCTTATCCCTATTCCTTTTATTTTTGGATCTAGGTTACCTTCGAGCCTATGTTAAAAATACGCGCGAATGCAAATACGTGGGAACGATGGGAATATGTGAAATATGGAAAATTGGATATTATTGGATATTTTAGATAATTGGATAATATGTGAAATTGCCATATTAGGTTATGAATTACATGGAATTGATGAAATTGCCTATAATTGAAAATTTGTAATTCAGGCTAATTAATATGTAATTAGTGTAACTAGTGACTAGTTGGAATATGCAAAAAGTGTAAACATGATTATATGTTGAATTGGAAGCACATGACATGAAAATTGGGATTTGGGTGAAATACAATTATTAATAAACCTTTGACACGAGGTTAGGCGCAATTGGTGTGTAAGACTGCCCGAAACCGCACGGCAAATCCAGCTGCCACAGTTGGACGTCTAATGTGAGGGGTCAAAGGCATGAATTGTAGGCGTAACGATGGGTGACACGAGGTTAGACCCGGTTTGTGGCGTAAGACTGCCCAGAACCGCCCGACAAATCCAGCGGCCACAAAGTATTCGGTCTAATGTGGGAAGTCATGCACCGTTCGTCATAAGGAATGAATTAAGGAACACTAACCGTAATAAGACATGGGTATGGTTAGAGGGTTAAGGTGGGTGACCTATAAATTATGTGTAACACCCCACACACGCTACGGTCACTCACTAAGGGAATGCCATAGCATCGGTGGAGTATCTTAAGTGAATATAGAACAGAAAAGTTACAACAAGACAGATATAAATAATACTTGAGAATTTATAACATCATTCATTGCAGCGGAAAGTAAAACTTGTTTTGTTACATCATTAAACCATAAACAAGAGTCAAGTACATAATATCCATCTTGATAAAACAAAAGTACATAATCCCACTACATGAACTATTAGCCATAAAAGAAAAGATAAACTGATCTTTACATCAATGGTCCAAGCTCCAAAAGACAGATAAAGCAATCTGATCAAAGCCCACTAGCGCTAGGCCCACTCTGAGAACCTGAGGGTTGGGGAAAAAGACAAAAACAATGGGGTCAGACATAAGTCTGAGTGAGCCCTATAACTTTAACAACACAATCATTAAAGTAATTAGGGTATGATATAAACCTGGTACGGTACGACTGGGGATAAATGACTACACTAAGCAGCCAACTAGACTTAGGATAAACTAAGATAACGGTAAAGTCGCGCCTATCCACCCAAGGATAAATACTACACTGCACCACACCAAATATACCCACCCAAGGGTAATTCCCACACTGCACCACACCAGATCTCCCCACCCAAGGGTAATTCCTACTTAAAGGTTGATCCCACTAAGTGTACTTAGTAATTTTGAATAGTAGTTTCATGTACCCCTAACTGACTACATAGGTGCCGTCTGCCCCTATCTCCACTAGGTGTACCCACAACTTAGTAATTTTAATAGTAGTCTCGTGTACCCCTAGCTGACTACATAGGTGTCGTCTGCCCCTATCTCCACTAGGTGTACCCACTACTCCCATTCGATCGGCTCCCTAACGTAGATACCCATGCTAGCCCCGCAGTGGGGTGTATCACTCCCCAAAGTGGCAACCCTATACAATCAATGGTGCACGACTTATACCTACACGATGCAACAACGTCTTACCTACTAGCCCGGGTCCACACACGCATATGAAACCCGTTGGACTTGTGTTGCCACCGCTAACCCGTTTTTGGCCTCTTATAGTCAAGCCCAGTACGCGTGTCCCGTCCTCGACATGGGTCGAGCCCAATAAGATACATACGGGTTACTGGTTGAAATGGGCCCCCACAAGCTAAGCTTGTCAATTTCTTTCTAGTGCATCCCACTTAACCCTTTTTAATAATCATGTCCACTTACATGTTTAAAGTTTGGTTAAGTCGTCTAATCATATTTCAATTGCCACACAAGGCACCCACTAAATTTCCCCATGCCACCCAAGGCACTTACTTGATTTCCACATGCCACCCAAGGCACTTACTTAACCCTTTAATCATGTTTAATTACATGTTCCACTTTGGTTAAGTATTCTAATCTTACCTTCTATTGCCACCCAAGGCAACCACTAGATTTTCCCCATGCCACCCAAGGTACTTGCTTAACCCTTTAATCATGTTTATTTACATGTTCCACATTGGTTAAGTATTCTAATCGTATTTTCTATTGCCACCTAAGGCAACCACTAGATTTTCCCCATGCCACCCAAGGCACTTACTTAACACTTTAATCATGTTTAATTACATGTTCCACTTTGGTTAAGTATTCTAATCGTATTTTCGATTGCCACCCAAGGCAACCACTATATTTTTCCACACGCCACCCAAGGCACCCACTTAACCCCTCATGTCCCTCTACATGCTAATATGGTTAAGTGTTTCTTAATTGATTAAGAACGTAACCGTTGTAAAGACCTCTCACATTAGACTATCTTTTATGGCAGCTGGATTTGCCGGTCGGGTCTGGGCAGCCTTACGCCATAACCGAGTCTAACCTCATGCCTTTACACTTGTCACGTATTAAGTTTGTGCCTAAGACCTCTCACATTGGGCCAATCATTTGTGGCCGCTGGATTTGCCGGTCGGTTCCGGGCAGTCTTATGCTACAAAAGGTTCCAACCTCGTGTCTTAGTCGATTAATTACACCTAATTAATCACCCCCATAATTTGTATTAATTATCCCTAATTAATTACAAATTTAACGATGTACATAATTGACTCAATTATGTCCATCCACTTTATGGTATGCGTAATCATACCAACTTCACACCATTTCATTAACATGTATATTAACCCTATCGTTCCCCACGTAATTCGCCAACATGACATACTTAAAAGGGAAGATTCATCACACATTCAATGGGTTCAACTTGCATAACAATAGCGCCAACATGGGTTTTAAAGGTGTCAACTTGCATATATGACCATGGCATCAAACCCAACTAGCATGAATAACCAACCCAAACTTGCATGAATCACATATGTCATAAAGAGGGTAACTTGCATAAGCTGCTTATGTCATTCAAAGGGGTAAATTTGCATATGTATGTATGACATACAAAGGGGTTAACTTGCATATGTATGCATATTATACAAAGCTGTAAACTTGCACATGTTACTTGCATATAATCAAACACCATACTTGCATAACATGTCATATGTGAACTCGCATATAATCATACACCAAACTTGCGTACAAATCATTTATGAACTTGCATATAATCATACACCAAACTTGCATAATCATGGTGTCATAATGGATCAATGTTAATCATAGCAATTTGCATAACTAGCATCATTAACACATAGCCTAACACTTGCATAACTTGCATAACATCATGATCATATAGTATATAACTTGCATAACTTGCATAACATTATGAACATGTAGCATATGACTTGCATAACTTGCATAACATCATGAACATGTAGCATATAACTTGCATAACTTGCATAACATCATGATCATATAGCATATGACTTGCATAACTTGCATAACATCATGAACACATAGCACATAACTTGCATAACATCACAAAAACATAGCATATGATAACATAATCTTGCATTGATCCACATTCATAGCCATAACCTCATTATATCCTATCATAATCATTTCAACAATTGTTCATTAAGGCTATAGAAACTCACAACTTGTTGATTAGCACTTCAATGAAGAAGATTAAGTTGCTAGAGTTGATTTGAGAAGATTTCCTCCTCTTTAATTTGTTGGTGGCTCCTCCTAGTTTCATTTTGATGGCATAACGACGTTGTCTCCAATTTTAGTATGAATTAGGGTAGTCTTAGGGTGTATTTATAAAATTAGGATTTAGTTTAGGCCCTTAGATTAACCCTAGATTAGGTTAGAGCCGTCAGATTTCGTCACAAGCCACCAGACACAGCCCAAACTTCATCAGGTTGCACCCAGGTCACACAGACCGAGAGGGGGGAGGGGGTCGACCCCAGTGTCGACCCCTGGGGAGGGGGTCGACACCCATGTCGACCCTAGGGTCGACTCCCTCTGCCTAGCGGGAATTTTTCCCGCCTCTTCTGAAATGTGAAATTTCTGTTTTTAAATCTGTTTCGAATTTCTGAAAAATTATTCTGGCCTTAACTGGGTCATACGGACTCCGATTTTCGAAAACTCGGACTCTATTTCGCGTATTTTTCCGAGACGAACGCAATGGCATAGCCCGTTTACCCTGATTCAGATTTTAAAATTTAGTTCTGCCCTGTTTTATATTATAGCAAGTTATTCAACACACGGGGTGTTACATTCTCCCCTACTTAAAGGATTTCGTCCCCGAAATCTCTAAGTCAAGAAGAACATATCCTACCAACCAAACAACCATCTACTCAAACCATCAAACACTGGCATCCATTCTCCTTAAAGTTTCTAATGATGTATGAACATATGCAAAGAGTGTGTGTATATGTTCCCTGTCTAATGCAAAATCAGGTAGTCTTCTTATTTAGTTGACCTCCTTAATGCAAACCATGATAGTGCCATGCATCCAATATGTATACAAAAAATCCCTATCGACACATACTATTTCTACATGTGTGCACAACCATACACCAAAATGCATCATCCATATGATAACACAATCATTATACATCCATTAATATAGCTACCTACACACAATTATATGCAATATGCAATATGAAGTGACTGAGCCGATCTAGTGCCTAAAGTGTGTGTATATGCATCCACGAGCAACCACTAGCAACCACTTGCATCCACACGCATCCATCAAATATAACATGTCTCAAACACATGTTTCAACCATAGGTTTACCCTATCTAAAGGTCAAAGGTACTAATGAGAGGACATACTAAAGATAAGATAAGTACTAGACAAACGATAAAGGAGAAGTTAAAAGACATACCCTCAAAAAGGAATGGGTACAATGAACGCATCTTCGCTTCTGTCTCCCAAGTAGCATGGCTCTCATCTTCTCCCCTTTTCACTTTGACTAGTCGAACCTCTCTGTTCCTCAACTTCTTAATCTCTGACCCAAGGATGCGGGTAGGAGCTCATAGAATAGTCGCATTACGCTCTACCTCCACTTCCCTAAGCAAGCTCGGCTCTACCACCTCTGCGGTCTCATGTAGACACTTCCTCAACTGCGATACATGGAGTACGCCATGTACCCCACTGAGTTTCTCGGGTAAATCCACTCTATATACCATCCGTCCAATCCTTTCCTTAATAGGAAACGGTCCTACAAACCTTGGTGCTAACTTCCCAACGGACCCAAAGCGAACAACATTCCGTAATGGAGATACTTTAACAAAGACCATGTCCCCAACATCAAACTCTTCCAAAACTCGCTAGTGAAGATAGGATCTCGATCGCTCACTATGCTAGAGGGTACTCCATGCAATCGAACTATCTCTCGAAGATAAACTGAAGTTAGCCATGGTGCAGTCCTCCTGCTCTTTACGGGTATGAAATGGGCGCTCTTAGTAAGTCTGTCTACCACAACCCAAATTCCCGTATTACCCTTCCTTGATCTTGGTAACCCATCAAATAAATCCATCGAGACGCTATCCCACTTCCATTGCGGAATTTCCAATGGGTGAAGCAACCCACCAGGTTTCTTTTGCTCCGCTTTCACTTGTTGGCACACCAAGCATCCAGCGACATACTCGGCCACATCTTTCTTCATACCGGCCGAAAAGAAAACTTGCTTCATGTCTTGGTACATCTTGTCACCACCGGGATGAATGGCCATCCTAGAACGACGCGCATCATCAAGAATAGCCTTCCTCAAACCCTCGTCTTGCGGTACACAAAGTCTATCGTCTCTACGCAAGCACCCCTATCGTCTAGGGTGTACCTACTCAAATGGCTGGACGACTCCCCCCCTTATGAGCCTCTCTACCAACTCAACCAACTGTGGGTCGTCCCGCTGTGCCTCACCAATCCGTTTCAAGAGAGTAGGTCTGACCTCCAAGGATCCTAGCAAACCGGGTATAAAGTCAACAGAAGGTCTGAAATCAAACATCGAGATAAGTTCCAAGCTTCGTCGTTCAAGGACAACCTTTTTTTGCTCAAGGTGTCCGCCCTCACGTTACCCTTACCGGGGTGTACGCTATCTCAAAATCATAGGATGCTAAGAATTCCATCCACCTTTGCGCTCGAAGAGTCTCCAACACTTCCCTAAGATATAGGGCATGCTTTTCTCCACTTCTAGAGAAAACCAGGATATTCTCCCATGCAAAATCGTCACAACTATCCATCTCTCACGCAGACCATCCTAGTCGAACTCGACATCCCCCAAGTGCAAGCCCCAAAGGCCTAAACCAATATCAGACAAACACCCAAGGGATACCTCCTTCGAATTCAAACGACCTACGTGAGATGATACTAGTAAAAACGGCTAAATAATTAAGCCCTTGTCCAACTCTAGATATCCTTGCCAGTCTCACTCCAAAACCACCGTTGATCAAATAACTGACTTTGCTTAACCTATTAAGCACATACGAAAACTTATTTCGTTCTTAGAAAAGACCAAGATGTCTTCCACAAAAGCCACAACGAAGTTATTTAGGTACTCCCTGAACACCGTACTCATCAAATCAACAAAGTATGCGGGGCGTTCGTCAAAACCAAATGGCATCACCAGCCACTCATAGAAACCATCCGGAGTCCTAAAAGCGGTCTTCTCTATACTATCCTCAGTCACTCCCAACTGATGAAACCCCGTGGCTAAGTCCAAATGTGAAACACCGAGGCGCCAACCAACTAATCAAAAAGATCATCAATCCTCGGCAATGGGTGTCTATTCTTCTTTATGAGCTTGTTGAGTTCTCTATAGTCTGCACAAAGTCTGAGGGACCCATCTGCCTTTGTGGCAAAAACCACTGGAGCACCCCACTCCGATATACTTCGTCTTATGAACCCTTTCTCAAGTAACTCCCCTACTTGCTTATGGAGTTCCCTCCTCCCACGAGGAGCCATGTGGCGCACTAGCAAAGATATTGGTTTAGCATTGTCTACCAGATATATTCGGAAGTCTATCTCCCGCTTCGGAGGTAAGCCCTTCACCTCCTCAAACACATCCAAGAATTCCCGGACCACTCTAATAGATCGCAAACTCTTGACCGAAGCGTCAAGCGATTCAAGATAACTTAGCATAACATAATCTATGGGATTTCAAAAGATCTCGAGAGTGTTACCCAAGCGGGTCATAAGCCTAACAACTCTCCTTTCAAAGTCAAAAACGGCACCAATACTGGATAACCAGTCCATGCCCAAAATCAACCCATAGTCCGTGAAGCCCAAAACAAAAGCATCACATCTAAACTCAACGCTAAGTATGGAAATCTTCAAACCCAAACATATTATCGACAAATAAGTGGAGCCCCCAATTGGGTTTGATGCAACCAACGGATCACCTACTAAACTGGTGTCTAGGTGCAGTGACTCAACTAATGATGATGAGATAAACGAATGTGATGCGCTAGAGTCGAATAAAGTTCGAACAGGATGATCGAGAGAACCAAATTTCAACTTAGACGGTCCTACCCCCATCAGGTATACCCGTCGTGAGGTAATACATCTACCCTCCAGAAGATCCTGTACTTCGTCCTTACCTCTTTGGACAACCCCAAGGTGTCCTATTTCTCCAAAACAACTAGCATTCCCCTTCACATTCTCCTTTCGTGGCCTTCTTACCACGATGAAGTTTCGTCCTTTATTTACCTAATAGCTATTTGAACCTTCCTCTCTCGTCCATCTTAAAGGTACCCACAAGCCTTCCACCTCCTTGGACCTACTTCTTAGCCTGGCAAACGTCTTAGTCCCTTGAAGTGGTTCTTTCGTTCTTCATACGGAAGTCCTTATTTATCTTAAAAAGACATCTATACGCGGAGGGGAAATTCAAAAAGAGAAAGAGAAAGAGATTCAAAACGGAGAATCGAAGGAAGGATATATGGCTCTTGGTGATTATGTTCTTTTCTTTCAAAAACTTTTCTCTTAAAAGACATGTTTTTGAAAATACTTCTTCCAAAAATGTTTTTAGAAAAATAGTTTTCTAAAATTTTTATCTGTTCTGGTAACCTTAAGCTCTGATACCACGTGTAACACCCCACACCCGCTAAGGGAATGCCATACCATCGGTGGAGTATCTTAAGTGAATATAGAACAGAAAAGTTACAACAAGACAGATATAAATAATACTTGAGAATTTATAACATCATTCATTGCAGCAGAAAGTAAAACATGTTTGGTTACATCATTAAACCATAAACAAGAGTCAAGTACATAATATCCATCTTGATAAAACAAAAGTACATAATCCCACTACATGAACTATTAGCCATAAAAGAAAAGATAAACTGAGCTTTACATCAATGGTCCAAGCTCCAAAAGACAGATAAAGCAATCTGATCAAAGCCCACTAGCGCTAGGCCCACTCTGAGAACCTGAGGGTTGGGGAAAAAGATAAAAACAACGGGGTCAGACATAAGTCTTAGTGAGCCCTATAACTTTAACAACACAATCACTAAAGTAATTAGGGTATGATATAAACCTAGTATGGTACGACTGGGGATAAATGACTACACTAAGCAGCCAACTAGACTTAGGATAAACTAAGATAACGGTAAAGACGCGCCTATCCACCCAAGGATAAATACTACACTGCACCACAACAGATCTACCCCACCCAAGGGTAATTCCTACACTGCACCACACCAGATCTACCCACCCAAGGGTAATTCCTACTTAAAGGTTGATCCCACTAAGTGTACTTAGTAATTTTTAACAGTAGTTTCGTGTACCCCTAGCTGACTACATAGGTGCCGTCTGCCCCTAACTCCACTAGGTGTACCCACAACTTAGTAATTTTAATAGTAGTCTCGTGTACCCCTAGCTGACTACATAGGTGCCGTCTGCCCCTATCTCCACTAGGTGTACCCACTACTCCCATTCGATCGGCTCCCTAACGTAGATACCCGTGCTGGCCCCACAGTGGGGTGTATCACTCCCCAAAGTGGAAAACCGATACAATCAATGGTGCACGGCTTATACCTACACGATGCAACAACGTCTTACCTACCAGCCCGGGTCCACACACGCATAAGAAACCCGTTGGACTTGCGTTGCCACCGCTAACCCGTTTTTGGCCTCTTATAGTCAAGCCCAGTACGCGTGTCCCGTCCTCGACATGGGTCGAGCCCAATAAGATACATATGGGTTACTGGTTGAAATGGGCCCCCACAAGCTACCCACCTAAGCTTGTCAATTTCTTTCTAGTGCATCCCACTTAACCCTTTTTAATAATCATGTCCACTTACATGTTTAAAGTTTGGTTAAGTCGTCTAATCATATTTCAATTGCCACACAAGGCACCCACTACATTTCCCCATGCCACCCAAGGCACTTACTTGATTTCCACATGCCACCCAAGGCACTTACTTAACCCTTTAATCATGTTTAATTGCATGTTCCACTTTGGTTAAGTATTCTAATCTTATCTTCTATTGCCACCCAAGGAAACCACTAGATTTTCCCCATGCCACCCAAGGCATTTACTTAACCCTTTAATCATGTTTAATTACATGTTCCACTTTGGTTAAGTATTCTAATCATATTTTCTATTGCCACCTAAGGCAACCACTAGATTTTACCCATGCCACCCAAGGCACTTACTTAACCCTTTAATCATGTTTAATTACATGTTCCACTTTGGTTAAGTATTCTAATCGTATTTTGGATTGCCACCCAAGGCAACCACTATATTTTTCCACATGCCACCCAAGGCACCCACTTAACCCCTCATGTCCCTCTACATGCTAATATGGTTAAGTGTTTCTTAATTGATTAAGAACGTAACCGTTGTAAAGACCTCTCACATTAGACTATCTTTTATGGCAGCTGGATTTGCCGGTCGGGTCCGGGCAGCCTTACGCCATAAACGAGTCTAACCTCATGTCTTTACACTTGTCACGTATTAAGTTTGTGCCTAAGACCTCTCACATTGGGCCAATCATTTGTAGCCGCTGGATTTGCTGATCGGTTACGGACAGTCTTATGCTACAAAAGGGTCCAACCTCGTGTCTTAGTCGATTAATTACACCTAATTAATCACCCACTTAATTTGTATTAATTATCCCTAATTAATTACAAATTTAACGATGTACATAATTGACACAATTATGTCCATCCACTTTATGGTATGCATAATCATACCAACTTCACACCATTTCATTAACATGTATATTAACCACATCGTTCCCCACGTAATTCGCCAACATGACATACTTAAAAGGGAAGATTCATCACACATTCAATGGGTTCAACTTGCATAACATTAGCATCAACATGGGTTTTAAAGGTGTCAACTTTCATATATGACCATGGCATCAAACCCAACTAGCATGAATAACCAACCCAAACTTGCATGAATCACATATGTCATAAAGAGGGTAACTTGCATAAGCTACTTATATCATTCAAAGGGGTAAACTTGCATATGTATGTATGACATACAAAGGGGTTAACTTGCATATGTATGCATATCATACAAAGGTGTAAACTTGCACATGTTACTTGCATATAATCAAACACCATACTTGCATAACATGTCATATGTGAACTCGCATATAATCATACACCAAACTTGCATACAAATCATATATGAACTTGCATATAATCATACACCAAACTTGCATAATCATGGTGTCATAATGGATCAATGTTTATCATAGCAATTTGCATAACTAGCATCATGAACACATAGCCTAACACTTGCATAACTTGCATAACATCATGATCATATAGTATATAACTTGCATAACTTGCATAACATTATGAACATGTAGCATATGACTTGCATAACTTGCATAACATCATGAACATGTAGCATATGACTTGCATAACTTGCATAACATCATGAACATGTAGCATATAACTTGCATTACTTGCATAACATCATGAACACATAGCACATAACTAGCATAACTTGCGTAACATCACAAACACATAGCATATGATAACATAATCTTGCATTGATCCACATTCATAGCCATAACCTCATTATATCCTATCATAATCATTTCAACAATTGTTCATTAAGGCTATAGAAACTCACAACTTGTTGATTAGCACTTCAATGAAGAAGATTAAGCTGCTAGAGTTGATTTGAGAAGATTTCCTCCTCTTTAATTTGTTGGTGGCTCCTCCTAGTTTCATTTTGATGGCATAACGACGTTGTCTCCAATTTTAGTATGAATTAGGGTAGTCTTAGGGTGTATTTATAGAATTAGAATTTAGTTTAGGCCCTTAGATTAACCCTAGATTAGGTTAGAGACGTCAGATTTCGTCACAAGCCACCGGACACAGCCCAAACTTCTTCAGGTTGCACCCAGGTCACACAGACCGACAGGGGGGGTCGACCCCTGTGTTGACCCCTGGGTCGACCCCTAGGGAGGGGGTAGACACCCATGTCGACCCTAGGGTCGACTCCCTCTGCCTGGCGGGAATTTTTCCCGCCTCTTCTGAAATGTGAAATTTCTATTTTTAAATCTGTTTCGAATTTCTGAAAACTTCTTTGGGCCTTAACTGGGTCATACGGACTTCGATTTTCGAAACATCTGACTCTATTTCGCGTATTTTTCCGAGACAAACGCAATGGCATAGCCCGTTTCCCCAGATTCAGATTTTAAAATTTAGTTCTGCCCTGTTTTATATTATAGCAAGTTATTCAACACACGGGGTGTTACATTATGACATGTAAATATGGACTTAACCGGAATAAGATAAGACATGTAAATTATGACATGTAAGTGTGGACTTAACCGTAGCATGTGTATGACATGGACATTTAAATTAAAATGGTTAATTGGGGGAAAAACTAGTGGGGACCAAGCATAGGTGGGAGGCATGTGTCAGATGGGGACACGTTTCAACCAGTAATCCATTCGAGTATCTAATTGGGCCCTTTACTTGTAACGACCCAGAAAATCTGAACCAATTTAAAATTTTTAAATTGGCTAAAATAATGGATTTTAAAATTTAAAATAAATATATTAAATAATGGCAATTAAAAGTGAGTTTGAATTGACAATTGAAAACGAATATAATTAATTATAATTATAAACAAGGCCTGAAATGGCGTTGCAGTTTCAAAAATTTAATTCATACTTTATCGGACTGTACCGGGTGCAAAACAAAACGGATTTTAGTGAAACCAAAAATATTTAAATCTGTTAGTGAATACCTTTCTAACGGACTTGAAAAATCGAATTTTCATAGCGGAAAGCAAAAGTTATGGCCGAATGAATTTTCAGAAAGGTCGCTATGGAATTTATGTAGCCCGTGAAATTGACCATTTTGCATACGACCTCGGAATTCGATGAAACAACTTTTGTTGGATCCGGGATGTAAAGTTATTGCTAGGTTTCAAATTTCATAATTTTTGAAGCTAGTATGTGAGCGTGGCAAAGGAAAACGTGTTTTGGCCAATTATAGTTAAATTGGATCGACCAGAAATGGGCCTTTTTGCAAATGGTCTCAGGATTCGACGAAACTAGTTTTGTTGGAACCGTATTGTCAAAACATAGCTAGATTTATTTTTCTGGAATTTTTCGAATCTATTTGTGGCCCTGGAAAATTGAAATGTACGTTCAAATTAAATATTGAATGTTTTATATTTTAATCTAAAGGAAAACTAAATGAAACATTTGAATGGGCCTTCGAAACATATCCCATTGTGTTCGGAATGGGGGTAAAACGCTAGGGACGACAATCGTTGGGTTTGAGTTGGCGTTCGTCGGTGACAAGGGGTATTTTAGAGATTTTAAAAATTATAAAATAAAATAAAAAATCCTATTGGACCTCATCGTGTCTTCTTCCCTGATGCCCCTAAAATGAACGGCGGCTACACCTTCCCTCCTTCTCTCCACATTTTCTCCCTCCACAAGCCATAAAACCCATCGACCCTTTGGAGATTTTTGAAGGGCTCTCCATCCTTTTCAAATCCATACGAATCTCAGTATTGATCGAGGTGTATTTCGCTCGATTCACCCTCCTGAAGTCACGCCGCATTTCCGTGGATTACTCCTCCACCCTGCAACCGAGTTCGCCGTCGTCCTAGGGGTAGGTGCGGCCTTCGTAGTGCTTCGCCGTGGCAAGGTCCGATCGGCACCTTGTCTCTTGGTTTTGACGAAAGGAGGAACCCTAGTTTCGAACAGTTATGGTCAACGTCGGCCTGATAGTTTAAAGAGGAAGGTGAAGTTATATTTAAATTAATTATTATATTAAATAACTTTATAATGTCATTAACCTTTGAACGCTTATATCTTTCACATATGAACGCGAAATTCGATGAAACAGGAAACATCGTGACCATGTGGACGCCTTCTACATTTTAGAAGAGACCGCATATTTTTCTGAGCCTTCTGCTATTTTTGGTGGAGTGGAACCCAAAGTGAGATTTATAATTTATAAACGATATGGAAAACGACGATGTATAAATTATATAGTCGATGTATGAGTTATATAAGCGTTGTACACCTCTTGTATAAGCGTTGTATAAGTCGTACGTTCGATGTATAAGTTGTATATGCATTATAAAAATTATATATGTGTTGAAATAGAAGTGAATTGCTATATATAAATAAATATATATATATATATATATATATATATATATATATATATATATACGCCCCTCGTCCACAAACCATGGACGATATTTATTGGTTGTGATTGGTGTGAAAATTGATTGATAGCGAATGGTTGTTTGGGATTGTTTGTGGTTGATTTTGATTGATTGTGGTTGAAAAATACCCATTTGTGGTTGACAAATATTTGATTGAAACCACATAGGATTAGTTTGTGGAAATGAAATAAATATATAGATGCCGCCTGCGTGTGAACTAGATGCATGATCCCCATTGTCAAAAACCGCGAGGTTTTAAGGTAGATCGAGGAGCCATACTAGGGACGGTCCCGGTTTTAACTACCATGCCGTTATGATGCCGAAATTTTGAATAATATTCACGTGTTTGAATTATTTTCATTTGCTGAAACTTTATTTATTCATTGAATAGAAAACATTCATGTGTTGAACCGATATTCATTCATTGATTAGAAATTCATGTGTTGAATGGTATTCGTGTTTTAAATATAAAAATCACATTTTTATCTATATATAGAAACTATAGAAAACCTTCATGAGTTGAATCGATATTCATTCGTTGATTAGAAATTAATGTGTTGGATGGTATTCATATTTTGAAATAAATTGTTTTATAATAAAAATCACCTTTTTATCATTTATATGAACTATGTAAATTGACCTTGTTTTAAAATAAATTGTTTCACAATAAAAATCACCTTTTTATCATCTATATAGACTATATGAAATAATAGTATTTTGAAAAGAATTGTTTTACAATAAAAATCACATTTTTATTATATACATGAATTGTTTGAAATGTGTAGTGTTAAAAATAGCCACTCGTTCAAATAAATATGCCTGAGTTAAATTATTCATTAATTAGCTAATGATATGATTTTTGCCTATGCATGCAACATTAGAATGAATGGTGTTTTTAAACCAAATGGAATCAAATATGAAGTTGAATGGAAAATGATATGTGATAAGAACAGTATATATGTACATGCGTATTTATTGAACAGGTTATAGCAAAGGGGCTAGAGAAGAGGAATAAAATTTTGTGCCCGACAAATAGGTACACATTTACTGTTTTGTTTGGGTGATGATTTTATGAGCCTGTTGGCTAGCCGCTTGGCTTTTTCTTTTTCTTTTCGACATGAGACGCCCGTGTGGATATTTGGGAATTTTCCCAGCCCCTCCCGTACAAAGGTGGTTATGGCGAATTTTTTCGAAATTTAAAGGCGTTAGTGAAATATTTGATGTGAAAACGTTATAGGAATTTTTGAACGAAATATATTTATATAAATATATAAATATAAATAAAATTAAAACGAAACGTGGCCGTGCAGTTCGCATTTTGAAACCGTGATATCAAACGATTATACTGGGAGATCCGACCATCGGATTTTCCTGAAATCGCAACCGTTGGGTTCGCTTTGGAAAAATCTTTCCAACGGCACCAACTTTGTAAAAATCCAACGGTTGGATTGTCTGGAATGTTCAATTCAAATCTGAAGAAAAACAGCGCCAGAAACGATTATATTTATATGTGTATACAAATATAATTATATTTAATTGAATAACGACGCTGCAGTTCGTATTTTGAAATCGAAACTTCAAACGATTGTACCGGGAGATCCGACCGTCGGATTTTCCTGAAACTGGAACCGTTGGATTTGTTTTGAAAAGACCTTTCTAATGACGTAAATTTTGTGAAGATCGAATGGTTATATTTTCATATATGTGTAAATCAAATCTAGAGAAAAACAGCGCCACGACCGTGTTATGGCCCGAAGCGTCGTTTTGAATAAATTGGCTATTTTAAAATAAATAAAAGTAGCGATAAATCGTTATAAAATATCATAAACGATATGGAATGGAAATAAACTGAATTTGCTCGATTTATGTGGTATTTGATGGTTGAATGTGTTTGGGGTGAAAATTACATCAAAGAACAAAATTGTTGTTGTCGAATGATTTAACCATTGAAATAAATTATTTTGAAATTCTGAATATACGTGAATTATTTGAAAAGGCCGAGTTAATTCTCATTTCAAATAATTGACCGACAATTGAAAGTCGAAGATGAAGACGGTGGTCGAAGACCGGAGATCTTCACCTCGTTTGGATGGTAATCGAGATCCTGATTGGGGGGCATCCCGAAATATGGATAATGAGTGGTGATCGTCCAGACGTACGTGGTGATCGATGGGTTTGCAAGGTATTTAGTGCCTCCGGTTTCATTCAGACCCAGAACGGACTTGTAAATGGACTGTGTGTCTGACATTGGATTTTATTCTGTGTTGATTGATCTCTATTAAATACGAAGCCAAGAACTCTAACCATCTCAACCGACGGAGATTCAGATCTTTCTGAGAGAAAAGATACTTTAACGATTTATGATCGGTAAACAACTCAAATCTTTCTCCCAAGAGATAGTGTCTCCACATCTTCAGCGCAAATACAATCACTGCCAATTCCAAATCATGGGTAGGATACTTCTTCTCATGAGGCTTTAGCTGTTGACTAGCATAAGCTACAACCCTACCTCCTTGCATCAATACAGCACCCAGTCCGGTACCACAAGCATCCGTGTATACCGTCATCTCTTCATTCCCTTTATGAATGACTAACACTGGCGCACGCGTCAACTTCTCTTTTAGACTCTTGAAGGCATCCTCACACACTCTGTCCTAGACGAAGCACTGATTCTTCTTAGTCAACCGAGTTAACGGAGTTGGTATCTTGGAGAAGTCATGGATAAACTTACGATAGTATCCAGCTAATCCCAAGAAACTTCTTACATCTATTGCATTCTTCGGTGTAGGCCAATCCTGTACCGTAGCCACCTTCGTAGGGTCCACGGCGATACCACTTTCTGAAACAACATGACCCAAGAATCTCACTTCCCTTCTCCAAAAGTGACACTTGGAGAATTTCGCTTTCAATTGGTGTTTCCCCAACACCTCCATCACTATCCTCAGGTGTCCCTTGTGTTCCTCCTCTGTCCTTGAGTAAACAAGGATATCATCCATGAACACAAGAACAAACTTATTCAACTGATCTCTGAATACTCGATTCATAAGATCCACAAAGTAGGCTGGTGCATTGGTCAACCCAAATGGCATGACCGACCACTCATAAAATCCAGACGGCGTCCTAAATGCCGTTTTCGGAACACTATCATCTGCTACTCGAAGCTGATGAAATCCTGTCGCGAGGTCCAACTGGGAGAACACTCTTGCTTCTTCCAGTTGATCAAACAAATCATTTACCGGTGGCAGAGGATACTTATTCTTCCTCGTCACCTTATTTAACTCGTGATAGTCCACACATAAACGAAGGGAACCATCTGCCTTAGTGGAAAACACAACTGGTGCTCCCGACTCGGAGACACTCCTTCTGATAAATCCCTTCTTTAAAAGATTGCTGACTTGCACCCCAAGCTCTCGCTGCTCCCTTGGTGCCATACGACGAAGTGGCATCACTATAGGTCTGGCATCTTTCAATAAATCAATACGGAACTCAATCTCGCGGTGTGGTGGAAGCCCGGTCACCTCCTCGAAGACGTCCGGATACTGGCCAACCACGGGCATATCTAACAACTCATCCTGCGGGATGTCGAGGGAATTTACAAAACTAGCCATAACCCCATCACTAGGTAGACTATCAAACACTACCCTCCGCCCATCATCCGCCCTCACTGTCACCAAAAAGCCCTCACAGTCTACCACCACCCCGTACCTTTGGAGCCAATCGACTCCCAATATAATGCCATACCTAGTAATGCCCAAAACAAAGCAATCGCATACAAACAATCATCCATGACTCGATAAGACCAAATTCCTGCAAATCATAGTAAGGCTAGTCGAACCACCAATCGGGTTCGTCACGACCAATGGTCTATCGACTATCTCGGGTTCCAGTCCCAACCTATCTACCAGGTCACTAGATATGAAGGAACTGGAAGCCCAAGTATCAAACAAAACTCGAACTAGTACATCATAAATAGAAAGCATACCTTGAATAACAACATTCTTTCCTTTCTCCGCCGCAGTTGGGGCATTCGACGAAGAAGGAACAGCATCAATAGCATATGCCTTCACAATCTGCTTCTCTTTAAGAGGTTGCAGACACTTTTTAACTATTGTGAAGGATTGGTTTTTTAGCACCCGATCCAAACGATTCATCATCTTTCATATTTGCTGATCTACCCCTACTGTGCTTAAACTGCCCCTACTACTAAGATTCACACACAAGTTCACCATTAAGTTTTATTCATAGGAGCTACCGAACCCCGGTCGTGGTCACCCAGCCTTAGCGGATCGTGACCCTATTACTACCCCCCGATCGCGGATCATTATCGCGATCCGATCCGTCCTCTCAGAAGCTCCACGATCCAAACCCTGTAGCCGAGAAATGAAGGCCACGACCAAGTCATTCACGATTCGAAGATGATGGATCTTGTGCCACCTCTTCGAGGTCATCAGGATTTGTACGAACCAGTCCGAGGTCATCGGGATCTGTACCACGTGCGACCACGATCCGTCGAAAGAAATCAGCTACAAATAGCCCAGACTTGGCATTTTTCAGGATCTTTTGGCAATTCGGAGCTCTAAATCCACCATTATCATATCTCCTTACTTCTATTCAGAATTATCTTAATTTACTGAGTGAATCAACTTTACAAAAGTGAGGTTGAGATATAAATCATTGGTTGTACTCAAATCTTAAGCATAATCATAGATATAAAGTGGACGTAGGCTCTTTAACGCCGACCCACTATAAATCTTGTGTCTTTTTTGCTTTTCTTGCATTTCTTCTAATATTAATCTCTGCATATTAGAAAAAAAAGGTTTTAGACCCAATTTTGGATCTAACATTTTGGTACTTTCACTGAGAAATGAAGTCTCAGCATACTGGATTGTTGCTCTATGGTTTGGATATTCATGTCCAAAGAAAACTGTCCAAACCTCAACTGTTTCGATTTTTGAAGATGTCAGAGAAATTCAGGTATCATGGCTGGAAAGAATTATAAGGAAGTACGAGCTTCGTAGGCGAATGAAGCAGCAAACAAAGCAATTGAAGAAAGCATGCACGATCGGGTCGAAGAAGGGCTCTCGGATCATGGTAACGTAGGGTCGATCCGATCCGGTGATGGTGTAACGAACCAGGCAGCTGAAGGAGTAACTACCTGATCGCAGGATCACACCGCGATCCCTCCTGCACCTATCACCACGAACCAACGTCAAGAGGGTACCACGATCCACCAGCCTAGCAAGACCACGATCCGAACTGACAATCTGACTACTACCCGACCTAGGAAGGAAATTATGGCTCGTTCCGCTCGTGCTGGTACTTCTTCTTAACTTCGTTCGAGTTCCTTGTGTATAAGAGAAGATGAAGATGACCAGGTCGACCCTTTTGCTCCAGTTACTGAAGGTCATCTGACTCGAATACTTAAAGCATTGGATAGGCAAACTGATGAATTGGCCGCTCAAAGGCAGGAGAGATCGTTGCTGCGTCAAAATATTACTGCCCTAGGCAGGCGAATTGACGATATTCAAAGGCAGGTTTCACCACCTCTAGCTCACTCTTTATCCCCGGAACATACATCCTCGTCTGAAGAACCTCGAAGAAACTGGCGATGACATCCATTGGCAAGGGTTCAGAATATAGAGGTGCTTAATCAGGAAACCAATAACCGTAACTTAAATGAGCCCGTCCTGCCACCTAGGAATGGAGGCGTTATCTATCCTGCTCGGAATCAACCCATTCCTCCCGCTCGTCATATGACCGACAGTGACAACAGGGGGCAAGGAAGTTCTGCTCAAGTCCCAAACTTTGCAGTAGCATGACAAAGAAATGCTGGAGGGGCCCGTCAGGCAAGAAGTGCTGATCCTGAATCTACCCCGACCCATGCAGAGGCCGAAACAATGATTAGGCAGATCATGGTAGACAGCCGTGGACAAAGGAACGAAGATTGGGGCATAGATATCAGTCATACGCCTTTTACTGATGACATACTGGAGGTTACATTCCCGAGCCGCTTCAATATGCCAACCATGAATCGTTATGCGGGCAGAACTGACCCAATCCAACATTTAATGCGGTATTCCTGGTCAATGAATGCCGCTGCAGCTACAAACGCGGTAAAATGGAAAGCATTCCCTATATTCCTGGAAGATGTAGCGTTATTGTGGTTTACCCACTTGCCAGCACGGTCAATAACCTGTTTCAGGGAATTGAGTGAAAAATTCGTGAACCAATTCCGTCTTCATGCCCAGAGGTCTAGGAATGTGATTGAGCTGTCTCTTATTAAACAACGACTGGACGAAAGCCTGAGGTCGTACGTGGATCATTTCAACTTGGCTGTCACAGAAGTCAAATATCCTCATGAGTAAACTGTGTTAATGGCCCTGATCGATGGCGCGATAAAGATACCAAGTTTGGAGGATATCTGGCCGGTAAACCATCCCTGACAAGAGAAATATTTTATGAAAGAGCTAATGTTCGTTTGCGATAGGAGGAGATATACGCTAATCGAAAAAGGAAGGCTACTGATAAGGAAGATATTCAAAGTAACGTGGCCATCAAGCAGATGGGAGAGAGCTCAGGAAAAGTTGAAGTCAATGTTGGGAACAAGAATCAAGGAAGCAGTCATCAATCGGAGAATAATAATAACAATAATCGAAAGAGAAATCGTGGGAATGACTCTTAGAGAAGATCCCGGCCTAGACCATTTGAGAGCTTCACGCTGTTAAATGATGCGTTGGAGAACATCTTCCTGGATACATCTAATGTCCTCCAATACAAAAGGCATCCTCAGAGAGATTCGACAGAAAAGGAGCGTGAAACAGGGAAATTCGGTCATCTTCATCAGGTCCATGGTAATTCCGCAAAAGAATGTCGTCATTTGAGAGATGTGATTGAAAAACTGCTCCGAGAAGGAAAGCTTGATCAGTATAAGATGACTCCTAGGGACAAGGGGCAGGTTGTACAGGCCCCAAACCAGAACCAACCCGTTGTCAGACCAACGGCTCAATAAAAAGGAAAGAACCTCGTCATCAATACCATCATCGGAGTGCTATATCTGGCTGGGCATAGTTTCAAGGCAATGGCTCAATACGTGAATGTAGCCAAACAACACCTCGAAGTAGGAGAATGTAGCAACCCCGAGGATAACGCTCCGGTTAAGCAACAAAAGAATATGTCTGATGGCGTCATATTTTTCGAGCAATAGAGTATTGGAGTCCACTCCCCAACTGAAGACCCATTAGTGATCACCGTCACCATCGGACCAGCTATAGTCCATAAAGTTCTAGTGGATAACGAGAGTTCGGTCAACATTCTTTTCAATAAAACATTCGACCAAACGAAACTCGAGCCGAAGGATTTGAAACCATGCGATGGTTGGATACGTGGATTTAATGGAGCCTCGACCGCTCCAATGGGATACGTGGAATTGTCAGTAACCCTTTGGGAAGGAGAATGCCAGACAGTGAGAATTCTCCCCTTTGTAGTCCTGGACATTGAGTCGCCGTACAATGCATTTTTGTGCCGACCAGCCCTAGCCAAATTCAGGGCCTGCATTGCACCCTGGTGCCTGTTGTTGAAGTTCCCGACTGATGTCGGCATTGGCATAGTCAAAGGAGATCAAGTTGTTGCACTAGCATGCTACATTGCAGAGTTAAAATTGTTCCACAAAGGAAGACATGTGGAGATAAAAGGTGCTTCCTCCCCTACACGGGAGGGAACGTCATAGCAACTAAAGAAGATAGCTGAAGGAGAGTCTCCCAGAAGTTGCCCGAGGACATAGATCCCAGAGAGGATGAAGAGCCTGGAGGCAGAATGGTGACTCCCAACGAAACAACTGTGGATGTACCAATCGATGATAGTGACCCAGAGAAGGTACTGAAGATTGGATCCTTGTTTGACCCTCTTCGAGCTGAAGAATAGACGAATTTTATGAAGGCCAACTTTGATGTATTTGCCTGGACCCACGCTGACATGTGCGGAATTTCTCCTTCAATTATGAGTCATTCGTTAAGCATCAACCCGAAGCATCCTCCCGTCAAACAGAAAAGATCAATGCTTGGCCCAGAGAGGTCCGCTGCCTTGAAGGAAGAAGTCGAAAAGCTGAGGACTAACGGATTTATTAAAGATTCAACATACCCTAAGTGGATTTCAAACCCGGGTTTGGTAAAAAAAGGCCAATGGAAAGTGGCGTACGTGCATCGACTTCTCAGATCTAAAAAAAGCCTGCCCGAAGGACAACTTTCCGTTACCTCGAATCGATCAATTCGTAGATTCAACCGCGGGTCATGAGCTTCTTTCTTTTATGTATGCCTACTCAGGGTACAACCAAATCCCCATGCACGTCCCGGACCAAGAGCAAGCCAGCTTTATTACAGATTTGGGATTATACGTCTATGTGGTGATGCCTTTCGGTTTGAAGAATGCCAGTGCTACATATCAGCGATTGGTGAATATAATGTTCTTCAAGCAAATCGTTACAACGATGGAAGTATACATTGACGACATGTTGGTAAAGTCCAGATAATCATGCGACAATACTATCGATTTGGTAGAGATGTTTGGGATCCTACGGAAATATGGGATGAAACTGAATCCTTTGAAATGTTTATTTGGGGTAGCATCTGGAAAATTCCTAGGATTCATCGTCAGCTCGCGTGGAATCGTAATCATTCCAGATCAAATTATAGCAATCCAAAATTTCCAAGAACTAAAGTAGATTAAGGATGTCCAAAGCCTCGCTGGAAAAGTGGCGGCCTTGAGTTGGTTCATCTCCAAAGCTACAGATAAATGCATCCTTTTTTTGAACTAATAAAGCGGGGCAAGCGCAACTTTAAATGGACTCCTGATTGTATAGAAGCATTCCAAAACCTATTGAATCATTTGGAAAGATCCCCTAACACAGTCTCAGCCCGTAGATCACGAAGATTTATTTGTGTACTTGGCAATGTCATCCCATGCGATCAGTTCGGCTTTGGTAAGAGAGGAAGATAAGGTGCAAAGACCAGTGTATTATGTAAGCAAGAAGTTGGTGGCAGCCGAGCGAAACTACCCAAAGATAGAAAAGCTTGCGTACAGTTTGCTGATCGCATCTAGGAAGCTTCACCACTACTTTCAGGCTCACCCCATTATTGTTTACACTGATCACCCGCTTAAACAAGTTCTGCAAAGGCCAGAAGCATCAGGAAGACTACTCAAGTGGAACATTGAGCTAAGTCAGTTCGATTTGAATTTCCATCCCCGAAGGTCGATAAGGGGGCAAGTGATTGCGGACTTCATAGAAGAATTTAAAATCCCAGAAGATGATGTAGTAAGCCAAGAAAACACTCCTCCGAAGCTGCTCCTCGAACCTAATGCCTGGAAACTGTACACTGATGGAGCTAAAAATGACAAACGAACTGGTGCTGGTGTGGTGCTCGATGAAGCTAAAGTGAATCCAGACCATCCATCTCAAGAACAATTACCCCTAGCTTCATCGATGGCTTCTCTTAATACTTCAAAATGGTTAAAATATTACGCTCTTAAACTGGAGTTCCGCTACACTAATAATGATTCCGAGTATGAAGCTCTAATTGCCGGGTTGAAGATTGCGAAGGAATAGGGGATAACAAAGCTAGACATGTTTTGCCACTCCAATTTAGTTGTGAACCAAGTTAATGAAAATTTCAGGCTAAGAGTCCAAGGTTGATATCATATTTGGAAAAAGTGAAGAAGTAGCTGGATGGTTTTGATCACCACAACATATCTCACATTCCTCGAGCAGAGAACCAAAAAGCAGACAAATTAGCGAAGATGGCTATTTCCGACAATCCAGAAGATACGATGCTAGTCCCGATTGAAGTACTACAATTCCCTTGTGTAGATTAGATGGAAATTGATCTGGTACTAGATATTGAACCAGAGAGGGAATTATGGATGACCCCTCTAAAGAATTTTCTGATGAATGGGACACTTCCTACAAAGAAAAGTGAGAGGCGTGCAATTATTCGAAATGCTTCCAGGTATGTTCTACAGGGCGGGGTCCTATACAGACAAGGATTCTCGATGGCCCTCCTCCGGTGTATCGCCCATAATGATATCAAGCGCGTATTGCAAGAAGTACATAAAGGAGAATGTGGAGACCACAAGGGAGGACAAACACTGGCAAAGAAAATATTAAGGTATGGAAATTTATGGCCAACCGTAAATAAGGTTGCTGCTAAACACGCACGACGTGGTGAAGCTTGTCAGAAATTCTCCAAGCTACATAGGGCGCCACCAATCCAGTTGAAGACCACAAGGGATTGACATTATCGGGAGCCTTCCCATAGCAAAGGGCAGAGCAAAGTTCGCTATTGTGGCCGCGGATTATTTCACTAAATGGGTAGAAGCAGGGCCATTGACCACAATCACAACCTAGCGAGTGTTCAATTTTGTCCTCAAGAATATTATATGTCGTATTGGGATTCCAAAAGTCGTCATAACCGACAATGGAACCCAATTCGACAGTACCGAGTTTTGAGATTTCTGCCAGAAATATCGTATCGAGAAAAGATACACCTCTGTGGCACATCCACAATCGAATGGACAAGTCGAACCGGCGAACAAGGTGATTAAATCCATTCAAAAGAAAAGATTGAAGCGGGACAAGGCCATGTGGGTTGATGAGTTACCTTTGGCTCTGTGGGCCTACAGGACAACATACAAGTCGGTGACTGGTCAAACCCTATTTTCCCTTGCTTTTGGAGCTAAAACAGTCATTCCGGTCGAGTTAGAAGTACCATCTCATCGAACCACTTATTACGATCTGATGACCAACAATGAGCTGCTCCTTGAGTCTCTGGATATGATTGAAGAAAAGAGGAATGAACCCGATTTACGTGCCTTGAGGCACAAGCAACAGGTTGCTCGGTATTACAACAAGAAAGTCCGAGTTCGAACCTTTGAACCCGGAGACTTGGTTCTGAAGCGCTTCTTTCCACCCCCAGTACATATGGGCCCGAAATGGGAAGGACCATACTCCATTTTGCGAAGGCTTGATAATGGAACCTTCAAGCTAGCAAGCGTGGATGGAGATGAAATCCCCAGAGTGTGGAATTCCCAACATTTGCAGCTTTATCTCACGTGAAATTGTCAGTTTATTTCTTTTGTTTTTTAGGACCATGTAAAAAGACTTGACTTGCCAAGAACAGTATGGTTACATGAACAAAAGATTATAAAGTGCACATAGGTCATGATTCGACCGAATTACTACAAAAATATCGCGTGCCATTTACCTTTACTACACCGTTTCTTATCTGCTATTTTATTTTGATTAATATAAATCATTACCATTTTGAGGTTTGTTTTAAATTATGCAGTAATTTCAAAACAGCTAATTCAAAATGTCATCTATCAGATCGGAAGGCTAACGGTAACCAAAGCTCCAAATGGTGCAGCGAGGTAAATCACACTACTACTTGAACTCTAACTCTCGAGATTAGGGAGAGAGTACAAAGGACGTGAAGATAATGTCCCCAAGGCGTGAAGGTGCACCATGATAAAACCGCCTAGATAACACTCTAACCCGCTAAAGGATCGGGAGAGTATAAAGGCGCTAGAGACTTAGCGCCCCCATAACTTCTACCCCGCTAAAGGATCGGTGAGCAGACCAAGAATCGAGCTCGAACTCTAACCCGCTGAAGGATCGGGAGAGTATAAAGGCGGTAGGGACTTAGCGCCACAAGAATTCTTATCCCAACCAACGGGTCGGGAAAGTATAAAGGTGCAGCGATGTACGCCACCAAATGACATAAACCCCTCATTTCCGGACATGAGGGGCAGCACGAACGTGACCCTAGTCAATCGTCAATAAGCCCAGGCCAGGCATTATAATAACGATTGATAGGGAGCATACACATATGATACTTTACATTTGTGAACACTACACATTTACTTAGTACACAAACTTTTCAATGATTATCATTCGTGACTCCGGTATTTAGTTACGATTGTTTCGGTTATGATTATTTTTAAGTTTTGTGATTCGCGATAATAAACTCTGCAGACATGATAAACTTGCAGGTACACAAAGGTGCAAAAGAAATAGATTTTCATTCATAAAAGCTTGTTTACAAGAACAAGAAGCTAAGCAAAAGTGAGGGCCACTCTCACAACTACATTTTTTGGCCAGTGGATATCCTAAAAGCAGAAATATGAGCTAATAAGTGCATTGAATTTACACTTGGGAGACGACTTTGATTTCTTTTCCTTCTTCTGTTTACCTAACGTCTCTTTGTCAGCATCAGAACGGTCACTCTTCTTCCTCTTCCTCTTATCAACAAGAGACTCCGGGGGAGAAATAGAAGGCTGGGAGGCAAGTTGTGAAGTTATTGATCTGGAGGAGAACTTTACGATCAGCTCGGTCTTAGGGTCAACATCCGAGATTGGAGGAACATACAAAGGGTCTTGCTCCTCCTTCCTCAAAATCAACTATTTCCCTTTCTTAGCCTGCATGTCGGCCAAGGTCTCGTTATCATCATTCTTGATGTCTTCTGTGATGACCACATCATCTTCTTCATCTCCATTACCACCCTTAGTGTCTTGTAAAGCCGCGATAACCTCAACATCCACAGGAGCGTAGGTGTCGGATACAACGGGTGTTATAGTGACCTTTTCACTTGTCGTACCCTCTGTTTGCTTTGCGAATCTCATAAACTTCCACATTAGTGCCCGAGGGGACATCAACTTTCTTTTCCACTACCTTTTCCTCTGCATCTTTCTCGACCAGTTTGACACCCATATCATGAGAAGCAAATGTTAGTGAATCGGGAGAGGATGTGGCCATCTCGGTTGTCTGTCCCGTAAGACGATGACAAGTTACGACTACCCTGACGAATTATGGAGAGAATATGGAGATACATTCAGCCGACTCCTCGCCCAGACATGTAATGGTAGTTCCGACAAGTGGAGGGGTTGGAGCCAAGGGAATCAATGGGTCATCAGGGATAAATTCCTCAACTTCAGAAGTTTTGGGCTCCACCATCGAGCTCGAGCCTTCGTCAATCTTATTCTTTCCCTTGAGCTTAAACTTATCCCTCTCGATCACTTCATGGATTAGGCGTCTGCCTTTCTCTAAAGCCTCAGGTTCTTCACCTTTGAGAAAGGTCTACATCAGCTGGTTTTCATCGATCTCATCGACCATCAACCGCCACTTCTCGCCTTCGACAATTGCATCCCATATGTTGGCCAAATAACATAATAGTCTGTGATCCAGGAGATGTCTCGAGTCCTGATGACTTGACCAAGGAAGTTGAACAACAGTTCCTCGAAACTAGCTAACTCTTTCTCTTTTTCTGAGAGCTTATCAGCAGCAGCAGTGGCCGATTGAAGAGCATTGTTGGCGTTACTTTCAGCGAGAGCCGCACGCTCCTCATCTTGGAGAAGTTGATCATTTAAAACTTCTTTTTCTTTTTTGGCAAGAGCGAGACCGTATTTTAAGCTCGCCCCCTCTTTCTCCCAGGCGGCTTTCTCAGCAGCAAAATGTTCCTGTGCTATTTTCAGCTCAGTGTTAATGGCCCTAAGATCTTCCACTTCCTTCTACAGAGCCACACGTTCCTCGCTGTTTGAATCAAGCTCACTGCGAAAACGCGTCCTGGCGCTTTCCAGCTCTGACTTGTAATTTTCTTCATCTCGCCGAGCTAAAGCCAATTGGGCCAGTGCAACCTCTAGTTCATTTTACATTTTTTTCCTAGCCCTAGCATCGTTCTCAATTTTCATTTTGAACCTGAAAGCGTCCATTTCTAGGCGACGGATGGCATCTGAAAGATTAACTACATACCTCTTCATCACCGCATATAGCTTGGCCACATGGCACACGTATCCTATCACCTCTGTGTCCCAATCCTCGGGGACCGGTTCAAGATCCAGGCAAAAATCATTCTCTCAAAGAAAATACCAGGGAATTGCTTTCGCAAGCACTCCAGCCTGGCCTCAATTTCGGAACTGGGGCCAATATTCTGTGCAGCGGTAGTATCCAAGCCGTGCTCACTAGAGGAAAAAATAGATGCCTTCCCCTTCTCAACGATCTTACCCTCATCTTTGTTCTTGTCCTCTGTCTCATGGTGTTTTTTAGAAGACTGGGCTTGAGAAGGCATACTTTTTGGAGGAGTCAAATCTCTAGGAAGTTGTTTACCCCTCGCTGGTCGCATTGGACGACTGTGAGACTTTCCAGAACCTTGCTTTGATGGAGATCGAGACCGTGTAGAATAAGATTGATGATAATCCCAGGGCCGATGACTATCTCTCCCCCGACTATCACCACGAACATGCTCGGGATTTGGAAGGAGACTTGGTGTACCCTCACGAAGGGAACGGTAAGAATAAGACCGTTTACTAGGCATTTCCCCTGCAAAAGAAACTGGTCTATGTTAAAACCATGAATGCCAGTGGTATAAGAGTGTTATGATAAATGGTTCATGTGATTTGTGCATCCCATGAAATCCCCCTTAACGGACCAGGGCCCAGAGTTAGGCTCGTTTGTGTGACTCTTTTTTCCCCAACTGGAGCATTCATTTCCTTAGAGATAGGAAAAATTGGTTCCCCTTCGAAGTCTTCTTGATTATAGATATCGTCTGGTAAAGCAATCTTAATCAATTCCCCGAGTATATGTTCCTCCGTTAACTCATCCTGAGTGACAGACTCAACAGGTGGTGAAGTTTTTAAGGGAGACTACCCCTCAGAGTTCGGGACCTCCTTTGGCTCGTCAGCCCGTCCCTCGTCTCCTTTGTATACGTTTAAATATTCATCATCCTGATTGATCATCGGCGAAGAACTGTTGCGAAGGTTGGTTGTGTCCACGACTTGAGAAGTTCCTTCTCCCTCAATCGGGGGCACATATTTTTAAGGTTTGCCACCCGCTCCAAGTCCGAATCTTAAATCTAGAAGACGGTGTTTGTGAAGATTCTCGTCAATGATACATTTCTTAATCCTTAAGAAATGACACATTAGCACTAAAATTATGCATTCAAAGTATACGCGGAAAAGTTGAAAACATACTTTCTTGTAGCCACTTCCTCGCACATCCGGCTTAATGTTTTATATAGGAACATTCATATTTGACATCCCCTATATTACTATAACCATCTGTCACAACTATTCTGTTGGCAACTGATTCGATGAAAGAGAAATCGGGAGTCCCTGCATAACGATGCTTGAAATGGTAATAGAATTTCAGATCCTTGCGGGTAAGTTCGGTCTGTAGAACCTTTGCGTATGCATTGTACGGAGTATACAAAGCTGCGTAAGGGTTAGGATGGAGTTGCTTGTGGGAAATTCGCAATTGCCTGAGGAGATCGATAACAATTGGAGGAAATGGAGGAATATCGCCTACCCAGCACATGAGTCGGCTGACCGTTATGTACCCTTCGGGGGCAGAATGAGGCCTATCTCCATCCTCTGGGGTTTTCACATTGTCCCAGGGAATCCAATGTCATAAGCATATCTTCTTAAGTTTTATATCGTCTAATTTGGAAGATACAGAATCAGTGAACTTCTCTGTTTCCTTAACACCCAGAATTTGGTCGGGAGCTCGATCATCTTCTTCTTCCTCGTCTTCAAGAGATGTGCTCTCAAAAGTCGTTGAATCTGTATCGGTAACAGTCTCGTAATCGGGGTCAGATTTCTCCCCATCTTAATCTGAAGGAAGCATATCAGGATCATAATGAACTGATGTCTCTGGTTCGGTACCTTCCACCGGTGTCTCACTCACTTGTTTATCAGACATGGCTGTTTTGGTGAATAAAGATTATAACACGATTGCCCGATCCCCCGTGTGTGTAAGTGCAAGTGTACATGTGCATACAATAAGGAAAGCATGAAGTTAATCAGATAAGCAGATAATGTCCATTGTATGCTGTTAAGTTATGCTGATTTTCAGTCTAGAAAGTTCGTCTCGAAGGTTCTAGTCTAACTGTGCATTTTTGTTTATTTATTACATTGCTTAAGTTATTGTTTGTTCGGGATCGTTAACCAAGACGGTTCGTTGAAGTCCAGGGGATCGGATCGCGGTATAAATGCCAATGCATGGAATTGGGATCGGACCGTGGGTGTCAGATCGCTGGCGAATTATGCCAGCAAGGCAGCATCGTCTCGTGATGAAGAATATGGATCGCGGAAAGATCCCGTCTATGACTACTCCCCCGAACCGTTCCACTACATGTCTCCATCAGCCAATATCCCCCCAGCATATGGCAATCTGATCCGTTGCCGCGATAAACACCAGCTCCATCTCGTGTTCCTCCATTCCATTTGTTGGCTAGCTTTTTGACCTAGCCACCAAGGTTCACACATAAGAAGAAAATATGACATTTCACACCTTTAACCCTCGAAGACCCGATCGGATCGCCATACCCCCCCCCTCGGCTCGCGATCGCCCCCCATTGACCACGATCTGATCCGTCCATCGCTAGCTCGATCCGATCCGATCCCCTAGGATGATGGATTATGACCAAGGCCAAGTCCACCATGATCCGAGAATGCAGGATCTCGCGCCACGTGTCACCAACTATCATATTGACCAATTCTTCATCAAGCTATGATCACGATCCGATCCCAGCAGGAGGACACGATGATGGCCACGGACTTGGTCGTCCACGATCCGATGTTTAAGGAGATCGCGACACCTGTCCACAACGGCTAATTTGACTAATTCTTCATCAAGCTACGAACCGGTCTGAGATCTTCGCGATGTGGGCCACGTATGACCACGATCCGTCACCAGAAATCGGCTATAAGTAGCCCAGAGCTTGGCATTTTTCAGGATCTTTTGGTAGTATTGAGTATTGATTCCACCAGTCCTGTCATACCACTATTTCTTATCAGTTTTACTTCGAGATTACTGAGAGAAATCATAATTGTAAGAGTGAGTTTGAGAGAAATCATTGGTTGTACCAGCATTCAACGTAAAATCAATAGCATATAAAGTGGATGTAGGCTCGTTAACGCCGAACCACTATAAATCTTGTGTGTTCTCTGTTTTTTTTCTCATTTTTCAGTTATAATTCTCTACAAATCAGAACAATTTGGGTGTTAGAGCCAAATTTTGATCTAACATTTTGGTGCTTTCACTAAGAAATGATTTCTCAGCATTTGGATTGTTGCTCTGTTGTTTGGATATTCAAGTCCGAAGAAGACAGTCCCAATACTTCACTGTCCAGATTTTTGAAGATTCCAGCGGCATCTGATATCATGGCTGGAAAGATGTCTAAGGAAGTACTAGCTTCACAGGCGAATGAAGCAGTTGAAGAAAGTGTACATGAGCAGATTGAGGAGGGCCTCGCGGATCGCAGGGACATAGGGGCGATCCAACCCGAACATGGCGTCACGAACCAGTTCGGAGGGGGCACCACGATCCGAATCGGGGGCGGTACGAACCGAACATCTGAAGGGATCGTCACTCGATCTCGAGACAATGCCGCGAACCCTCCCCCGAATGTTACCGCAAACCGATCCCAGGGGGGCGCTATGAGCCACATGCACAGGTCTACTGCGATCCGAAGCGATGACCAGACTACAACTCGACCTGGAAAGGAGGTTATGGCTCGCTCTACCCGTCCCGGTACCTCTGTTCGGCCTGGCTCATGTTCTCTGCGCATTGGAGAAAATGTTGATGATCAATATGACCCCTCTGCTTCGATCACTGAAGGAGATCTCTCTTGCATATCTGAAATGTGGGATAGGCTGTTTGATGATTTAGCTGCTCAAAGGCAGGAAAGTTCTGTGTTGCGACAGAACTTGACTGGTATGGATTGAAGGCTCGATGATCTCGCAAGGCAAAGAACATTCCCAGTTCGTCCGCTTACCCCGGAGTACTCTTCTTCATCAGAAGAATCACCAAGACCTCCGCGGCGACCGTATGAGAGGGCTGAAAACATAGAGCAGCTCCAATTTGGAACCCTGCCATCACAAGAGGAAGAGACACTCGGTGTAGGACTCTCAAACCGCAACATGAATAATCGTGCCGCAACTCCTAGGTCTCGAGTTGTGAACAATTCTGTTAAGAATAAACCACCCTAGCCCCTTCGCTGTATAAATACTCATGGTAACAGGGGGCAACGAATCCCAGTCCGAGCCCCGGATTTCGTGGATGTTCCTAGAAGAGGGATCGGAGAATTCCACCGAGCGAGAAGCACTGATCCCGAGCTTCCGATGACCAGTGCAAATGTTGCACTTACGGTTCATCAAATCCTGGCAAATAGCTGTGGACAAAGGAATGAAGATTGGGGGATTGACCACAGTCACACCCCTTTTACTGATGACATTCTAGATGTAACATTCCCGAGGCGCTTCAACATGCCGCAGATGAACCGTTACGCGGGTAGATCTGATCCAATCCAACATCTAATGAGATATTCTTGGTCAATGACCACTGCCGCAGCCTCTGACACTGTAAAGTGCAAAGCATTCCCTATATTCCTGGAGGATGTAGCATTATTATGGTTTACTTGCTTACCAGCAAGATCAATTTCCAGTTTCAGGGAGTTGAGTGAAAGGTTCGTGGAACAGTTCCACATTTATGCGCAGAGGACAAAGAGTGTGATTGATCTGTTCCTTGTCAAACAACGACCAGGCGAGAGCTTGAGGGTGTATCTGGATCGTTTTAACCTAGCGGGCACTGAAGTCAAGGATCCCCATGAGCCAACTGTTGTGGCAGCACTGATCGATGGGGTAGATAAGGATACTGAATTTGGAAGATACCTGGCTAGCAAGCCACCACATACTAGAGTATTGTTCTGCGAGAAAGCCAACGTACGCTTACGTCGGGAGGAGGTGTATGCTAACCGGAAGACGAAAGTGGCGGATAAGGAGGAAATCCAAAGCAATGTCGCCATTAAGGAAATAGGAGACAACTCGGGGAAGGTTGAAGTTAATGTTGGAAACCGAAACAAGGGCGATGGCCGCCAGTCAGGAAATAATGATAATAACAGTAATGACAATAATCGGAAAAGAAATCGGGGGATCGACTCCCAGAGAAAGACCCATCCCAGGTCTTTCGAAAATTATAGGCCAATAAATGATACTTTGGAGAATATCTTCGTAGATTCATACAACTTTCTCCGGCATAAAAGGCCTCCTCCAAGAGATTCGACGGAGATAGAACGTGAAACGGGAAAGTTTTGTCTCTTCCGTCAGACTCACGGCCACTCTACAAATGAATGCCGTCATCTAAGAGATGTAGTTGAAAGGTCGCTCCGGGAAGGGAAATTGGATGAGTATAGGGTAACTCCTAGAGACAAGGGGCAAACTATTCAGACCCCAAACAAAAACCAGAACCAACCTACTGCCAGGCCAACTGCCCAGCAAAAAGGAAAGGATCTTGTTATCAATACCACAATCGAAGGGCTTCACCTAGCCGGGCATAGTTTCAAGGCGATGGATCAGTATGTAAACGCTGCAAAGCAAAATCTTGAGGTAGGAGAATGTAGCAACCCTGAAGACAATGTCCTGGTAAAACAACAAAAGATGATATCAGATGACGTCATTTTCCGCAATCGAGAGAGTATTGGAATCCACGCTCCGACCGAAGATCCATTTGTAATCATAGTTCCTATTGGCCCGACCACCGTTCATAAAGTTCTAGTGGATAATGGGAGTTCAGTCAACATTCTATTCAAAAAGACGTTCGATCAAATGAACCTGGAATTGAATGATTTAAAGTCGTGTGAAGGATGGATCCATGGATTTAACGGAGCATCAACCGCTCTAATGGGATATGTAGAGCTACCGGTAACACTTGGGGAAGGAGAACACCAGAGAGTGAGAATTATTACCTTCGTTGTTTTGGGTATTGAATCGCCTTATAATGCCTTCTTGGGCTGACCGGCCTTAGCAAAGTTTAGAGCTTGTATAGCCCCCTAGTGCTTGTTATTGAAGTTTCCTACGGAAGCTGGTGTTGGCATAGTCAGAGGAGATCAGGTTGCCGCACGAGCATGTTACATTGCAGAGCTAAATCTACTCCGTAAAGGAAGGGATGTAGAAAATAAAGACGCTTCTTCCCCTGCAAGAGAGGAGACGTCATAGCAATTAAAGAGAATGACTATGGGTGAATCGCCCGGAGAACTGCCCAAGGATATAGATCCCAGAGAGGACGAAGAAACTGGGGGCAGAATGGCGGCACCCAACGAAACGACTGTGGATGTACCGATCAATGACAGTAACCCAGAGATGGTCCTGAAGATTGGATCACAGTTGGATCCGGTTCGAGCTAAAGAATTGACGGATTTCCTAAAAGATAACTTGGATGTATTTGCTTGGACCCACGCGGACATGTGTGGGATATCCCCATCAATCATGATCCACTCATTAAGCATTAACCCAAAACATCCCCCTGTAAAACAAAAAAGGTGAAAGTTGGGCCCAGAGAGGTCCGCGCCCTTGAAAGAAGTAGTTGAAAAGTTAAGAAGTAACGGATTTATCAGAGACTCAACCTACCCAGATTGGATTTCAAATCCAGTTTTGGTAAAGAAGGCCAATGGAAAGTAGCGTACGTGCATTGATTTTTCAGATTTGAATAAAGCCTGCCCAAAAGATAGCTTTTCATTACCCAGAATTGATCAGTTGGTAGATTCAACGGCAGGTCATGAGCTTCTCTCTTTCATGGATGCTTATTCAGGATATAACCAGATCCCTATGCATGTTCCAGATCAAGAACACACTAGTTTCATTATGGACCTGGGATTATACTTCTACGTGGTAATGCCTTTTGGCTTGAAGAATGCAGGCACTACATATAACCGGTTAGTGAACATAATGTTCTATAACCAGATTGGGAAAACAATGGACGTATACATTGACGACATGTTGGTTAAGTCCAGACAATCACTCAATCACACTATAAATTTGGCCGAGATGTTGTGTATCTGTCGAAAGTATGGGATGAAACTCAACCCAACGAAATTCTCATTTGGGGTTGCCTCCGGGAAATTCTTGGGATTCATTGTCAGCTCGCGTGGGATTGAGATTAATCCAGACCAGATCGCCGCAATCAGAGGCATTCAGGAGCCTAGACAAATCAAAGATGTGCAAAGCCTTGCAGGGAAAGTAGCAACATTAAGTAGATTCATCTCTAGAGCAACAGACAAATGCATTCCATTCTTTGAATTGATAAAGCGAGGAAAACGCAATTTTAAATGGACTCCTGATTGCATAGAAGTATTTCAGAACCTGTTGAATCATCTGGAGAGGCCTCTGATACTGTCTAAGCCAATGGACCACGAGAATTTATTCTTGTACTTAGCAGTGTCGTCCCACGCAATCAGCTCGGCATTAGTAAGGGAAGAAGACAAGGTTCAAAGGCCAGTGTACTACGTAAGTAAAAAATTGGCGGCAGTTGAGCGCAATTATCCGAGGATAGAAAAGCTTGTGTACAGTTTATTGATTGCATCTAGGAAGCTTCGGCACTATTTCCATGCTCATCCTATCGCTGTGTACACTGATCACCCTCTCAAGCAAGTTCTACAGAGACCGGAAGCCTCCGGAAGATTTCTCAAATGGAACATTGAATTAAGTCAATTTGATCTGAATTTTCAGCCCCGACGATCGATACGGGGGCAAGTGCTAGCAGATTTCATAGCAGAATTTACTATCCTGGAGGATGACATCGTAAATGAAGAGGCTGACCAACCAAAACTGCTTCTCGATCCTAGCGCCTGGAAATTATTTACTGATGGTGCAAGGAATGATAAACGATCCGGTGCTGGTGTGGTGCTTGAAACTCCTGAAAAACGACTGATATCCTATGCCATCCGGTTGGAATTTCGTGCCACTAACAAAGACACCGATTATGAAGCCCTGATAGCAGGGCTGAGGATCGCAAAGGAATTAGAGATCGCGAAGCTGGACATATTTTGTGATTCCAAGTTGGTTGTAAACCAGGTCACTGGAAAGTTCCGAGCTAAGAGCTGATGATTGATTTCGTATTTGGAGATAGTGAAGGAGTTGCTGACTGGCTTTGATCATTACAGTATATCTCATATTCCGCGGTCAGAGAACCAACAGGCGGACGTGTTAGTGAAGATGGCTTGTTCCGGCGATCCTGAAAAAGCTAGGCTAGCCCCAGTTGAAGTACTTCAGTTCCCCAGCATAGGTCAGATGGAAGTTGACCCAATACTAGAGACTGAGCCAGAAAGGGCGTCATGGATGTCCCCTCTAAAGAATTACTTGATGAATGGAACGCTTCCGGCCAAGAAGAGCGAGAGGCGTAAAATAATTCGTAAAGCTTCCCGATACGTTTTGCAAGGCGGAGTCCTGTACAGACAGGGATTTTCGATGCCCCTTCTCCAGTGTACAGCCCATGACGAAATCAAACTTGTACTGCAGGAAGTACATGAGGGTGAATGCGGTGACCATACTGGAGGACAGACATTGGCAAAAAAGGTATTGCGGTATGGCTACTTCTGGCCTACCATAAACAAAGATGCGGCAAAATACGCACAACGTTGTGATGCATGTCAAAGATTTTCGAAAATTCCCAGGGCGCCTCCTGGCCAGTTGAAGACAATGATGAGTCCATGGCCTTTCGCTATGTGGGGGAATTGATATCATTGGAAGCCTCCCTATAGCAAAGGGTAGAGCAAAGTTCGTTGTTGTGGTGTAGTCTACTTCACCAAATGGGTCGATGCTAAGCCGTTAACTACAATCACAACCAAGCGAGTGATTAAATTCGTTGTTAGGAACATGATTTGCTGGTTTGGGATCCCGAAGATCGTCATAACTTACAACGAAACCCAGTTTGATAGCAACGAGTTTAGGAACTTCTGCCAGAAGTACCGCATTGAGAAACGGTACACCTCTGTGCCACATCCGCAGTCGACAGGTCGAAGCAGCAAATAAAGTGATTAAGTCCATTATCAAAAGAAGATTAAAGCGGGCCAAAGCCAAGTGGGTCGATGAATTACCCTTGGCATTATGGGCCTACAGGACAACATATAAATCTGCGACGGGCCATACCCCCTTCTCTCTTGCTTTTGGAGCAGAGGAAGTCATCCCGGTTGAATTAAAAGTACCATCTCACCGAGTCACTTATTACGATCCGATGACTAATAACGAGTTGCTCCTTGAATCCCTAGATACAACAGAGGAGAAGAGGGATGAAGCAGACCTGCGTTCCTTGAGACACAAGCAACAGGTCACTAGGTACTACAACAAAAGGGTTCAAGCCCGAACCTTTGAACCCGTAGACTTGGTTCTGAAGCGTGTCTTTCCACCCCCAACTCATATGGGTGCGAAGTGGGAAGGGCCATACTCCGTTCTACGAAGGCTTGATAATGGAACCTTCAAGCTAGCAACCGTAGATGGAGAAGAGATCCCCAGAGTGTGGAATGCCCAACATTTGCGACCTTATCTGACGTAAAGTCATCATATTTATCCTTTTGTTTCATAGGACCATGTAAAAGGCATGACTTGCCTAGAATAGTCCAATGTCTTGAGCAAAGGATTATAAAGTGGACGTAGGTCACGATTCGACCGAACCACTATAAAAATATTGTGTATCGTTTACCTTTATTTGTACTATTATTTATCTGCTCTTCTATCTTTATAAAGTTTGCTGTAATACTATATAACGATCACAGAAACTAGTAATTCTAAGTGTCTTTCATCAGAATGGAGAGTAACCCACAGCCTGAACGCTGAAGGTGCAATAAAGTGAGTCACACCATTGATTGCACTCTAACATTCCAGAGCCGAGAGAGAAAGTAAAAGACGCGAAAATAACGTCCACGTGGCAAAGCGAAGCACCATGATGAAAACCGCCTTGACAGGACTCTAACCATGGCAACTGCCAGGAGAGTATAAAACGTCTATGCTTAAGCGCTGAGAAAGAGCTTTTAACCCGCTGAAGGATCAGGGGGCAACTGAACAGCTGAGCTCGAACTCTAACCTTGGCGACCTCCAAGAGAGTATAAAAGCGTCTATGATTAAGCGCAGAGAAAGAGCTCTTACCCCGCTGAAGGATCGGGGGGCGACTGAACAGCTGAGCTTGAAATCTAACCTTGGCGACCACCAGGAGAGTATAAAAGCGTCTATGATTAAGTGCTGAGAAAGAGCTCTTGCCCTGTTGAAGGATCGGGGGGCGACTTAATAGCTGAGCTCGAACTCTAACCTTGGCGACCGCCAGGAGAGTATAAAAGCGTCTATGATTAGCGCTGAGAAAGAGATCTTACCCCACTGAAGGATCGTGGGGCGACTGAATAGCTGAGCTCGAACTCTAACCTTGGCGACCGCCAGGACAATATAAAAGCGTCTGTGATTAAGCGCTGAGAAAGAGATCTTACCTCGCTGAAGGATCGGCGGGAGACTGAACAGCTGAGCTCGAACTCTAACCTTGGCGACTGCTAGGAGAGGATAAAAGCGTCTATGATTAAGCGCTGAGAAAGATCTCTTACCCCGCTGAAGGATCGGGGGGCAACTGAACAGCTGAGCTCGAACTCTGACCTTGGCGACCGCCAGGAGAGCATAAAAGCGTCTATGATTAAGCGCTGAGAAAGAGCTCTTACCCCGCTGAAGGATCGGGGGGCGACTGAATAGCTGAGCTCGAACTCTAACCTTGGCGACCGCCAGGAGAGTATAAAAGCGTCTATGATTAAGCGCTGAGAAAGAGCTCTTACCCCGCTGAAGGATCGGGGGGCGACTGAACAGCTGAGCTCGAACTCTAACCTTGGCGACCGCCAGGAGAGTATAAAAGCGTCTATGATTAAGCGCTATGAAGGATGCTGTAAACTCAGCACCCCCAGAATTTCTGCCCCGCTGAAGGATCGGTGAGCAGATCATGATACGAGTTCGTACTTTAACCCGCTGACGGATCGGGAAAGTATAGAGGTAACAGAGATTTGGTGCCTCAAGGACTATAATCCGACTAAAAAATTCCAAGTCCCCCATATTTAGAGATAGGGGGCAACATGCATAGAAATTTTTAAAACTTTTCAATCGCTTGAAGGATTTGTAATATAATTTCAACTTGATTATAGTAAAATGATTTGTGACTAAGTGTGAAGAGTTTATTGAATGCAGGTACATGACGACGCAAAAGAAATAAACTTTCATTCATAAACTGCAAGCTTACAAGATAAAGAGGAACCTAAACAAAAGTGCGGGCCATTCTCACAATTACATTTGATGGCCAGTGGAAAGCCTAAATATCCTAAGGACAAAATACGAACTGATGTCTGCATCCTACTCATGCCATGGGGGAGGGGGCTATGTGGGCTTCTTGCTCTTCTTCTGCTTCCCCGACTTCTCCTTATCAACATCCGAACGATCACCTTTTTTTCTCTTCCTCTTATCAACAAGAGGCTCTGGCGAATAACTAGAGGATTGAGAGGCTAGTTGTGATGTTATTGATCGGGAGGAAAATCTTACGACCAACTTAGTTTTGGGATCGATCTCGGAAATAGGGGGCACATATACTAGGTCATGTTCCCCTCTCATAAGGAGCAACTGCCTCTCCTCTTCAGCCGGTTGCTTAGCCAAGGCTTCCTCTTCATCGCCCCTGATTTCTTTGGTAATGGTGACTTCCTCTTCATTGCCTTCGTGGCGCCCGTCCATATCTCTCAAAGCCTCGATGGGCTCAGCATCTAGGGGGACATCAGCACCAACACTTGGCGGGATGTCAAACTTCTCTGCCTCTACCTTCTTCTCAGCATCCTTATCAACTGGCCCGCCACATGTATCATGAGAAACAAATGTTATTTTGGTAGAGAATGCAGTTTGCTTAGTTGATTGTCCGATAAGACGGCGACAAGTGACAATTGCTTTGACAAGTTACGGAGAAAATATAGAGATACCTTCCGCCGATCCTCCATCCAAACTAGCAGCAGAACCTCCGACAACAGGAGGAGTTAGACCCAGAGGAATCAATGGATCGTCGGGATTATATTCCTCAATTTCGGAGTCCTTGGGCTCTACAGCTGAGCTCGAGCCTTCTTCAATTTTATATTTGCCCTTGGCCTGAGTTTTCTCTTTATCAATCTCTTCTTGTAGTAGGCGTCTACCTTTCTCTAAATCCTCAGGTTCGTTTTCCCTAAGAATGGTCCGCACCAACTCATTCTCATCAATCTCATCGACTCCTAATCGCTGTTTCTCGCTCTGGACAATTGCATCCCATATGTTGGCTAAAGTGACATTGTAGTCCGGGATCCAGTAGATGTTACGGGTCTTGATGACCTAGCCAAGGAAGACAAACAGCATTTCTTCAAATCCTTCAAAATCTTTCTCGCTCCCGAGGAGCTTTTCATTAGAAACAGTAGCCATTTCAATGGCACTTTCCACATTATTTTCTGCAAGAATCGCGCGCTTCTCTACACACGCAAGTTGATCATTCAGAATAGCCCTCTCTTTTTCGGCCAGGGCTAAACTATCTTTCAAGCTTGCTTTTTCTTTTTCCCAAGCAGCTTTTCCAGCTTCAAAATGATCCTGTGGTGTTTTGAGTTCGGTGTTAACCATCATAAGATCTTCCACCTCCTTCTTCAATGACGCACGCTCTTTGCTGTTAGAATCGAGATCATTATGAAAACGTTGCCTGGCCTCCTCTAGCTCTGTCTTGTAATTTTTAGCATCTCGTTGAGCAAAGGCAAGCAAAGATTGTGCATCTTCCAAGTCCTTTTCCATTTTTACCTTGGCCCTTTCATTGTTATCTTTCTTCACTTTGGACCAGTGCGCTTCCATCTCTAGCGTTCGGATGGCATCTGAAAGATTGACAGCATGTTTCTTCATCGCCTCATATTGCTTGGCTACATGGCGAACGTGTTCTATGACTTCAGTATCCCAATTCCTAGGGACTGGTTCTGGAGTTGGAACAAACATCATCCTTTCGAAGAAGATATTTGCGAATTGTTCTCGTAATTTTTCCATCTTAACCTTAGTCTCAGGACCGTGGATATAGTCTCGTGCTCCGGGGGCACTCAAACTTTGTTGGCTGGAAGGGACAATGTCAATTTTCTCCTTCTCAGAATCCTTGTTTGGATCCATATTTTTATCCTTAGGCTCGTGCTGCTTTTTGGATGATCTGCTGTGAGATGGTGCGCTCTTCGGAGGAGCTAAGTCTTTGGGAAGTTGTTTTCCCCCTGTAGGTGTCACTGAACGATTGGGAGGCTTTCCAGTGGTTTGCTTTGATGGAGATCTGGACCCTGAAGGTGTAGGCTTGTGAGAATCCCGGGACCAATGGATGTCTCCCCCTCGGTTGCTGCTACGAGCACGCTTAGGATGTGGATGAAGACTAGTGTGCCTTCATGAAGAGAGCGATATGAATAAGATCATTTGCGAGACATCTTTCCTGCAAAAAAAAACAAGTACATTTTAAAACCTTGAATACTGTTGGTATAAAAGTGTGAGGTCAGACAGTGCATGTGATTTGTGCATCCCACATAATTCCCCCTAACGGACCAGGGCCCGAAGTTAGGCTCGTCTGGGTAGTCTCTCGTTCTTCAACTGGAACAGTTGTTTCCACATAAATAGGGAAAAATGGCTCCCCTTCGAAGTCTTCCTGTGTATATACATCGTCGGGTATAGGAATCTTCCTCAATTCTTTAAATAACTGCTCCTTTGTTAAATCATCGGGAGCAGCAGGTTCAACCAGTAGAGAGGCCCTTGAGGGGAAACCCCCTGGAGAGGCTAGGATTTTCTTAGACTCGTCAGCACAAGCCTCATCTCCTCTATATACATTTAAGTCTTTGTCGTCCTGGATAATTATCGGCGAAGGACTCTTTTGAAATTTAGTTGTTTCTGCTGCCTGTGACGTTCCTTCTCCCTCGGTCGGGTGCACGTATTTGTAAGGTTTGCCACCCGTGCCAAGTCCAAACCTTATATCCAAAAGGCGGTGCTTGTGAAGATTCTCGTCAATAATACATTTCTTGATCTTTAGGAAGGCAGATTTGCTTTTCAGATGAAGGGATAGTCGATTACTGTACACCGAGCCTTCCTCCTTTGGAAAGGTGTGATCTACATAGAGAAAAGAAGCATGTTAATTCTTCGATCCCTTAAATAGGTTATTCATTCAAAAGTTTAAAATTTACTTGATTTAAGCCATCTTCTTGAACACCCGGCCTGTCTCTTTACATAGAACCAATCGGCCTTGGTATCCCCTATGTTGCTGTAACCGTCAGATAAGACTTTCCTATTTGCTACCGATTCGAAGAAAGAAAAATTTGGGGTTGCCGTAGAGTGATGCTTGAAAAGGTAATAGAATTTCAAATCTTTAAATGTGAGCTCAGTTTGCAAGATTTCTGCATATGCGATGTATAGAGTGTATAGGGCTGCGTAGGCATTGGGATGAAGCTGCATTGGAGCAATACCCAATCGTTTTAAGGTTTCAATGATGATGGGAGGAAACGAAGGAATAGCGCCTACCCAGCACATGAGTCGGCTAACTATCATATACCCATCCGGAGCCAAATGAGGTCTATCTTCGCTAACAGGTGTCCTCACATCATCCCAGGGGATCCCGTGTTTCAAGCAAATCCTCTTAAGCTTTATGTTATCAAGTCTGGAAGCTAAAGAGTTAGTGAATTTCTCTATTTCTACTGCACCAGGAATCTCGTCGGGAGCTCGGTCGTCTATTTCAGATTCCTCATCGAGCGAGGTACTCTCAGACGGATCAGATTCTGTTTCTGCCTCATATTCAGATCCAGAATGCTCACCCTCTAGATTAATTGGAAGAGCCTCGGGGTTGTGGTGCTCATACACCTCGGGATCCATCTCTGTATCAGATCTTGAAGGGGAACGGTTATCTGACATTACTGTTTAGGCGAGTAAACATGAGAATTAAGAATATAATTTCTCGAACCCCGTGCATGTGCAAGTGTTTGTGCGTGCAAGTGTGTATGATATGGAAAAGTAAAGTCACAAAGCGGATAGAATATGTTGCTAAGTCTTATCTTTGTTCAGTCCAAGAAGTTCATCTCATGGGCTCTAACCTGACTGTTCAGAATCTAGTGACTGCAATGAATTGATTAAAGTTCAAAACATATGTTGGATCATCATCTAGGCTGGGTTCGTAAGGAGTGTGCGGGTCGGATCGTGGAAAGAAGCACGGATCGGGGTGAATGGATCGCCCCCTTCTTTGGATCGTACTGCAGCATGGATCGGGGTACCTGTCGGATCAGACCAACCCCCCACGATCCACATTACCACATCTCCATAAATAAGTGCTCCTCTATGCCATGACCCGATCCATTCTACCCCACTTCTTTCGCCTACCACCTTCACGATCCATAACCCAAGACCCACCCACAATCCGAACCAGAGCCTCACAATCACCACGACCCGATCTGGCGTTCTCCTCCTTCTTCTTCCCTCTCCCTCTTCCGAATTCGAACGGCCAACGCCTATGGCACTAGATCCCTCCAACTCTTATCTCAAATCGATGGAAACTAAAGTAAAACAAAGATAGAGACGGTAGAATGTGTTTTTGACGCGATTACCTATCTTGAAAAGTGAAGAAATACGAGTTTTTGTTTTTTTCTCTTTCGGAATCGAAGAAAGTATGGGATCGGTCTAAACTTCGAGCGGCTGAACAAAAGAAGAAGGTGAGAAGGAGGAAGCGAGGTCAAGCCTGTATAGGCAAATTCGTGACCGTTGGCCTTCTGCTTTTTGTCTTACCCGAGTCGTGAGGGCCTGATGGGCCACGAAGCCAAGCCCATCAAGAAGATAGGGAGGTCCCTTGACTGGTTCGTGAGAAGGACGAGCCCACTAAGCCCAAGGCCCACCTAAAAATCACATCATAGCGAACACCGCTCCTTGTGGACCGTGAAAGCAGGAATGATCCGATCCGACAAACACTCATGAAAATGAGATTTTAGAAATATTCATGGAAATTTAAAAAGTTCACCTGACAATCACTCGACAAATTCGACAATGAAGTCTCCAAAAATTCCAGAGATAGAAATTACCCGATAAATAGAGACATGATCGAGGATTTAACCGATATTTATACTAATCAACGAATGTGACTTTCCAAAGTGACACAACATTTTAGGCAGACGCAACCATTGATTTGCATCTTCCTATGAAAAGATGTTTCCGCAGTTTCGAAGCATATTCCATCTCTGATAAAATATACTTCGAGGGGGCAAAATGTTGGCTAGCTTTTTGAACAAGCAACCAAGGTTCACACATAAGAAGAAAACACGAAGTTTCACACCTTTAACCCTCGAAGACCCGATCGGATCGCCATACCCCCCTCGGCTCGCGATCGCCCCCCATTGACCACGATCCGATCCGTCCATCGCTAGCTCGATCCGATATGATCCCCTATGCTGATGGATGATGACCAAGACCAAGTCCACCACGATCAGAGAATGCAGGATCTCGCGACATGTGTCACTAACTTTCATATTGACCAATTCTTCATTAAGCTACGACCACGATCCGATCCGAGGAGGAAGACACGATGATGGCCACGGACTTGGTCGTCCACGATCCGATGTTTAAGGAGATCGCGACACCTGTCCACAATGGCTAATTTGACTAATTCTTCATCAACCTACGAACCAGTCCGAGATCTTCGGGATGTGGGCCACGTATGACGGTGATCAGTCACCAGAAATCAGCTATAAATAGCCCAGAGCTTGGCATTTTTCAGGATCTTTTGGTAGTATTGAGTATTGATCCACCATTACTGTTATACCACTATTTCTTATCGGTTTTACTTCGAGATTACTGAGAGAAATCATAATTGTAAGAGTGAGTTTGAGAGAAATCATTGGTTGTACCAGCATTCAAAGTATAATCAATAACATATAAAGTGGATGTAGGCTCGTTAACGCCGAACCACTATAAAGCTTGTGTGTTCTCTGTTTTATTTTTCTCATTTTTCAGTTATAATTCTCTACAAATCAGAACAATTTGGGTGTTAGAGCAAAATTTTGATCTAACACCACTGCTATCACGATCCGAACCTGAACCTCACTTACGAGCCGACCTGATCCGCTCCTCTTCTTTTTCCTCGTTTCTCCTCTCCAATTCTTCTAGCTCCACTATGTAACAGCAAACCCATTAAAGATCACAGAACTATAACACCCCACATCCATTAAGGTCACTCACAAAGGGAATGCCTTAACTTCAATGGAGCATTACGGGTACTGGAACAGAAATATTACAAGACAGACATATATAAAACAACGGAAAGTAAAGTGGAAGTACTTCAAATTACTTGCTAAATATAATTGTTTACAATAAAAGCCCATCAACTTCCAATACCCAATGACATAGTTAAAATAACTGTCTTGCTCAAAAACAAGGAAGCATAAAACAAGTTGAAGTATTCCCCAATAAAGCAAAGCAAGCCATAGCCAAGAGAAATCCAAGCCGTACAAGAAAGAGCCTTGGAGCTTGGTAAGATCCGAACTAAGCTGTATTCCCACCCTGCAAACCTGGGGTGGTCGGAACGGAAGAAAAAGAGGCAAAACAAAATGGGTCAGTCATAAAGACTGAGTAAGTCCTAGTGACTTTCAGCATAAAAACAGGTAAAGATAACATGGCATGAATAAACTGAAAGTAAACATAAGCATGATGACAAGATAAGCTACAGGAAAGATAACTAAGAATAACCTCATATGATTTTTGTCAAGTATACTATCGCAATGTTCCCCTTCAAGATAAACTAAGTATAAATTCGCAAGATTTCTATCAAGCATCGCAAGATTTCTCTGCTTCACCATTAAAATGATATCTATTTTCTCTGCACCACCTAACTAGTGTCCCAACTAGTGATCCATATAAAATGATAAAAATTAACGTGATCCCAATCCCCGAAATTAAGGTTTCCTTCATGTGTTCATCTATCAGCTATTACCTAGATCTAATCTAGGTTTTTCTATCGAGCGCTTCCTAGATTCAACCAGGATTTATGCCACCTAGTTCCAACCTAGGGATTATGCTACCAATTGAACGCTTCTTTGATTTAGGGTTTATGCCACCTCGGTCCAACCTAGGGATTATGCTACCTACGTGTATCATACGACCACCAATGATTTTAGATACCTATGCTGGTCCCACCATGGGGTGTATCCAGTCCCATGGTGACGACCCGACACAATTTTAGAATGCATAGGGTATACTACTGGTGCCCTCCAGTGCCGTGTTTTTCTACTCCGGAGTTGCGTGCACGCCCGCACTCCGTTAGAACCACACTGTGCACCCACCGCCGTCGCTTTTGACCGCTTACAATCATCCCAGTAATCGTGCCCCACTCTGCCTAGTTTCAGGGTACCATTGATACCTGATTTGGGTTACTGCTGAAATGGGTCCCCGTTACTAGGGTTTCCTACTGGTTAAGTGTGTGGGCCTATATATACAGATATTACGCACCGTCCCGTGATGTACTTAACCCACTGATTCAAGCGTGCTTAATAATGGTTAAGTTTGTGGGCCTATATTTACTAATATTACCCACCAGCCCGAAATGTACTTAACCCTCTCTGTCCATTACGTTAAATTGGTTAAGTGTTTTCCCTTGTTTTACTTAACCCTACCACACATCATGTTATATTGGTTAAGTGTTGTTCCTTGTGTTACTTAAACCTACCGCAAGCCTTGTTATACTGGATAAGTGTTCTCCCTTGTGTTAACTTAACCCCACCGCATGTCATGTCATATTGGTTAAGTGTATATTGACTTAGCCGACCTACTTATCATGTTGTGATGGCTAAGTGTTACACTATGTTGTTACTTAACCTTACCACGCATCACGTTATATTCGTTAAGTTCATGTTAACTTAACCCCATCCACCAGTCATATTATAATGGTTAAGTGTTACCCTCATGTGTTTACTTAACCTTACCACGCATCAGGTTATATCGATTGGGTGTTATCAACCTATTCAAGTTAGCCCAACCCATCTGCTAGTCATGTTATAATGGTTAAGTGATATTAGCCTAGCCACGTTACTTAACCCACCCAGTCATATCATATTCATTAAGTGTCATTAGTCTAGTCATATTATTTAACCCACCCATTGGTCTGATTAACAATTATGTTGGTTGAGCCTGCACTTATAAGTTTTACATGTTCTTAACTCATACCGGTTAGGTCCACATCTACATGACAAATTTCCATGTCATCCCACCTAACCCTTTAACCACACCCACGTCTTATTATGGTTAGTATTCCTTAATTCATTCATTATGTTGAATGAATCATGACCTCTCACATTAGACCGTGCATTTTGTGGCCACTGGATTTGCCAGGCGGTTCCGGGCAGATTTACACCACAAACTGGGTCTAAACTCGTGTCATAAACCGTTACGCCTACAATTTGGCCTTTGACCTCTCACATTAGACTAACACTTTGTGGCTACTGGATTTGCCAGGCGGTTCCGGGCAGATTTACACCACAAACTGAGTCTAACCTCGTGTCAAAGGTTCATTAATGGTCGCATTCCAACCAAAACCCCAATACCAGTTCATGTGTTTAACATATAGAAATGTTCATGATTCACGTTTTTGCCCAAAACATATTCCCAAATTATTATCATAATTCACTATAAGGTTATGCCAAGTTATAGCCTCCTATTTCCAATACGTACCAACTACCCAAAACCCAACTTAGGCGCGTTCATATTAAACTTTCTCCAAATCATAAGTTACCATATATGTTTCTACTCCAAATTTTACATAATTAACATATGCCCAAGTTCTAGGTTACATGTCAGTTTTACACATGTCAAGATTCATGATCTACATGTTTACAAAACAATGCTTAATTTACATAAATCCAGTTTTTATACCCAAAATTACATGTTTACACCAATTTACCCATAACGATTTCTAGCCAAATTGCATATATCAAGATCCATGTCATATTACATATATCAAGATCCGTGTCAAACTATATATGCCAATCCCCATTCTTGCAATTACTATTGCAATGACAATACCCAAATATTCAATTTCATGTTAATGGTAGTAATACCCAAATATCCAATTTTTATGTTATGCCATCAATTCCACCAAACACATATATCCAAATAGGTATTGTCCCAATATTCCCCCGTATTCAATCGTACGCAAATCGCGTTTTAGGCCTAGGTCCGAAATTGACCAAGGTTCATCAAAAGAAAATAAATAGGGGGAGGTAGAAGTTGCAATTAGAATAAGATCAGAAAGAAAATAGCATAAATCATCATGATAGGCATAAAGATTACAACTTGATGATAACATCATTACGAATCAAGAAAACTAATGAATATATCATAAACTTGGCATGAGAAGATAGACAAGTCTCAAAACTCAAGATTCAAGAAGCAACAGAAATAGATTGATAAACATACTTAAATCCAATTTCACTTCATCACATGCCAACATTACATTTAAATATTTTAATCTGAAAATAACTAGAAGTTACAGGGCACGACTAGTGAATTAGGAATTGAATTTGTTGTAAAAATGTTGCGGCGTTGTTAATTTATTGTCTTGAATTATTGTAGAAGCCTTATTCTTTGAATTGTGTATGAAAGCTTTGTCCTCAGAATTGATTGAAGTTTGAATGCTTAAGCTTTAATTTTGGGCGGCGTCCATGGTTCAAGATGGAGTTCAGCAGCATGACGGCTTTAGTATTATATTATTTGTGTGAATTTAGGTTTAGACTTGAGTTGTATTTATAGAATTTTAATCTGATTAGAGCCGTCGATGAAGCTAGAGTGAATCCAGACCATCCATCTCAAGAGAAGCCAATCAAAAAGTGACATGTAAGCCCTAGTGACTCAGCCAAGCCTCAGAAATCGACCAGAACCGGACCAGGCCAGCCAGGGCCTGACCAAGCCAGTTTTCTGGCTTGGGCGCACTTGGCAGGTGCGCCAGTGCTAAAATTGTACTGGCGTACTTCCCAAGTGCGCCATTGCAATTTTGTTCTGGCACATTTCCCAAGTTCGCCAGTGCATTCTGACCCGTTTCTGGTTTTTCTGCCCAACTTCGTTCGTCCATATCTTCTTCATACGGTATCCGTTTTACGCAAACTCGGACTATTTCAAGAAGAATTCCGAGACGAACGCAATGGCTTATAACGTTTCCCTTGATTCTTATTTTAAAATTAATTATACCCTGATTTCAAGTTTTAACATGTTATTAAAAATTCGGGTTGTTACATTCTCCCCTCCTTAAAGGATTTCGTCCCCGAAAACTTCAAGTAGGTAATTAAGCATGGTAGAACCCTAAGGGTTACACTAGACTTCGACGGTATTACCGAGACAAGTCAAGAGTCTAACTACCCTCTTTTCATACTCAAGAATGGTTTCATTTCTGGATAACCACTCCATCTCTAGAAACCACCCATAGCCCAAAAACATAAGCGTTACTTCTAAACTTAACACTTACCATAGACATTCTCAAATCCAAACAAGTCATGAATAAATGAGCCTATTCCCCAACAGGATTTGAGATAAAAATGGGACCCTCTACTACGCTAGTACTAAGGTGCAGAGACTCAACTATCGAAGCAGAATTAAAAAGTATGCGATGTACAAAAACATAGTTCCCATGGTTTGATAGAAAAGAAAAGCTAAACTTTTAACAGAAACGTTACCACCTCCTCTTAGGTACGCTAGTAGTGAGGGCATACAATTGCCCTCTTGACGATCTTGTCCTTTGCCCTTGTCCTTGTCCTCTAATACTTAACTTCATGTCACTTTTTACCATACTAAAAATACTCTCTCTTGTCGTGTGTTTTATTATTCTTCCATTTTGGCCTCTTTCCTTTCACCTTTCCTCCTTCGTGGATTAAGCCAAATCAACAAGTTTCTCATCCTTAGGCTTGTGTTCTTTATCCTTGTTCTTGCTATCCTTGTATAGATTGTTGACAAGTTTGTCGAAAAGCTACCTCCATCGCATGACAACTCTACAAAGCTTGAAATAAGATTAGACGCAGATGGAATTACTGCGGCTACAGATGGAAGTTGGGCACTCCTTTGCCCTCCGACATACGTTGTATGCCTACAAACTATGGTGAAAATGAAAGAGAGAAGAGACTCAACGAGAGAATCAAAAGATAGTGCATATGGCTTTGGGGAATATGACTTTCGTAAAAAAAAAAAATCTTAGAAAATGCTTCTTTGTAAACGGTTTTTGAAAATAGTTTTCAAAAGGTTTTAAAAACTTTTGCCCAGTCCGGTAACCTTCTGCTCTGATACCAAATGTAACACCCCACATCCGTTAAGCTCACTCACAAAGGGAATGCCTTAACTTCAATGGAGCATTATGGGTACTGGAACAGAAATACTACAAGACAGACATATGTTAAACAACGGAATGTAAAGTGGAAGTACTTCAAATCACTTGCTAAATATAATTGTTTACAATAAAAGCCCATCAACTTCCAATACCCAATGACATAGTTAAGATATCCGTCTTGCTCAAAAACAAAGAAGCATAAAATAAGTTGTAGTATTCCCCAATAAAGCAAAGCAAGCCATAACCAAGAGAAATCCAAGCCGTACAAGAAATAGACTTGGATCTTAGTAAGATCCGAACTAAGCTGTATTCCTACCCTGCGAACATGGGGGAGGGGGGGGGGGAACGGAAGAAAAAGAGGCGAAACAAAATGGGTCAATCATAAAGACTGAGTAAGTCCTGGTGACTTTCAGCATAAAAACAGGTAAAGATAACATGGCATGAATAAACTGAAAGTAAACATAAGCATGATGACAAGGTAAGCTACAGGAAAGATAACTAAGAGTAATCTCATATGATTTTTGTCAAGTATACTATCGCAAGGTTCCCATTCAAGATAAACTAAGTATAAATTCACAAGATTTCTATCAAGCATCGCAAGATTTCTCTTCTTCACCATTAAAATGATATCTATTTGCTCTGCACCACCTAACTAGTGTCCCTACTAGTGATCCATATAAAATGATAAAATCATAACGTGATCCCAATCCCCGAAATTAAGGTTGCCTTCACGTGTACATCTATTATTTATTACCTAGATCTAATCTAGGGTTTTCTATCGAGCGCTTCCTAGATTCAACCAGGATTTATGCCACCTAGGTCCAACCTAGGGATTATGCTACCTATTGAACGCTTCTTGGATTTAGGGTTTATGCCACCTAGGTCCAACCTAGGGATTATGCTACCTACGTGTATCATACAACCCTCAATGATTGTAGATACCTATACTTGTCCCACCATGGGGTGTATCCAGTCCCATGGTGGCGGCCCGACACAATTTTAGAATGCATAGGGTATACTACTGGTGCCCTTCAGTGCCCTGTTTTTCTGCTCCGGAGTTGCGTGCACGCCCGCACTACGTTAGAACCACACTGTGCACTCACCGCCGTCGCTTTTGACCTCTTACAATCATCCCAGTAATCGTGCCCCACCCTGCCTAGTTTCAGGGTACCGTTGATTCCTGATTTGGGTTACTGCTGAAATGGGTCCCCGTTAATAGGGTTTCCTACTGGTTAAGTGTGTGGGCCTATATATACAGATATTACCCACCGTCCCATGATGTACTTAACCCACTGATTCAAGCGTGCTTAATAATGGTTAAGTTTGTGGGCCTATATTTACTAATATTACACACCAACCCGAAATGTACTTAACCCTCTCCGTCCATTACGTTAAATTGGTTAAGTGTTGTCCCTTGTTTTACTTAACCCTACCACACATCATGTTATATTGGTTAAGTGTTGTTCCTTGTGTTACTTAACCCTACTACAAGCCTTGTTATACTGGCTAAGTGTTCTCCCTTGTGTTAACTTAACCCCACCGCATGTCATGTCATATTGGTTAAGTGTATATTCACCTAGCCCACCTACTTGTCATGTTGTGACGGTTAATTGTTACCCTCTGTTACATAACCTTACCACAAATCACGTTATAGTGGTTAAGTGCATGTTAACTTAACCCCATCCACCGGTCATATTATAATGGTTAAGTGTTACCCTCGTGTGTTTACTTAACCCTACCACGCATCAGGTTATATCGATTGGGTGTTATCAACCTATTCAAGTTAGCCCAACCCATCCGCTAGTCATGTTATAACGGTTAAGCATTATTAGCCTAGCCATGTTACTTAACCCACCCACTCATATCATATTGGTTAAGTGTCATTAGTCTAGTCATATTATTTAACCCAACCATTGGTCTGACTAACAGTTATGTTGGTTGAGCCTGCACTTATAAGTTTTACATGTTCTTAACTCATACCAGTTAGGTCCACATTTAAATGACAAATTTCCATGTCATCCCACATAACCCTCTAACCATATCCACGTCTTATTATGGTTAGTATTCCTTAATTCATTCATTATGACGAACGAATCATGACCTCTCACATTAGGCCGTGCATTTTGTGGCCACTGGATTTGCCGGACGGTTCCGGGCAGATTTACACCACAAACTGGGTCTAACCTCGTGTCATAAACCGTTACGCCTACAATTTGGCCTTCGACCTCTCATATTAGACTGACACCTTGTGGCTACTGGATTTACCGGGCGGTTCCAGGAAGATTTACACCACAAACTGAGTCTAACCTCGTGTCAAAGGTTCATTAATGGTCGCATTCCACCCAAAACCCCAATATCAGTTCATGTGTTTAACATATAGAAATGTTCATGATTCACGTTTTTTCCCAAAACATATTCCCAAATTATTATCATAATTCACTATAAAGTTATGCCAAGTTATAGCATCCTATTTCCAATACGTACCAACTACCCAAAACCCAACTTAGGCGCGTTCATATTAAACTTTCTCCAAATCATAAGTTACCATATATGTTTCTACTCCAAATTTTACATAATTAACATATGCCCAAGTTCTAGGTTATATGTCAGTTTTACACATGTCAAGATTCATGATCTACATGTTTACAAAACTATGCTTAATTTACATAGATCCAGTTTTTATACCCAAAATTACATGTTTAACATGTTTACACCAATTAACCCATAACGAGTTCTAGCCAAATTACATATATCAAGATCCATGTCATATTACATATATCAAGATCCATGTCAAACTATATATGCCAATCCTCATTCTTGCAATTACTATTATAATGACAATACCCAAATATTCAATTTCATGTTAACGGTAGTAATACCAAAATATCCAATTTTTATGTTATGCCATCAATTCCACCAAACACATTTATCCAAATAGGTATTATCCCAATATTCCCCCGTATTCAATCGTACTCAAATGCGTTTTAGGCCTAGGTCCGAAATTGACCAAGGTTCATCAATAGAAAATAAATAGGGGGAGGTAGAAGTTGCAACAAGAACAAGATCAGAAAGAAAACATCATAAATCATCATGATATGCATAAAGATTACAACTTGATGATAACATCATTACGAATCAAGAAAACTGCTGAATAGATCATAAACTTGGCGTGAGAATAAAGATAGACAAGTCTCAAAACTCAAGATTCAAGAAGCAACAGAAATAGATCGATAAACATACTTAAATCCAATTTCACTTCATCACATGCCCATATTATATTTAAATAATTTGATGTCAAAATAACTATAACTTACAGGGCATGGCTAGTGAATTAGGAATTGAATTTGTTGTAAAAATGTTGCGGTGTTGTTAATTTATTGTCTTGAATCATTGTAGAAGCCTTGTTCTTCGAATTGTATATGAAAGCTTTGTCCTCGGAATTGATTGAAGTTTAAATGCTTAAGCTTTAATTTGGGGCGGCGGCCATGGTTCAAGAGGGAGTTCAGCAGCATGACGGCTTTAGTATTATATTATTTGTGTAAAGTAGGGCTTACATGGTTTAAGCATAGAATTTAAATCTGATTAGAGCCGTCGATGAAGCTAGAGTGAATCCAGACCATCCGTCTCAAGAGAAGCCAATCAGAAAGTGACATGTAAGCCCTAGTGACTCACCAAGCCTCAGAAATCGACCAGAACCCAACCAGGCCATCCAGGTCCTGACCAAACCAGTTTTCTGGCTTTGGCGCACTTGGCAGGTGCGCCAGTGCTAAAATTGTACTAGCGCACTTCCCAAGTGCGCCAGTGCAATTTTGTTCTGGCGCACTTCCCAAGTGCGCCAGTGCATTCTGACCCGTTTCTGGTTTTTCTGCCCAACTTCGTTCGTCCATATCTTCTTCATACGGTATCCGTTTTACGAAAACTCAGACTCTATTTCAAGCAGAATTCCGAGACGAACGCAATGGCGTAACCCGTTTCCCTTGATTCTTAACTTAAAATTAATTATACCCTGATTTCATGTTTCAACATGTTATTCAAAATTCGGGTTGTTACAAGAACCGCCGCATAATTGAAGAAAAACCCCATGGAAATTGAACCTGAATCGATACTGAAAAATAAGAGAAGAGATACAAGCAAAGTTATCATTATTATAACCTTTTTAATAGAAAGAAAATCTCAATTTGGCAGGTTAGTGTTTTGAATGTTAAAGGTAAAGAGAGCGGCGGCTGATAAAAGAAAAAGAAAAAAGGGAAAAAGGGAAAGTAAACCCATTTATATAGAAAAAGAGAAGACCCTTGACATTCCCTTCTTTTTCTTATATGGTTCGCCAGGCCATCATGGGCCACGAGCAGGCCGAAAGCCCACCAGGGTTCATATCGGGCCCCCTTCACGCTACGATCTGAAGCCCATAGGACGACTCTACTCGAAGGTGCGAAATGGTACATCACGACCCAAGACTTGAGGTGACGATCTAAACACTAGTGTAACCAATGAATCAGAAATGACAGAGTTCCATATTTGCAGACATACGAGAGTTATTAAATGCCACTTTTTATGTTGGGTTTTGAGGCTTACCAGACAATTTGATAGCAATGTCTCCATGTATTCAAGAGATGAAAATCACTCGTTGAACAGAGAAATGACTGATGATACAACCTGATATTTATACCCGTCAAAGAGCGCAACTCCCTGAAGACATACGACATTTCAGACAAACACGACTTTTGATTCACATTACTTCATGAAAATATAAGTCCGTAATTTCGAAGCATGTTCCATCCTCAATAAAACATACTTCGAGGGGGCAAAATGTTGGCTAGTTTTTGGATCAAGCCACCAAGATTCACACACATGTTTGCCATTAAGTTTTATTTGTACGAGCTATCGAACCCCGGTCGTGGTCACCCAACTTTGGTGGATCGTGACCCTATTACAACCCCCCGATCGCGGATCATTATCGCGATCCGATCCATCCTCTCAAAAGCTCCACGATCCGACCCCTGTAGCCAAGAAATGAAGGCCACGACTAAGTCATTCACGATCCGAAGATGAAGGATCATGTGCCACCTGCCCATAACTGCCATTTTAACCATTTCTCCTTCAAGCTACGAACCAATCCGGGGTCATCGGGATCTGTACCACATGTGACCACGATCCATCTAAAGAAATCAGCTATAAATAGCCGCAGACATGGCATTTTTCAGGATCTTTTGGCAATTCGGAGCTCTGATTGCAACATTATCATATCTCCTTTACTTCTATTCGGAGTTATCTTGGATTTACTGAGTGAATCAACATTATAAATGTGAGGTTGAGAGATAAATCATTGGTTGTACTCGAATCTTAAGTATAATCATAGATATAAAGTGGACGTAGGCTCGTTAACGCCGAACCACTATAAATCTTGTGTCTTTTCTGCTTTTCTTGCATTTCGTCTAATATTAATCTCTGCATATTAGAACAATTTGGGTGTTAGACCCAATTTGAATCTAACAACTTGAAAACAACCCTTCTTTTTAATCCTACCCCTAATTCTCTAAATATCCCTTACTTCCAACAATTACCCCAAGTTTTTAAATTCTGTGAAGGGTTGTTTTTTGTAGCACCCAATCCAAATGATTCATCATATTTCATATTTGTCGATCTACCCCTACTATGTTGAAACTACCCCAACTTCTCTTAATACTTCAAAACAGTCGTTCTTTTAAATCCTACCCTTAATTCCCTAAATAACCGTTACTTCAAACAATCAGCCCTTGTCTTTTTACTACTGTGAAGGGTTGGTTTTTCCAGCACCCAATCCAAACGATTCATCATCTTTCATATTTGTCGATCTACCCCTCCTACGCTTAAACTACCCTTACTTCTCTTAATAATTCAAAACAGACCTTCTTTTTAATCGTACCCCAAATTCTATAAATAGCCCTTACTTCAACCAATTACCTCTATTTTTTAACTACTATGAAGGGTTGGTTTTTGCAGCACCCAATCCAAACAATTCATCATCTTTCATATTTGTCGATTTATCCCTACTATGCTTAAACTACCCCTACTTCTCTTCATACTTCAAAACAGTCCTTCTTTTAAATCCTACCCCTAATTCTCTAAATAGTCGTTACTTCAAACAATTAGCCCTATCTTTTTACTATTGTGAAGGGTTGGTTTTGGCAGCACCCAATCCAAACGATACTTCAAAACAGTCCTTTTTAATCGTACCCCTAATTCTCTAGATAGCCCTTACTTCCAACAATTACCCCTATTTTTTAACTATTGTGAAGGGTCTATTTTTGTAGCACCCAATCCAAACTATTCATCATCTTTCATATTTGTCGATTTACCCCTACTACTATTAATACTTCAAAACATTCCTTTTAAATCCTACCCCTAATTCTCTAAATAGCCCTTGCTTCCAAAAATTACCACTATCTTTTTACTAATGTGGAGGGTTGGTTTTTGCAGCACCCAATCAAAAAAATTCACCATCTTTTATATTTGTCGATCTGACCCTACTATGCTTAAACTACCCCTACTTCTCTTAATACATCAAAACAACCTTTCTTTTTAATCGTACCCCTAATTCTCTAAATAGCCCTTACTTCCAATAATTACCACTGTTTTTAACTACTTTGAAGGATTGGTTTTTGCAGCACACTACGTAAATGATTCATTATCTTTCATATTTGTCGATCTACCCCTACTTTGCTTAAACTACCCCTACTTCTCTTAATACTTCAAAACAACCCTTCTTTTTAATCCTATCCCTAATTCTCCAAATAACCCTAACTTCGAACGATTACCCCTATCTTTTTACTACTATGATTGGTTTGTTTTTGCAGCACCCAATCCAAACGATTCATCCTCTTTTATATTTGTCGATCTACCCCTACTATGCTTAATCTACCCCTACTTCTCTTAATACTTCAAAACATCCCTTTTTTTTAATCCTACCCCTAATTATCTAAATAGCCCTTCCTTTCAACGATTACCCCTATTTTTTAACTATTGTGAAGGATTGTTTTTGCAACACCCAATCCAAACGATTAATCATCTTTCTTATTTGTCGATCTGCCCTTACTATGCTTTAACTACCCCTACTTTTTCTAATACTTCAAAACTACTCTTTTTTCTTAATCCTACCCCTAATTATCTAAATAGCCATTACTTCCAACAATCACCTTTATTTTTACCTTTTGTGAAGGGTTGGTTTTTGTAGCACCCAAACCAAATGATTCATCATCTTTCATATTTGTAGATCTACCCCTGCTATGCTTAATCTACCCCTACTTCTCTTAGTACTTAAAAGCAGTCCTTCTTTTGATCATACCCCTAAATCTGTAAATAGATCTTACTTCAGAAAACTACCCCTATCTTTTTACTACTGTGAAGGATTGGTTTTTGTAGCACCAAATCAAAATGATTCATCAACTTCCATGTTTGTCGATCTACCCCTAATATTCTTAAACTACACCTACTTATCTTAGTACTTCAAAACCGCCCTTCTTTTTATTCCTACCCCTAATTCTATAAATATCCATTCCTTCCAACAATTAACTCTACTTTTTAACTATTGTGAAGGATTGGTTTTGGCAGCACCCGATCCAAGCGATTCATCATTTTTCATATTTTTCGATCTACCCCTACTATGCTTAAACTACCCCTGCTTCTCTTAATACTTCAAACAACTTTGCTTTTTAATCCTACCCCTCATTCTTTAAATAGCCCGTACTTCCAAAAATTACCCCTATTTTGTAACTTTTGTGAAGGGTTTGTTTTTGTAGCACCCAATCAAAATGATTCATCATCTTTCATATTTGTCGATCTACCCGTACTATGCTTAATATACCCCTACTTCTCTTAACACTTCAAAACAGTCCTTCTTTTAATCCTACCCCTAATTCTGTAAATAGCCCGTACTTCCAACAATTACCCCTATCTTTTTACTACTATGAAGGATTGGTTTTTTCAGCACCTAATCCAAACGATTCACCGTCTTTCATATTTGTCAATCTAACTCTACTATGCTTAAACTACCCCAACTTGTCTTAATACTTCAAAACAACCCTACTTTATAATCATGCCCCTAATTCTCTAAATAGCCCTTCCTTCCAACAAGTACTCCTATTTTTTTAACTATTTTGAAGGATTGGTTTTTGCAGCACCCAATCCAAACGATTCATCATCTTTCATATTTTTCGATCTATCCCTACTATGCTTAAACTACCACTACTTCTCATAATACTTCAAAACACCCCTTCTTTTTAATCCTACTCCTCATTCTTTAAATAGCCCTTACTTCCAAAAATTACCCCTATGAGACGACCTGAACTTCCTCGCGAAGGAAAGCACGGATAGAAATGAGGACAAGACAAAATAGAATGCAAACAGAAGAACATTTCATTGCTTATTATAACAATTCCATCAGAATACAAGAATATACAGAGTATGAATGAATATACATTCGATAAATATCAGAGATTACAATAAATTACATTGCAGCGGAAAATAATACAATACACAACTAGAAGACATATACGGATACAGAGCTTTTCGGATATCGTTTAAATCAGGATCCTGTGGATATAAATCTGCAAAACCAAAACTACTAGCTGCCCGTGTGGAAATTAGGGGCACCCAGAGTTTAGGTTAAAACAATAAACTCCAGGTCAGTCATGTGACTAGTGTGAGAACTAAAACAATTGTTAATCTTTATTTTTAAGTTCGGCAAATCAAGGGACCACACCATATAACACGGAACGAGTTTCCTCCCAAGAACAGCAGTGCATAAAACAGCAGCGAGATGCTAAATAAAGAAAAATGAAGCTATTATAAGACCCAGGTCCCATCACACAATGCAACGCAAGCCGGAGGATAGGATTTTTACCTTATAATAGCCAAAGCATGCTTGATACGTCAAAAACACATTATTTGATATTACTATAAGTGTATAGTGTCAAAACAATTTCAATCAAAAGTATCAATCGTAGGCAGCATAGCTACCAACTACTATGTCTCCATACTAGGTTCTACAAATAAAACCGCAATATCACGTATTGGAAATTGGATTTCTGTCATGAGTCGAGGCAAGGGGCAAGCTCCTCTCCATTCGAGACACTCTAGAAAATGTCTCAGGACCGCACACAACAATCCTTGGAATCGGTTGGGCCGGTCCGCTCTTACTTTTGAGGATTAGTTATTCCTGAACACACGTTTCCCAGTCCTAACAGATCTAATATCGAGGCGCCTCATCCAACAACCACACAGGTGAAAAGTATATAAATGTCAGCCCGTTTAAGCACTGACACCACCACTAGCTAAAAAGAAACGTCGTGCTCTCCCAACGGTCTGTATCCCGTTTTTGGCTCATACCGAGGTGCGAGGCTCGCGAATTCACACTATACACAAAGCTACGCCACACGGGCCGTGCTTTAATCATCAACCACAAGACTTTGTTTTTCAACAGAAACCTTGATCAATTGCCACTTACGCGTGCCACACTGGCAATTCACTCCATGCGACTGATGTCCATCGATATACAACCTCTGAGCTCGTACGTCTCAGAGAAGGGCGTTAAGCAAGAGAATAAATTCTCTGCCGCCAAATAGATGTATATTTAATAGAGATTGATCAATACAGAATAAAATCCAATGTCAGACACACAGTCCATTTACAAGTTTGTTCTGGGTCTGAACAAAACCGGAGGCACTTTCCTCGCATATCCATCGATCTCCAAGTACGTCTGGACGATCACCAACTATTTCCCTCATCTCGGGTGTACAACCCAATCGAGATCATCAGCAATCACCCAAACGATGTGAAGATTTCCGGTCTTCAACCACTATCTCCATCTTCGACATATCGTCGAATCAGTTATTCAGAATGGGTATTAACCCGACCGTTCTTAATAACCCACGTATATAATAAACAAATGTTACACAAACACAACAAACGTCTCATTCCAATTCAGAATATTCTTTTATTCACAAAATCACATTCTTAGGGAAAGGTTCCCATTAATTTTATCAAAGATAAATTCTTCTAAATTTATTCTTTAATCTTCCTTTGGATATCATTTCAAACTAGTCGGGATTAGCGAACCACACCGAAGTAATTATTTGTTTTATTTCCCAATCCCAACCTATTCATCCCCTGGAGCAAAACTAGTAATACTCCATATCTAACACCACGTTGTTATCGGTAAAATTAATTACCATTTCACGTTCAAATCTAATTAAAGATTTAACAATCGCTCTTGAGTAAAACTGGTGATACTCCATTCTCAATCACTTTTCAGATTCGATAATTTAAATTATCAATTCACATTTCAATCTAATTAAAGATTCATTAAAACACCACTTAGTTTTAATCTTTTCAAAAATCAATATCCTCTCTTTAACTGGGTTAAATAACCAATGTCATCTAAAACATGATTCACGAAAACCCAAATCGGTTTAAAGAACATGTGTTATTCAAAACACCGCTCATGATAAACCCAAGAACCAATTCAAATTCAATTCCAATTAAATATTATTTAATTGATACACTTCATTAAATCTAAATAGAAAGATTTAATATTTTTCTCTATTTGGCTTAAGAATCGGTGTTAATGAAGACACCATTCACGACAAACCCAAATCACATTTGATATTATATACAAGGCTCTGAATAGAAAATATACCGGCTTATATTCAATATCAAATTCTGAAACCAACAAATATCGTATTGGAAATAATGATATAAAATATATCTTTCAAATTCCCATAACAATATCTGTATAGTCACGAAATCCAACATCGAAATATTCCGAAGATAATTTCGATTCAACTCCAATCCAATTCACCTATTGGAAATTCTGATTATTTTCAAAACCACTTTCAAATTCAATTTATTTATTTCAAAAATAAATTGATTTTTAATTCTAGTTCAAAACTTGTTCATTTCGATAAAAATCTATTTTTATCTTTTCAAATGTGGAATTTCTTATCCCAGTTCTTCCCAAATCATTTCTTATGATTCTACACAAATTATTGATATTTTTAATAATTTTATCAAGGCCCGTACAGTCGATTTCCATCAACGGCCATCGAGCTGCACTTACAACGACCTTTTCCAATTTTGATTTGGACATATTTCCAAATCCAACCGTTATATTTCTAATTTCAAATATTTATTAGAAAGCTCTTTTCGATACGAACCCAACGGTTCCGGTTTTAGGAGAATCCGACAGTCGTATCTCCTGCAATATCAATTCGAAGTCAATGGTCGAAATTCACAAACTGCCGCAGCGCGGCGCGTTCTATTCAGGCCGTTATATATATTATATATATTTTGTCGATTTCCTTTTAAAACGTATTTATAATTCGTTTTAAATTCATTTTCAAAACGATTTCAACTTCATATTCAATTTCAAATCCAAATTGAATATTCCACATCATCGATATATATATTTTCAAAATGTTATATTTTGAAATCACTTCCTTTTCTATATTCATTATATAAACGAATATGATCGATATAAATATTGTTCACGTCAAAATGGCGCATCACTAATCAACACGTCTTTATATATTTCAATCACTTTGTTATTCTATTCAATAAATGAATATTTATTCTATTCAACACATGAATCTTTATTTCTCTCAACACTTGACTAATCTCAACGAATGATTACTGTCAACACAACTATTTTTGTTATTAAATATATTTTATAAAATTATGGTATCTATCGTTTGATTTTCAAATCAGACTCCAACCGTAAAGTAGTAAGAGAATGACTCCCTAAATATTAACTCCGAAGGCCAAAACCAATATCAGATCAATACCCACGAAACCACTCATGTTATCTATTTTCCAGTTAGTTTCTAACTTTAAATATGATAGAGATGTAAATTTTATTGTTAAAATATTTCTTTCAACACATGATAATTTTCAACACATTGATTATTCTTTATTTTCCTAATTGGAATGAGGCCCAATCAATTACCATATAATGTTAATTATATGGTTTCCATACAACACATGTATATAAGCACAACAATAAATAATCAATCATCATCCAAAGTGCACCACACTGTATAAGCATCAAATATTGATATCTAACGCTTATAACAGCCTGTCAATCAATCGATCGACATACAACTAATCAATCGGGATGAGTGGACTTCAAATATCATCTCAACACCCGTGTGGGGTTTCAAATCAACAAACACATATTTTTATTCACACACACACAATAAAAACAATATTTTTAACGATAAAATATTTTTAACTACATAAATATTTCATTTCACGTCACACAATCAATTTTTGTCACAACAAACAATCAAACATACAAGCCATCCATGGTCTGTGGATGACGGGTGTCGGGTGCTGCTAAGCACCGTCTGCATCCTAGTATATATATTTTAACTAGAAAAACAAGATTTAAAGTGAGAAGTTCTCACCAACTAGCTAATCCAATACCACGACTCCTCTTATGTAGAAATCTTCGTCGTTCTCGCCATTTGCCACTTTCGTTGCCCGTATCCACTACATATATAAAAATCACATTTTTATATTGTTGTTATATAGATAAAAATTCTATTTCTACACCGCTACTATATAGATAAAAATTCTATTTTCACAACGCTACCATATAGATAAAAATTCTATTTTCACAACGCTACTATATAGATAAAAATTCTATTTTTATATCGCTGTTCATATAATAAAGATTATATTTTCATCACGCTATTTTTTATATAAAAATTATATTTTTATATCTACTTCTAATATAAAGATCGAATTTTTATTCTTTCTAAAATATAAAAATCATATTTTTAATCTCTCTACATTAATAAAAATCATATTTTTATTATGCCACTAGTATAAAAATTATATTTTTAATCTCTCTACATATAAAAGATTATATTTTTAACCTTCTACTATAACAAAAATTATATTTTTAACATTCCTGTCACATAAAAATTATATTTTTAATCTTCTTATAATATAAAAATCATATTTTTAGCCAATTTAAAATCGAATCTCTATCATATACATACAAGCAAATCTTTACATCCTTATATCCAAACAAAATTGATATTTTTTTCTATGATATTTTAAAACTGATTTAGAACAATTTAAATTTAAATAAAAACAATTACCTTTAATCACGTTTTAATAAAGTGTTTTGTCTTCCTCTTCATTTCTGGACATCAAAACTCGAACACAGCTTCTATCCTAGGGCAGCCATTTGCACGCACAACAAGGCGTTGAAGAGGGATCGGAGAGCGCCTGAAGAAGGAGGGTTTGCTGAGGGAAATTGGGTTTTGGGGCTACTGTCGTTCGAGTTGAGGGAGAGGGGGTTTGAGCGGTTGGAAGAGGGGCAGGCGGAGGCTGGAGGGTTGGCGTCGTTGGACTGTGGCAGGGGGTTGGTGCAGTAGGGTGGTTCAGGTGGTTTTGTGGGGTGTTGCGCGTCGAACGGAGGGAGGAAGAGGAGGGGGAAGATCGGCCAAGGAGGGACTGCAAAGGGGGGCGATGCCAGCAAAGGCGGTGGCGGCGGCCATCGCACGGTGGAGCTCGCGTGTTTTTTTTCTTTTTTCCCAAAATTGATCTGAAGGGCTGAAGAGAGAAATAGGAGAGAGGAGGGAATTTATATAATATATATTATTTTATTTAATTAATTTCAAAAAGCAACTTTTAATTTCGACCTCGAAATCGAACCCACCGACTGTCGTCTATAGTGTTTTACCCCCATTCCGAACACAACGGGATATGTATCGTAAGCTGATTCGACCGTTACGATCAGTTTTTGTCAAAATCAACATATAACTCTATATATTGAATTTGAACGTGCATTTCAATTTACCGGGGTCACATACCAACTCGAAAAATTCCATAAAAATATTTTCTGGCTTCCTATTGATGATACGGTCCTAACAAAACTAGTTTCGTCGAATTCTGAGACCGTTTGAAAAATGACCAATTTCCAGTCGATTAAAATCAACTGAAAATGGTCAAACGCATTTTCCTTTGCCACGCTCACATATTGATTCGAAAAATTATGAATTTTAAAGTCTAGCAATAACTTGACATCACGGATCCAACAAAAGTAGTTTCGTCGAGTTCCGAGGTCGTTTGCAAAATTGCCATTTTTAAAGGCCGAAATTTCATAGCGACTATTCAGAAATTTCAACTGGGCATATCTTTTTATCCCCGCCATGAAATTTTGATTATTCGGAGTCGTTCGAAAGATATTCTCAATTAGATTCAAATATTTTTGGTTTCACTAAAATCCGGTTTATTCTGCACCCGGTACATTCATTTGAATTTGGAAATCGAATTATCGAACTACCGCGCCATTTTCAATTCCTTTTATAATTATATATAATTATTTATATTCTAATGACGATCTATATAAATATACACGTTCGAATTCTATTCAAAATAAATTTCTCGTTGTTATTATTTAAAATAATTCATTTTAAATATTAAAAATTCACTGAAATTGCCAAAATGAAATTTTTAAACTGGCTCGCATTTTCCGGGTTGTTACACCCTATTTTGTACCTTTTGCGAAGGGTTGGTTTTTGTAGAAGCCAATCAAAATGATTCAACATCTTTCATATTTGTCGATCTACCTGTACTATGCTTAATCTACCCCAACTTTACTTAATACTTAAAAACAGTCCTTCTTTTAACCCTACCCCTAATTCTATAAAAAGCCCGTATTTCCAATAATTACCCCTATCTTCTTACTACAGTGAAGGATTGGTTTATGCAGCTCCCAATCCAAACGATTCATCATCTTTCATATTTGTCGATCAACCCCTACTATGCTTAAACTACCCCTACTTCTCTTAATAATTCATAACAACCATTCCTTTTAATCCTAACCCCAAGTCTCTAAATAACCCTTGCTTCCAACAATTACCCCTATTTTTTACCTTTTGTGAAGGGTTGGTTTTTGTAGTACCCAATCCAATTGATTCATCATCTTTTATATTTGCCGATCTACCCCTAATAGGCTTAATCCACCCCTAATTCTCTTAATACTTAAAAACAGTCCTTCTTTTAATGCTACCCCTAATTCTGTAAATAGCTCCTACTTCCGACAATTACCCTTATCTTTTTAATACTGTGAAGGGTTGGTTTTTGTAGCACCTAATCAAAATGATTCATCTTCTTTTATATTTGTCGATCTACCCCAAATATGCTTAAACTACCCCTACTTATCTTACTACTTCAAAATAGCTCGTCAATTTAATCCTACCCCTAATTCTCTAAATAGCCCTTCCTTTGAACAATTACCCCTACTTTTTAACTATTGTGAAGGATTGGTTTTTCAGCCCCCGATCCAAACGATTCATCATATTTCATAATTGTCGATCTACCCCTACTATACTTAAACTACCCCTACTTCTCTTAATAATTCAAAACAACCCTTCTTTTTAATTCTACCCCTCATTCTTTAAATAGACCTTACTTCCACATATTTTCCTTATTTTTAACCTTTTGGGCAGGTTGGTTTTTGTAGCACCCAACCAAAATGATTCATCATCTTTCATATTTGTCGATCTATCCCTACTATGCTTAAACTACCCCTACTTCTCTTAATACTTCAAATAGTCCTTCATTTAAATCCTACCGCTAACTCTCGAAATAGCCCTTACTTCCAACAATTACCCCCATCTTTTTACTACTGTGAAGGTTTGGTTTTTGCAACACCCAATCCAAACGATTCATCATCTTTTATATTTGTCAATTTACCCATACTTTGCTTAAACTACCCTTACTTCTCTTAATACTTCAAAACAGCCGTTCTTTTTAATCATACCCCTAATTCTCTAAATAGCCCTTATGTAATGACCCGAAAAATCTGAACCAATTTAAAAAATTTAAAATTGGCCAAAATGATGGATTTTAAATATTTAAAATAAATATTTTAAATAATAGAAATGAAAAGTGAGTTTGAATCGACGTTTGAAAACGAATATAACTAATTCTAATTATAAACAAGGCCTGAAATGGCGCTGCAGTTTCAAAAATTGAATTCAAATTTGTCGGACTGTATCGGGTGCAAAACAAAACGGATTTGTGTGAAACCGAAAATATTTAAATCTGTTAGTGAAAACCTTTCTAAAGAATCTGAAAAATCGAAGTTTAATAGCGGAAAGCAAAAGTTATGGCCAAATGAATTTTCTGAAAGGTCGCTATGGAATTTATATAGCCCATTAAAATGGCCATTTTGCATACGACCTCGGAATTCGACGAAACCACTTTTGTTGGACCCGAGATGTGAAGTTATTGCTAGATTTCAAATTTCATTATTTTTGAAGCTAGTATGTGAGCGTGGAAAAGGAAAATGTGTTTTGGTCAATTGCAGTTAAATTGTATCGACAGGAAATGGGCCTTTTTGCGAACGGTCTCAGAATTCGACAAAACTAGTTTTGTTGGGTCCGTATCGTCAAAACATAGCCAGATTAATTTTTTTGGAATTTTTCGAATCAGTTTGTGGCCCTGGCAAATTGAAATGTAAGTTCAAATCAAATATTGAATGTTTTATATTTTAAATTGAAGGAAAACTGACTGAAACAGTCGAATGGGCCTACGAAACATATCCCATTGTGTTCGGAATGGGGGTAAAACGCTAGGGACGATTGTCGTCGGGTTTAGATTGGTGGTCCTGTCAGAAAACCCCTTTTAAAACCCACCGGCCAGTCAGATTTTTTATAAAAAAAAAGTGAAAAAACTTTTTTCTCTCTTCCCGATCGAAGGCGGAAGATCTTTCCCACCTTCTATCCCCGATTCCGACCGCCTCGTCCCTCGTTGACCCTCGTCGTAGTTGAACTTTTCGAAGATCTCTTCCCCCTCTTCAAATCAAGACCGACCTCGTGTTTTCTAGTCGCCCCAACGTCGAGATCTACCAGCTCGAAGTTCGCAACTTCAAGGAGCCGCCGCCGTCGACTGGCACAGTCGAACTGAGCCCCACCTACTTCTTCGGGTGCGCGCCTCCTAGCTCTCCAACATGGCAAGGTCTGATCGTCACCTCGAGCAACGGATTGATCGGATTTGCCAAACCTAGTTTCGAACTGATTAGTGAAAGGTACGGCCATGTATATTTAAAACCGATTTCAACAGTTTTAAAGTGTTGCAAACTTTGAAAAATCATATCTTTTTCATACGGTAACGAATTCGATGAAAGAAGAAACAGTTGACCCGTGTGGACATCTTCTACCTTCTAGAGAAGACCGCATAGTTTTCTGAGCCTTCTGCTATTTTTGGTGTAGTGGAACCCAAGGTGAAGACATCCACACGGGTCCACTATTTCCTGTTTCATCGAATTTCGTTACCGTATGAAAAACATATGATTTTTCAAAGTTTGCAACACTTTAAAACTGTTGAAATCAGTTTTAAATATACAAGGCCGTACCTTTCACTAATCAGTTCGAAACTAGGGTTGGCAAATCCAATCAATCCATTGCTCGAGGTGACGATCAGACCTTGCCACGTTGGAGAGCTAGGAGGCGCGCACCCGAAGAGGTAGGTGGGGCCCAGTTCGACTGTGCCAGTCGACGGCGGCGGCTCCTTGAAGTTGCGAACTTCGAGCTAGTAGATCTCGACGCTGGGGTGACTAGAAAAAAAGAGGTCGGTCTTGATTTGAAGAGGGGGAAGAGATCTTCAAAAAGTTCAACTGCGGCGAGGGTCAACGAGGGACGAGGCGCTCGGAATCGGGGCTGGAAGGTTGGAAAGCTCTTCCGCCTTCGATCGGGGAGAGAGAAATTTTTTTTCCCTTTTTTTATAAAAAATCTGATTGGCCAGTGGGTTTTAAAAAGGGGTTTTCTGACACGACCACCAATCTAAAACCACCGACTGTCGTCCCTAGCGTTTTACGCCCATTCCGAACACAATGGGATATGTTTCGTAGGCCCATTCGACTGTTTCAGTCAGTTTTACTTCAATTTAAAATATAAAACATTCAATATTCGATTTGAACGTACATTTCAATTTGCTAGGGCCACAAACTGATTCGAACAATTCCAAAAAAAAATTTGGCTATGTTTTGACGATACGGTCCCAACAAAACTAGTTTTGTCGAATTCTGAGACCGTTTGCAAAAAGGCCCATTTCTGGTCAATCCAATTTAACTGCAATTGACCAAAACACGTTTTCCTTTGCCACGCTCACATACTAGCTTCTAAAATTATGAAATTTGAAACCTAGCAATAGCTTCACATCCCGGATCCAACAAAAGTGGTTTCGTCGAATTCCGAGGTCATATGCAAAATGGCCATTTTCATGGGCTATATAAATTCCATAGCGACCTTTCAGAAAATTCATTTGGCCATAACTTTTGCTTTCCGCTATGAAACTTCGATTTTTCAGATTCGTTAGAAAGGTATTCACTAACAGATTTAAATATTTTCGGTTTCACTCAAATCCGTTTTGTTTTGCACCCGGCACTGTCCGACAAAGTTTGAATTCAATTTTTGAAACTGCAGCGCCATTTCAGGCCTTGTTTATAATTAGAATTAATTATATTCGTTTTCAAACGTCGATTCAAACTCATTTTTCATTGCTATTATTTAAAATATCTATTTTAAATATTTAAAATCCATCATTTTAGCCAATTTTAAAAAAATTAAATTGGTTCAGGTTTTACGGGTCGTTACACCTTACTTCCAACCATTACCCTTATTTTTTAACTACGATGAAAATTTGATTTTTGCAGCACCTAATCCAACCGATTCATCATCTTTCATATTTGTTTATCTACCCCTACTATGCTTAAACGACGCCTACTTCTCTTAATACTTCAAAGCTTTTCTTCTTTTAAATCCTACCCATAATTCTCTAAATAGCCCTTACTTCCAAAAAGTACCCCTATCTTTTTACTGCTGTGAAGGGTTGGTTTTTGCAGCACCCAATCCAAACGATTCATCATCTTTTATATTTTTCGAACAACACCTACTATGCATATACTACAACTACTTCTCTTAATACTTCAAAATTGACCGTCTTTTTAATCGTACCCCTAATTCTCTAAATTACCCTTTCTTTCAACAATTACCCCTATTTTTTAACCAATGTGAAGGGTTGGTTTTTGCAGCACCCAATCGGAACGATTCATCATCTTTCATATTTGTCGATCTACCCCTACTATGCTTAAACTACCCTCACTTCTCTAAATACTTCAAAACAACCTTTATTTTTATTCCTATCCCTAATTTTCTAAATAGCCCTTACTTTCAACAATTACCCCTATCTTTTTACTACCGTGAAGGGTTGGTTTTCGCAGCTCCAAATCCAAACGATTCATTGTCTTTTATATTTGTCGATCTACCCCTACTTCTCTTAATAATTCAAAATAACCCTTCTTTTTAATCCTACCCCTAATTCTATAAATAGCCCTTCCTTTCAAAAATTACCCCTATTTTTTAACTATTGTGAAGGATTGTTTTTGCAGCACCCAATCCAAACGATTCATCATCTTTCATATCTGCCGATCTACCTCGACTATGCTTAAACTACCCCTACTGCTTTTAATACTTCGAACAACTCTTTTTTTAATCCTTCCCCTAATTCTCTAAATAGTCCTTACTTCCAATAATTACCCCTATTTTTACCTTTTATGAAGGGTTGGTTTTTGTAGCACCCAATCCAAATGATTCATCATCTTTCTTATTTGTCGATCTACCTCTACTACGCTTAATCTACCACTACTTCTCTTTATACTTAAAAAAATCCTTCTTTTAAACCTACCCCTAATTCTGTAAATAGCCCTTACTTCCAATAATTACCCCTATCATTTTTCTACTGTGAAGGATTGGTTTTCGTAGCACCTAATTAGAAAGATTCATTATCTTTCATATTTGTCGATCTACACCTACTATGCTTAAACTACCCCCCTTGTCTTAGTACTTCAAAAAAACACTTCTTTTTAATCCTACCCCTAATTCTCTAAGTACCCCTTCCTTCCAACAATTACCCTTATTTTTTAACTATTGTGAAGGATTGGTTTTTGCAGCACCCTATCCAAACGATTCATCGTCTTTCATATTTGTCGATCTAACCCTACTATGCTTAAATTGCCGCTACTTCTCTTAATATTTCAAAACAACCCTTCTTTTTAATCCTATCCTGTATTCTATAAAGAGCACTTACTTCCAACAATTAACCGTATTGTTTACCTTTTGTGAAGGGTTGATGTAACACCCCACCTCCGCTAGGGTCACTCGCTAGGGGAATGCACTAGGTTTGGTGAAGCATTATCGAGGTAAACATGCACAGAAATATTACAAGACAGAACATATATAAAATAGCGGAAGTAAAACAAATTTCATTACCTTATAAAATAAGGTCTAAAGCCCTTTTACATCAGAGTACATCAAAACCTGTCTTGCAATAGTAAAGAAGCATAAAACCATTTCATAAATCATTCCCCACGTAAAACAGTAAAGTAGCCATAACCAAGAAAAGTCCGAGCCATGCGTGATTACCTTCAAGCAGAAGAAATCCGAACTAGATAAAAGTGTTTCCTCCCTGAACCCTGGGGGGGGGGGAAATGAAGACAAAGAGGCGAAACAAAACGGGGTCAGTCATAAAGACTGGTAAGTCCTATCTACTTCCAGTATAAAAATAGGAAAAGGTATCATGACATGCATAAACTGAAAGTAAACATAAGGATGACTACAAGATAGATAAACGAAACCAGGATAACCGGCTGAACTACTGTAGCAAGGTAACCTAAGATATTATGATAAACTATGGTGTCATGATAAATCAAGGTATCACATCGTCAGGTTTCTATCAAGTATACTATCCCAAGGTATCTATCCTGTATACCATCCTATGGTGTCTGTCACGTATACAATCCCAGGGTATATATCATGTATATTTGCTCTGCACCTCTCGTACTAGTATCCCAACCCGCGTCATGTGTCAACTATGAATGTCCCTTGCCCAATGTCATGTAATGGTCCACGTCAACCTAATATATAATATATGTAGGTTTTCCCAACTCGTATGTTTCTTTCCATGTATAAGTTCAGTCCTCTGCCGTAGGCCGTACGGGCTTTCCCATGTAAATTTATACCACCTCAACGTAATACCATTTTATCCTTGAAGTTATTTTGGACAGCCACCCTTTATCTAGTTATGTTTCCTTACCATGAACTATCGCGCGTTCACTTAGGATTTATGCCACCTAGGACCACTAGGGATTATGCTACCTAATGAACGTATTCGTAACTTGGTTAGGGTTCAAGCCTAATTTGAATCTACATCGTCATTTGAATCCGATTTGAATGCATAGTCTCTAGGAATTGGAGATGGAGGCCACGATCACTCGGCATTTGGGCAGCACTTCGTGGCATGAGTGAATTGTGAGGGTTTAGGGTAGGCTTAGGGGTCTTATTATAGAGATTAGGAGTAGTTTAGGTCATAGGATAAACCCTAGAATAAATCTGAACCCTCAAAAATCGTCACAAGCCTCCAAAACCAAGCCAACATGACAAGTAGGTGCACCAGGTCGGGGTTCTACAGGGGGGGTCGACCTAGGGGCCGACACCCATGTCGACCCCCTAGAGGGGGGTCGACCCCGGGGTCGATACCCATGTCGACCCCCTGGAGGGAGGGGGGTTGACACCCTGTGTGTCTGGCGGGAATTTTCCCTCCTTCTCTTTTTGGGCTGAATTCAAATCTATTTTCGGATTTGAATTTTCGTGAAACTTCGCGAGGCCATATCTCAGTCATACGGACTCCGATTTACGAAATTTCGGACTCTATTTCGTGTATTTTTCCGAGTCAAACGCAATGGCGCAACCCATTTATCCTGATTAAGATTTTATAATTTAATTCTGCCTTGATTCTTGTCTTAACACGTTGTTAAAATTCGGTTTGTTACATTCTCCCCTCCTTTAAGGATTTCATCCCCGAAATCTCCAAGTTAGGAAGAACGCATCCTACCATCCATGATCCATCTACTCAAAACATCATCCACAGGAAAACATTGTCCTTAAACGATTTCTAATGCCATATGAACATATGCAAAACGTGTGTGTATATGCTCCTTAGCTAATGCTAATGATCAGGCCTGAATGATCTTCTAATGCAAAATATGTTTAGTGCCATGAGTCCAACATGTATGCAAATAGTCCTACTCATATAAGTACTATATGCGTGCACAAACATTCATTCATATGCAACATCCGCATGATAACACATTCAATTTCATCCATAAACAAGTTTAAATACTCGTGCGTACGCAACATGAAACGTGACCACGTCAATCTAGTATTAAATGTGTATTCGCGCATCCACGAGCAACCACTTGCAACCATTTGCAACCATATCAATCATAACATGTTTCAAATACATGTTTACATCCATAGGATTCTACCTAAGGTTCTCACGATAGGATCGAGGAGATAAACAAGGTAAACTCCCTATGGGGTTTGCGACAGAAACTGGACCGAGAGGGTATTCACCAAAAGATAGCATGCGAGCGAGCTCTACAGGAAAAACCAGGGATCGAGGATACACTCTTTAAAAAGAGGTACGATGCGCATGTCTAGCCTCACGTCTTCCGAGTCGCGTTTCCTTGAGCTTAATTCCTCGGTGCCTTGACCACCTTTTTAACTCCATGATTTCGTAGCTCCTTGATTCCTATTTCCAAGATATGAGTTAGAACTCATTTCATTGTCGCCTCTTATTCCACTTTCACTTATCCTTTCCCTAGTATACTTGTCTCAAACGTATCCACTTACTCATGCAACCTCTCCAAAATTCACTAGGGAATTCTGGATCTCGTTTGCCGATGCCAATCCATGTTGCCAAGAGTACTTACTAGGGTGATTCGCATAACTCATGCATAAGAGAAACGAACCACCCGCCTTAGTGGTGAATTCTATTCGAATGGATTACCAACAACTGCATCCCAAGATTCTAGGTAACTAACCATGACAGGACCTAAAAGGTTACATGAGACTTTGAGGGTATCACCAAGGTGAGTCGAGAGTCTAACTACCCTCTTTCCAAAACCGAGAATGGCACCACTTATTGGGTGACCACTTTATCCCTAGAATCCATCCGTAGCCGAGACATGTCATTCTCAAATCCAAACAAGTCATGAAGAAATGGACCAACTCTCCAACCAGATTTTTGGGACAAAAACTGGGATCCTCTACCATGCTAGTACTAAGGTGCAGAGACCCAACTATCCTAGCAGACTTAAATGATACGATGATCAAGACAAAGTCTGGATGGGATGATAGAAAAGAACGACTAAACCTTTACCAGAAACGGTACCATCTCTTTTAGGTACCCTAGAAATGGGAGCGTACAATTGCCCTCTCTGATGAACTTGTCCTTGTCCTCCTTGATGCACTAAGCCATACCAACAAGTTGCTTATCCTTAAGCTCGCATCCTTTATCCTTACTCTTATTATCCTTCCTTGTACCACGGCAACAGATGTCTCGAGAACCACCTCCATCGTACGGAAAACACCTACGTGGCTAGACAAAGATTAGTCATAGTTAGAACTACTGTGACTACGGATGGAGGAAAGAAAGGAAAAGAGATTCAATCAAGGAATCAAAGGACAGTGCTAATGGCCTTTGGGGAATAGCTTTTTAAAACAAAACTTTTCTTGAAAAATGCTTCTTTGTAAACGGTTTTTCAAATAGTTTTCAGAAGGTTTTTTTTAAAAAAACTTTTGCCCAGTCTGGTAACCTTCTTCTCTGATACCAAATGTAACACCCCACCTCTGCTAGGGTCACTCGCAAAGGGAATGCAATAGGTTTGGTGAAGCATTATCTAGATAAACATGCACAGAAATATTACAAGATAGAACATATATAAAATAGCGGAAGTAAAACAAATTTCATTACCTTATAAAATAAGGTCTAAAGCCCTTTTACATCAGAATACATCAAAACCTGTCTTGCAATAGTAAAGAAGCCTAAAACCATTTCATAAATTTTTCCCCAAGTAAAACAGTAAAGTAGCCATAGCCAAGAAAAGTCCGAGCCATGCGTGATGACCTTAAAGAAGAAGAAGTCTGAACTAGATAACAGTGTTTCCTCCCTGAAACCTGGGGGGAAACGGAAGACAAAGAGGCAAAACAAAACGGGGTCAGTCATAAAGACTGGTAAGTCCTAACTACTTCCAGTATAAAAACAGGTAAAGGTAACATGACATGCATAAACTGAAAGTAAACATAAGGATGACTACAAGATAGACAAACCAAACCAGGGTAACTGGCTGAACTAATGTAGCAAGGTAACCTAAGATATTATGATAAACTACAGTGTCATGATAAATCAAGGTATCACATCGTCAGGTTTCTATCAAGTATACGATCCCAAGGTATATATCTTGTATACCATCCCATGGTGTCTATCACGTATACCATCCCAGGTTATTTATCATGTATATTTGCTCTGCAACTCTCGTACTAGTATCCCAACTCGCGTCATGTGTCAACTATGAATGTCCCTTGCCCAATGTCTTATAATGGTCCACGTACCCCTAATATATAATATATGTAGGTTTTCCCAACTCGTATGTTTCTTTCCATGTATAAGTTCAGTCCTCTGTCGTAGGCCGTACGGGCTTTCCCATGTAAATTTATACCACCTCGACGTAGTACCATTTTATCCTTGAAGAAGTTTTGGACTACCACCCTTTATCTAGTTATGTTTCCTTACCATGAACTGTCGCGCGTTCACTTAGGATTTATGCCACCTAGGACAACTAGGGATTATGCTACCTAATGAACGTATTTGTAACTTGGTTTGGGTTCAAGCCACCTAGGGCCACTAGGGATTATGCCACCCGTCAACGGCGCCCTTTTATCCCACGTATGTATCGTGAACCGTTTTCCATGTCTAGACGCACATGTATCCCAATGTGCCATCCGAGTTCCGTGCCAGGGCAAATCGAGAAATACGGAACACGGTCGGGAGCTTTAAGTCATCTGCTGATGCAGATATCAAGGTCTATTTTTGTATCCGTGACTATGGTCCCACGTGACCCCTCCCTCGACTACTGAAAGGCAATCCGAGAGAAATCATGTATGAGAACTACATCCCGGCCCCACTATAGCCCCACTTTCCTATGGGCCAACCTCACCCATGACTCGATAGCAAGAACATGGTCTGTTGGAGTTCTCTGCATTTCCGTCCGTACACGATTGACTAAAGATGGTAGGTAGTCGGCGACGTGCTATCCAGGGCAAAATCAAGTATCGTCGACTCCACGCTAGTCCATCCCAGTCTTTAGGTCGCTCGCATAGCAACCAAGGCAAACTCTTGGCTCTTCTACAACAGACCTTAACCTCTGTAAGGCCGGGTTTAATGGACCACCTGCCACCTCATAGATGGATACCAAGAGTACCCTCACGTCCCCCGAAGCTACCGCTTCGTCACTCAGTTCGTTGGAGCCCTTATCCAAGTCGGATAATTTGCTCCTCCTCGTGTGTTTAAGCGATGACCTACCATATCGGGTTACTCATCCATTCATGAACTAGTCCCATGTCCTTGGCTAAGAGTTATTTCTTAGTTATATTTAGCTAAGGTTTACCACTTAGCTTCTTTTCCCCGTTACCCTTGATTAACCACGATTTTCTACCTAGTTCCTCTCACTTGGGTTTTGTCTATTGGGTCAAGTGTTGTTATTCAGGTTCATGACTTAGCCCGCCTACGAATCATGTCAAGATTGGCTAAGTATTTAAGTTCAAGGTTTAGCCCTACAAGTTGGTTACATATACCAAGAAGCTCGTGACTTAACCCTATCAAGTCAAATGGGTTAAGTATTTATTTGTCTTAACCCTATCAGATTATCATGTTAGATTGATTAAGCATAGATTATCTTAATCCCATCAGATCATCGAGTCAGATTGGTTAAGTATAGGTTAACTTAACCCCATCCAATAATCGTATTACAATGGTTAAGCCTAATTTAAAAGGTCTTGTGACTAAACCCTACCAGGTCCACATATTAGATTGGTTAAGTGTAGGTTACTTAACCCCATCAAATCATCATGTATAATTGGTTAAGTATAAGTTACTTAACCCCATTAAATTATCATGTTAAATTGGTTAAGTATTGGTTACTTAACCTGATTGAATTATCAAGTTTAGATTGGTTAAGTGATTAACTTAACCCCATCGAATTACCGTGTTTAGATTAGTTAAGTATAGGTTACTTAACCCCATCTAATTACCGTGTTTAGATTAGTTAAGTCTAAATTACTTAAACCCATCTAATTACCAAGTCGGATTAGTTAAGTGAAAATGACTTAACCCCATCCCCTAATTGTCTTGTATGGTTAAGTGTCATTACGAAATCAAGCTCGGTCCCACTTAACCTACCCATTCGTGTCATATCGGTTAAGTGTCATTAGTCAAATTTACTTAACCTTATCATGTGGCATTAATTTAATTAATGCACTCTCAACCTCTCACATTAGACCTTGTTGTGGTTACTAGTTAAGCCGGGCGGGTCCGGGTAGTTTTACACCACAACCTATTCTAACCTCGGGTCTTAAGCGCGATATGACCAACTTCTCACATTGGATCCTATTGTTTGTAGCTACTAGTTAAGCCGGCGGGTCCGGGTAGATTTATGCTACAAACTCAACCTAACCTCGAGTTGGCCACTTTCATGTTCGGTCTAGTGTCTTATTACACTTACAACCCACCCATGTCTAGTTCAAGTTCCATGTTTTCCCCATGTGTCAGGACGATATTTAAATGTATCATGAATGTCATGTTCTCGTGTAAACCCCATGTCAAGTTTTTCATGTCATACCCACGTTTTTCCTAAGCTACCCAAACGTATTTCCAACCCAAGTGGAAGCGAGTCACATAGTAGGGTATTATGCCAACATATTGGCCACAAACATGCATAGTATCATAAGGGAATTTGGCCGAAAGCATGCATAGTGTCGTAAGGGAATTTAGCCGCAAACATGCATAGTGTCATAAGGGAATTTGGCCGCAAACATGCATAGTGTCATAAGGGAATTTGGCCACAAACATGCATAGCATTGTAAGGTAATTTGGCCACAAACATGCATAAGCCCCAAAGTCAAGTCTTTGCCCATGTTTCACAAGTCAAGTGGTTCCCAAAGGTTCATGCTAAAATTTCATAGATAAAGATTCAAACTTGCAAGATATACTAGGTTAAACATAACATGAATGGCATGATTAAGTCGCTACAACTTATCCCATGGTCATAGAACATAGAAAAGGGGCAAATTTAGGTTCACATAAGCTTGCATACTTATGTTTCATCGCATTTTATCCCATGTCACATTAGAACCACCGTTAGAATCTACAAGTAGCTAGAACTTACCAAGCGAGGCTTAGGGAATGAGCATGATCCGTCTTGACGAAGAAAGGTGGCTCCTTTGTCGAAGAATCGTCATGGAATTTGCGTAGCAACGTTGATCTCTCTTCGATTTGGTGTAGCATGCTTGCACCTTTTGATTTGAATCCGATTTGAATACATAGTCTCTAGGAATTGGAGATGGAGGCCATGATCACTCGGCATTTGGGCAGCACTTCGTGGCATGAGTGAATTGTGAGGGTTTAGGGTAGGCTAAGGGTTTTTTTTTATAAAGATTAGGAGTAGTTTAGGCCGTAGGATAAACCCTACGATAAGTCTGAACCCTCAAAAATCGTCACAAGCCTCCAAAAACGAGCCAACATGACAAGCAGGTGCACCAGGTCGGGGTTCTACAGGGGGGGGTCGACCCAGGGGTCGACACCCATGTCGACCCCCTGGAGTGGGGTCGACCCCGGGGTCGACACCCATGTCGACCGCCTGAAGGGGGGGTCGACACCCTGTGTGTCTGGCGGGAATTTTCCCGCCTTCTCTTTTTGGGCTGAATTCAAATCTGTTTTCGGATTTGAATTTTCGTGAAACTTCGCGAGGCCATATCTCGGTCATACGGACTCCGATTTATGAAATTTCGGACTCTATTTCGTGTATTTTTCCGAGACGAACGCAATGGCGCAACCCGTTTATCCTGATTTAGATTTTATAATTTAATTCTGCTTTGATTCTTGTCTTAACACGTTGTTAAAATTCGGGTTGTTACAGTTGTTTTTGTAGAATCCAATCAAAATGATTCATCATCTCTCATATTTGTCGATCTACACCTACTTTGCTTAATCTACCCCTACTTCTCTTAATACTTAAATACAATTCTTCTTTTAATCCTACCCCTAATTCTGTAAATAGCCCTTCCTTCCAACAATTACCCTTATTTTTTAACTATTGTGAAAATTTGGTTTTTGCAGCACCCAATCCAAATGATTCATCATGTTTCATATTTGTCGATCTACCCCTACTATGCTTAAACTACACGTACTTCTCTTAATAGTTTAAAACAACCCTTCTTTTTAATCCTACCCCTAATTCTCTAAACAGCCCTTACTTCCAACAACTACCCCTATTTTTTAACTTCTGTAAAGGTTTGCTTTTTGAAGCACCAAATCCAAATGATTGCTCATCTTTCATATTTGTCGGTCTACCTCTACTATGCTTAAAATACCCCAACTTCTCTTAATACTTTAAAGTAGTCCTTCTATTCCTACCCCAAATTCTCTAAATAGCCTTTACTTCCAACAATTACCCCTATCTTTTTACTATTGTGAAGGGTTGGTTTTTGCAGCACCCAATCCAAATGAATCATCATCTGTCAAATTTGTCGATCTACCCCAACAATGCTTAAACTACCCCTACTTCTCCAAATACTTCAAAACATACCTTCTTATTAATCCTACACCTAATTCTCTAAATAGCCCTTATTTCCAAAAAATACCCCTATTTTTAAACTACTGTGAATGCTTGGGTTTTGCAGCACCCAATCCAAACGATTCATCATCTTTCATATTTGTCGATCTATCCTACTATGATTAAACTAACCCTACTTCTCTTAATACTTCAAAACAATCCTTATTTTAAATCCTACCCCTAATTCTCTAAATAGCCCTTACTTCCAACAATTACCCGTATCGTTTTACTATTGTAAAGAGTTGGTCTTTGCAGCACCCAATCCAAACGATTCATCGTCTTTTATATTTGTCGATCTAGCCTATTATGCTTAAACTACCCCTACATTTCTTAATACTTCAAAACATCCGTTCTTTTAAATAGTACCCATTATTCTCTAAATAGCCCTTACTTCCAACAATTACCCCTATTTTTTACCTATTGTGAAGGACTGGTTTTTGCAGCACCAAATCCAAACGATTCATCATCTTTCATATTTGTCCATCTACCCCTACTATGCTTAAACTACCCCTACTTCCCTAAATACTTCAAAACAGTCCTTCTTTTGAATCCAACCACCAATTCTCTAGACATCCCTTACTTCCAAAAATTACCCCAATCTTTTTACTACTGTGAAGGGTTGGTTTTTGAAGCACCCAATCCAAACGATTCATCGTCTTTTATATTTGTCGATCTACACCTACTATGCATAAACTAACCCTACTGCTCTTAATACTTCAAAACAACACTTCTTTTTTAATCCTACCCCTAGTTATCTAAATAGCGCTTCCTTCAAACAATTACCTATATTTTTTAACTATTGTGAAGGATTGGTTTTTGCAGCACCTAATCCAAACAATTCATCATCTTTTATAATTGTCGATCTACCCATACTATGCTTAAACTACCCCTACTTCTCTTAATATTTTAAAACAAACCTTCTTTTTAATTTAACCCCAAATTCTCTAAATAGCCCTTACTTCCAACAATTCACCCTATTTTTTAACTTCTGTGAAGGGTTGCTTTTGTAGCACTCAACCCAAATGATTCATCATCTCCCATATTTGTCGATCTACCCCTACTATGCTTAAACTATCCCTACTTCTCTTAATACTTCAAAACAACAATTCTTTTTAATCCTACACCTAATTCTCTAAATAGCCCTTACTTCCAACAATTACCCCTATTTTTTACCTTTTGTGAAGGGTTGGTTTTTGTAAAACCCAATCCAAATGAATCATCATCTTTCATATTTATCGATCTACCCCTACTATACCTAATCTGCCTCTACTGCTCTTAATACTTAAAAATAATCCTTCTTCTATTCCTACCCCTAATTCTATAAATAGCCCTTACTTCCAAAAATTACCCCTATTTTTTTAATACTGTGAAAGATTGTTTTTGCAGCAACTAATCCAAACGATTCATCATCTTTCATATTTGTCGATATGCCCCTACGACACTTAAACTACACCTACTTATCTTAATACTTCAAAACAATCCTTCTTTTTAATTATACCCGTAATTCTCTAAATAGCCCTTTCTTCTAACAATTACCCCTATATTTTAACTATTAAGAAGGATTGGTTTTTGCAGCACCCGATTAAAACTATTCATCATCTTTCATATTTGTCGATCTACACCTATTGTGCTTGAACTACCATTACTTCTCTAAATACTTCAAAACAGTCCCTCTTTTTACTCGTACCCCTACTTCTCTAAATAGCCCTTACTTCCAAAAGTTACCCCAATTTTTTTACTTCTGTGATGGGTTGGTTTTTATAGTACCCAATCTAAATGATTCATCATCTTTCATATTTGTCGATCTACCCCAACTATGCTTAAACTACCCTGACTTCTCTTAATACTTCAAAACAGCCATTCTTTTAAATCCAAACGATTCATCATCCTTCATACTTGTCGATCTACCCCTACTATGCTTAAACTATCCCTACTTATCTTAATACTTCAAAACATCCCTTCTATTTAATCCTACCCCTAGTTCTCTAAATTTCCCTTCCTTCCAACAATTACCCATATTTTTTAGCTATTGTGAAGGATTGGTTTTTACAGCACCCAATCCAAACGATTCATCATCTTTATTATTTGTCGATCTACCCCTAATATGCTTAAGCTACCCCTACTTCTCTTAATACTTTAAAACAACCCTTCTTTTTAATCCTACCCCTAATTCTCTAAATAGCTCTTACTTCCAACAATTACACCTATTTTTTAACTTCTGTGAAGGGTTGGTTATTGCATCACCCAATCCAAATGATTCATCATCTATCATATATGTCGATCTACACCTACTATGCTTAAACAACCCCAACATCTGATAATACATCAAAACAATCCTTCTTTTCCTATCCTAAATTCTCTAAATACGCCTTACTTCCAACAATTACCCCTATCTTTTTACTATTGTGAAGGGTTGGTTTTTGCAGCACCCAATCCAAAAGATTAATCATCTTTCTAATTTTTCGATCTAACCCACCTATGCTTAAACTACCCCTACTTCTCTTAATACTTCAAAACAACCCTTATTTTTAATCCTGCCCCTAATTCTCTAAATAGCTCTTACTTCCAACAATTACTCCTATATTTTTACTACTATGAAGGGTTTGGTTTTGCAACACCCAATCCAAAAGATTCATCGTCTTTCATAGTTGTCGATCTATCCCTACTATGCTTAAACTACCCCTACTTCCCTTAATACTTCAAAACGGTCCTTCTTTTAAATATTGCCTCTAATTATCGAAATAGCCCTTGCTTCCAACAATTAACCCTATCTTTTTACTACTACGAAGGGTTGGTTTTTGCAGAACCCAATCCGAACGATTCATCATCTTTTATATTTGTCGATCTACCCATACTATGCTTAAACTACCCCTACTTTTCTTAATACTTCAAAACAGACGTTCTTTTTAATTGTACCCATAATTCTCTAAATAGCCCTTACTTCCAGCGATTACCCCTAATTTTTAACTATTGTGAAGATTTGGATTTTGCAGCACCCATTCCAAACGATTCAACATCTTTCATTTTTGTCGATCTACCCATACTATGCTTAAACTATCCCTACTTCTCTTAATACTTCAAAACACTCCTTTTAAATTTGTCCCCTAATTCTCTAAATAGCCCTTACTTCCAAAAATTACCCCTTTCTTTTTACAACTTTGAAGGGTTGGGTTTTGCTGCAACCAATCTAAACGATTCATCATCTTTTATATTTGTTGATCTACACCAACTATGCATAAACCCCTACTTCTCTTAATACTTCAAAACAATCCTTCTTTTTAATCGTACCACTAATTCTCTAAATAGTCATTACTTTGAATAATTACCCCTATTTTTTAACTTCTGTGATGGGTTGGTTTTTGCAGCACCTAATCCAAATGATTCATAATGTTTCATATTTGTCGATCTACCCCTACTATGCTTAAACTACCCCTACTTCTCTTAATACTTCAAAACAACCCTTCTTTTTAATCCTTCCCCTAATTCTCTAAATAACCATTACTTCCAACAATTACCCCTATTTTTTAACTACTATGAAGGGTTGGTTTTTGCAGCACCCAATCCAAACAATTCATTGTCTTTTATATTTGTCAATCTACTCCTGCTTCTCTTAATACTTCAAAACAACCCTTCTTTTTAATCCAATGCCTAATTCTCTAAATAGCCCTTCCTTTCAATAATTACCCCTATTTTTTAACTATTGTGAAGGATTGTTTTTGCAGCACCCAATCCAAACGATTCATCATCTTTCATATTTGCCGGTCTACCCCTACTATACTTAAACTACCCCTACTTCTTTTAATACTTCAAAACAACTATTTTTTTTTTAATCCTTCCCCTTACTCTCTAAATAGTCCTTACTTCCAACAGTTACCCCTGTTTTTTACCTTTTATGAAGGGTTGGGTTTTGTAGCACACAATCCAAATGATTCATCATCTTTCTTATTTGTTGTTCTACCCCTACTATGCTTAATCTACCCCTACTTTCTTAATACATAAAAGCAGTCCTTCTTTTAATTCCACCCCTAATTCTGTAAATAGTCTTTACTTCCAACAATTACCCCTATCTTTTTACAACAATGAAGGATTGGTTTTTGTAGCACCTAATTAAAATGATTCATCGTCTTTCATATTTGTCGATCTACCCCTAATATTCTTAAACTACCCCTACTTATCTTAGTACTTCAAAGCAACCCTTCTTTTAATCCTATCCTGCATTTGCTAAATAGCCCTTACCCTTATTTTTTACCTTCTGTGAAGGGTTGGCTTTTTTAGCACCCAATCAAAATGATTCATTATCTTTCATATTTGTCGATCTGCCGCTACTATCCTTAATCTACCCCTACTTCACTTAATACTTAAAAACAATCCTTCTTTTAATCCTACCCCTAATTCTGTAAATAGCCCTTACTTCAACAATTACCCCTATCTTTTTACTACTATGAAGGATTGTTTTTTGCAGCACCTTATTCCAAACGATTCACCATCTTTCATATTTGTCGATATACCCCTACTATTCTTAAACTACCCCTACTTATCTTAATACTTCAAAACATCCATTATTTTTAATCCTACGCCTAATTCTCTAAATAGCCCTTCCTTCCAACAATTTCCCGTATTTTTCCACTTTTGTGAAGGATTGGTTTTTGCAGCACCCAATCCAAACGATTCATCATCTTTCATATTTGTCAATCTATACCTACTATGCTTAAACTACCCCTACTTCTCTTAATACTTTAAGACAACCCTTCTTTTCAATCGTACCCCTAATTCTCTAAATATCCTTTACTTCCAACAATTACCCCTGTTTTTTAACTTCTGTCAAGGGTTGCTTTTTGTAGCACCCAATCCAAATGATTCATCATCTTTCATATTTGTCGATCTACCTCTACTATACTTAAACTACCCCTACTTTTCTTAATACTTCAAAACAACCCTTCTTTTTAATCCTAACCCTTATTCTCTAAATAGCCCTTACTTTCAACAATTATCCCAATTTTTTACCTTTTGTGAAGGGTTGGTTTTTGTAGCATCCAATCCATATGATTCATCATCTTTCATATTTGTCGATCTACCCCTACTTCTCTAAATACTTAAAAACAATCCTTCTTTTAATCCTACCCCTAATTCTAAAAATAGCCCTTACTTCTAACAATTACCCTTTTCTTTTTACTGCTGTAAAGGATTGGTTTTTGCAGCACCTAATCCAAACAATTCACCATCTTTGATATTTGTCGATCTACCCCTACTATGCTTAAACTACCCCTACTTATCGTAATACTTCAAAACAACCCTTCTTTTTAATCCTACCCCTAATTCCCTAAATAGGCCTTCCTTCCAACAATTACCCCTATTTTTAAATATTTTGAGGGATTGGGTTTTGCAGCACCCAACCCGAGCGATTCATCATCTTTCGTATTTGTCGATCTAACCCTACTATGCTTAAACTACCCCTACTTCTCTTAATACTTCAGAACAACCCCTCTTTTTAATCCTACACCTAATTCTCTAAATAGCCCATACTTCCAACAATTACCCCTATTTTTTACCTTTTGTGAAGGGTTCGTTTTTGTAGCACCCAATCCAAATGATTCATCATCTTTCATATTTGTCGATCTACCCCTACTATGCTTAATCTACCCCTACTTGTCTTAATACTTAAAAACAGTCCTTCTTTTAATCCTACCCCTATCTTTTTACTACTGTGAAGGATTGGTTTTTGCTGCACCTAATCCGAACGATTCATTATCTTTCGTATTTGTCGATCTACCCCTATTATTCTTAAACTTACCCTACTTATCGTAATACATCAAAACAACCCTTCTTTCCAATCCTACCCCTAATTCTTTACATAGCCCTTCCTTTCAACAGTTAACCCTATATTTTAACTATTGTGAAGGATTGGTTTTTGCAGCACCCAATCCAAATGTTTCATCATCTTTCATATTTGTCGATCTACCCCTACAATGCTTAAACTACCCCTACTTCTCTTAATACTTCAAAACAACCCTTCTTTTTAATCCTACCCCTAATTCTCAAAATAGCCCTTACTTCCAACAATTACCCCTATTTTTTTACCATTTGTGATGGGTTGGTTTTTATGGCACCCAATCCAAATGATTCATCATCTTTCATTTTTGTCGATCTACCATTACTATGCTTAATCTACCCCTACTTTTCTTAATACTTAAAAACAGTCATTCTTTTAATCCTACCCCTATCTTTTTACTACTGTGAAGGATTGGTTTCTGTGGCAACTAATCCAAATGATTCATCATCTTTTATATTTGTCGATCTACCCCTACTATGTTTAAACTACCCCTACTTATCGTAATGCTTCAAAACAACCCTTCTTTTAAATCCTACCCCTAATTCTCTACATAGCCCTTCCTTCCAACAATTACCCCTATTTTTTACCTATTGTGAAGGACTGGTTTTTGCAGCACCCAATCAAAACGATTCATCATCTTTTATATTTGTCGATCTGCACCTACTATGCTTAAACTACCCCAACTTATCGTAATACTTTAAAACAACCCTTATTTTGGATCCTACACCTAGTTCTTTAAATAGCCCTTACTTCCAACAATTATCCCTTTTTTTAACTTCTGTGAAGGGTCGGTTTTTGCAGCACCCAGTCCAAATGATTCATCATCTTTCATATTTGTCGATCTACCCCCACTATGCTTATACTACCCCTACTTCTCTTAATAATTAAAAACAACACTTCTTTTTAATCGTACCCATAATTCTCAAAATAGCCTTATTTCCAATAATTACTCCTATTTTTTAAGTACGGTGAAGGGCTGGTTTTTGCAGCACCCAATCCAAATGATTCATTATCTTTCATATTTGTTGATCCACCCCTACTATGCTTAAACTACCCCTACTTCCCTTAATACTTCAAGACATCCCTTGTTTTTAATCCTATCCCTAATTCTCTAAATAACCCTTACTTCCAAAAATTACCGTTATTTTTTTTTAAACTGTGAAGGGTTGGTTTTTGCCGCAACCAGTCCAAACGATTCATCATCTTTAATATTTGTCGATCTACCCCTAGTATGCTTAATCTATCCCGACTTCTCTTAATACCTCAAAACAGCCCTTGTTTTTATTCCTACCCTTAATTATCTAAATAGCCCTTCCTTTCAACAAATACCCCTATTTTTTAACTATTGTGAAGGATTAGTTTTTGCAGCACCCAATCCAAACGATTCATCATCTTTCACATTTCTCGATCTACCCCATCAATGCTTAAACTACCCATACTTCTCTTAATCCTATCCCTAGTTCTCTAAATAGACCTTACTTCGAACAATTACTCCTATTTTTTTACTACCGTGAAGGGTTGGTTTTTGCAGCACCCAATACAAACGATTCATCATCTTTCATTTTTGTCAATCTACCCCTACTATGCTTAAACTTCCCTCACTTCTCTTAATACTTCAAAATTGGCCATATTTTAAATCCTGCCCCTAATTCTTTAAATATCCCTTACTTCCAACAATTACCCCTATCTTTTCACTACTGTGAAGGGTTGGTTTTTGCAGCACCCAATCCAAATGATTAAACTACCCTTACTTCTCTTAATACTTCAAAATGGCCCTTTTTTAAAATCATACCCCTAATTCTCTAAATAGCCCTTACCTCCAACAATTACCAATATTTTTTAACTGTTGTGAAGGGTTGGTTTTTGCAGCACCCAATCCAAACGATTCATCAAATTTTATATTTGTCGATCTACCCTACTATGCGGAAACTACCCCACCGTCTCTTAATACTTCAAAGCAACCCATCTTTTGAATATTATCCCTAATTCTCGAAATGGCCCTTACTTCCAATAATTACCCCTATTTTTTAACTTTTGTGAAGTGTTGGTTTTTGCAACACCCAATCAAAATGATTCATCATCTTTCATATTTGTTGATCTACCCCTACTGTACTTAAACTACCCATGCTTCTCTTAATACTTCAAAACATTCCTTCGTTTAATCCTACTGCTAACCTTACTGCCAACAATTACCACTATCTTTTTACTAGTACGAAGGGTAGATTTTTGCAGCACCCAATCCAAACGATTCATAATCTTTCATATTTTTCGATCTACCCCTCCTATGCATAAACTACTTGTACTTCTATTAATACTTCAAAACAACCCTTCTTTTTAACCATACCCGTAATTATCTAAATAGCCCTTACTTCCAACAATTACCCCTATTTTTTGACTACTGTGAAGGGTTGATTTTTGTAGCACCCAATCCAAACAATTCATCATCTTTCAAATTTGTCGATCTACCCCTTCTTCTCTTAATACTTCAAAACAATCCTTTTTTTAAATCCTACCCATAATTCTCTAAATAGCCCTTACTTCCAACAATTACTCCTATTTTTTAACTACAGTGAAGGGTTGGTTTTTGCACAATCCAAACGATTCATCATCATTTATATTTGTCGATCTACCCCTACTATGCCTAAACTACCACTACTGCTCTTAATACTTCAAAACAGCCCTTCTTTTTAATCCTACCCCTAATTCTCTAAATAGTCCTTATGAAACACCCCACCTCCGTTAGGGTCACTCTTAAAGGGAATGCCCTAATTTTGGTGGAGGTTTGTAAGTATAAGTCACAGATAAACAAGACAGATATAAAAACACATATTTTTGAACAGCGGAAAACAACAACTTTTATTTCATTAAAATATGTGTTACACAATCCATGCCATAATTTGTTTTACAATACTTCCAAAAAACATAACATCTTCATAACTGTCTTGGTTACATTATTTAAAGAAGCATAAAGAAAACATAAATAAACTGGAAAAGTCCATAGTTGCTGTCCAAAGCCATAGTCCAAAACGAAAAGATCCAAGCAATACATTCTTTCTCTTCAAGCTGGATATGAAGGCAGGTCAAGCTGCGGTATTCCCTCCCTGTGGACCTGGGGGGGGGGGGGACAGAAGAAAAGAAGACGAAAGAAAAGTAGAGTCAGACATAAAGGCTGAGTAAGTCTACGACTATTCAGTCTATGAATAAAGAACTGGGTATGATAAGTATAAACTAGAAATGGGGAAAGCACCATAAACTTAGTTAAGTTGTCTAGGGTCGAATGTACTATCGTACCCCATATCAATCTCTGAACCCGTATAAACTAGTTCCCAACTGGCACCCCATAATCAGGGTGAAGTGATCCATTTTATGATGATCGGCTCCTACTCGCATAGTTACATGTGTCTTACGGCCCCCGATGTTGTAGTTACCTATGCTGGTCCCACCATGGGGTGTATCAAGTCCCATGGTGGCGGCCCGACACAATCCTAGAATGCACAGCTATGCTACTGGTGCCCAGTGCCTTATTTTTCTACGCCGGAGTGTGTGCACGCCCGCACCCCGTTAGAACCTACACTGCTGCACCACCGCCGTCGATTTGACCGCATACAATCAGCCCAGTAATCGTGCCCCACCCTGCCTAGTTTCAGGGTATCATGATACCTAATAGGGTTACTGCTGAAAAGGGTCCCCCGCTACTAGGTTTTCTATTTCTACCCAACATGCTAGTCGGTTAAGTGTTTTATAAACCTAACCCCCAATCAGTCTGTTTAGTTTAGCATGTTCCATTCTGATTAAGTATTAATGTAATTTACTTAATCCTATCAATCCTGACTCAGCCTTAATTGTCTTATTAAAGCCTTGACCTCTCACATTAGACAGGTATTGTTGTGGCTGCCTGTTGCCGGTTGGGTCCGGGCAGTCTTACGCCACAACTCAGTCTAACCTCGGGTCCTTATTGGGCTCCATGTTTAACCACCCACATTGGATAGGTATTGTTGTGACTACTGGACAGCCGGACGGTTCCGGGCAGGTTTACATCACAACTCAATCCAACCTCGGGTCAAACACATCGTGTTTTCTACATTTACATATTTTGTCTCTTTTCTTCATTTTCTTATATGTAAATATTTGCGGCCCATTATTCAAAATCAATTTAAGCTAATGGTGTAAAGGTTTACACCAATCATGGGCCCAACCCATTCTTGAATTTGGGCCCATCTACTTTTATATTTTCATTTATTAATTAATTTAGCCCAACGCTATTTCCCCCGTTTAATACGTTTGTTTATTATAATATATGTTGGGCTTAGCCTTTTAAGCCCAACTTAGCCACGTGAAAAAGGGGAGGCTTAAAACGTGATTATATACACAAAAATGGGAATGTGAACCCATGAACTTGCAACATAACGTTGGAACTACAAAATAGAAACTGGTGTACTTGCATTGTAGTAACATATACTTTGGTCATAAAGCATAAGTGACATGAATCAAACCATGTAAACTTGTAGTTAAGTTAAGAATCTAACTAAATTAGATATCATTATTGACACATAGTCTTAACTACAACATAATCCTATATTTTTACCTAGGCATAATGTCAAACATAAGCAAATCATGTTTATAAAATTACTATATGTTTACAAAGGTGCTTACTGTTGTTACTAATACAAAAGTATAGTTCAACTAGAATTATTCCAACTTAATCATGATTTTTAATCTATTAACATAATCATGGCACAAATATACCCAAACATGAAATCATGGTTTTTGATCTATTCATGTAATCATGGCATAAATATTCCTAAACATGAAATCATGGTTTTCATTCTATTCAGAGAATTATAAACATATCTAAACTTACATCATGGTTTTTATTTTATCTATGTAAACTTGCAAGAGGAACGTAATTCTAATGTAATTCTAATGTAACTTATGATAACAACATGAGCCTAAAAACATGTTTTTCAATTGGGCATAATAACGAACATAGTTTATTCATGTTCATAAAATTTATACAAATTTACAAAGATGCGTGCTTTTGTCACTATCACAAAAATATGATTTTTATACTTGAACTATGATGCCAATTCCAACATAACTTCATATGAATCATAATACTTAGGTGAATCAAATTACACTAAAGATGTCCATGGAATTTTACATCATGTTGTCATAACCATAGATCATGGACTTGCATGAATTCTAATTAAAATGTCATAACATATAGTTGTTAACATGAATCATATACTTGCATGAATCTTAAATAAATTATTACAACATATAGTTGTTAACATGAATCATATACTTGCATGAATCCTAAATAAATTATTACAACATATAGTTGCTAACATGAATCATATACTTGCATGAATCTTAAATAAATTATTACAACATATAGTTGTTACTTTCAACATGAATCATATGCTTGCAATTATCAAATGGGTGTTGTAAATAACTACCACAAACATGTAGTTTTTCAATATGAATCATATGCTTGAATTAAATTTCCACAACATGTGGTTGTCAACATAAATCATATACTTGTATGAATCCAATCGTACACCATAGTATTGCCAAATCGTTAGAATCAAAATAACATACAAATATAGATTATTATCGCCACAATTCCATTTCGCAAATCACGTTCTTGCGAATATCCAATCGTATACCACTATATTCCCAAATCGTTTAGCATCAAAGCAACATACAAATATAAATTATTATCGCCACAATTCCATTTCCTTCTTTACACAAATCAACACAATTATTTAATTCATATCGGAATAGCACTCTACTTACAGCGTATGACGAATCTTCAATTCAGAAATATGAATTTGGAGATTCTATCCTTTGTTGTAGGCGTTGTTTTGATTGATTAACGTTGCTTTAAGCTTTAGAGTTTGTCTCCTAATTGTCTCTCAAATTGGTGGCTACTCCTTGTCGTTCCTCAGCAGCATGATGGCCTCGTTCTTATTTTGTGCATATTTTTTTAGTTGAGATTTGAGTTGTATATATAGAATTTTAGGATTAATTTAGGCCGTTTGATTAATCCTAGAAATGACCACAACCGTTCAGTCAGGATAGAGTTATCCTATTGACTCAGCCATGAGTCAGAAATAACTAAGCATTGACTCAGCGATGAGTCAGAAATGACTCAGCGTATTTAATGTTCACCAATTCAAACGTAAATATGTATTTAATAGATACATTTTCCCCTTTACCGTATTAATTACCCATATATAAATATTTATTTATATATGAATAAATATTTTCTTACCTTTAATTTGTCATAATTCCAAATTGGAGAAGGCCCAAAAAAAAACCATCCTTGACAACCAAAAATGCGCAACATACGCTACATGATGCGTACACGTCATATATATATATATATGCGTATATGTATATATATATATATATATATTATATATATATACATTCATTTTTTTCTCTATCTTCCCAATTACCCATTTTCACACTAAATCACTTTTTGAACTGCGTTCACACTAGGCTATTTTAAGCCATTCCCCTAAAACAAAAATAGGGCGCTGGCGGGGATCGAACTCTGTACCTCTTGTATGCAAGTCATGTGTTCCAACCAAATGAGCTACTAAGTCTTTTGCTTACAAACCCTAGAACAATGCTAAACATTATTCGTTTCCCATTCTTCTTTTTTTCATGTTTTGCTGCGATATTTAAATTAAAGATATCTTCTTCACACGTTATCCGTTTTGCGTAAACTCGGACTCTATCTCGAGCAGAATTTCGAGGCGGACGCAATGGCGTAACCCGTTTCCCTTAATTCTTTTGTTTTTAATTAAGTATACCATAGTTTATTAAATTACTGTCAAACCGAAAACTCGGGGTGTTACATTCTCCCCCACTTAAAAGGATTTCGTCCCCGAAATCTTCAAGTTAGGAAGAATGTGTCCTACCATCCAATCACCCATCTACTCAACCATTCAATCACAGGCATTCATTGTCCTTAAAAGACTTCTAATGCTTCATGATCATATGCGAAGTGTGTGTGTACATGTACTTATCTAATGCAAAATCAGGCGGTCTACTGATTTAGTTGACCTCCTTAATGCGAATTATGTAAGTGCCATGAATCCATTATGTATGCAAATTTTCCTATTCATGATTCTACATGAGTGCACAATCATTCATATAAATGCAACATCCATATGATAACACATTAAACTTCAACCATATACGAATGCAAACATATATGCATATGCAATACGAAGTGATTGAGCCGATCTAAAACCTAGATTGTGTGTGTATATGCAACCACGAGCAACCACTAGCAATCACTTGCAACCACTTGCAACCATCATCCATAACATGTTTCAATTACATGTTTTCATCCAAAGAGTTTCTACCTAAAAGATAAGGTCGAGGAGATATACCTAAAAAGATAGATAAAAGCGCAACTCAAGGAAAAAGAAAGACCAAGGATGTGCCCTCGAAAAGAAAAGGGTTGGCAGCGCGTATTTTAGCTTCAGTTTCCCAAGTTGCATCTCCTTCGGCGTCGCTCCACTGAACTTTGACGAGCTTGACTTCGCGGTTGCGTAGCTTCTTCTCTTCCGTTCCTAATATGCAGGTTGGAACTTTCCTCACGGTTGCTTCCCGCTCCACTTCAGCTTCTTCTACGATATTTGGCTCTACCACTTCAGCAGATTCATGTAGACATTTTCGGAGATGTGAAACATGAAAAACGTTGTGAACTCCGGCCAATTTTTCGGGTAGCTCTAATCTATAGGCCATTTTCCCAATTTTTCCTCTCTAAAGGTATAGTCGAATGATAGAAGCAAGTAAAAACTTTGTGCCCATTAGGCAATGTCAAAACTGGAAATCTGTGCCACACATATATTGATTAGGAGAAGAACTCTTTAGGCATCAGCCCCGAAGACCGAAATCAACATCAGACTGACACCCAAAGAATTACTCAACCCAACCACCATATATGATTCTAGGAAACTAAGCATGATGGACTCCTTTTAGGTCACAAGGGAGTCCCTTCCTAAGACCAATCCGTATCCTATAAAACCCAAAAACTTTAGTCAGACCAACGAACACCCTCGAGCCCCAACATGTGTTACTAACAGGTGTGTCATACTCCCTATGCGGTTTGCAACAGAAATTGGATTGAGAATGGGACCGAGAGGATATACGGAAAAGATAGCATGCAAGTAAGCTCTACAGGAGGAGAGGGATCAAGGATATACTCTTAAGAAGAGATATGATGCACGAATCTAGTCTTCAATCTTCTAAGTCGCATTTCTTGAGCTTAACTCCATTATGCTTTATCCGTCTTTAACTTCAAAATTTCGTAGCTTCTTAATTCTTGTTTCCAAAATATGAGTTGGAACCTATTTCACTGTTGCCTCTCGTTCCTCTTTCATTTACTCTACATCTAGTATACTCGGCTCAAGCACGACGGCGTACTCATGGTTTCATGCAAGCTCTCCAAAATTCACTAGTGAATTTTAGATCTCGTCCACTTACTATTAGGTATTCCACGTAGCAGAACTATCTCTTGGAAATAAATGCCTGTCATGTTGCCAAATGTACTTACTAAGGTGATTCTCCACAACTCATGCATTAGCGAAATGAACCTTCTGCCTTAGTGACGAACACTACCAGAGCGCCCCATTCTGAAATGCTCCTTCTAATGAACCCCTTCTCTAGAAGCTCTTTAATCTGTTTACTGAGCCCTTACCTTTCCCGTGGAGCCATGTGTCTAACGGGCAACGCAACAGGCTTTTCATTATCTACAAGATATATGCGGAAGTCTATCTCCCGCTTCGGAGGCAAGCCCTTCACCTCTTCGAAGACATCCGGATATTCCCGGACCACTCTAACCGATTGCAAATTTTAAACAGAGGCATATAGCGATTCAAGATAACTAAGCATAACCGCATACGAGGGATTACAAGAAATTTCCAAAGTGTTACCGAGCTGGGTTAGGAGCCTAACAACCGTTTTTTTTTCAAAATCAAGGATGGCCCCATTACTGGATAGCCAATCCATGCCCAAAATCAAACCATATCCCGAAAAGCCCAAAACAAAGGCACCACATTTAAATTTTACGCTTAGAATAGAAATTTTCTATCCCACACAGATCATAGACAAATGAGCTGGGCCCCCAATTGGGTTTGAAACAATTAAGGGGTCCTCTACCGTACTAGTTTTTAGGTGCAGATATTTTAACTAAAGCAGACGAGATAAAGGAGTGTGACGCGCCGGAATCAAATAAAGTGCGAACGGGGTGATCATACTACACTTTCTACAGAAGTATTTATACCTCATTTCTTTGGGCAGTCCTTAGCCATGTGGCATGTCTCACCGCAAGAACAGCACCCACCATTCATCTTGGCCTTCTTTTTCCGGCAGTCTTTCACTAAGTGCCCCACTTTGCCACAGAATTTACACTCCCTCTTCTCTCGGGACTTGTTGTCTTTCCCGCCCTTCTTAAAGTCTGTCTTCTCAGGGCAGTCTTTGCAGATGTGTCCAGTCTCCCCACAATGAAAACATTCTCCTTGCTTTCTTTTCCTCTTTCTACAATCCTTGGCTATGTGCCCTTCCGTACCACACAAAAATTGCATTTCCTTTTTTTTCTCGTTTCTTATTATTACTGTTACGATCCTTTATTGTTTGACTATTATTCGTCTTCCTACTCTGGGACTCTTCCGCTTGCAGGTTTACGTGGAGGAGGAGGAGGAGTGAAAGCGTCAGCAGCTGGGGAGTAAGGTCTCCAGACATGCTGAAACAGAAAGGATAGATTCAAAACGAAGGATAGAAGATAGTACCCATGGCTTTGCGGGGACTTTGCCTTTTAAAACAAAATAATATTTTATCTTTTAAAAATTCTTCTTTAAATTTCCTTTTTGAAAATAAATTTTCAAAACTTTTTATCTTATCTGGTAAACCTATGCTCTGATACCAAGTGAAACACCCCACCTCCGTTAGGGTCACTCTCAAAGGGAATGCCCTAATTTTGGTGGAGGTTTGTAAGTATAAGTCACAGATAAACAAGACAGATATAAAAACACATATTTTTGAACAACGGAAAACAACAACTTTTATTTCATTAAAATATGTGTTACACAATCCATACCATAATTTGTTTTACAATACTTCCAAAAAACATAACATCTTCATAACTGTCTTGATTACATTATTTAAAGAAGCATAAAGAAAACATAAATAAACTGCAAAAGTCCCATAGTTGCTGTCCAAAGCCATAGTCCAAAACGAAAAGATCCAAGCAATACATTCTTTCTCTTCAAGCTGGATATGAAGGCAGGTCAAGCTGCGGTATTCCCTCCCTGTGGACCTGGGGGGGGAACGGAAGAAAAGAAGACGAAAGAAAAGTAGAGTCAGACATAAAGCCTGAGTAAGTCTAGGACTATTCAGTCTATGAATAACGAACTGGGTATGATAAGTATAAACTAGAAATGGGGAAAGCACCATAAACTTAGTTAAGTTGTCTAGGGTCGAATGTACTATCGTACCCCATATCAATCTCTGAACCCATATAAACTAGTTCCCAACTGGCACCCCATAATCAGGGTGAAGTGATCCATTTTATGATGATCGACTCCTACTCGCATAGTTACATGTGTCTTATGGCCCCTGATGTTGTAGTTACCTATACTGGTCCCACCATGGGGTGTATAAATCCCATGGTGGCGGCCCGACACAATCCTAGAATGCACAGGTATGCTACTGGTGCCCAGTGCCTTATTTTTCTGCACCGGGGTGTGTGCACGCCCGCACCCCGTTAGAACCTACACTGCTGCACCACCGCCGTCGATTTGACCGCTTACAATCAGCCCAGTAATCGTGCCCCACCCTGCCTAGTTTTAGGGTATCATGATACCTAATAGGGTTACTGCTGAAAAGGGTCCCCCGCTACTAGGTTTTCTATTTCTAGCCAACATGCTAATTTGGTTAAGTGTTTTATAAACCTAACCCCCAATCAGTCTGTTTAGTTTAGCATGTTCCATTCTGTTTAAGTATTAATGTAATTTACTTAATCCTATCAATCCTGACTCAGCCTTAATTGTCTTATTAAAGCCTTGACCTCTCACATTAGACAGGTATTGTTGTGGCTGCCTGTTGCCGGTTGGGTCCGGGCAGTCTTACGCCACAACTCAGTCTAACCTCGGGTCCTTATTGGGCTCCATGTTTAACCACCCACATTGGATAGGTATTGTTGTGACTACTGGACAGCCGGACGGTTCCGGGCAGGTTTACATCACAACTCAATCCAACCTCGGGTCAAACACATCGTGTTTTCTACATTTACATATTTTGTCTCTTTTCTTCATTTTCTTATATGTAAATATTTGCGGCCCATTATTCAAAATCAATTTAAGCTAATGGTGTAAAGGTTTACACCAATCATGGGCCCAACCCATTCTTGAATTTGGGCCCATCTACTTTTATATTTTCATTTATTAATTAATTTAGCCCAACGCTATTTCCCCCGTTTAATACGTTTGTTTATTATAATATATGTTAGGCTTAGCCTTTTAAGCCCAACTTAGCCTCGTGAAAAAGGGGAGGCTTAAAACGTGATTATATACACAAAAAGGGGAATGTGAACACATGAACTTGCAACATAACGTTGGAACTACAAAATAGAAACTGGTGTACTTGCATTGTAGTAACATATACTTTGGTCATAAAGCATAAGTGACATGAATCAAACCATGTAAACTTGTAGTTAAGTTAAGAATCTAACTAAATTAGATATCATTATTGACACAAAGTCTTAACTACAACATAAACCTATATTTTTACCAAGGCATAATGTCAAACATAAGCAAATCATGTTTATAAAATTACTATATGTTTACAAAGGTGCTGACTTTTGTTACTAATACAAAAGTATAGTTCAACTAGAATTATTCCAACTTAATCATGATTTTTAATCTATTCACATAATCATGGCACAAATATACCCAAACATGAAATCATGGTTTTTGATCTATTCATGTAATCATGGCATAAATATTCCTAAACATGAAATCATGGTTTTCATTCTATTCAGAGGATTATAATCATATCTAAACTTACATCATGGTTTTTATTTTATCTATGTAAACTTGCAAGAGGAATGTAATTCTAATGTAATTCTAATGTAACTTATGATAACAACATGAGCCTAAAAACATGTTTTTCAATTGGGCATAATAACGAACATAGTTTATTCATGTTCATAAAATTTATACAAATTTACAAAGATGCGTGCTTTTGTCACTATCACAAAAATATGATTTTTATACTTGAACTATGATGCCAATTCCAACATAACTTCATATGAATCATAATACTTAGGTGAATCAAATTACACTAAAGATGACCATGGAATTTTACATCATGTTGTCATAACCATAGATCATGGACCTGCATGAATTCTAATTAAAATGTCATAACATATAGTTGTTAACATGAATCATATACTTGCATGAATCTTAAATAAATTATTACAACATATAGTTGTTAACATGAATCATATACTTGCATGAATCTTAGATAAATTATTACAACATATAGTTGCTAACATGAATCATATACTTGCATGAATCTTAAATAAATTATTACAACATATAGTTGTTACTTTCAACATGAATCATATGCTTGCAATTATCAAATGGGTGTTGTAAATAACTACCACAAACATGTAGTTTTTCAATATGAATCATATGCTTGAATTAAATTTCCACACCATGTGGTTGTCAACATAAATCATATACTTGTATGAATTCAATCGTACACCATAGTATTGCCAAATCGTTAGTATCAAAATAACATACAAATATAGATTATTATCGCCACAATTCCATTTCGCAAATCACGTTCTTGCGAATATCCAATCGTATATCACAATATTCCCAAATCGTTTAGCATCAAAGCAACATACAAATATAAATTATTATCGCCACAATTCCATTTCTTTCTTTACACAAATCAACACAATTATTTAATTCATATCGGAATAGCACTCTACTTACAGCGTATGACGGATCTTCAATTCAGAAATCTGAATTCTGAATTTGGAGATGCTATCCTTTGTTGTAGGCGTTGTTTTGATTGATTAACGTTGCTTTAAGCTTTAGAGTTTGTCTCCTAATTGTCTCTCAAATTGGTGGCTACTCCTTGTCGTTCCTCAGCAGCATGATGGCCTCGTTCTTATTTTGTGCGTATTTTTTTAGTTGAGATTTGAGTTGTATATATAGAATTTTAGGATTAATTTAGGCCGTTTGATTAATCCTAGAAATGACCACAACCGTTCAGTCAGGATAGAGTTATCCTATTGACTCAGCCATGAGTCAGAAATGACTCTGCATTGACTCAGCGATGAGTCAGAAATGACTCAGCGTATTTAATGTTCACCAATTCAAACGTAAATACGTATTTAATAGATACATTTTCCCCTTTACCGTATTAATTACCCGTATATAAATATTTATTTATATATGAATAAATATTTTCTTACCTTTAATTTGTCATAATTCCAAATTGGAGAAGGCCCAAAAAAAAACCATCCTTGACAACCAAAAATGCGCAACATACGCTACATGATGCGTACACGTCATATATATATGCGTATATGTGTATATATATATTATATATATACATTCATTTTTTTTCTCTATCTTCCCAATTACCCATTTTCACACTAAACCACTTTTTGAACTGCGTTCACACTAGGCTATTTTAAGCCATTCCCCTAAAACAAAAATAGGGCGCTGGCGGGGATCGAACTCAGTACCTCTTGTATGCAAGTCATGTGTTCCAACCAAATGAGCTACTAAGTCTTTTGCTTACAAACCCTAGAACAATGCTAAACATTATTCGTTTCCCATTCTTCTTTTTTTTCATGTTTTGTTGCGATATTTAAGTTAAAGATATCTTCTTCACACGTTATCCGTTTTGCGTAAACTCGGAATCTATCTCAAGCAGAATTTCGAGGCGGACACAATGGCGTAACCCGTTTCCCTTAATTCTTATGTTTTTAATTAAGTATACCATAGTTTATTAAATTACTGTCAACCGAAAACTCGGGGTGTTACACCTTACTTTCAACCAATTACCCCTTTTTTTATCTTCTGTGAAGGGTTGGTTTTTGCAGCACCCAATCTAAAGGATTCATCATCTTTCATGTTTGTCCATATGCCCCTACTTCTCTTAATACTTCAAAACAATCCTTCTTTTAAATCCTACCCATAATTCTCTAAATATCCCTTACTTCCAACAATTACTCCAACTTTTTACTACTGTGAAGGGTTGGTTTTTACAGCATCCAATCCAAACGATTCATCATCTTTCATATTTGTCGATCTACCCCTACTATGCTTAAACTACCACTTAATATTTCAAAACATTCCTTATTTTAAATCCAACCCCTAATTCTCTAAATATCCTTTACTTCCAACAATTACCCCTTTTTTTAACTACTGTAAAGGGTTGGTTTTTGGAGCACCCAATCCAAACAATTCATCATCTATCATATTTGTCGATCTCCCCCCACTTCTCTTAATACTTCAAAACAGTCCTTCTTTTAAATCCTACCCCTAATTCTCTAAATAGCCCTTAATTCCATCAATTACCCCTATCTTTGTACTACTGTGAAGGGTTGGTTTTTGCAGCACCCAATCCAAATGATTCATTATCTTTTGTATTTGTCAATCTACCACTACTATTTTTAAACTACCCCTACTTCTCTTAATACTTCAAAACAACCCTTTTTTAAACCGTACCCTTAATTCTCTAAATAGCCCTTACTTCCGAGAATTACCCATATTTTTTAACTATTGTGAAGATTTGGTTTTTGCAGCACCCAATCCAAATGATTCATCATCTTTTATATTTGTCGATCTACCCCTACTATGCTTAAACTACCCCTATGTCTCTTAATACCTCAAAACAACCCTTCTTTTTAATCCTACCACCTAATTCTCTAAATAGCCCTTACTTCCAACAATTACCCTATATTTTAACTTTTCTGAAGGGTTGGTTTTTGCATCACCCAATCGAAATGATTCATCATCATTCATATTTTTCGATCTGCCCCTACTATGCTGAAACTACCCCTACTTCTTTTAATACATCAAAACAGTCCTTCTTTTAAATCCTAGACCTAATTCTCTAAATAGCCCTTGCTGCCAACAATTACCCCTATTTTTTTACTACTATGAAGGGTAGATTTTTGCAGCACTCAGTCTAAAAGATTCATAATCTTTCATATTTTTTGATCTAACCCTCTAATTCTTAAACTACCTGTACTTCTCTTAATACTTCAAAACAACCCTTCTTTTTAATCATACCCCTAATTCTCTAAATAGCCCTTACTTCCAACAATAACCCCTATTTTTTAACTACTGTGAAGGGTTAGTTTTGCAGCACCCAATCCAAATAATTCATCATCTTTCATATTTGTCGATTTACCCCTACTTCTCTTAATACTTCAAAATAGTCCTTCTTTTAAATCCTACCCATAATTCTCTAAATAGCCCTTACTTCCAACAATTACAACTTTTTTTTTTTTACTATTTTGAAGGGTTGGTTTTTGAAGCACCCAATCCAAATGATTCATCGTCTTTTATATTTGTCAATCTACCCCTACAATGCTTGAACTACCCCTACTTCTGTTAATACATCAAAACAGCCCTTCTTTATAATCCTAACCCTAATTCTCTAAATAGCCCTTACTTCCAACAATTACCCTTATTTTATTAACTTATGTGAATGGTTGGTTTGTGCGGCACCCAATCCAAACGATTCATCATCTTTCATATTTGTCGATCTACCCCTACTTCTCTTAATACTTCAAAGTAGTCCTTATGTTAAATCCTACCCATAATTCTCTAAATAGCACTTACTTCAAACAATTACTCCTGTTTTTCTACTACTGTGAATGGTTGGTTTTTGCATCACCCAATCCAAACGATTCATCATCTTTCATATTTTTCGATCTATCCCTACTATGCTTAAACTACCCCTACTTCTCTTAATACTTCAAAACAATCATTCTTTTAAATCCTACCCTTAATTCTCTAAATATACTTTATGTAACACCCTGAATTTTTGAATAATCGAATTAACTAAATTCAAGAATAACAAATCTCAGATGTGAGAATTAAGGGAAACGGGTTGTGCAGTTATATTCGTCTCGGAATTCTGGTTGAGATAGAGTCCGAGTTTGTGTGAAATGGACTTTGTATGAAGAAGTTATGGCGAATGGAAAAATTCAAAACAGATTTCGAAAAATTCAAATTTCAGTGTCAGATGGGCTAGGCGGGAAAATTCCCGCCCGGGCCAGGTCGACCATAGTGTCAACCTGGGGGTCGACCTACCCTGACCAGGTCGACCATAGGGTCGACCTGGCGGTCAACATACCCCCCCTCGGCAGATTCGATTGATGACCTGTAAATGACTATGTGCTGACTCAATAGGGTTTCTGATCTGCTCTGATTGGCTTGGATTAATTCTGGGATGATCGGACGGCCTAAACTAGTCCTAAACTCTATAAAAAGACATGTAGACTCAAACCCTAAAATCAAATTAATATTAGATTCATGGCCTCCATGCTGTCACCTTGCAACTCAGAATAGCCGCCGCCAATTAGAGAGGAAGAACGCAAATCAAATTCAATTCTATTCAACTGTAACAATGAATCTTCTTCGAAGGAAAGCTAATTCAACTTTAGGACTCAGAATTTTGAACTCAAGACCTTCTTTGAGTTGTGAGTTCGATTTCTTTGATAAAATAATTAGCAATTTAACTGGATTAAGCTATGATATGGAATTTATGGTTATGTTGTGAATTATTGACCACATGTTATTATTCATGTTGTTAAATTGTGATGATATCATATATGTTGTAAATTCTATGATGTTATGTTGTGATGTTATCATCTATGTTGTACAGTTATAATGCTATCATCTATGTTGTAATTCTATTATTGGCTTATGTATAATCAAATCATCATGTTGTTCGTATGCTAGTTTGGTTATGTTGATTCATATGATAAATCATATGTATGTATGCAAGTTTAGGTGTTGATTTAGTTGTGGATCATATGCAAGTTAGTAAAGATTATGTATAACCTTACATGTTTCATGACAACTATTTTAGAACTAAAGTTAGGCTATGTCATGTGTAATTCTACATGCTAGTTTACATGTCTAGATGTAAGTTTACACCATTGTTATGTTGCATAAATCACATATGCAAGTTTATATAAATATATAAGGTTGGAATATGAATCATGTTATGTAAGTTTGTGGTTATAACCTATGCAAGTTTACAACTTTAGATGTAGATTTATGACATACATGATTTATGCAAGTTTGTGACCATTACCTAAACAAGTTTACACCTTTAGATTTGGATCTATGACATATGTAGTTTTATGCAAGTTGTAACTTTGGCCTATGCAAGTTTTAGATGTAGAACATCATTCACACATGCAAGTTCACCCCTTATGTTTAGATCTAGTTTCAATTATATGTATGTTGTGATGTTTTCTCTTTATTCCATGCGTTAGACTATTCGAGTCTAACGTATATTCTACGTTAAACGAATGAACGTACAACGTGGGGTAATGGGATAATATTAAAAGATTTAATTAGCATAAATTCCTTAAAAGGCATAGAATAAATTTGTGATGAAAATTGGTATGATTTGACATACCATAAATAGATGGACATAATTGAGTCAATTATGGCCATAGTTAAATTTGGAATTGATTGATAATTTGAATAGGGAAATTAATTCAAATTGGGGAACGATTAATTGGGTGTAATTAATTGTCTAAGACACGAGGTTAGGCTATTTTATGGTGTAAGACTGCCCGGACCCGCCCGGAAAATCCAGCTACCACAAATGCCAGTCTAATGTGGGAGGTCTTAGGCATAAATTAAATGCGTAACAACTGTAAAGACACAAGGTTAGGCTCATTTGTGGTGTAAGACTGCCCGGACCCGCCCGGTAAATCCAGCTGCCACAAATGCCAGTCTAATGTGAGAGGTCTTTATAAGCTTACGGTCTTAATGAATTAAGAAACAGTTAACCAGATAAACATGTAGTGGGACATAAGGCGGTTAAGTGGGTGCCTTGGGCGGCATGTGGAATCTAGTGGGTATCTTGGGTGGCATTTGAATACGATTAGAAACACTAAGCCAAAATTGAAACATGTAAGTGAACATGAATAAGAAGAGGTTTAAGTGCGATGTACTAGAGGGGACCAGGCTTAGGTGGATAGCTTGTGTCAAGTAATAGGGGCCCGTTTCAACCAGTAACCCATACGTATCTTTGTGGGCTCGACCCAAGCTGAGGATGGGACACGCATACTGGGCTTGACTTTAAGAGGCCAAACCGGGTTAGCGGTGGCAGCGCAATTCCAACGGGTTCATATGCATGTGTGGACCCGGGCTGGTAGATAAGACGTTGTTGCATCATGTAGGTATAAGCCGTGCATTATTAGTGGTATCGGGTTGCCACTTTGGGGAGTGATACACCCCACTGTGGGGCCAGCACGGGTATCTACGAGTTTGGGAGCCGATCAAATGGGGAGGGTAGTGGATACGCCTAGTGGAGATAGGAGCAGACGACACATATGAAGACAGCTAGGAGTATAACTACCACATTATGAATAAATATCGTAATTAGAATAGGGAGGATAGTGGGTACACCTAGTGGAGATAGGGGCAGACGGCACCAATGAATGTAGCTAGGGGTACACTAAACTATCATTATCATTATTATGTTGTGTTGGCGGATCAACCATTAGGTCGAGGAGTGGTGGTGCAGCATAGTAATTATCTTATGGTGGATTAGGGGTGCCTTTAACGAATAACTTGGTTCATCTTATTTCCATCTTTTTTCTGTCATACCCAATTGTTCACAGTCATTTCCTTATTTTCCGGCTTATGCCTTAGCCTGGTTTTTTGGTAATTATATTGTTAAAGTTATCGCACTCGCCAGACTTTATGTCTGACCCCCTTTTTTCCACCTCTTTTCTTCCTTCCCCCCCCCGGTTTGCAAGGAGGGAATACTACAGCTTAGTGCTGATTTCTTTCAGTTGCTTGAAGAGAGTAGATGTATCGCTTGGGACTCTCTCATATTTATGGCTTTGTTTATGCTCAGTGGGGATGTATGCATTTATGTTAATTAAGTATTTGCTTCTTTATGTACTTTGAAATTTTTGGAAAGACTATTGATCCTGTTGTAATGGTTTTGGAAACTACCTATGTTAACTCATTTTGAGTTATGATGAAATAAAATAAGTTTTATCTTCCGCTTTGTTGTTTTATTTATTCTTGTAATTTATCTGTTCTATACAACAATAACGCTTCATGGACATTGATGCATTCCCTTAGTGAGTGACATTAATGGACGTGGTGTGTTACACGTGGTATCATAGCTATGGTTACAATAACAGATAAAAAGTATTGAAAAGTGTTTTCAAAAGTATTATTTTCCTAGAAAGTATTTTCAAAAACTTGTTTTAAAGAAGCTATTTTCAAGGAAAGTTTACTTAAAAGAGCAAAATCCCCACAAGCCATACATCTCTCTTTTGCTTCCCTTGTTTTAAAACTCTTTCTTTTCCTTTTCACCATGTCTGGAGCATCTGAGATACCAGAAGGTGTTCATGTACCCAGTTGGTTTCGTCAATATCTCGAGGCTTGGGCTGCTACCGCGGGTCCGGCCAATGTTCCCCCTACTCCTCCCCCAGCTCCAGTCATTCATCCGCGTAGAGATACTTTCCCCAAGATATGTAAAGACTTTTGTTCAATGGGTGGAAAATCTTTTAGTGGATCTGAAACGTTCATTGAAGCTAGAAATTGGGTGAAAGAAGTGGAGGATCTGTTTGGCAGTTTCGATTTGGACAATTGTAAGAAAGTCCAATTGGCTACTTGGTTGATGAAGGACGAAGCTTTGTTTTGGTGGGAAGTCACTAATGGCGAGCGTCCAGTTAGTACATGGCCAGATTTCAGGCATAGGTTTGAGGCAAAGTTTCTCTCACGGGCTGAGGAGAATCTATAAATGGAATGGTTTTTGGCTTTGAAGCAAGGGAATCTATCAGTAAAAGAATATGTCAACAAGTTCAATCAGTTGGCGAGATTTGGCTTGGATTTGGTGAATACACCAAAAAAGAAGGCCTTGAGATTTGTTAAGGGTTTGAACGAGCCACTACATGGGTTAGCTATGACCCACATCCCTATGGGGGCCACCTTTGAGAGGCTAGTTGATAAGGCGCTTATGCATGAAGAGGAGAAAGGCGCCAATGCTAATAAAGCACCCGAGAATAAAGGGGATCAAAAATCGCAACAGCAACAGCAGAACAAGAAAGGTGGTAAAGACAACAATGGCAAGGGAAAGAAGAAGTGCTTTAATTATGGGACACTAGGCCATCTAAGTAAAGACTGTAGGAAAAAGAAGAAGACCGGCTGTTTCCACAGTGGAGAGACAGGTCATCTAGTTAAGGACTGCCCAAGGAAACAGGGAGAAGGGTCTACCTCAGGAGGGCAGCTTCAGGCTCTCATGGCACCCGGGCAGGCAGGAGGGCACTTCCAGGCTCTCATGGCCCCACCACTGCAAGAACGAGGTAGAAAAATTCCGTCTGAAAGTTTAATTTTTTCTGTTAGATCATCATGTTCGTACATTGTTTGACTCTGGCATATCACACTTATTTGTGTCTACTTCGTTAGTTGAAACACTACGCCTAAATACTAGTCTAGTTTCAGATTCCAAAGTAGTCTCAAATCCTATTGGTGGTGCGGCTCATCTTTTCATGATTTGTCGGGATTTGAGAGTGTCCATCTTGGGCGTTGGGTTTGAATGCAACGCCTTTGTTCTTGGTTTTATGGGCTACGGCTTGATTCTAGGTACGGATTGGCTAACTAGATACGATGCTATCCTTGATTGTGAGAGAAGTGTAGTTAGATTTTTGACTCGTTGTTGAAAGACCCTTGATATTTCATGTGACCTTAGGGGTACAGTAATGCTTAGTTACCTAGAATCTCTTGACATATCCAATGATGATCCGAAATCTGTTCGTGTGGTCCGTGAATATAATAACATCTTTAAAGAGGTTCTAGGTTTACCCCCGAGGCGTGAGATAGACTTTCTTGTAGATAATGCAAAACCAGTATCTCTGCCAGTACGTCACATGGTTCCTCGTGAGAGGATAGGGGAGCTTCTTGAGAAGGGGTTCATAAGACGTAGTATATCGGGGTGGGGTGCTCAATTGTTTGGTTACTTTGCTAGTAAGTATCTTTGACATTTAGATAGGGTAGTCCTATGGTTGCAACATGTGTTTGAGACATTTTATTTATGAGGGATGCATGTGGATACAAGTGGTTGCTAGTGGTTGCTCGTGGATGCATATACACACACTTTACGCACTAGACCGGGTCAATCACTTCATATTGCATATTGCATATAAATGTATGTACATATTTAAGTAATGGATGTATAATTGTTGTACTATAATATGGATGTTGCATTTTGGTGAATGGTTGTGCACACATGTAGAAATAATATGTATCGGTACGTGTTAGCCTACTTTGCGGACTAGGCAACACAAAGTCAAGATATCAAGCATTAAAGAGCATTTCAAATTAGAAAACTTCGGTTCGGATCGGAGAGACCATCACTACTCAGATCGGAGAAGACGCTACAGCCTCGATCGGACAGCTGCAATCATTCAGGTCGGATTATAGCAACGTATCGGTTCGGATCGGAGGGAAATCTTCTTCAAAATGGATCGGAAGGCCACCCAGCTGCTACAGAGACGGTTCGGAGGAAAAGCAGAATAAAGAGAAGAGAGAGTTGTTGTCACCAAATCAATCCGGTTCGGATCGGATATCCCGATCCGAACCCCTGATACATATACCTCCGACCCGAACCCATTTTCCATACTGTCCCCCCTGCATAAGCGCCTGAATATCCGGATCGGCTATGACCAGTTCCTACCCATAACGTTCATTACTCTGATGCGTTGTCAATACAATAATTCATCCGAACCCGAAGCTAGTGGGATGGACGACACGTGGCTCCGACCCGGATCGGATTTTGAGCAAATTCACACCTTTAAATACCCCGTCTGGAGACAAAGAAAAGGATCTTTAGGCACTTCGAGAATTCAATCACCTCCATAATCCGAACTCCAGTACTCCCGGAGAATCCAAATCTTCTTTCATTATTTGTTTTAGTCAATTGAGTGAATATAAGTGAGTTGTGAGTGAAGTCAAGTGAAAATTACATTGTATTTGCAACTGAATCATTGAATATAGTAAAAAACAAGTGGACGTAGGCATTTCTTCGTCGAACCACCATAAATCCTGTGTGTTCATTCTTATTTTTATCTCATCTTATTTGCTTTTACTCAATTTGGGTGTCAGAACCACTTTTTGGTCTAACATTTTGGTGCTTTCACTGAGAATCCTCATCTAAATTCTTTATTTTCCGGGATTTCTTTCTACTTTTTGGACCATTGAGTTCAAAGAAGTTAATCCTTAAGTTTCTCCGCTCTTTTATATTTGTTGAAGTGATTGTCAAAGAATCATGGCCAAAGGAAAAGGCAAAGAAGTTCAATCTGGTCGAGGAAATGGAGCTGGCGAAGATCAGCAAATTGCGGTTGTAACAAGGTCTCGGGGGCAGAGTTCAGCAGCAGGAAGAACCAATGCAGGAAAACCGAGCCGCCAGCAGGGGGAAAGCTCCGATTCAATCCGGGTAGGAGATTCTGACGCAGTGCATTCCCCCAATCTGAACCGACCCGAGCGGCTTGCCACGTACCGATCCGACCAGGCTCCCCAGCTCCGAACCGACCCGACCTCCTACCTCTGATCCGACCCGATGCTTGGTGAAGCTGGAACCTCTACTCGAGTCCCTACGAATGCTCCGATTCCAGCCACCAGGGTTGGTGATCAGGTCAATCCATCTGCGCCCATCACTCAAGGAGATTTCTCACGCTTACTTGACATGCTTGAGAGCACAAGGGAGGCTATGAAAGTTCACGAGCGCACTAATCTCATGATGCAGGAAAATATGAGGCTCATGAGTCGGGAGATTAGTGAACTCCGTCGACAGAGAACTCCATCACCGGTTCGTCACACACCAGTGAATCAATCTTCATCTTCCGAGGAAGAGCGGCCCCGTGAACGAAGCCCACTCGAACGACCTCAGAACGTAGAGCAGCTGACATTTGGATCTTTGGGATCTCGTGAGGATATTGCACGAGCGCTAGGAAACAATGACCCCATTCGGGAGCAAAGACTCCAGTCCCCTCCTCCCGAGATCGACCTGGATCGCATGGAACGGAATCGAGCAGAGGCAGCCCGAAGAAGAAGGGCATCTCCTGAACAAGAACCGAGAAGGGACTCGGATACTAGGGCCAGGGAACCTGAGCGGCCCCTAACTAATGCTGATGTGCAGGCAATGGTTCGCCAGATCATGTCCGAGAGCCGAAACTATACAAATGAAGATTATGGCATTGAGCGAAGCCATACTCCCTTCACCGACGATATCCTCGACTTCCAATTTCCCCGACGCTTTAACTTGCCACAGATGGACAAGTACAACGGAAGGACTGATCCGGGACAGCACTTGATGCGATACTCGTGGCTCATGAATGCTGCTGCTACCCCTGATGAAGTGAAGTGTAAAGCATTCACAATCTACTTAGAAGATGTGGCGCTGTTCTGGTTTACCCGACTTCCTCCTCGTTCGATTTCGAATTACAAGGGACTAAGCGAGCGTTTCATGAACTAGTTCCGACTCCATGCCCGAAAGTCCAAAAGTGTTATTGAATTATCTAGGATCAAGCAGGCACCAGGAGAGTCAATGAGGGCATATCTTGACCGTTTTAACCAAGCTGTGACTGAGGTCAGCGACCCGCATGAGCCCACTATTCTGATGGCATTGAAGGAAGGAGTTGATCCCGAATCTGAGTTCAGGGACTACCTTTCTGGAAAGACACCCTCCACAAGGGATATATTCTACGAAAAAGCCGATATTTATTTAAGGCGAGAGGAGGCCAGGGCAAGCTGAAAGAGAAAGTCTGAGACGGCTTCAAAGGAGAATGTGCAGAGTAATATCGCCGTAAAGCAGTTTGGGGAAAGTTCTGGCGAGGTTGAAGTAAATGTAGGAAACAAGGGTCGAAACAGCAATGCAGAAACGGTGGTAACAACAACAATAACCGTAATCCGAGCGGTAACAGAAGAAACAGAAATAGGGGAAGTGATCCTAACAAAAGACCCCGATTCCAGAACTACGAGAATTATACACCATTGAACGACACCTTGGAAAATATTTATCTGGATACGTACAATGTGTTACAGTACAAAAGACCGCCACCTCGTGATTCGACCGAGAAAGAAATGGCGACAGGGAAATTCTGTTTGTTTCATGGAACTCATGGGCATTCAACCAATGAATGTCGGCATTTGAGGGATGTGATTGAGAAGTTGCTGCGTGAAGGGAAGTTGGATGAGTACAAGGTTGCCCCGAGGGACAGGGGGCAAGGAGAGCAGGCTCCAAAACAGATTCTACCTGCTCCCAAGCCTACAGCGCAGTAGAAAGGTAAAGGAATTGTTATCAACTCCATAGTAGGCGGACCTCACCCAGCAATCCGAAGTTTCAGATCAATGGATCAATATGTAAATGCTGCCAAGCATCTAGACGTGAATGAAGGTGATGATTTGGAAGATATCACACCCATAAAACAACAGAAGACCATGTTTGACGACGTGGTATTTCGCAGCCGAGACAATACGGGGATCCAATCACCCACCGATGATTCGTTGGTTATTACTACCGCCATTGGGCCGGCCTTGGTCCATAAGGTATTAGTAGACAACGGGAGTTCCGTTAATATTTTGTTCAAGAAGTCATTTGATCAGATGAAGCTTGAATCTGAAGACTTGAAGCCATGTGAAGGATGGATCAGAGGCTTCAACGGGGCGTCGACAGCTCCCATGGGATACATAGAGTTGCCCGTGACCCTGGGGCAAGGAGAACGTAGAAGAGTGCAGATGCTTCAGTTCGTAGTATTGGACGTAGATTCGCCTTATAATGCATTTTTGGGGAGGCCTGCCCTTGCTGAATTCAGAGTTTGTATCGCCCCTTGGTGCTTGTTACTTAAGTTCCCAACCGAAGCCGGAACTGGAGTAATGAGAGGGGATCAAGTTTCCGGACGGGCCTGCTACGTGGCCGAATTAAAGATGTTGATGAAAGGACTTAACATTGAGAGTAAAGATGCCTCGTCCCCCTCAAAGGGGGGCTCGGCATAGCAATTAGAGAGATTGACCCCAGAAGAGTTGCCCAAAGGAACGCCCGAAGACCTAGATCCCAGAAAAGACGAGGAACCAGAAGATAGGAATGCAACTCCTAATGAAGCGACAGTGGAAATTCCTATTGATGAAGCTGATCCGACAAAAATTTTGAAGATTGGTTCTCAATTGGATCCACGTCGAGCTAAAGAACTAACGGACTTTTTGAAGGCAAACTTAGATGTGTTTGCCTGGACCCATGCTGACATGTGTGGGATATCGCCATCCATTATAAGTCACAAATTGAAAGTAAATCCGAAGCATCCGCCTGTAAAGCAAAAGAGACGCATGCTGGGCCCAGAGAGGTCGGCTGCTCTCAAAGAGGAAGTAGAGAAGTCGAAGCAGAATGGATTTATTCGAGATTCGACATATCCTGACTGGATATCGAATCCCGTCTTAGTAAAGAAGCCAAACGGAAAGTGGCGGACTTGCATTGACTTTTCAGATTTAAACAAAGCTTGCCCAAAAGATAGTTTCCCACTTCCCAGGATTGACCATCTTGTAGACTCGACAGCAGGTCATGAACTTCTCTCTTTCATGGACGCATATTCTGGATATAACCAAATTCCTATGCACGTGCCAGACCAAGAACATACGAGCTTCGTTACGAATTTGGGATTATATTGTTATGTTGTAATGCCATTCGGATTGAAAAACGCTGGAGCTACTTATCAGCGCTTGGTGAACAGAATGTTTTATAATCAGATAGGAAAAACTATGGAAGTTTATGTGGATGATATGCTTGTCAAATCGAAACAGTCCTCCAGCCATACGCAAAACTTGGCGGAAATGTTTGGTATCCTGCGAAAGTACCGGATGAAATTGAATCCTCTGAAATGCTCATTTGGAGTGGCATCGGGAAAGTTCCTTGGCTTCATTGTGAGTTCCCGAGGAATTGAAATCAACCCTAGCCAGATAGCAGCGATTAGAAATATTGAAGAGTCGAGGAGAATTAAAGACGTCCAAAGTCTTGCAGGGAAAGTAGCGGCACTGAGTAGTTTCATCTCCAAAGCCATAGACAAATGTGTTCCGTTTTTTGATTTGATTAAAAGAGGAAAGAAGAACTTCGAGTGGACTCCGGATTGTGTTGAGGCCTTTCGAAATTTATTGGAACTGCTAGAGAAACCGCCGATTTTATCAAAGCTCGTAGATCACGAAGAATTGTTTGTTTACTTGGCAGTCTCGGCTCACGCCGTCAGTACAGCCCTGGTTCGAGAAGAAGATAAAGTACAAAGGCCAGTGTATTATGTAAGCAAGAAATTAGCGGCGGCAGAGCTCAACTACCCAAAAATTGAGATGCTCGCTTACAGCCTCCTGATCGCATCCCGAAAACTTCGTCACTATTTCCAAGCCCATCCAATAACCATATACACCGACCAGCCCTTAAGGCAGGTGTTGCAGAGACCCGAAGCATCGGGAAGGTTGATCAAATGGAACATAGAACTAAGTCAGTTTGATTTGAATTTTCAACCACGAAAGTCAATCAGGGGGCAAGCTCTAGCAGACTTTATTGCGGAGTTCACCATTCCAGAGGAGGAAGTAATCAATGACAGAGTGGTTAAGTCCGAGGATGAGCTAAAGATAAATCTGTGGAAACTATATACAGATGGAGCCAAGAACGACCGAAGGTCCGGAGCTGGAATCGTCTTAGTCACTCCCGAGGGACGGTCGTTATATTACGCCATGCGATTAGAATTTTCAGCGACTAACAATGACTCTGAATATGAAGCCCTGATTGCCGGGCTGAAGCTTGCTAAAGACCTCGGAGTAAAAATGTTAGACATATTATGTGACTCTAAAATTGTTGTTTGCCAAGTGCGAGAGGAATTTGTGGCTCGAGGACTTCGACTTATCGCCTACCTCGGGAAAGTGAGAGAGCTATTGAATAGCTTAGAGCGGTACAACATAACGCACATTCCCAGAGTTGAAAACCAGAAAGCGGATAGGCTGGCAAAGCTGGCTAGTTCCGACAATCCAGAAGAGACTGAAATAATTCCAATTGAAACGTTGGAATCACCAAGTTTTGAGTCAATGGAAATTGAATTCGGCTTTGAAGCGGAACCAGAGAAGGAGTCGTGGATGACTCCAATTAAGGATTTCCTTAAGAATGGGACACTCCCATCAAAGAAGAGTGAGAAAAGAGCTATAGTTCGCAAAGCTACCAGATATGTCGTACAAGATGATACTCTTTATAGGCAAGGATTTTCTATGCCCCTGTTACGATGTATAGCACACGACGACATCAAGCATGTACTAAGAGAGGTACACGAAGGTGAGTGTGGAGATCATACAGGAGGTCAAACTTTAGCAAAGAAGATATTGCGGTACGGATACTTCTGGCCTACGATCAATAAAGATGCAGCTGATTATTCAGGACACTGCGATAAGTGCCAGAGATTCGCCAAAATCCCTAGGGCACCGTCGTCCCAACTTAAATCAATGGTGAGTCCTTGGCCATTTCCCACGTGGGGAATTGATATCATTGGAGTTCTACCAATTGCTAAAGGAGGAGCTAAGTATGCAATAGTGGCCGTGGACTATTTTACGAAGTGGGTGGAAGCTGAGCCTGTAACACCCCGTATTTTGGGTTAACGCTAAAATTTACTAATAACAGAATAAATAATCTCAGAGGTGAGAATTGGGGGAAACGGGCTACGTCATTGCGTTCGTCTCAGAAAAATACGCGAAATAGAGTCCGAGTTTTCGAGAATCGGAGTCCGTATGGCCCAGTTATGGCCCGATGAAGTTTGTAGAAAATTCTAAGCTAAAAACAGATTTAAAAATTTAAAATCAGAATTTAAAATAGGGCAGGCGGGGCCAGGCGGGAAAATTCCCGCCCTACCCATGTCGACAGGGCTGTCGACAGGCCTGTCGACAGGGGCGACTTGCCTGTCGACTTGCCTGTCGACAGGGGTGCGACGCCCAGTGAAACTGGGTGCACCAGTTTGGGTTCTTGGGCTGGCTTGGAGGGCTGGTTCTGGAAGCTTCTTGGATCTGACGGGTCTAAACCAATCTAGGGTTAATCTAAGGGTCTAAAATGCAACCTAATCCTATAAATAAGACCCTAACCCTATCCTAATTCATTCATAATTAGATCTTGTAACTAAACTATGGCAAAATGAAACTTGATCATGGCCACCACAAATCAATGAAGAGGAAAGCAAGCTAATCAACCTCTCTAATCAACCCCTAATCCATTCTAAGCATCTTAATCTTCTTCATTTGGAGTGCTAATTGCTAGTTGTGAGTTTCTATCACTTTAACATCAATTGTTAAAGCAAGTAGATTAGGTGTAATGAGACTTATGGTCTTGAATGTGGATTAGTGAGTTTGAATCATTTGTAATGATATGTTATTCTATGTTTTCTTATGTTTATGCATATTGGATAAGTTGGTTTATGCATATTTAATAAGTTGGTTTATGCATATTTGATAAGTGGATTTATGCATGATTAATAAGTTGGTTTATGCATATTTGATAAGTGGATTTATGCATGATTAATAAGTTGGTTTATGCATGTTTAACAAGTGGGTTTATGCATGTTGAGTATGTAAGTTTATGCAAGTTTAGTATGATGTATGTTATGTTTACATGATGCTAAATATGCAAGTTGTGGGATATGTGATCATATGCATGTTATGCAAGTCCATGATGATATGCTATGCAAGTTACATGTATGTTAATATGCAAGATATGCTATGCAAGTTACATGTATGTTAATATGCAAGATATGCTATGCAAGTTACATGTATGTTAATATGCAAGATATGCTATGCAAGTTACATGTTTCTTAATATGCAAGATTATGATGACACATTATGCAAGTTTATGAGTTAACATGCAAGTATGTGAATGCTTATGCAAGAATGTGAATGCTTATGCAAGTTATGTGTATGCTTAAATGCAAGTTTAACATGTTATGCAAGTTATGTGAATGCTTATATGCAAGTTCAACATGTTATGCAAGATATGTGTATGATAATATGCAAGTTCATATGCAACATGTTATGCAAGTCATGTGTATGATGATATGCAAGTTTGGGGTTAAATGTAGTTGGGTTAATATATGCTCATATATGCAAGTTGACATCCTCTTAACCCATGACAAAGTTATATTCTAAGCCCATGATATTTGTGATGGATCTTCCCCTTTTATTATGTCATGAAGTGAGAACGATTTACGTGGGGAATGATGGGGTTGGAAAATATGTTAATAAATGTATGATTGGGTATGATTAAGCATACCATAAAAAAATAAATTACCATAAGTGGGAATTTACCTATTGAGTTAGGTCTACCCCATGGGAATTTACCTATTGAGTTAGGTCTACCCATGTTATGGAAAACTTGATATTAATTAGGGATAATTAATATGGGGGCTGATTAATTAGGTGTAATTAATCGACTAAGACACGAGGTTGGACTCATTTGTAGTGTAAAACTGCCCGGACCCGACCGGCTTAACCAGTTGCTACAAATGTCAGCCCGATGTGAGAAGTCTTAGCCATAAATTAAATACGTGATTAAAGTAAAGACACGAGGTTAGGCTCTGTTATGACGTAAGACTGCCCGGACTCTACCGGCTTAACCAGGCGGTCATAACAGCCAGTATAATGTGGGAGGTCTTTATGGGAGATCACGGTCTTAATTAACTAAGAAACACTTAACCAAATTAGCATGTAGTGGGACATGAGGGTTAAGTGGGTGCCTTGGGTGGCATGAGGAAACTAGGGGGTTGCCCTGGGTGGCAATAGAAAAATACGATTAGAATACTTAACCAAAGTAGGACATGTAAGTAGACATGATTAAAGGGGTTAAGTAAGTGCCATGGGTGGCATGTAGAAATCTAGTGGGTGCCTTAAGGGGCAATTGAAATATGATTAGATGACTTAACCAAAACTTAACATGTAAGGGGGCATGATTATAAAGAGGGGTTAAGTGGGATGCACTAGATAAAATTGCAAGCTTAGGTGGTAGCTTGTGGGGGCCCATTTCAACCAATATCCCAAACGTATCTTTGTGGGCTCGACTCAAGTCGAGTGACGGGACACGCATATTGGGCTTGACTATAAGAGGCCAAACCGGGTTAATGGTGGCAACGCAGGACCAACGGGTTTCATATGCGTGTGTGGAACCCGGCTGGTTGGTAAGTCGTTGTTGCATCGTGTAGATACAAAGCCGTACACCGTTGATATTATCAGGTGGCCACGTTGGGGAATGATACACCCCAATTGTGGGACCAGCACGGGTATCTACAGTAGGGAGCCGATCGCTGGGGAGTAGTGGGTACACCTATGTAGTCAGATAGGGGTACACGAAACTACTAAATTACTAAGTACACTTAGTGGGATCAACCTTTAAGTAGGAATGACTGGTGTGGTGCAGTGTAGGAATTATCCTTGGGTGAATAGGTCTGGGGCGGTATAATCTAGCAATTATCCTTGGGTGGATAAATGCGTCTTTATGGTTATCTTAGTTTATCCTAAGTTTGCCAAGCTGCTTAGTGTAGCCATTCATCCCCAGGCGTTACCGTATATCAACTTATGTCTTCTCTGGTTACTTTAATGATTGTATTGTTAAAATTATAGGACTCACTCAGACTTATGTCTGACCCCGTTGTTTTTATCTTTTTCCCCAACCCCAGGTTATCAGAGTGGGCCTAGTGCTAGTGGGCCTTGATCGGATTGCTGTATCTATCCTTTGGAGCTTGGACCGTTGAAGTAAAGCTCAGTTCATCTTTCTTTTTATGGCTATTGTTTACTTAGTGGGATTATGTACTTATTTTTATCAAGATGGATATTTTGTACTTGACTCTTGTATGGTTTTGTGATGTAACCAAACATGTTTTACTTTCCGCTGCATTGAAATGATGATTTAAATCTTCAAGTATTACTTATATCAGTCTTGTTGTAATTTTTCTGTTCTATATTCTCTTAAAATACTCCACCAATGTTATGGCATTCCCTTAGTGAGTGTCTGTAGCGGGTGTGGGGTGTTACACGTGGTATTAGAGCAAAGGTTACCAGAACAGATAAAAGTTTTAGTAAACTATTTTTCTAAAAACATTTTTGGAAGAAATATTTTCAAAAACATGTCTTTAAAGAGAAAAGTTTTTGAAAGAAAAGCATAATCCCCGATAGCCATATCTTTATCTTTCGAATTCTCCGTTTTGAATCTTTCCCTTTTTCGTCTCAGCATGGCTGAAGATCTTTATCTTCCGGACAATGTAGCGGTACCAGTATGGTATAGGAGGTTGTTAGAGGCTAGGGCCGCCGCTGCAGGTCCAGCAAATGTTCCTCCTCCACCCGTTGCACTCGTTCCTCCTCGCGCGGATACTTTTGCTATGACTTGTAGGAAGTTTAAGGCTATGGGAGGAAAACCTTTTGTGGGAGCTAGGGATTGGCTTAATGAGACGGAAGAATTGATGGAAATCTTGGAAGTAGAAGAGGGAAAGAAAGTCAGGTTAGCCGCTTGGTTAATGGAAGGAGAGGCCTCGTTCTGGTGGGAGGTCACTAATGGAGAGTGCCCGATTGACTCTTGGGTGGATTTCAGGCATAGGTTTGAGGCGAAGTTTCTCTCAAAAGCGGAAGAAAATATGCATGAGGAAGAGAAGGGTCCCAATGCTAATAAAGCACACGAGAAGAAAGGAGATCAGGAGAGACCTCAACAGCAACAGCAAAACAAGGGTGGGAAAGGCAACGGTGGCAAGGGAAAGAAGAGGTGCTTCAATTGTGGGACACTAGGCCACCTAAACAAAGATTGTCGCAAGAAGACTAAGACTGGCTGCTTCCACTGTGGGGAAGCAGGGCATTTAGTGAAGGATTGCCCTAAGAAAGGGCAAAGGACGGGGTCTACCTCAGGAGGACAGGTGCAAGCTCTTATGGCACTAGGTCAGGCTAGGGGGCAAGTACAGGCTCTCGCGGTTCCACCGATTTGGGAAAGAGGTAGAACTATTTCTATTGAAAGTCTAGTTTTTCTGATCGATCATCCTGTCCGTACTTTATTTGATTTTGACGCATTGAATTCATTTATCTCATCATTGTTAGTAGAGTCACTGCACTGAGACACCAGTTTGGTGGAGGATCCCTTAGTTGTTTCAAACCCAATTGGGCTCCATGATGTGTTTGGGTTTGAAAGTTTCTATACTTAGCGTTGAGTTTAAAGGTGATGCTTTTTGGGCTTCACGGGCTATGGGATAGTGTTGGGCATGGGCTGGTTATCCGGTAGGGGTGCCGTTCTTGATTTTGAAGGGAGAGTTGTTAGGCTTATGACCCGCTTGGGTAACACTCTCGAGACCTCTTGTAATCCCATAGAATCTGTTATGCTAAGCTATCTAGAATCGCCTGACACGACGGTCTAGAGTTTGCGATCTGTTAGAGTAGTCCGGGAATACTCGGATGTGTGTGAGGAGGTGAAGGGTTTACCTCCGGAGCGGGAGATTAACTTCCGAAAATATCTGGTAGATAATCCCAAACCAGTATCTTGGCCAGTGTACCACACGGCTCCTCGTGAGAGGAGGGAACTAGATAAGCAAGTAGGTGGTTTGCTTAAGAAGGGGTTCATAAGACGAAGTATATCAGAGTGGGGTGCTCCAGTAGTTTTTGCTGCGAAGGCGGATGGGTCCCTCAGACTTTGTGTAGGCTAAAGAGAATTGAATAAATTCACAAAGAAGAATCGATACCCATTGCCGAGGATTGATGATCTCTTTGATCAGTTAGTTGGCGCCTCAGTATTTGCGCAGTTGGACTTAACCACGAGGTTTCGCCTGTTGAGAGTGACTGAGGATAGTATAGAGAAGACTATCTTTAGGACTTCGGATGGTTTTTATGAGTGACTGGAGATGCCATTTGGTTTGACGAACGCCCCCGCATATTAGTGTGATGAGGAGGGTGTTCAGGGAGTACCTAAATAAGTTCGTAATGGTCTTTGTAAATGACACCTTGGTCTTTTCTGGGAACGAAATAAGTTTTTGTATGTGCTCAATAGGGTGAGCAAAGCCAGTTATGGGACAAACGGTGGTTTTGGAGCGAGACTGGCGAGGACATCCAAAGTTGGTCAAAGGCTTAATTGTTTAGCCATTTTTACTAGTATCATCTCACGTAGGTCGCCTGAACTCGAAGGAGATATCCCTTGGGTGTTTGTCTGATATTGGTTTAGGCCTTTGGGGCTTGCATTTGGGGGATGTCGAGTTCGACTAGGGTGGTCTGCGTGAGAGATGGACAATTGTGATGATTTTGGGATGGGATTCTTAGCATTCTATGAGTTTGAGATAGTGTATACCCATGGCAAGGGTAATGTGGTAGTGGACGCCTTAAGTAGAGAAAGGTTGTCCTTAAGTTCACTATTCGTTGAACGACGGAGCTTAGAGTTAATTTCTCTGTCTGACTTTAGACCTTCCGTTGACTTTGTACCCGGATTGCTAGCTTCCTTGGAGGTTAGACCTACTCTTTTGGGGCGGATTGGAGAAGCACAGAGGGACGACTCACAGTTGGTTGAGTTGGTGGGGAAGCTCATAAGGAGGGAGTCGTCCAGCCATTTGAGTAGGTACACCCTAGACGATAGGGGGTGCTTGCGTAGAGACGGTAGACTTTGTGTACCGAAAAACGAGGGTTTGAGGAAGGTTATTCTTGATGATGCACACCGTTCTAGGATGACCATTCATCCCGGTGGGGACAAGATGTACCAAGACATGAAGAGGGTTTTTCTGGACAGGTATGAAGAAAGAAGTGGCCGAGTATGTCGCTAGATGCTTGGTGTGCTAACAAGTGGAAGCGAAGTAAGAGAAACCCAGAGGGTTGCTTCACCTGTTGGAAGTTCCGTAATGGGAAGTGGGATAGTGTCTCGATGGATTACCGAAATCAAGGAAGGGTAATACGGGGATTGGGCTTGTGGTAGATAGACTTACTAAGTGTGCCCATTTCGTACCTGTGAAGAGCAAGAGGACTATTCCATGTCTAGCTTCAGTTTATATTCGAAAGATTATTAGATTGCATGGTGTACCCTCCAGTATGGTGAGCGATCGAGATCCTATCTTCACTAGAGAGTTTTGGAAGAGTTTCCAAGAGGCGGTAGGGACTCAGTTGTAATTGAGTACCGCATATCATCCTCAGATAGACGGCCAAACCGAGAGGGTGAATCATATTTTAGAAGACCTTTTGAGGCTATGTATCTTGGATTTTGGAGGTACACGGGAGGAGCATCTTCCATTGGTGGAGTTACCCGACAGACTTAGTAGTGTACATGATGTATTCCATAGGAGGAAGTGCCTACATGAGACCGCAGAGGTGGTAGAGCCGAGTTTGCTTAGAGAAGTGGAAGTAGAGTGTGATGCGACGATTCGACGAGCTCCTACTTGCATCCTTGGGTCAGAGATTTTGAAGCTGAGAAAACAGAGAGGTTCAACTAGTCGAAGTACAAAGAGGGAGATGAAGAGAGCAATGCTACCTGGGAGACGGAAGTGAAGATGCGTTTGTGGTACCTTTTTTTTTCTTTCGGAGGGTATGTCCTTTTGCTTCTCCTTCATCGCATATCTTGTGCTATCCTTAGTATGTCCTCTCGTTAGTACCTTTGACCTTTAGATAGGGTAAACCTATGGTTGAAACATGTGTTTGAGACATGTTATGATTGATGGATGCATGTGGATGCAAGTGTTTGCTAGTGGTTGCTCGTGGATGCATATATACACACTCTAGGCACTAGATCGGCTCAATCACTTCATATTGCATATTGCATAAAATTGTGTGTAGGAAGCTATATTTATGGATGTTTAATGATTGTGTTATCATATGGATGATGCATTTTGGTGAATGATTGTGCACTCATTTAGATATTGTATGGGTCGATAGGGTTCTCTCGCATACATAATGGATGCATGGCACTATCATGGTTTGCATATGTTCATACCTTAGATAGGGAACATATACACACACTTTTTGCATATCAGCATACATCATTAGAAATTGTTTTAAGGACAATGGATGCCCGTGTTTGATGGATTGAGTAGATGGTTGTTTGGATGGTAGGATATGCATTCTCCTTAGCTTGGAGATTTCGGGGACGAAATCCTTTAAGAAGGGGAGAATGTAACACCCCGTATTTTGGGTTAATGCTAAAATTTACTAATAACAGAATAAATAATCTCAGAGGTGAGAATTGGGGGAAACGGGCTACGTCATTGCGTTCGCCTCAGAAAAATACGCGAAATAGAGTCCGAGTTTTCGAGAATCGGAGTCCGTATGGCCCAGTTATGGCCCGATGAAGTTTGTAGAAAATTCTAAGCTAAAAACAGATTTAAAAATTTAAAATCAGAATTTAAAATAGGGCAGGCGGGGCCAGGCGGGAAAATTCCCGCCCTACCCATGTCGACTGGGCTATCGACAGGCATGTCGACAGGGGCGACTTGCCTGTCGACTTGCCTGTCGACAGGGGTGCGACGCCCAGTGAAACTGGGTGCACCAGTTTGGGTTCTTGGGCTGGCTTGGAGGGCTGGTTCTGGAAGCTTCTTGGATCTGACGGGTCTAAACCAATCTAGGGTTAATCTAAGGGTCTAAAATGCAACCTAATCCTATAAATAAGACCCTAACCCTATCCTAATTCATTCATAATTAGATCTTGTAACTAAACTATGGCAAAATGAAACTTGATCATGGCCACCACAAATCAATGAAGAGGAAAGCAAGCTAATCAACCTCTCTAATCAACCCCTAATCCATTCTAAGCATCTTAATCTTCTTCATTTGGAGTGCTAATTGCTAGTTGTGAGTTTCTATCACTTTAACATCAATTGTTAAAGCAAGTAGATTAGGTGTAATGAGACTTATGGTCTTTAATGCGGATTAGTGAGTTTGAATCATTTGTAATGATATGTTATTCTATGTTTTCTTATGTTTATGCATATTGGATAAGTTGGTTTATGCATATTTAATAAGTTGGTTTATGCATATTTGATAAGTGGATTTATGCATGATTAATAAGTTGGTTTATGCATATTTGATAAGTGGATTTATGCATGATTAATAAGTTGGTTTATGCATGTTTAACAAGTGGGTTTATGCATGTTGAGTATGTAAGTTTATGCAAGTTTAGTATGATGTATGTTATGTTTACATGATGCTAAATATGCAAGTTGTGGGCTATGTGATCATATGCATGTTATGCAAGTCCATGATGATATGCTATGCAAGTTACATGTATGTTAATATGCAAGATATGCTATGCAAGTTACATGTATGTTAATATGCAAGATATGCTATGCAAGTTACATGTATGTTAATATGCAAGATATGCTATGCAAGTTACATGTTTGTTAATATGCAAGATTATGATGACACATTATGCAAGTTTATGAGTTAACATGCAAGTATGTGAATGCTTATGCAAGAATGTGAATGCTTATGCAAGTTATGTGTATGCTTAAATGCAAGTTTAACATGTTATGCAAGTTATGTGAATGCTTATATGCAAGTTCAACATGTTATGCAAGATATGTGTATGATAATATGCAAGTTCATATGCAACATGTTATGCAAGTCATGTGTATGATGATATGCAAGTTTGGGGTTAAATGTAGTTGGGTTAATATATGCTCATATATGCAAGTTGACATCCTCTTAACCCATGACAAAGTTATATGCTAAGCCCATGATATTTGTGATGGATCTTCCCCTTTTATTATGTCATGAAGTGAGAACGATTTACGTGGGGAACGATGGGGTTGGAAAATATGTTAATAAATGTATGATTGGGTATGATTAAGCATACCATAGAAAAATAAATTACCATAAGTGGGAATTTACCTATTGAGTTAGGTCTACCCCATGGGTATTTACCTATTGAGTTAGGTCTACCCATGTTATGGAAAACTTGATATTAATTAGGGATAATTAATATGGGGGCTGATTAATTAGGTGTAATTAATCGACTAAGACACGAGGTTGGACTCATTTGTAGTGTAAAACTGCCCGGACCCGACCGGCTTAACCAGTTGCTACAAATGTCAGCCCGATGTGAGAAGTCTTAGCCATAAATTAATTACGTGATTAAAGTAAAGACATGAGGTTAGGCTCTGTTATGACGTAAGACTGCCCGGACTCTACCGGCTTAACCAGGCGGTCATAACAGCCAGTCTAATGTGGGAGGTCTTTACGGGAGATCACGGTCTTAATTAACTAAGAAACACTTAACCAAATTAGCATGTAGTGGGACATGAGGGTTAAGTGGGTGCCTTGGGTGGCATGAGGAAACTAGGGGGTTGCCCTGGGTGGCAATAGAAAAATACGATTAGAATACTTAACCAAAGTAGGACATGTAAGTAGACATGATTAAAGGGGTTAAGTAAGTGCCATGGGTGGCATGTAGAAATCTAGTGGGTGCCTTAAGGGGCAATTGAAATATGATTAGATGACTTAACCAAAACTTAACATGTAAGGGGGCATGATTATAAAGAGGGGTTAAGTGGGATGCACTAGATAAAATTGCAAGCTTAGGTGGTAGCTTGTGGGGGCCCATTTCAACCAATATCCCAAACGTATCTTTGTGGGCTCGACTCAAGTCGAGTGACGGGACACGCATATTGGGCTTGACTATAAGAGGCTAAACCGGGTTAACGGTGGCAACGCGGGACCAACGGGTTTCATATGCGTGTGTGGACCCGGGCTGGTTGGTAAGTCGTTGTTGCATCGTGTAGATACAAAGCCGTGCACCGTTGATATTATCAGGTGGCCACGTTGGGGAATGATACACCCCAATTGTGGGACCAGCACGGGTATCTACAGTAGGGAGCCGATCGGTGGGGAGTAGTGGGTACACCTATGTAGTCAGATAGGGGTACACGAAACTACTAAATTACTAAGTACACTTAGTGGGATCAACCTTTAAGTACGAATGACTGGTGTGGTGCAGTGTAGGAATTATCCTTGGGTGAATAGGTCTGGGGCGGTATAATCTAGCAATTATCCTTGGGTGGATAAATGCGTCTTTATGGTTATCTTAGTTTATCCTAAGTTTGCCAAGCTGCTTAGTGTAGCCATTCATCCCCAGGCGTTACCGTATATCAACTTATGTCTTCTCTGGTTACTTTAATGATTGTATTGTTAAAATTATAGGACTCACTCATACTTATGTCTGACCCCGTTGTTTTTATCTTTTTCCCCAACCCCAGGTTATCAGAGTGGGCCTAGTGCTAGTGGGCCTTGATCGGATTGCTGTATCTATCCTTTGGAGCTTGGACCGTTGAAGTAAAGCTCAGTTCATCTTTCTTTTTATGGCTATTGTTTACTTAGTGGGATTATGTACTTATTTTTATCAAGATGGATATTTTGTACTTGACTCTTGTATGGTTTTGTGATGTAACCAAACATGTTTTACTTTCCGCTGCATTGAAATGATGATTTAAATCTTCAAGTATTACTTATATCTGTCTTGTTGTAATTTTTCTGTTCTATATTCACTTAAAATACTCCACCAATGTTATGGCATTCCCTTAGTGAGTGTCCGTAGCGGGTGTGGGGTGTTACAGAGCCCTTGACCAAGATCACAGCAAGAAAGGTGATAAGTTTTGTGGTCAGAAATATTATATGCCGGTTCGGGATTCCAAGGACGATTATAACTGACAACGGAACCCAGTTGGATAGTACTGAATTCAGAAATTTCTGTTAGAAGTATAAGATAGACAAGCGATATACTGCAGTTGCCTATCCGCAGTCAAATGGGCAAGTAGAGGCAATAAACAAAGTAATAAAATCCATCCTCAAGAAACGGTTAGAGCGTGCAATGGCAAGATGGGTTGACGAATTGCCCCTAGCTTTGTGGGCATATCGAACAACATTTAAGACAGCCACCGGTCATACCCCTTTCTCTCTCTCCTTTGGCTCAGAAGCAGTAATTCCAGTTGAACTAGAAGTTCCTTCCCACAGTGTGACATATTATGACCCGATGACAAATCGGGCGCTTTTACTTGAGTCTCTTGGTGAAGTCGAAGAGAAAAGGGACGAAGCAGATTTGCGTGCGGCAAGACATCGGCATCAGATGGCACGCTATTACGACAAAAAAGTTCGCCTCAGGACTTTTGAACCAGGAGATTTGGTGCTAAAGAGAGTCTTTCCATCCCTTCCCCACCTTGGTCCAAAATGGGAAGGACCCTTTGTCATTCAACGGAAACTTGAAAAAGGAACCTTCAAGTTAACGACCGTGGATGGCGAAGAAGTCCCCAGAGCATGGAATGCCCAGCACTTAATGCGATATTTGGATTAGAAATGCTGTTCTCTTTGTTATTTTTCCTATGAACCCTGTGATAAGGCACGACTTTCCTTGGGAAAACCTGACGATATGAATAAAGGACTATAAAGTGGATGTAGGCTACGACTTAGCTGAACCACTATAAAAATATTGTGTGTTATTTACTTTTATGCATTTACATTCATCAGTTATTCTGTTGTGATTATAAAATACAGGGTGACTCAGAGCCTAAACAGGTTGAAAACAGTTTTGACATAAAAAGAAGCACAACGGCTATTTGTGCGATAAGACATAGAAGAATGAGAAAACGACATTCTTAACTCTAACTCTCCAGAGAGAGAGAGAGTATAAAAGCGTCTCCGACTGAGCACTGAAAAAGAAATTCTCTTCTTAACTCTAACTCTCCAGGGAGAGAGAGAGTATAAAAGCGTCTCCGACTGAGCGCTGAGAAAGAAATCCTCCTCCGTCGAAAGACCGGGGAATAAATAGATGACTGAGCTCGAACTCTAACTCTCAAGAGAAAGGGAGAGAGTATAAAAGAAATGGCAGAAAAAACGACAGGTACTGACGAAACAGGAAGTGCTATCCCGTCAGAGAATCGGGAATATTTGGATTGCTTGATTAAGCATTGAATAATTTGTGGGAATTGACTGGGGGCACGTATGTATACGCATATTTCCCCCTTCACAACTTCGTTTCATCACTATAGACATGCATTTTTACATAAGTGCAGAACTACTAACAAACAAACATTGCAAAAAGTGAATTATTTTTATTTACAAATGAATGAATTTGTACAGGAAAATAGCTAAAAAAGAAAGTGCGGGAGATACTTTTATAGCAGCAATTATTGGTTCACTAAATGCTACAGCGATACAAGGCAATCCACTATTTAGATTTTGAATGAGCCTTGGATTTCTTGGCGGCTTTCTCCGCGTCTTTTGCTTCTTTCTCAGCCTCCGTCAAGATCCGTTTTGACTTCTTTTTTCCTGAAGATGCGGTGCTGGATCCAGTAGACTTCTTCCCGGAGGGCGGGGCGCTGGAATCAAGAGAAGATTTTTTAGCAAGTTCCTCCGTAATAGATCTAGTTGAGAGCTTAACAACTAACCTTGATCCCGCATCCACAACGGCGAGGGGCTTGAGGACCTGAGGGTCTAGTTCTTCGGCCTTTAATTGCAAGCGCTTGTCTTGATTAGCCTTCATTGCAGCCAAGGTAACTTCATCAGCACTTTTTGACTCCTCGGTTATTGCAACTTCTGGTTCCTCTTCATGCCCCCCGTCTCCACCGTCGTCCTTTAAAGCTGCTATCATTTCTTCACCATGGGGAGTGGTGACCTTAGTTGGCTCACTTCCTTCTCCCAAGTCTATAAAAGCAGCCTTGTCTTCCCCTTTTTTGGCCCTATCTGCGGGCTTTGTCCCAGCGGCGACTCCTTGAGCTACATCTGTCTTTTCGGATGATTCAACACCTACAGAATGAGAAGCAACAGTTATCAACTCAGGCGAAAACAATGGGTCTCTCATCGATTGTTCAATCACGTGGCGAAAGGTAGAAATAGCTTTGGCAAATTGAGGAGAAAAGATAGGGATACCTTCCGAAGACATCTCAGCGGGGGTGACTACTACCTCTGGGGCTATTTCAGGAATAGGGGATAGCAGAGTTGTTCGGGGAATTCCCGGATTTTCGGGATCATACCCTTCTACTTCGGAAGTTGCAGGGGCAGAAGAAGAGGAACCAGCTTCGAGAATAGTTTTTTGTTTAGACTTCCGTCTCTCTTCTTCCATGGCCTCAGCAATAAGGCGGCGCCCTTCAGCTAGGCGCTCCGATTCATCATCTCTCAAGTATTTCTCCATCAGTTTATCTTCATCGAGGGAATCGACCTTAAGTTCCTCTTTTTCCCACTCGACAATCTGATTCCATACTTGAACTAGAGTGGATGGATAGTCCTCGATCCAAGAAATGTTTCGGCTACGAATAATATGTGCGAAGAATTCAATCATTAGTTCGCCGAAACCCTGAATATCAGCCTCCGCCTCTGATAGTTGCTTGCGGGCTTCCTCCGCAGATTTAATAGCACACTCCACGTTGCCCTCGGCCAGGGCAGCCCTATTCTCTGCCTCCAACAGCTTTGAAGCCAAGTCGGCATTCTTCTTTTCTAATTCAGCACTCTTCTCTGCTAACTCGGCGTTTTTCCGTTCAAGCTCAGCATAAGCAAGGCGTGTCTTAGCAGCTTCTGACTTGGCCTCGTCAGCTTGCTTTTTTAGTTCAGAGCGCTCCTGAGTGTGAGACTCAAGCAAGTCATGATAACGCTTTTGCATGTCCTCGAATTGTTGTTTGAAGTTAGAAGCGTCCCTTTGAGCGACAACTAACTGAGCTTGAGTGTCTTCTAAATCTTTTCCTAGAGCTTTTAAGGCCTTAGCATCCTCCTCTGCGGTCTTTTGCATTGAATTGGTATTTGTGATTAGAGTGCGGATGATTCTAGAAAGATTGCGTGAATACTTGAACATCTCGGTATATTGTTTTTCCACCGCATCAATCTTTGCTTTGGCTTCATCTGCCCAATTAGAAGAAATAGGTTCAAGAGTAGGTAAAAAAGTCAAGGTCTCGAAGTAGTGCTCGGGAAATTGCTCCTCTAAATATGCCAGCTTTACTGCAGTTCCCGCATCTAGTGGGGGAGGAGCGGGAATTGATAATTCGGTGTCCCTGTGTGAAGAGGATTCAGTAGTCTCCTTGTCCGTTCTAGGTCGTTTAGTGGCAGGGACCTTGTGCTTACTTCGAGACCCAGTTTCTTTTGGAGGAGTTCTCTCTCTACTGCGCTTTTCATGGGAAGAAGTGGAGTCTTTAGATGGTGGTCTGTCCTCTTCCCTGCGGCTCTGATAACCCTTGTATTTCTCTTGTTCTGGCCGAACTGGTGAGCGAGAACGTGAGGGTCGAGAGCGATAAGGATCATAAGGCCTTCTCTCATCCTTGCCGCGATCATCACGACGATCATGTTCGACATCCTGAGGAGGATTGGACATGCTGCGACGAAGCTTTCTTATATCATAGTAAAATCGAGACATCGTACCTGCACGGTAAAACAAAAAAAGTTTAGAGTTAATGGATTCACGAAGAAAGAGGTGCAATGGATTCTAATGCTATTGTGTAAATTGTATCCTAAGTGGTGTGTTTCCCCCCAACCGACCCGAGTCTGAAGCTAGACTAGTACGAGTAGGCTCTTTGGCCTTAGCGGGAGTGGTCTCTTCGGAAGAGGTGAAGACTAAAGGATCCTTCCTGAAATCCTCTGAAGTGTATATAGTCTCGGGTAAGGGGAGATCCCCCAAACCCTGAAATATTTGCTCATTTGTACCAGGAATATTCCCCTCGGAAGCATTAAGTGGCGACTCTGCTGGGGATGTTGACTTTCTCAGAGAAGTAGCCTCCTCGGGGGCAGCATATCCTTCTCGATGCCTTTTGGCCAGGTTAGCCAATTCGTCATCTTGTGTAGAAGATGGAGAAGGTGAAGCTTGAAGAGGCACTGTAGGAATTCCCGAGCCTTCTCCTGTCTCTGGAACCACCTCCACTGGAGGAATGTATGCATAAGGGACCGTCCCATGACCGATGCTACGAAAAACAGATAACAACCCATGAAAGTGAAGGTATTCGTCTTTAAGGACTTCGTCGATAGTCAAGAATTTCTGATCGCCATTAAGAAGTTGGTGCATCCGATCAAAGAACACCTGATCTGATATCTGTTTGGGGTTGTCGACTGCAAACAAAAAGGAAAATAGGTCAAGGTGATGATTTAAGTGTATAGAGTCCGGATTTAGAAAATCAGTGATTTACTTGATTTTGTCCATCTACTGGCGCATCCAGGTTGTCGCTTCACGTAGAACCATTCTAGTCTGGAGTCTCCAGCTTTACTGCTAAATGGTGCAGAGATTATCTTCCTTTTTGGAACTGATTCAAAGTAGCAGAAAGATGGAGTCTCCCGAGTCCGATGCTTGAAATTATAGAAGAAGTGAACGTCATCGAACGTGAGCTCTATGCCTAAGATTTCACGATATGCTATGTACAAGGTGTGCAAATAGGCATATGAATTGGGATGCAACTGCATGGGGGCAATCCGCATTTGTCTTAAGAAATCAACGATGAAAGGAGAGAATGGAGGAATGGCGCCGACCATGCACATCAATCGAGTGACCGCCATATATCCTTCTGGAGGGTTGTGGGGACGGTCAGAGCGTGAAGGCTATAGAGTGTCCCTTTTCATTATCCCGTATTTTAAGCAAATTCGGACAAGTCGATCGTTGTCGATTGTTGATTCAACGGAGTCTGAAGGTGATTCCAATATAATGGACGATCCAAATTCATCAGGGGCTCGATCGTCACCAATCCCTCCTTCCTCCTCAAAACCCAAAGAAACTTCGTTCTCTGAAGACGCCTCGTTGCTTTCTCGATTTCCAACCCTATAGTCTGGGCCCTCACTATCCCATTCTGGATCCGAAGGAGAAGATATATCCTCGAGAGTGATTTTGTTAGAAGTTTCCGGGGCTTCTTTCCTCTCAGCTAGTCTGGAAGAGCGTCTGGGTCGCATTGTCATAGAACTATTGAAGAAGCAATAGCACGAATTAGAGTAAATTAGCCTTTACCCCCCTGTGCATGTGTGTGAACTAAAATGTGTGCGGCAAATGTGAGAAATGCAAAGTAAAGGTGCAACAATGTAAGACGAAACTTTGAAGAGAAAGTGATGGTCAGAGTAGTTCTTAATGTTCTTTTATGTCCGCAAGGCACTATCCTAACTATTCATGAAGTTGGGAATAATATCTTTTAAATAGTTGGACGAGAGTTCGTGTTTTGGATTGAGCAGTTTTCGGTTCGGATGCAGACACCAGGTTCGGATCGGATAAGCAAAGGCTCATACTCAGAGAGATATATCCGGATCGGTTCGGAGATTGACACTCGGAGCGGGTCGGATTAACCTGGATAACCAGACCCTTGTTCTTTCTTTTGTTTCAAAACCAAGTCCGATCCGAGCGCATAAGTCTTGACCTCCATTTTATTCATAGATCCGACCCGACCCGGTCAAACAAGTTAAGTCTCATTTCTTTGCCCTATTGCTCCGACCCGATCCGGCTCTGTGAATTTCTCTCTTTTCTTTTTTTCCTACTGTTCCCCTACCTGAACCGATCTTCTTCAATTTCCTTCCTCTTCCTACTCTTAAGTAGCGAAGCCAACTCGAAATCTCAAGCCTTAATTAAAGTCGAGAGATTAAGCACTCAAGTATTCAGTAACGAGTTTCAATACCCTCCTCCAACGCCTCGAAATGGCGTCGATGCCATTGACGACGAAGGCGGAGGATGGAGGAAGCCGTGGTGATGGAATTATTCAATTACTTTGCTAGAATCGTTCAAACTAGCTGCAGATGTAAATTAAAAGCGATTATGGCAACGAGATTCAAGATTACAAGACTACCTATGTATTTGATTCGAAGATGGAAGTGAAAATTTTGAAGTTTCTTGGAAAGACTAAGGCTTCGATGTGGAATCGGTTCGGATGAGCAAGAACAGTGAATGAAAGAAAAGAAGAGAGATGAAGTAAATTTATATATAAAAAAAAACAGGCTGGCTATTCGTATTCCCAATCGGAATGGCTCGAAAAGCCCAGTGACACAGCTTGGCCCACTAATCCATCGCAAAGTACAGGAGGAAGGAGATATGTTCGGGTCGGAACCCAAGCCAGAAATCCGTTCGGGTCGGAGCCCGAACCGAACAGGATAATGAACGATAACTTGACATGTGAATTCAAAAGGAAGGATGAAGGTATTGTGCCATGGCAATCATGGTATGCTACGTTTCCAACAGAAGCATCCTTTGAGGGGGCAAAGTGTTAGCCTACTTTGTGGACTAGGCAACACAAAGTCAAGATATCAAGCATTAAAGAGCATTTCAAATTAGAAAACTTCGGTTCGGATCGGAGAGACCATCACTACTCAGATCGGAGAAGACGCTACAGCCTCGATCGGACAGCTGCAATCATTCGGGTCGGATTATAGCAACGTATCGGTTCGGATCGGAGGGCAATCTTCTTCAAAATGGATCGGAAGGCCACCCAGCTGCTACAGAGACGGTTCGGAGGAAAAGCAGAATAAAGAGAAGAGAGAGTTGTTGTCACCAAATCAATCCGGGTCGGATTGGATATCCCGATCAGAACCCCTGATACATATACCTCCGACCCGAACCCATTTTCCATACTGTCCCCCCTGCATAAGCGCCTGAATATCCGGATCGGCTATGACCAGTTCCTACCCATAACGTTCATTACTCTGATGCGTTGTCAATACAATAATTCATCCGAACCCGAAGCTAGTGGGATGGACGACACGTGGCTCCGACCCGGATCGGATTTTGAGCAAATTCACACCTATAAATACCCCGTCTGGAGACAAAGAAAAGGATCTTTAGGCACTTCGAGAATTCAATCACCTCCATAATCCGAACTCCAGTACTCCCGGAGAATCCAAATCTTCTTTCATTATTTGTTTTAGTCAATTGAGTGAATATAAGTGAGTTGTGAGTGAAGTCAAGTGAAAATTACATTGTATTTGCAACTGAATCATTGAATATAGTAAAAAACAAGTGGACGTAGGCATTTCTTCGCCGAACCACTATAAATCCTGTGTGTTCATTCTTATTTTTATCTCATCTTATTTGCTTTTACTCAATTTGGGTGTTAGAACCACTTTTTGGTCTAACAGTACGATTCTTTCGCATACATAATGGACGCATGCCACTATCATGGTTTGCATTAAGGAGGTCAATTGAATCCGTAGACCGCCTGATTTTGCATTAGATAGAGACCATATACACACAATTCTTACATATGTTCATACAGCATTTGAAATCTTTTAAGGACCATGGTTGCTAAGGATTGATGGTTGAGTAGATGGATGAGTGGATGGTAGGATACGTTCTTCTTGACTTAGAGATTTCGGGGATGAAATCCTTTAAGTAGGGGAGAATGTAACACCCCGAATTTTTGAATAATCGAATTAACTAAATTTAAGAATAACTAATCTCAGATGTGAGAACTAAGGGAAACGGGTTGCGCCATTGTGTTCGTCTCGGAATTCTGGTTGAGATAGAGTCTGAGTTTGTGTGAATTGGACTTCGTATGAAGAAGTTATGGCGATCGGAAGTTTCAGAAAATTCAAAACAGATTTCAAAAAATTCAAATTTCAGAGTAAGATGGGCTAGGCGGGAAAATTCCCGCTAGGGCCAGGTCGACCTACCCTGACCAGGTCGACCCAGGGGTCGATCTGGGGGTCGACCTGCCCCCCCCCCCCCCCCCGGCAGTTTTTATTGATGACATGTAAATGACTATGTGCTGACTCATTAGGGTTTCTGATCTGCTCTGATTGGTTAGGATTAATTCTGGGATGATCGGACAGCCTAAACTAATCCTAAACTCTATAAGAAGAAATGTAGACTCAAACCATAAAATCAAATAAAAATTAGATCCATGGCCTCCATGCCGTCACCTTGGAACTTAGAATAGCCGCCGCCAATTAGAGAGGAAGAAAGCAAATCAAATTCAATTCTATTCAACTCTAACAACGAATCTTCTTCAAAGGAAAGATAATTCAACTTCAGAACTCAGAATTCAGAACTCAAGACCTTCTTTGAGTTTTGAGTTCAATTTCCTTAATAAAATAATTTGCAATTTAATTGGATTAAGCTATGATGTTGAATATATGGTTATGGTCTGAATTATTGACCGCATGTTATTATTTACGTTGTAAAATTGTGATGATATCATATATGTTGTAAATTCAATGATGTTATGTTGTGATGTTATCATCTATGTTGTAAAGTTTTAATGCTATCATCTATGTTGTAATTCTATGATTGGCTTATGTATAATCAAATCATCATGTTGTTCATATGCTAGTTTGGTTATGTTGATTCATATGATAAATCATATGTATGTATGCAAGTTCAGGTGTTGATTTAGATGTGGATCATATGAAAGTTAGTAAAGATTATGTATAACCTTACAAGTTTCATGACATCTATTTTAGATCTAAAGTTAGGCTATGACATGTGTAATTCTACATGCTAGTTTACATGTTTAGATGTAAGTTTACACCATTGTTATGTTGCATAAATCAAATATCCAAGTTTATATAAATATACGAGGTTGGAATATGAATCATGTTATGTAAGTTTGTTTTAATTTCCTATGCAAGTTTACACCTTTAGATGTAGATTTGTGACATACATGATTTATGCAAGTTTGTGACCATTACTTAAACAAGTTTACACCTTTAGATTTGGATCTATGACATATGTAGTTTTATGCAAGTTGTAACTTTGGCCTATGCAAGTTTATTATGTAGAATATCATTCACACATGCAAGTTCACACCTTATGTTTAGATCTAGTTTCAGTTATATGTATGTTGTGAGGTTTTCTCTTTATTCCATGAGTTAGACTATTCAAGTCTAACGTATATTTTACGTTAAACGAATGAACGTACAACGTGAGGTAATGGGATAATATTAAAAGATTTAATTGGCATAAATGCCTTAAAAGGCATAAAATAAATTTGTGATTAAAATTGGTATGATTTTACATGCCATAAATAGATGGACATAATTGAGTCAATTATGGCCATAGTTAAATTTGGAATTGATTGATAATTTGAATAGGGAAATTAATTCAAATTGGGGAATGATTAATTAGGTGTAATTAATCGTCTAAGACACGAGGTTAGGCTCTTTTGTGGTGTAAGACTGCCCGGACCCGCCCGGCAAATCCAGCCGCCACAAATGCCAGTCTAATGTGCGAGGTCATAGGCATAAATTAAATGCGTAACAACTGTAAAGACATGACGTTAGGCTCGTTTGTGGTGTAAGACTGCCCGGACCAGCCCGACAAATCTAGCTCCCACAAATGCCAGTCTAATGTGAGAGGTCTTTATATGGTTATGGTCTTAATGAATTAAGAAACACTTAACCAGATAAACATGTTGTGGGACATGAGGGGGTTAAGTGGGTGCCTTGGGTGGAATGTGGAATATAGTGGGTGCCATTTGAAATATGATAAGAAACACTTAACCAAAATTGAAACATGTAAGTGAACATGAATAAGAAGAGGGTTAAGTGGGATGTACTAGAGGGGACCAAGCTTAGGTGGATAGCTTGTTTCAATTAATGGGGGCCCGTTTCAATCAGTAACCCATAAGTATCTTTGTGGGCTCGACCCAAGTCGAGGACGGGAAACGCATACTGAGCTTGACTGTAAGAGGCCAAACCAGGTTAGCGGTGGCAACGCAAGTCCAACGGGTTCATATGCGTTTGTGGACCCGGGCTGGTAGGTAAGACATTGTTGCATCGTGCAGGTATAAGTCGTGCATTATTGGTACTATCGGGTTGCCACTTTGGGGAGTGATACACCCCACTGTGGGGCCAGCACGGGTATCTACGAGTTAAGGGGGCGATCGAATGGGGAGGATAGTGGATACGACTAGTGGAGATAGGAGCAGACGACACCTATGAAGACTGCTAGGAGTATAACTACCATATTATGAATAAATATCGTAATTAGAATGGGGAGGCTAGTGGGTACACCTAGTGGAGATAGGGGCAGACGACACCTACGAAGGTAGCTAGGGGTACACTAAACTACCATTATCATTATTAAATTCTGTAGGCGTGATCACCGTTAGGGTGACTAGTGGAGGTGTAGAATAGTAATTATCATATGGTGGATTAGGGGTGCCTTTAACGAATAACATGGTTCATCTTATTTCCTTGTTTGTTCTGTCATACCCAATTGTTCATAGTCATTTCCTTATTTTCTAGCTTATGCCTTAGCCTAGTTATTTTGGTAACTATATTGTTAAAGTTATCGCACTCGCCAGACTTTATGTCTAACCCCCTTTGTTTCCACCTCTTTTCATCCTCCCCCCCTCAGGTTTGCAAGGAGGGAATACTACAACTTAGTGTCGATTTCTTTTAGTTGCTTGAGGAGAGTAGATGTATCGCTAGGGACTCTCTCATCTTTATTGCTTTGCTTATGCTCAATGGGGATTTATGCATTTATGTTAATTAAGTATTTGCTTCTTTATGTACTTTGAAGTTTTTGGAAAGACTACCGATCCAGTTGTAATGGTTTTGGAAACTACCTATGTAAACTCGTTTTGAGTTATGATGAAATAAAAAAAGTTTTATCTTTCGCTGTGTTGTTTTATTTATTTATTCTTGTAATTTGTCTGTTCTATACAACAATAACGCTTCATGGACATTGATGCATTCCCTTACTGAGTGACATTAATGAACGTGGGGTGTTACACTTTACTTCCAATAATTACCCTTTTTTAACTACAGTGAAGGGTTGGTTTTTGCAGAACCCAATCCAAACAATACATCGTCTTTCATATTTGTCGATGTACCCCTACTTCTCTTAATACTACAAAACCGTCCTTCTTTTAAACCCTACCCGTAATTCTCTAAATCGCCTTTACTTCCAACAATTACCCCTATCTTTTTACTACTGTGAAGGGTTGGTTTTTGCAGCACCCAATCCAAATGATTCATCGTCTTTTATATTTGTTGATCTACCCCTACTTTGCTTAAACTACCCCTACTTCTCTTAATACTTCAAAACAACCCTTCTTTTTAATCCTACCCCTAATTCTATAAATAGCCCTTACTTCCAACAATTACCCCTGTTTTTTAATTTTGTGAAGGGTTGGTTTTTGCAGCACCCAATCGAAATGATTCATCATCTTTCATATTTGTCGATTTAACCCTACTCTGCTGAAACTACACCTACTTCTCTTAATACTTCAAAACATTCCTTTTTTTAATCCTAGCCCTAATTCTCTAAATAGACCTTGTTTACAACAATTACTCCTATCTTTTTACTACTATGAAGGGTAGATTTTTGCAGCACCCAATCCAAAAGATTCATAATCTTTCATATTTTCGATCTACCCCTCCTATGCTTAAACTACTCGTACTTCTCTTAATACTTCAAAACAACCCTTCTTTTTAATCGTACCCCTAATTCTCTAAATAGCCATTACTTCCAACAACTACCCCTATTTTTTAACTACTGTGAAGGGTTGGTTTTTGCAGCACCCAATCCAAATAATTCATCATCTTTCATATTTTTCAATTTTCCCCTACTCCTCTTAATACTTCAAAACGGTCCTTCTTTTAAATCCTACCCATAATTCTCTAAATAGTCCTTACTTCCAACAATTACAACTATTTTTTTACTACTGTGAACAGTTGGTTTTTGCAGCACCCAATCAAAATGATTCATCATCTTTTATATTTGTCGATCAATCCTTACGATGCTTAAACTACCCCTACTTCTCTTAATACTTCAAAACAGCCCTTCTTTTTAATCCTACCCCTAATTCCATAAATAGCCCTTACTTCCAACAATTACCCCTATTTTTTAACTTTTATGAAGGGTAGGTTTTTGCCGCACCCAATCCAAACGATTCATCATCTTTCATATTTGTCAATCTACCCCTACTTCTCTTAATACTTCAAAACCGTCCTTCTTTTAAATCCTACCTATAATTCTCTAAATAGCCCTTACTTCCAACAATTACTCTTTTTTTCTACTACTATGAAGGGTTGGTTTTTGCAGCACCCAATCCTAATGATTCATCATCTTTCATATTTGTCGATCAACCCCTCTTATGCTTAAACTACCCCTACTTCTCTTAATACTTCAAAACAATCCTACTTTTAAATCCTACCCCTAATTCTCTAAATATCCTCAACTTCCAACAATTACCCATTTTTTAACTACAGTGAAGGGTTGGTTTTTGCAGCACCCAATTCGAACAATTCATCATCTTTCATATTTGTCGATCTACCCCTACTTCTCTTAATACTACAAAACAATCCTTCTTTTAAATCCTACCCGTAATTATATAAATATCCCTTACTTCCAACAATTACCCCTATCTTTTTACTACTGTGAAGGGTTGGTTTTTTAAAGCACCCAATCGAAATGATTCATCATCTTTTATACTTGTTGAACTACCCCTACTTCTTTTAATAATTCAAAATAGCCATTATTTTAATCGTACCCCTAATTCTATAAATATCACTTACTTCCAACAATTACCCCTATTTTTTTTACTTTTGTGAAGGGTTGGTTTTTGCAGTACCCAATTGAAATGATTCATCATCTTTCATATTTGTCGATCTACCCCTACTATGTTTAAACTACCCCTACTTCTCTTAATACTTCACAACAGTACTTCTTTTAAATCCTACCCCTAATTCTCTAAATAGCCCTTACTTCCAACTATTACCCTTATCTTTTTACTACTGTGAAGGGTAGATTTTGGAAGCACCCAATCCAAATGATTCATAATCTTTCATATTTTTCGATTTACACCCCCTATGCTTAAACTACCGGTACTTCTTTTAATACTTCAAAACAGCCCTTATTTTTAATCGTACCCCTATTTCTCTAAATAGCCCTTACTTCCATCAATTACCCCTATTTTTTAACTTCTGTGAAGGGTTGGTTTTTGCAGCACCCAATCCAAAAAATTCATCATCTTTCATATTTGTCGATCTACCCCTACTTCTCTTAATACTTCAAAACAGTCCTTCTTTTAAATCCTACCAATAATTCTCTAAATAGCCCTTGCTTCCAACAATTACTCCCATTTTTTTAATACTGTGAAGGGTTGGTTTTTGCATCACCCAATCCAAACGATTTATCAGCTTTCATATTTGTCGATCAACCCGTAATATGCTTAAACTACCCCTACTTCTCTTAATATTTCAATATAGTCCTTCTTTTAAATCCTTCCATTAGTTCTCTAAATAGCCCTTACTTCCAACAATTACCGCTTTTTAACTACTGTGAAGGGTTGGTTTTTGAAGCACCCTATCAAAACAATTCATCATCTTTCATATTTTCGATCAACCCCTACTTCTCTTAATACTTCAAAACTGTCCTTCTTTTAAATCATACCCCAAATTCTCTAAATAGCCCTTACTTCCAACAATTACCCCTATCTTTTTACTACTGTGAAGGGTTGGTTTTTGCAGCACTAAATCCAAATGATTCATCATCTTTTATGTTTGTCAATCTACCCCTACTATGCTTAAACTACCCCTACTTCTCTTAATACTTCAAAACAGCCCTTTTTTTAATCATACCCCTAATTCTCTAAATAGCCCTTACTTCCAACAAATACGCCTAATTTTTAACTACTGTGAAGGGCTGGTTTTTGCAGCACCCAATCCAAAAGATTCATCATCTTTTATATTTGTCGATCTAACCCTACTATGCTTAAACTACCCCTACTTCTCTTAATACTTCAAAACCACCCTTCTTTTTAATCCTACACCTAAATCTCTAAATAGCCCTTACTTCCAACAATTACCCCTATTTTTTAACTTCTGTGAAGGGTTGGTTTTTGTAGCACCCAATCGAAATGATTCATCGTCTTTCAAATTTGTCGATCTACCTTTACTATGCTTAAACTACCCCTACTTCTCTTAATACTTCAAATAGTACTTCTTTTAAATCCTACCCCTAATTCTCTTAATAGCCCTTACTGCCAACAATTACCCTATCTTTTTACTATTATGAAGGGTAGATTTTTGCAGCACTTAATCCAAACGATTCATAATCTTTCATATTTTTCGATCTACCCCTACTATGCTTAAACTACCCGTACTTCTTTTAATACTTCATAACAACCCTTCTTTTTTAATCGTACACATAATTTTCGAAATAGCCCTTACTTCCAACAATTACCCCTATTTTTTAACTACTACGAAGGGTTGTTTTTTGCAGCACTTAATCTAAACAATTCATCATCTTCCATATTTGACGATCTACACCTACTTCTCTTAATATTTCAAAACAGTCCTTCTTTTAAATCATACCCATAATTCGCTAAATAGCCCTTCCAACAATTACTCCTATTTTTTTACTACTGTGATGGGTTGGCTTTTGCAACACCCAGTCTAAATGATTCATCAGCTTTTATATTTGTCGAACTACCCCAGCTATTCTTAAACTACCACAACTTTCTTAATACTACAGAACATCACTTCTTTTTAATCCTACCCCTAATTCTCTAATAGCCCTTACTTCCAACAATTACCCGTATTTCATAACTTCTGTGTAAGGTTTGTTTTTTCCGCACCCGATCCAAACGATTCATCATCTTTCTTATTTGTCGATCTAACCCTACTATGCTTAAACTACCCATACTTCTCGTAATACTTCAAAACAGTCTTTCTTTTAAATTCTACCCCTAATACTCTGAATATACCTTACTTCCAACAATTACCCCTATCTTTTTACTACTATGAAGCGTTGATTTTTGCAGCACCCAATCCAAATGATTGATCATCTTTCATATTTTTCGATCTACCCCTCCTATGCTTAAACTACCCCTTCTTCTCTTATTACATCAAAATAGCCCTTCTTTTTAATCGTACCCTTGATTCTCTAAATAGCCCTTACTTCCAACAATTACACCTATTTTTAACTAATGCGAAGGGTTGGTTATTGCAGCACCCGATCCATACGATTCATCATCCTTCATATTTGTCGATCTACCCCAACTTCTTTTAATATTTCAAAACAGTCCTTCTTTTAATTCCTACCCCTAATTCTCTAAATAGCCCTTACTTCCAACAATTAACCCTATCTTTTTATTACTGTGAAGGGTTGGCTTTTGCAGCATCCAATCAAAATGATTCATCTTCTTTTATATTTGTCGATCTACCCTTACTATGTTAAAACTACTCCTACTTCCCTGAATACTTCAAAATAGCCGTTTTTTTAATTGTACCCCTAATTCTCTAAATAGCCCTTACTTCCAACAATTACCCCTATTTTTTAACTACTGTGAAGGAATTTTTTTTGCTGCACCTAATCCAAACGAATCATTATCTTTCATATTTGTCGATCTACCCCTACTACGCTTAAACTACACCTAGTCCTCTTAATAATTCACAACAACACTTCTTTTTAATCCTACCCCGAATTCTCTAAATATCCATTCCTTCCAACAATTACCCCTATTTTTACATACTTCATTGAATACTTAAAAACATCCCTTCTTTTTAATCCTACCCCTAATTCTCTAAATAGCCCTTGCTTCCAACAGTTGCCCGAATCTTTTTACTACTGTGAAGGGTTGGTTTTTATAGCACCCAATCCAAACGATTGATCATCTTTAACTTCCAAAAATTACCCCTATTTTTTAGCTACTGTGAAGGGTTGGTTTATGCAACTCCCAATCCAAACGATTCATCATCTTTCATATTTGTCGACCTACCCTACTATGCTTAAACTATCCCTACTTCTCTTAATTCTTCAAAAAAATCCTTCTTTTTAATCCTAACCCTAATTCTCTAAATAGCCCTAACTTCCAACAGTTACCCCTATTTTTTAGCTACTCTGAAGGGTTGGTTTTTGTAGTACCCAATCCAAACCATTCATCATCTGTAGTGGCCCCCAAATCCGTAATATCAGAGTTGACTACATACATCATACATCCAACCCAAATATCATGAAAATACGAATCATTTTGTTTTTAGAAGAAAAAGGTAGAAGAAGAACAGAAATAACAACACAGAATCTCACATTGCAGTGGAACAAAATATAACATATCATTTCTTTTGAAATACAAAATTTGTACTGTGTACACTTATCAATATCATAGTACAACACTTATAACACAGCAGAGTTACACTCTATATAACTAACACTAAAGCCTCCTGCTCCAAGCTCCTTCAGATAAATCTTTAAAATCCTGAACTACTTGATTGCCCATACAAATTTAGGCACCCAAGATATTAGGTAAAACAAGACAAAATAAACTCTGGGTCAGTCATGGTAATGGTATGAGTAATCAATTTAAAACAGTTTCAGAAACTAAATGATATCTCATAAGACCACGCCGTATAACACGGAACAGGTTTTTCCCTTATGAAAATCCAAAACCCTTGATTTAGCTTTCAACAATCCTTTTGAAAGAAAATGATAATCTTTATATCAAAACGCTTTTGATATTATGATAATGTCTAAATCAAATAAATAACAATCTAGTGGAACGTTTGCATCTCACGTTCCATATGTATAACATACAATCAAAACCGCGAACACTTATTGGGTAATGAATTTCCAACTATGACAATGTATGGAACCACCTTCCGATAGTATATCTCTAGAGGAGAATACACTGGGTTCAACAAGAATATCTTGCAACCTGGACACATGACCGACCACTCATTTCGCTTGAGTGTATCGAATGTATATGACCAACGGTTGGGATCAGCAACCGTTTCCCGAATTGGACAGCATCAAATAGAATAAGGAATTAAATGAATCTCTAGATAGGGGATGATACGCCCTAATGGAAGCTACCCACGTAGCCATGCTGCCTGCCCTGATTTTTGTCATTTCCCCGGTTGTTAAGGCCTGAGGCTACGATCTACTTCTCATTCATTTATAACACAATCACTTTGAATGTCACGTTGTCAGATCCATTAATCACTAATTTGGTTTATACAAATATATTCTGGATATTTTGCTAAGGGAATAAATCCATTGCCACCATATATATTTATACATACCAACATATTCGATGATTGGAAATACTTTGTCAGACATTCGTCCATATACGTTCGTTCTAGTATTGAACGAAACCGAAGGCACCATTAATGGAAAAAGCCCTTGCACTCTACTCCGTCTCTGATTTCCTTCATATAATCTGATTCGCAAGGCTACTGCCAATACGAAGTGGTTCTCATATAATAATCCAACTGGTCTCTCCATGTTGACAACGATATTTGCAAACACTTCGATAGACGGTTATTTAACTATCTAAGGAAAACAAACATCCATTTATAGCATCAAACAATTTCTAGACCCTTAATTAACCGTTTTCCTATTTCTTCTTTGTATTCGAATATAACATGTTCAAATATAAGAATAACTTGTTTAACTTGTTTATAAACTAATTGAATTCCATTTTTCAATTCAAGTTCCATATTCGATTTCGAATATAAATTTACAAATCCAATGCACTTTTCAAAGTCTTAATACGATTCAAAACTTGATTAACTAATTTCTCTTCTGCTAAGTTAATTCTGTTCAATAATCAAAGATATGATTATTGTTTAAAAAATTATTTCTTTTACTACACTTGAGTTCAAATTTATTTTATAACTCAAGTCTAGATTTTTCTAATGAAGATTCGGATTTTATTTGCTTAAAATCCTTTTATTAATTTAAATAAACCGTTATGGTTTTTAATCGATTATAGCGCTGTTTTTCTGAAAATTTGATATTGACATAACACAAAATCTATAAGACGAAATCTAGATTTTTCTCTTCCATTAGAAAACTTTTTTCAAATCGGTTTTGACGATTCTTGTTTTAAACAATTCCGACTTCAATTGACTTCTGTATACTCAATTGAAGTTCGAAACGCCAATTTACGAACTGCAGCGCTGCGGCGACTTAGTTTTAACTATATTTATATATATAAATGTTTAAACTTCGTTTTTAATAAATTCAACTCCATTCTGGTATATTTTTAATATATATCAAATCAGTTTCCCAATTTAACATCATATTCCCGATTTTCTAAATTTATCAATTTTTCCTAACTCGGTAATATATATTTCATACTTCGATCTTCTATATTCAAATTCCATTTCAATTCTATTTGAATTCTATATTCAAATTCCATTTCAATTCTATTTGAATTCTATATTCAAATTCTATTTCAATTCTATATTCAAATTCCATTACAACTCTATTTGAATTCTATATTCAAATTCCATTTCAATTCTATTTGAATTCTATATTCAAATTACATTTCAATTCTATTTTCAACACATTTTCCAATTTCACTTTATAAATTCTTCCTTGAATTTAAATTCCTAAATTATCCAAAGATAATTTATCTTCCTAAATTATAAACATCGTTTATAATTTAACTTCCTTTTTTTATAAAGCTAAAACAAGTTTCCATTTTGAAATCTATTTAAAAACCAAAATCTCATTTTGGAGTATTCTCTTTATCAACACTTATATATATAATTATACAACCTATTTTCATGTTTTATCTCTGTTTCTATTTTAAATATCCTAATTGGGAAAAATCAATTTTTTTATAAATCCGACAAAGTCGAAATCAAACATAAATCCTAAGGATTTATTCATATTCATTTATATTCCGAATATCAGAATAAAGTTAGTCGTATATTATTTAAACCGATTCTAAGTTCTCACTTTAAATTCAGTTTTGAATTTAAATGTTTAAATTATCTAAATGGTAATTTTTCACATTTCTATTTACAAACAACATTATTAAACAAGTCTCGCTGTCAAATAAAAATAATTCTTCTTTGGAAAAATATATTTTCCTTCCGAAAGTCACACTTGTATTTCTATTTTCTGAATTATCCAATGCTAATTCATTTTACTTCATTTATAAACTTTGTTTATAAATGAACTATTTATAAACTTCGTTTAAAAAGTAACTACTTGTTTTATTTTTCAAAACAAGTATATATTTTAAATCTATTTAAAAATTCAAATTCTATTTTAGAAAAATAGAATTTCCCTTTTAAATCTCAAATACCCCTTTCAGGGTATTTTCATAAATTAACACTTAGGCCTAGTGATATTTAAACACCAAACAATCAATTGTTTATTTTAGGTTTTCTAACACATCATATATGATAGTATATATGCAAACAAATAAACAAACAGGTAATATATTCTTGAGGAATCCAGTCGGATTCCTCCAACTCGTTTTCCTGCATCCACAGACGTTAGTCAACTTAGTAATACCCATCCCACTTCGAGGCAGGATATCGCGGTATGAAGGTCATCCACTAATATATATTTGCGGGGCGCATAGGGAAATCATCCGCTTTGAAACTGCGGGCATCCGCTAAAGAGATTGCGGGAACAATCCAATGATCAACCCAATATATATATATATATAATAGTCAACCCTAAATAACTAATATATTTGAATCAACCAAAAAGCATTCAAACAAGCAACAACAATTATTATTTTAATGAAAAAAAATAATTCTAAATAGAAGGTGAGTGAGATTTACTCACCTTAGCTTTCCTTTGTTGAATATCTTGTTAAATGTCGTACCGTTGCGTCCAATTGTCCAGAATGAATCTACCTATCCTCTGCGATATTTTATATTGATTGATTAAAAAATTATTCAATTAAATTAACTATTAACAGTAATAAATAAATTTACTTATGTGTTTTAAAATTAGAAATGAATACCTTAATCCTTTTCTGTCCCAGTCGTTATAACCCCTTCGAACCAGCATTACCGTCTACCATCCAACACACTATTGCATTCTTACCACAATGTCTCCGAACACTGCCATCATCCTATAAAAAGATTATCACTGATATACCATTGCTATGCCCGTGTCCGCTTCCTGCTGCTGCATCATCACTATCGGAATACACCAAACCCACCAGCTTTACTGTCTCGACCAACCCTTTCAATCTTGCAGCCTTTTCCTGTCGAGTCTCTGCCATCCCAATGCACAGATCGAACCCCAACATCCACTGCCGATAACCCCTAATCACCTCGTCCAATTCCCTTCTTTAATCCGCACCACCTCCTTGGTCATAGTCATCGCGACAATTTCCTCATCTTCAAGTCGAGCTACAGGACATCAACTCCTGTGTAATCGCTGTTTTCAATTTTGATTCCAGGAACTGAAAAATTCGAACCCCACCCCGGTATTTTATCGGATAATCTCAAAGCATCAGATCCGCATTAAATCCATTTTCTACAACTTACTGGCACCCTGTGATAACCACCCATATGTAGGCGCGTCGATCGAGCTTCAAAGGGATCTCCAGTTTTCAGGTGAATCGCGATTTCGAGTTTGGGTTTCTCGAAGAACAAGGCGTCGTATACTTTTGATTTGAGGAATTGGGAAAAGAGGGGCACGACTATTTATATAAGTATATAACTGCGAAGAGGAGAATTGTCCATGTTTTTCATTTGGTTGATATATATTTAGAACCGCAGAAAATAAGAGGAGAAGGGTAGCTGTTGTGTTGTAAGATTAGGCTCCTCATATTTTTAGTTTTATATTTTATTTTGATTTGCACTAAGGTGATTTTAACCCCTTTAAATACCGCATGTTATTGAGCTCCTATTTAAATGCAACAACCAGCATTTCTACGGTAATAACACTATTTTGAAAACTCTGGGACAAGTACCGAAGCCCCATTCGATCGTATGGAGCAGATACCAATTTTAAATCGATATAAAATAAATTCAAACCAATTAATTCCCTTATAATAAATTATTATTATTATCTTATATATTCACACAAAATTTTGTGTTGGTCATCTGAATCAGTTTGGTACTTGTTTAAATCTTCGAATATAATTATATTTCGAATTACGATAATTCTATATATATTCTAAATTAACTTATATTCGAATTTTAAATCGGTAGCTCAATATAAAAATTCCTTTGTATTCTCAATTAAATATTTAAAAATCATATTAAGTATTTAAAATAAACTGTTCAAATATCCGTGTCGTTGCATTCTTCCTCCCTTAAAAGAATTTCCTCCCCGAAATTACTAAGGTAGAAAAGTGCTTCAAAGCCATTAACTTTTCAAACTCATTTATGTTGAAGCCCTACATTTCAACTTTCAACTAATTAAGTTCAAGCAAAACTTTTTGTTTTCATTCATTAGATTCGAATGATCTATAATTAATGCATTTACATCCAATACATATTCCATTAATCTATTCAAATTGATTCGAGTCAATTTATTTACTTCGATCCATTTAACTTGCTTTTGCTAAATTAAAATTCCAGAGTTCAAATTCCCTGATTTTTATTTCAAATCCTTTTGAAATCCCTTAAATATATAGATATATTTATTTTCGTTTCAAATTCAAAACATTTGAATTTTCAAACCAGCTTGTGTCTTTTCAAACAAATCCTTCAAAAACTTTTCTAAGGTAGTAATCATCACTTAGAAACTTGAAAATGAACACCGATGATGGTCGACTCATCATCGGAATTATTTCCAAGTCACTGAGGAGTGTTCAGTGCTTTATCACCTCCAAAATCCATTCAAAAAATGGTTTTCATTCAAAAACCTTCCAAAACAAAGCTATATACTTTAGAAAATATTTTCCATCTTCCTAGGATTTTATTCTAAAATTCTGGTTTGAATTTAACTTTAATTCATCTCATTTGTATTTCATTCATATACAAGTTACATTTGGTTATATATAACCATTTCAAATTTTATAATCTCATCAGATTATAATAACGACCAATACGTCCATAATATAATAATTCCAGAAAATTATTTCTTTTTATATAAAAATAAAGTTTCGTGTAAAATTAATTCATTTACCCACTTTAAAACAATACTATGTCTAGCCTTTTGTTCAAGTATTTATAAACTCTTATCGACATCGTGGCGTCCCACGATTCGATCAGAATTCATAAACCACTCAACAGACTAGCCAATACAATATAAAACTACTTTCATATCAATTAAAAAATACGCGCTCTCGTATATATGTATATATATACACTCAACTCATTCTTGGGTGCTACTGACCCAATCTCTAATGAGCACATTCCACCAAGCCTAGGTATTCGCTCAACCTAAGATCTGATACCAACTGTAGTGGCCGCAAATCCGTAATATCAGAGTTGACAACATTCATCATACATCCAACCCAAATATCACGAAAATACGAATCATTTTTTTTAGATGAAAAAGGTAGAAGAAGAACAAAAATAACAACACAAAATCTCACATCGTAGCGGAACAAAATATAATATATCATTTCTTTTGAAATACAAAAATTGTACTGTGTACACATATCATTATCAGAGTACAGCACCTACAACACAGCGGAATAACACTCTATATAACTAACACTGAAGCCTCCGGCTCCAAGCTCCTTCAGATAAATCTGTAAACTCCTGAACTACTTGACTGCCCGTACAAATTTAGGCACCCAAGAGTTTAGGTAAAACAAAACAAAATAAACTCCGGGTCAGTCTTGGGACTGGAATGAGTAAACAATTTAAAACAGTTTTAGGAACTAAATGATATCTCATAATACCACGCAGTATAACACGGAACGGGTTTTTCCCTTATGAAAATCCAAAACACTTGATTTAGCTTTCAAAAATCCTTTTGAAAGAAAAGGATAATCTTTATATCAAAACTCTTTTGATATTATGATACTGTCTAAATCAAATAAATAACAATCCAGTGGAAAGTTTGCATCTCACGTTCCATATATGTAATATACAATCAAAATCGCGAGCACTTATTGGGTAATGAATTTCCAACTATGACAAGGTATGGAACCACCTTCCGATAGTGTATCTCTAGAGGAGAATACACCGAGTTCAACAAGAACATCTTGCAACTGGACCACACATGACCGACCACTCATTTCGCTTGAGTGTATCGAATGTATATAACCAACGGTCGGGATCAGCAACCATTTCCCAAATGGGACAACATCGAATAGAATAAGGAATTAAAATAATCTCTAGATAGGTGATGATACACCCTAATGGAAGATACCCACATAGCCATGCTGCCTGCCCGATTTTTGTCATTTCCCGGTGGTTGAGGACTGAGGCTATGATTTACTTCTCATTCATTTATAACACAATCACTTTGAATCTCACATTGTCAGATCCGTTAATCACTAATTTGGTTCACACAAATATATTCTGGATATTATGCTAATGGAATAAATCCGTTGCCACCATATATATTTATACATACTAGCATATTCGATCATTGGAAATACTTTGTCAGACATTCGTCCATACACGTTCGTTCTGGGATTGAACGAAACCGAAGGCACAATTTCCGTTAATGGAAAAAGCCCTTGCACTCTACTCCATCTCTGATTTCCTTCATATAATATGATTTGCAACGCTACTGCGAATACAGAGTGGTTCTCGGATAATAATCCAACCGGTCTCTCCATATTGACAACGATATTGGTAAACACTTCGATAGCCGGTTATTTAACTATCGAAGAAAAACAAACTTCCAATCATAGCATCAAACAATCTCTAGCCCCTTAATTAATATTTCATTAATTAAATCACCGCTCTATTTCCTTATCAATATTTGTTAACCAAATATTTTCTACAATCGTCTTGACCCTTTCCGCTATTTGGAAAACATTTCCATATATCGCCTCCTTTTATTTTCAATACGTAGAAAATATATTCTATTTATAATTGGAAAATATTCCAATTACTTATCTCTTTCACGACCATTAATTTTTTAGACTTAGGAAATATTTATAATCATATTTCCAAAATTTCACTTCCTTGGGTTAAAACGAATGTTGTGTAAAACATCGTTATGACAACCCAAAACACTGCATTCAACTAACTCTTATTCAAACATTCCTCTTCGAGACTGGATCTTGCTATTTATCGATTAAAAACGAACTCAATCAAGTTGGGGTATAACTACCTCTCAGACCTTGAAAACGGACAAGACCACATACCTCGAATAATTAATATCATATAAAACAAATTCTCCATTTTTAAAATTTATATACATTTCCCTTTCTATTTCTAGATTTTCGATTTCCTTTTTATTTATAATATTCTATTTTCAAGTTCGTTTCCTCATCGAATTCTATATGTATCGATACATTGATTTCTAACTATCAAAATTTCTTAAAAATATTCTAACTCCATAAATTTCCAGAAAAATTCTCCATAACCTCCTTTTTACGGGGTTACAGGAAAAAGTCAAACCTTGCCACACAGGCCTATCCATTCAAAAATAAAAATAAAAAGCCAAGCGGCTAGCCGATACGGCGCATAAAATCTCATATTCAATTGAAATACATCCCTTTTTGTCGAGCATTCTAATTATATTTATCTTCATATACTTCATTCCAAACCTGCTTAACCTATATACATCTACTCTCAATTCATCTCAATTCAATATAGTCGTTCTAACTCATTGTTAATTAATTCATTAATCAACTCTTCGCCTATTTCCCTTTTTTATTTGAACATGACATGTTAAAATATAATTTCAACTTTCTTATAAACTAATTGGATTCCATCTCACTTATATTTCATATTCGATTTCGAATATAAATTCTCAAATCCCATTTATCTTTCAAAGTTCAACTTCAATTCAGAATTCCATTAACTAATTGCTAATTAACCGTTTTCCTATTTCTTATTTGTATTTGAATATAACATGTTCAAATATAAGATTAACTTTGTAATGACCCGCAGTCTACGCATCGAAGGATCGTAGAATATTTCTTTCTTTCACATACTGAGTCGTATGGTCATGTAACTTTGGGAGACAACTATTGGAGTCATTTCCCGTGTTCACGATTTTTGCCAATTTTTAAATAACTGTTTTGCCCCTAGCTGATACTGTTTTGGCAATAACTTTGACTGGAAAGCAATTTTGACCTGAAACCACTTCTATTAGATTCGTTTGATGGTTTACAATTCCGCAGAGTGGTCACATTAGCCAAACTGACTCACCGTTTAGGAGATATGGCTGAAACAAGTTTCAGATAGTGAAAACAGCTTAATTGGGCACAACCGGGTGATTAACAGCTAGGCCTAACGGGGGATTTAGGGAATAGAGGTATTTGAGGGCTGCTAGGGTTAGGATTTTGGTTTTTCACTTATTTTGCAGTCTAGATTTTTCTAATGAAGATTCATATTTTATTTGCTTAAAATCCTTTTATAAATTTAAATAAACCGTTATAGTTTTTAATCGATTATGGCGCTGTTTTTCTGAAAATTTGATTTTGACATAACACAAAATCTATAAGACGAAATCCAAATTTTTCTCTTCCATTAGAAAACTATTAACAAATCGGTTCTGACGATTCTTGTTTTAAAGAATTCCGACTTAAATTGAGTTCTGTATACTCAATTGAAGTTTGAAACGCCAATTTACGAACAGCAGTGCTGCGGCGAGTTCGTTTTAATTATATTTATATATATAAACGTTTAAACTTCATTTATAATAAATTCAGCTCCATTCTGATATATTTTTAATATATATCAAATCAGTTTCCCGGTTCAACATCATATTTCTGATTTTCTAAAATTGTCGATTTTTCCTAACTCGGTAATGTATATTTTATACTTCGATCTTCTATATTCAAATTCCATTTCAATTCCATTTAAATTATGTATTCAAATTCCATTTCAATTCTATTTGAATTCTATATTCAAATTCAATTTCAATTCTATATGAGTTATATATTCAAATTTCATTTCAAATTTATTTGAATTCTATATTAAAATTCCATTTCAATTCAATTTAATTTCTATATTCAAATTCCATTTCAATTCTTTTTGAATTCTATATTCAAATACCATTTCAATTCTATTTGAATTCTATATTCAAATTCCATTTCAATTCTATTTTCAACAAGTTTTCCAATTTAACTTTTTAAATTCTTCCTTGAATATTGCTTATAAGTTATCCAACGATAATTTATCTCCCTAAATTATAAACATCGTTAATAATTTAACTTCCTTGTTTTATAAAGTTAAAACAAGTTTCCATTTCGAAATCTATTTAAAAACCAAAATCTTATTTTGGAGTATTCTGTTTATCAACACTTATCTATATAATTATAAAACCTATTTTCATGTTTTATCTCTGTTTCTATTTTAAATATCCTAATTGGGAAAAATATTTTTTTTTATAAATCCGACATAGTCGAATTCAAACATAAATTATGAGGATTTATTCAACTTCATTTATATTCCGAATATCGGAATAAAGTTAATCGTATATTATTTAAACCGATTCTAAGTTCTCACTTTAAATTCAGTTTTGAATTTAAATGTTTAAATTGTCTAAATGGTAATTTTTCACCATTCTATTTACAAACACCGTTATTAAACAAGCCTCGCTTTCAAATAAAAATAATTCTTCATTGGAAAAATATATTTTCCTTCCCAAAGTCACACTTGTATTTCTATTTTCTGAAGTATGCAATGCTAATTCATTTTACTTCATTTATAAACTTCGTTTATAAATGAACTATTTATAAACTTCGTTTATAAAGGAACTACTTGTTTTATTTTTCAAAACAAGTTTTTATTTCAAATCTATTTAAAAATTCAAATTCTATTTTAGAAAAATAGAATTTCCCTTTTAAATCTCAAATACCACTTTCATGGTAGTTTTATAAATTAACACTTAGGCCCAGTGATATTTAAACACCAAACAACCAATTATTTATTTCAGGTTTTCTAACACATCATATATGACAGTATATATGCAAACAAATAAACAAACAGATAATATATTTTCGAGGAATCCAGTCGGACTCCTCCAACCTGTTTTTCTGCATCTACAGACGTTAATCAACATAGTAATACCAATCTCGCTTCGAGTCAGGATATCGCGGTATGAAGATCATCCACTAATACATATTTGTGGGATGCATAGGGAAATCAACCGATATGAAACTGCGGGCATCCGCTAATGAGACTGCAGGAACAATCCAATCATCAACCCAATATATATATATATAATACTCAACCCCAAATAACTAATATATTTGAATCAACCAGAAAGCATTCAAACAAGCAACAACAATTATTTTTTCACCGAATAAAAATAATTCTAAATAACAGGTGAGTGAGAATTACTCACCTTAATTTTCCTTTGATGAATATCTTGTTAAATGTCGTACTGTTGCGTCCACTTGTCCTGAATGAATCTACTTATCCTCTTCGATTATTTATATTGATTGATTAAAAATTTATTCAATTAAATTAACTATTCACGATAATAAATAAATTTACTTATGTGCTTTAAATTCAAAAATGAATACCTTACATCATGTTCTGTCCCAGTCGCTATAACACCTTCGAACCAGCATTACCGTCTACCATCCAACACACTATCGCATTCTTACTGCAATGTCTCCGAACACCGCCATCATCCTATAACAAGATTATCGATGAAATATCATTGCTATGCCCGTGCCTGCTGCCTGCTGCTGCATCATCACTATCGGAATGCACCAAACCCATCCGCTTTACTGTCTCGACCAACCCTTTCAATCTTGTAGCCTTTTCCTATCAAGTCTCTGCCATCCAAAGCACAGATCGAACCCCAACATCCACTACCGATAACCCCTAATCACCTCGTCCACTACCCTTCTTTAATCCGCATCACCTCCTTAATCATAGTACATCGCGACAATTTCCTCCTCTTCAAGTCGAGCTACAGGACATCAACTCCTGTGTAATCGCGGTTTTCAATTTTGATTCCAGGAACTGAAAAATTCATACCCCACCGCAGTATTTTATCGGATCATCTCAGAGCATCATATCCGCATCGAAACCATATTCTACAACTTACTGGCAACCCTGCGATAACCACCCATACGTAAGCGCATCGATCGAGCTTCAGAGCAATCTCGAGTTTTCAGGTGAATCGCAATTTCGAGTTTGGGTTTCTCAAAGAACAAGGCGACGTATACTTTTGATTTGAGGAATTGGGAAAAGAGGGGCACGGCTGCTTATATAAGTATATAACTATGAAGAGGATAATTGTCCACGTTTTGCCTTCGGTTGAAATAGATTTAGAACCGCAGAAAATAAGAGGAGAAGGGTAGGTGTTGTGTTGGATGATTGGGCTCCTCTTATTTGTAGTTTTATATTTTATTTTAATTTGCACTGAGGTGATTTTAACCCCTTTAAAATACCGCATGTAATTGAACTCCTATTTAAACGCAACAACCGGCATTTCTATGGTTATAACACTATTTTGAACGCACTGGGACAAGTATCGAAGCCCCATTCGATCGTCTCGAACATATACCAATTTTAAATCGATGTAAAATAAATTCAAACCAATTAATTCCCTTATAATAAATTATTATTATTATCTTATATATTCACATAGGATTTTGTGTTGGTCATCTGAATCAGTTTGGTACTTGTTTAAATCTTCGAATTTAATTATATTTCGAATTGAGATAATTCGATATATATTCTAAATTAACTTATATTCGATTTTTAAATTGACAACTTAATATAAAAATTCCTTTATATTCTCAATTAAATATTTAAAAATCATATTAAGTATTTAAAATAAACTGTTCAAATATCCGGGTCGTTACATCATCTTTCTTGTTTGTTGATCTACCCCTACTATGCTTAAACTATCCCTACTTCTCTTAATACTTCAAAACAGTCCTTCTTTTAAATCCTACCCCTAATTCTCTAAATTGCCCTTACTTCCAACAATTACCCCTTTTTTTAACTATTGTGAAGGATTTGTTTTTGTTGCACCCAATCCAAACGATTCATCATCTTTCATATTTGCCGATCTAACCCTACTATGCTTAAATAACCCCTACTTCTCGTAATACTTCGGAACAACACTTCTTTTTAATCCTACTCCAAATTCTCTAAATATCCCTTCCTTCCAACAATTACACCTATTTTTTTACCTACTTCTCTTAATACTGAAAAACAGCTCTTCTTTTTAATACTATCGCTAATTCTCTAAATATCCCTTACTTCCAACAATTGCCCATATCTTTTTACTACTATGAAGGGTTGGTTTTTGTAGCACCCAATCCAAACGATTCATCATCTTTAATATCTATCGATCTACCCCTACTTTGCTTATACTACCCCTACTTCTCTTAATACTTCAAAAAAGCCATTCTTCTTAATCGTACCCCTAATTCTCTAAATAGCCCTTACTTCCAAAAATTACCCCTATTTTTTAGCTATTGTAAAGGGTTGGTTTTTGCAGCACCCAATCCAAACGATTCATCATTTTACATATTTGTCGATCTACCCCTACTATGCTTAAACTACCCCAACTTCACTTAATACTTCAAAACAATCCTTCTTTTTAATCCTACCCCTAATTCTCTAAATAGCCCTTACTTCTAACAGTTACCTCTTTGTAACACCCCGTATTTTTTGAGAATATTAAAATAACAAATTAAAGGATAATTTATTTGAAAAAGAACAATGGGAAAAGAATGATGTTTAGCATTGTTCTAAGGTTTGTAAGCAAAAGACTTAGTAGCTCATTTGGGTGGAACATGTGACATGCATACAAGAGTTACGGAGTTCGATCCCCGCCAGCGCCATTTTTTTGTTTTAGGGGAATAGTTAAAAAATGGCTTAGTGTGAACGCAGTTCAAAAAGTGGTTTAGTGTGAAAATGGTTAATTATGAAGAAGTTATTAAGCTATGAAGTTTGTATGCATATGAGAGAAATATATATATATATATATATATATATTAAATAAACAAATATTCAAAGAAAAAGTTCAAAACAACGAATCGGGAGGGGGAATAGCCGTACCGCACCATTTTCGGAGTCGAACCGAGCCCCGTTGGGTCAACTAAAGGTCAATCCAGGGTGTTTGGCTGCCAACCTGTGGCCTGATTCACCCTAAGGGCTGATATGTCATCTGAGTGGTCCAGATCAGTTCTAGGGTTAATCCTAAGGCCTAAATAACTTCCTACACCTATATATACACCCTAAGACCTAACCCTAATTCATAAATATTATCTATGACACCATTATACTGTCAAATTCTCTCTTAAACCCTAGCCGCCGCCTTTAAATCAAATCTCAAGTGTTCAACTTCAACTCAAATTAAAGATTAGGGCTTCTACAACAGTTCAAGAAGATAAATCAGCAACACCGCAACGTTTCTACACCAATTTCAGTGCATAATTCTATTCTTTAACCACGAAAGGTGAGTACGGTTATTTTCACAATATAATGGGATTAAAAGTAACATGATGAAGTTGTAAAGAGGATTCTTATGTATGTATGTAATTTAAATCTCATCCATGTCTTCACCTTTTTGATTCATGTCATCACATGCCTATGTTTCTATGTAAAGTTCATACGTTTTCATGTTGAATCTGTCATTATGCCTCTATGCCAGTTTACATGGCCCTTTATTTCATGATGTTGTGTTAATTCCAATTTTCTATGACTTGATTCTCTCTTCTTATCCCTATTCCTTTTATTTTTGGATCTAGGCTACCTTCGAGCCTATGTTAAAAATATGCGCGAATGCATATATGTGGGAACGATGGGAATATGTGAAATATGGAAAATTGGATAATTTGGATAATGGGATAATATGTGAAATTGGCATATTTGGGTATGAATTACATGGAATTGATGAAATTGCCTATAATTGTAAATTTGTAATTGAGGCTAATTAATATGTAATTAGTGATAATTTGGAATAGGCAATATTATAAACATGATTACATGTTTAATTGGATATACATGACATGAAAATTGAATATGGGTGAAATACGATTATTAATAAACCTTTGACACGAGGTTATGCACAATTGTGGCGTAAGACTTCCCGGAACCGCCTGGCAAATCCAACTACCACAATTGGACGTCTAACGTGAGAGGTCAAAGGAATGAATTGTAGGCGTAACAGTTCATGACACGAGGTTAGACCCAGTTTGGGGCGTAAGACTGCCTGGAACCGTCCGTCAAATCCAACGCCCATAAAGTGTTCGGTTTAATGTGGGAGGTCATGCACCGTTTGTCATAAGGAATGAATTAAGGAATACTAACCATAATAAGACGTGGGTATGGTTAGAGGGTTAAGTGGGGTGACATGTAAATTATGACATGTAAATATGGACTTAACCGAAATAAGATAAGACATGTACATTATGACAGGTAAGTATGGACTTAACCATAGCATGTGTAAGACATGGACATTTAAATTAAAATGGTTAAGTGGGAGAAAAACCTAGTGGGGACCAAGCATAGGTGGTAGGCTTATGTCGGATGGGAACCCGTTTCAAGTAGTAACCCGTTTGAGTATCTAATTGGGCCCGGTACTAGGCCGGGGTTGGGGCACGCTTACTGGACTTGAATGTAAGCGGTCAAAACGTGAATAGCGGTGGCAACGCAAGTCCAATGGTTCATGTGCGTGCATGGGTCGAGGTTGGTAGGTAAGACATTGTTTCATCATGTAGGTATGGTCGTGCAATTAATGTTGGTATCGGGGTTGCCACTTTGGGGAGTGATACACCCCACTGTGGGGCCATCACGGGTGCCTATGGGGTTTAGGGAGCCGATCGAATGGGTAGGGTAAGGGTACCTTAGCGGCGGTAGGAGCAAGCCGGCACCTATGATAGCAGCTAGGTACAAGTAACTACCAAGTTTTTCATGTGGGTACAGTTAGTGGGTGTAACACCCCACGTCCATTAATGTCACTCACAAACGGAATGCATCAATGTCCATGAAGCGAAATTGTTGTATAGAACAGATAGATTACAAGAATAAATAAATAAAGCAACACAGCGAAAGATAAAACTTATTTTGTTTCATCATAACTCAAAACGAGTTTACGCAGGTAGTTTCCAAAACCATTACAACAGGATCAGTAGTCTTTCCAAAAACTTCAGAGTACATAAAGAAGCAAATACTTAATTAACATAAATGCATAAATCCCCACTGAGCATAAGCAAAGCCATAAACATGAGAGAGTCCCAAGTGATACATCTACTCTCTTCAAGCAACTGAAAGAAATTAGCACTAAGTTGTAGTATTCCCTCCTTGCACACCTAAGGGGGGGAAAGGAAGACAAGAGGTGTAAATAAAAAGGGGTCAGGCATAAAGTCTGGCAAGTGCGATAACTTTAACAATATAATTATCAAAATAACTAGGCTAAGGCCTAAGCTGGAAAATAAGGAAATGACTGTGAACAATTGGGTATGACAGAACAAACAAGGAAATAAGATGAACCAAGTCATTCGTTAAAGGCACTCCTAATCACTATAGGATAACTACTATACTGCACCGCCACTAGTCACCCTAACGGTTGATCCCGCCTACAGAACTTAATAATGATAATGGTAGTTTAGTGTACCCCTAGCTACCTTCATAGGTGCCGTCTGCCCCTATCTCCACTGGGTGTACCCACTACCCTCCCCATTCTAATTACAATATTTATTCATAATATGGTAGTTATACTCCTAGTTGTCTTCACAGCTGCCGTCTGCTCCTATCTCCACTAGGCGTACCCACTACCTTCCTAATTCGATCGGCTCCCCAACTCGTAGATACCCGTTCTGACCCCACAGTGGTGTGTATCACTCCCCAAAGTGGCAACCCGATACCACCAATAATGCACGGCTTATAACTACACGATGCAACAATGTCTTACCTACCATCCCGGGCCTACACACGCATATGAACCCGTTGGACTTGCGTTGCCACCGCTAACCCATTTTGGCCTCTTACAGTTAAGCCCATTATGTATTTCCCGTCCTCGACTTGGGTCGAGCCCCAAATATACTTATGGGTTACTGGTTGAAAGGGGCACCCATTGCTTGTCACAAGCTATCCACCTAAGCTTGGTCCCCTCTAGTATATCCCACTTAACCCTCTTCTTATTCATGTTCACTTACATGTTTCAAATTTTAGTTAAGTGTTTCTAATCGTATTTCAAATGCCACCAAAGGCACCCTCTAAATTCCACTTGTCACCCAAGGCACCCACTGAACCCCCTCATGTCCCACTACATGTTTATCTGGTTAAGTGCTTCTTAATTCATTAAGACCGTAACCTTATAAATACCTCCCACATTAGACTGTCATTTGTGGCAGCTGGATTTGCCGGGCGGGACCGGGCAGTCTTACACCCCAAACGAGCCTAACCTCGTGTCTTTACAATTGTTACATATTTTATTTATGCCTAAGACCTCCCACATTAGACTGGCATTTGTGGCAGCAGAATTTGCCGAGCGGGTCCGGGCATTCTTACACCACAAAAGAGCCTAAGCTCGTGTCTTAGACGATTAATTACACCTAATTAATCATTACCCAATTTGAATTAATTTCCCTATTCAAAATTATCAATCAATTCCAAATTTAACTATGGCCATAATTGACACAATTATGTCCATCTATTTATGGTATGCAAAATCATACCAATTATCTTCACATATTTATTTTATACCATTTAAGGCATTCATGCCAATTCTCAATATTAAATCTTTTAATATTATCCCATTACCCCATATTTTACATTTGTTCGTTTAATGTAAAATATATGTTAGACTCGAATAGTCTAACTAATGGAATAAAGAGAAAACATCACAACATACATATAGATAAAACTAGATCCAAACATAGGGGTGAACTTGTATGTGTGAATGAGGTTCTACATTTAAAACTTTCATAGGCCAAAGTTACAACTTGCATAAAACTACATATTTCATAGATCCAAATCTATATGTGTAAATTGTTTAGGTATTAGTCACAAACTTGCATAGATCATGTATGTCATAGATCTACATATAAAGGTGTAAACTTGCATAGGCAATAACCACAAACTTGCATAACATGATTCATATTCCAAACTCATATATTTATATAAACTTGCATATGTGATTTATGGAACATAACAATGGTGTAAACTTACATCTAAACATGTAAACTAGCATGTAGAATTTAGCATATAACTCACACATGTCATAGCCTAACTTTAGATCTAAAATAGATGTAATGAAACATATAAGGTTATACATAATCTTTACTAACTTGCATATGATCCACATCTAAATCAAAACCTAAATTTGCATACATACATCTGATTTATCATATGAATCAACATAATCAAACTAGCATAGGAACGACATGATGATTTGATTATACATCAGCCGATCATAGAATTACAACATAGATAATTGCATTATAACTTTACAACACGGATGATAACATCACAACATAACATCATTGAATTAACAACATATATGATAACATCACAATTTTACAACATAAATAATAACATGCGGTCAATAATTCACATCATATCCATATAATCCACATCATAACCCAATCCAACTAAATTGCTAATTATTTTATTAAAAAAATCGAACTCACAACTTAAAGAAGGTCTTGAGTTCTGAAATCTGAGTTCGGAAGTTGAATTAGCTTTCCTTTGTAGTAGATTCGTTGTTAGAGTTGAATAGAATTGAATTTGATTAGCTTTCTTCCTCTCTAATAGGCGGCGGCTATTCTAGGTTGCTAGGTGACGGCATGGGGCCATGAATATAATTTTAATTTGATTTTAGGGTTTGAGTCTACATGTCTTTTTATAGAGTTTAAGATTAGTTTAGGCCGTCCGATCACCCCAGAATTAATCCCAGCCAATTAGAGCAGATCTGAAACCCTAATGAGTCAGCATACAGTCATAAACAGGTCATCAAACAAATCTGCCCAGGGGGGCAGGTCGACCCCCAGTTCGACCCCAAGGTCGGCCCTATGGTCGACCTGGTGAGGGTGGGTCAACCCCCAGGTAGACCCTGTGGTCGACCTGGCCCTGGCGGGAAATTTCCCGCCTAGCCCATTCTAACTCTGAAATTTGAATTTTTGAAATCTGTTTTTTAATTTTCTGAAACTTCCGATCGCCATAACTTCTTCATACGAAGTCCAATTCACGCAAACTCAGAATCTATCTCAACCAGATTTCAGAGACAAACACAATGGCGCAACCCGTTTCCCTTAGTTCTCTCATCTGAGATTAGTTATTCTTTAATTTGTCACTTTTGTGTTAACAGAAATACGGGGTGTTACATTCTCCCCTCCTTAAAGGATTTCGCCCCCGAAATCTCCAAGTTAAGGAGAATGCATATCCTACCATCCAAACAACCATCTACTCAACCATAAAACACAGGCATACGTTGTCCTTATAAAATTCCTAATGTTGTATGAACATATGCAAGAAGTGTGTGTATATGCTCTCTATCTAATGCAAAATCAGGCGGTCTACTGATTCAGTTGATCTCCTTAATGCAAACCATGATAGTGCCATGCGTCCATTATGTATGCGAAAGAATCCTAACGATACATATTATTTCTACATGTGTGCACAACCGTTCACCAAAATGCAACATCCATTTGATAGTACAACCATTATACATCCATTACTTAGATATGTACACACGTTTATATGCAATATGCAATATGAAGTGACTGAGTCGATCTAGTGCCTAAGGTGTGTGTATATGCGTCCACGAGCAACCACTAGCACCCACTTGCATCCACATGCATCCATCATACATAACATGTCTCAAACACATGTTTCAACCATAGGGCTTCCTTATCTTAAGGTCAAAGATACTAGCGAGAGGACATACTAAAGATAAAGCAAGTACAAGCTAAGAGATAAAGGAGAAATTAAAAGACATAACCTCGAAAAGAAAAGGATACAATGAATGCATCTTCTCTTCCGTCTCCCAAGTAGTGTTGCTCTCATCGTCTCCCCATTGCACTTTGACTAGCTTTACCTTTCGATTCCTCAACTTCTTAATCCCCGACCAAAGAATGCATGTAGGAGTTCGTCGAATCATCGCATCACGCTCTATCTCCACCTCTCTAAGCAAGCTCGGCTCTACCACTTCCACGATCTCGTGCAAGCATTTCCTCAATTGTGATACATGGAATACGTCGTGCACACCACTGAGTGTCTCGGGCAACTCTACTCTATACGCCATCTGTCCAATCTTCTCCATGAAAACTTCTTCTTTCCATCGCTTTTCTTGGAACCTTCAATTCTTGTACTGCTGCCACCTTCGCGGGATCCACAGCTACCCTTTCCTTAGAGACCACGTGCCCTAAGAATCCTGCCTTCTTCCTCTAAAAAAATATGGCATCAACATAGGGTTCTAACTAATCCATTATCTCACATCCCACTCGAGTCATCTCATAACCCTATTGAATCTAACTCGGGGCAGCCCATACCATCGAATAGTCTTATCATGTCACGGCTGCACATCACTTCTCGAGAAAACCAAGATATCATGCAATGAAAATCGCCACAACTATTTTTCTCACACAAACCATCCTAGTCGAACTCGACATTCCCCAAGCACAAGCCCCAAAGGCCTAAACTAATATCAGACAAGCACCCAAGGAATATCTCCTCCGAATTCGGACAATCTACGTGAGTTGATACTAGTAAAGTAACCAAACAATTGAGAACCCCACCCCGATATACTATGTCTTATGAACCCCTTCTCAAGCAGCTCCCCTACTTGCTTATTGAGCTCCCTCCTCTCACGCGGAACCATGTGGCGTACTGGCAGAGATACTGATTTTGCACTGTCTACAAGATAAATACAAAAGTCTATGTCATGCCTCAGGGGTAAATCTCGAACATCTTTGAAGACGTTACTATATTCATGGACCACACGAACAGATTTCAGATCATCACTGGATACGTCAAGAGATTCTAGGTAACTAAGCATTACTGGACCTCTAGTGTCACAAGAAATATCAAGGGTCTTTCAACAACGAGTCAAAAATCTAACTACCCTTCTCTCAAAATCTAGGATAACACCGTATCTAGTTAGCCAATCCATACCTAGAATCAAGCCGTAGCCCATGAAACTAAGAACAAAGGCGTTGCATTCTAACCCAACGCCCAAGATAGACACTCTCAAATACCGACAAATCATGGAAAGATGAGCCGAACCACCAAAGTTTGTAGACTACTATGGGGTCCGAAACTAGACTAGTATTTAGGTGCAGTGTTTTAACTAACGAAGCAGATACAAATGAGTGTGATATGCCAGAGTCAAAAAAAGTACGAACAAGATGATCAAACAGAAAAACTAAACATTCAACGGAAATTATTCTACCTTGTTCTTGCAACGGTGGTTCCACGAGAGCCTAAACTTGCCCCCTTGCCTTCCCTGATGCCATAAGAGCCTGCACTTGTCCTTGGGCAGTCCTTAACTAGATGACCTGCCCCTCCATAGTGGAAGCAGCCGGTCTTCTTCTTTTTCCTACAGTCTTTACTCAAATGGCCTAGTGTTCCACAATTAAAGCACTTCTTCTTTCCCTTGCCATTGTTGTCTTTACCACCTTACTTTTTTTGTTGTTGCTGTTGCGATTTTTGATCCCCTTTATTCTCGGGTGCTTTATTAGCATTGGCGCCTTTCTCCTCTTCATGCATAAGCACCATATCAACTAGCCTCTCAAAGGTGGCCCCCATAGGGATGTGGGTCATAGTTAACCCATGTAGTGGCTCATTCAAACCCTTAACAAATCTCAGGGCCTTCTTTTCTGGTGTATTCACCAAGTCCAAGCCAAATCTTGCCAACTGATTGAACTTGTTGACGTATTCTTTCACTGACAGATTCCCTTGCTTCAACGCCAAAAACCTTTCCATGTATAGATTCTCCTCAGACCATGAGAGAAACTTTGCCTCAAACCTATTCCTGAAATCTGGCTATGTATTAACTGGATGCTCCCCATTAGTGACTTCCCCCCAAAACGAAACTTCGTCCTTCATCAACCAAGCAGCCAATTGGACCTTCTTACAATCGTCCAAATCTAAGATGCCAAACAGATCCTCCACTTCTTTCAACAAATTTCTAGCTTCAAGGAACGTTTCAGTCCCACTAAAAGATTTTCCACCCATCGAACGAAAGTCTTTACATATCCTGGAGAAAGTATCTCCACGCGGAGGAATGACTGGAGCTGGAGTAGGAGGAGGACGAACATTGGCTGGACCCGCGGTAGCGGCCCAAGCCTCGAGATATTGACGAAACCAACCAGGTACATGAACACGCTCTGGTATCTCAAATGCTCCAGACATGCTGAAAAGGAAAAGAAAGAGTTTTAAAACAAGGGAAGCGAAAGAGGGACGTATGGCTTGCGGGGATTATGCTCTTTTAAGTAAACATTCCTTGAAAATAGCTTCTTTAAAACAAGTTTTTGAAATACTTTCTAGGAAAATAATACTTTTGAAAACACTTTTCAAAACTTTTTATCAGTTCTTGTAACCCTAGCTCTGATACCACGTGTAACACCCCACGTCCATTAATGTCACTCACAAAGGGAATGCATCAATATCCATGAAGCATTATTGTTGTATAGAACAGATAGATTACAAGAATAAATAAATAAAGCAACACAGCGGAAGATAAAACTTATTTTATTTCATCATAACTCAAAACGAGTTTACACAGGTAGTTTCCAAAACCATTACAACAGGATCAGTAGTCTTTCCAAAAACTTCAAAGTACATAAAGAAGCAAATACTTTGTTAACATAAATGCATAAATCCCCACTGAGCATAAGCAAAACCATAAACATGAGAGAGTCCCAAGCGATACATCTACTCTCTTCAAGCAACTGAAAGAAATCGACACTAAGCTATAGTATTCCATCCTTGCACACCTGAGGGGGGGGGGAAGGAAGACAAGAGGTGGAAAGAAAAAGGGGTTAGACATAAAGTCTGGCGAGCGCGAATACTTTAACAATATAATTATCAAAATAACTAGGCTAAGGCATAAGATGGAAAATAAGGAAATGACTGTGAACAGTTGGGTATGACAGAACAAACAAGGAAATAAGATGAACCAAGTCATTCGTTAAAGGCACCCCTAATCACTATAGGATGATTACTATACTGCACTAGCACTATTCACCCTAACGTTTGATCCCGCCTACAGAACTTAATAATGATAATGGTGGTTTAGTGTACGCGTAGCTACCATCATAGGTGTCGTCTGCCCCTATCACCACTAGGTGTACCCACTACCCTCCCCTTTCTAATTACAATATTTATTCATAATATGGTAGTTAATACTCGTAGCTGTATTCATAGGTGCCATCTGCTCCAATCTCCACTATGCGTAACCACTACCTTCCCCGTTCGATCGCCTCCTTAGCTCATAGATACCCGTGCTGGCCCCACAGTGGGGTGTATCACTCCCAAAGTGGCAACCCGATACCACTGATAATGCATGGCTTATACCTACATGATGCAACAACGTCTTACCTAACAGCCCGGGCCCACACACGCATATGAACCCGTTGGACTTGCGTTACCACCGCTAACCCGTTTTGGGCTCTTACAGTCAAGCCCAGTACGCGTGTCCCGTCCCCGACTTGGGTCAAGCCCACAAAGATACTTATGGGTTACTTGATGAAACGGACCCGCATTACTTGTCACAAGCTATCCACCTAAGCTTGGTCCTCACTTGTACATCCCACTTAACCCTCTTCTTATTCATCTTCACTAACATGTTTCAAATTTTAGTTAAGTGTTTCTAATCGTATTTCAAATGCCACCCAAGGCACCCTCTAAATTCCACATGCCACCCAATGCACCCAACTAAACCCCTCATGTCCCACTACATGTTTATTTGGTTAAGTGTTTCTTAATTCATTAAGACCGTAACCTTATAAAGAACTCCCACATTAGACTGGCATTTGTGGCAACTGGATTTGCCGAGAGGGTCCGGGCAGTCTTACACCACAAACGAGCCTAACCTCGTGTCTTTACAACCGTTACGCATTTAATTTATGCCTAAGACCTCCCACATTATACTGGCATTTGTGGCAACTGGATTTTCCGGGATGGTCCAGGCAGTCTTACACCACAAAAGAGCCTAACCTCGTGTCCTAGACGATTAATTACACCTAATTAATCATTCCCCAATTTGAATTAATTCCCCTATTCAAAATTATCAATCAATTCCAATTTTAACTATGGCCATAATTGACTCAATTATGTCCATCTATTTATGGTATGAAATATCATACCAATTATCTTCACGTATTTATTTTATACCATTTAAGGCATTTATGCCAATTCTCAATATTAAATCTTTTAATATTATCCCATTACCCCGACGTTGTACGTTTGTTCGTTTAATGTAAAATATACGTTAGACTCGAATAGTCTAACTCATGGAATGAAGAGAAAACATCACAACATAAATACAGATTTAACTAGATCGAAACATAGGGGTGAACTTGTATGTGTGAATGAGGTTCTACATCTAAAATTTGCATAGGCCAAAGTTACAACTTGCATACAACTACATATGTCATAGATCCAAATCTAAAGGTGTAAACTTGTTTAGGAATTAGTCACAAACTCGCATAAATCATGTATGTCATAGTTCTACATCTAAAGGTGTGAACTTGCATAGGCAATAACCACAAACTTGCATAACATGATTCATATTCCAAACTCATATATTTATATAAACTTGCATATGTGATTTATGCAACATAACAATGGTGTAAACTTACATATAACATGTAAACTACCATGTAGAATTTAGCATATAACTCACACATGTCTTAGCCTAACTTTAGATCTAAAATAAATGTCGTGAAACATGTAAGGTTATGCATAATCTTTACTAACTTGGATATGATCCACATCTAAATCAACACCTAAACTTTCATACATACATATGATTTATCATATGAATCAACATAACCAAACTAGCATATGAATAACATGATGATTTGATTATATATAAGCCGATCATAGAAGTACAATATAGATGATAGCATTATGCTTTACGACATAGGTGATAACATCACAACATAACATCATAGAATTTACAACATATATGATAACATCACAATTTTACAACATAAATAATAACATGCGGTCAATAATTCACATCATATCCATATAATCCACATCATAACTCAATCCAATTAAATTGCTAATTATTTTATTAACGAAACCAAACTCACAACTCAAAGAAGCTCTTGAGTTCTGAAATCTGAGTTCTGAAGTTAAATTAGCTTTCCTTTGGAGTAGATTCGTTGTTAGAGTTGAATAGAATTGAATTTGATTAACTTTCTTCCTCTCTAATTGGCGGCGGCTATTCTAGGTTGCTAGGTGACGGGATGGAGGCCATGAATCTAATTTTAATTTGATTTTATGGTTTGAGTCTTCATGTCTTTTTATAGAGTTGAGGATTAGTTTAGGCCGTCGGATCAACCCATAATTAATCCCAGTCAATCAGAGCCGATCAGAAACTCTAATGAGTCAGCATACAGTCATCAACAGGTCATCAAACAAATCTTCCCGGGGGGGCAGGTCGACCCCCAGGTCGATCCTATGGTCAACCTGGTGAGTGTAGGTCATCCCCCAGGTCGACCCTATGGTCGACCTGGCCCTGGCGGGAAATTTCACGCCTAACCCATTCTGACTCTGAAATTTGAAATTTCGAAATCTATTTTGAATTTTCTGAAACTTCCGATCACCATAACTTCTTTATATGAAGTCCAATTCACGCAAAATCGGGCTCTATCTCAACCAGAATTCCGAGATGAACACAATGGCGCAACCCGTTTCCCTTAATTCTCAAATCTGAGATTAGCTATTCTTTAATTTATCATTTAGTTTTAACAGAAATACGGGGTGTTACAGTGGGATGCTAGTCTGATGTTGGCTTCGGTCTTCGGGGTTAGTACTTGGAGGGTTGTTCACTTAGCCAAGGTGTAGGATTGTCTTAGTACTTCGGAATGGAATCATCTTCTCCATCCTTTTTATCTACCTTATTTATTATACAACCATATCATGATACCTATTTATGTCTTGATCATTTACCTTACCTATTATTTGTTAAAATTAATGGACTCGCCAGACTTTATGTCTGACCCATTTTGTTTCCACCTCTTTTCTTTCCTTCCCCCCCACCCCTCAGGTTTGCAAGGAGGGAATACTACAGCTTAGTGCCGATTTCTTTCAGTTGCTTGAAGAGAGTAGATGTATCACTTTGGACTCTCTCATCTTCATGGCTGTGCTTATGCTCAGTGGGGATTTATGCATTTATGTTATTTAAGTATGTACTTCTTTATGTACTTTGAAGTTTTTGGAAAATACAATTGATCCTGTTTTAATGGTTTTTGGAGACTACTTATGTAAGCTTGTTTTGAAGTTATGATGCTATGAAGTAAGTTTTATCTTCTGCTGTGTTGTTTTATTTATTTATTCTTGTAATTTATCTGTTCTACACAACAATAACGCTTCATAGACATTGATGCATTCCCATTGTGAGTGACGTATATGGACATGGTGTGTTACACGTGGTGTCAGATCTACGGTTACAAGAACAGATAAAAAGTTTTGAAAAGTGTTTTCAAAGGTATTATTCTCCTAGAAAGTATTTTCAAAAAAAATAAAAAAAAAAAAATTGTTTTAAAGAAGCTATTTTCAAGGAAAGTTTAGTTTAAAGAGCATAATACCCGCAAGCCATACATCCCTCTTTCACTTCCCTTGTTTTGAAAGTCTTTCTTTTTCTTTTCAGCATGTCTGGAGCATCTGAGATACCAGATGGTGTTCATGTACCCGGTTGGTTTCGTCAATATCTCGAGGCTAGGGCCGCTGCCGCGGGTCCGGCCGACGTTCCTCCTCTTCCTCCCCCAGCTCTAGTCATTCCTCCGTATGGAGATGCTTTCTCCAAGATATGTAAAGACTTTCGTTCGATCAGTGGAAAACCTTTTAGTGGGTCTGAAACGTTCGTTGAAGCTAGAAATTGGTTGAAAGAAGTGGAGGATCTGTTTGGCATTTTCGATTTGGACGACTGTAAGAAGGTTCAATTGGCTGCTTGTTTGATGAAAGACGAAGCTTCATTTTGGTGGGAGGTTACTAATGGAGAGCATGCTGTAGAGACGTTGGAAGATTTTAGGAGAAGGTTTGAGTTGAAATTCCTTTCTCAAGCTGAGGAGAGTATGTACATGGAGAGGTTCTTGACATTGAAGCAGAAAAACTTGACCGTGAAGGAGTATGTGACCGAATTTAATGAGTTGGTAAGATTGGGACTAGAGTTGGTGAATACACCTCACAAGAAGCCCTTGAGGTTTGCAAAGGGCCTAAATGAACCACTTCACAGTTTGGCTATGTCTCACATTCCAATGGGGGCTACGTATGAAAAGCTTGTTGGTATGGCATAAATGCATGAAGAAGAGAAGGGTGTAAGTACTTTTAGGCCGCAAGACAAGAAGGAGGATCCAAAGAAAGCCCAACAACAAAAGAAAGGTGGTAAAGAAAAGAGGAAGTGTCACAACTTTGGGATACCCGGCCATTTGAAGAAAGACTGTAGGAAGAAGAAGAAGTTCGCTTGTAATCATTGTGGTGATCCAGGTCATGCTGTCAAGGACTGTCCTATGAAGCAAGGGAAGATGGCAGGTTCATGCTCTCATGGCTCCGGGATAGGAAGGAGGTAGAAAAATTTCTGTTGAAAGTTTGATTTTCTTGTTTGATCATCCTATTCGTACTTTATTCGATTCTGGCGCATCACATTCGATTATCTCTACAACATTATTTGAAGCACTGCACTTAAATACTAGTCTCGTTGTGGATCCCACTGCAGTCTCAAATCCTATTGGTGGGTCGGCTCATTTATCCATGGTTTGTAGGGATTTGAGATTGTCGATCATAAGCGTTGGTTTTGAATGTAATGCTTTTGTGCTTGGTTTCATGGGCTATGGGTTGATTCTAGGGATGGATTGGCTAGCCAGACATGGTGCCATCCTAGATTGTGAACGAATGGTAGTAAAATTGTTGACTTTTAGTGGAAAGACCTTGATATTTCTTGTGGCCCTGGAGGATCGGTGATGCTTAGTTATCTTGAGTCACTTGATGCATCCAATGATGATTTACATTCTATTCGTATAATCCATGAATATGTTAATGTCTTCGATGAGTTGAGGGATCTACCCCCAAAACGTGAGATAGACTTTCGTATTTATCCTATAGACAATGCAAAACTTGTATCGCTGCCGGTACGCCACATGGCTCCTCGTGAGAGGAGGGAACTCAATAAGCAAGTAGGGGAGTTGCTTGAGAAGGGGTTCATAAGACGTAGTATATCGAAGTGGGGTGCTCCAGTAGTATTTGCCACGAAGGCGGATGGGTCCCTTAGACTTTGTGTGGACTATAGAGAACTTAATAAGCTTACTAAGAAGAATAGGCACCCACTGCCGAGGATTGACGATCTCTTTGATCAGTTAGTTGGCGCCTTAGTGTTTTCGCAGTTGGACTTAGCCACAGGTTTCCATCAATTGAGAGTGGCTAAGGATAGCATAGACAAGACTGCCTTTAGGACTCCGGACGGTTTCTATGAGTGGCTTGTGATGCCCTTCGGTTTGACAAATGGCCACGCATACTTTTTTGACTTGATGTGTAGGGTGTTTAGGGAGTACCTTAATAAATTCGTGGTGGTCTTTGTGGATGACATATTGGTCTTTTCTAAGAGCGAGGAAGAGCATTCCCTACATCTTAGGGAAGTGTTGGAGACCCATCGAGCGCATAACCTTAAAGCTAAATTTTCTAAATGTCACTTTTGGAGGAAGGAAGTACGATTCTTATGGCACGTGATTTCCAAAGAAGGGATATCTATGGATCCCGCGAAGGTGGTGGCCATCCAAGATTGGAAGTTCCCTCAAAATGCTACCGAGGTGAGGAGTTTCTTGGGGTTGGCTGGCTACTATACTAAGTTTATCAAGGACTTCGCAAAGATATCAGCCCCATTGACACGCTTGACGAAGAAGAACCTAGTTTTCACGTGGTACGTAGATTGTGATGATGCGTTCCATAGTTTAAAAAGAGCTTTGACCACAGCCCTAGTCTTAGTGTCGCCAGATGGGAGTAAGCCATTTACCGTTTATACCGAAGCTTGTGGGACAAGACTGGGCGCAGTCTTAATGCAAGTGGGGAGTGTAATAGCCTATGGAGGAAGGCAGTTGAGAGTGCATGAGAAAAATTACCCTCTAGAGTTGGCCGTTATTGTTTTAGCGCTTAAGTCTTTGCGCCATTATCTTCTTGGCAAGAAATTCGAATTGTTTACTGACCACAAATCGCTAAATTACTTGTTCTCTCAGAAGGACTTGAACTTAAGGCGGCAAAGGTGGATGGAATTCTTAGCTACCTACAATTTCGAGATAGCATATACCCCTGGCAAGGGTAACATGGTGGCAGATGCCTTAAGTAGGAAAAGGTTGTCCTTGAGTCCATTGTTTGTTGAGCGTCGAAGCTAATAGTTTATCTCTACGTTTGATGTGAGGACCCATAACTTCCCCGTGAAGGAAAGAGCGGATACTTTGAGAACAACACACAAATGAACGCAGACGGAAGAACATTTCATTGCTATTACGACAATTCCATCAGAATACAAGAATATACAGAGAATAAATGAATAAATTACATTCGAAAAATATCAGAGATTACAATAAATTACATAGCAGCGGAAAATAATACAAAACACAACTGAAAGTAATACACGGATACAGAGCTTTCCGAGCATCGTTCCAGCTGTAAATCAGGATCCTGTGAATATAAATCTGCAAAACCAAAACTAGTAGCTGCCCGTGTCGAAAATAAGGTCACCCAGAGTTTAGGTTAAAACAATAAACTCCAGTTCAGTCATGTGACTGGTGTGAGAACTAAAACAGTTATTTAAAACTTTACTTTAAAAGAGAGTAATTCAAGGGACCATGCCGTATAACACGGAACGGATTTCCTCCCAAGAATACCAGTGCATATAATAAACAACGCAATGCTTTTTCGAAAAATGAAGCTATTATAAGACCCAGGTCCCATCACACAATGCAACGCAAGCCGCAGGATAGGGTTTTCCCTTATAATAGCCAAACATGCTCGGTAGGTTTAAAACAAATCAATTGATACTATAATAAGTGTATAGTGTCAAAACATTTTCAATCATAAATATCAATCCTAGGCGGCATGGGTACCATCTATCATGTCGCCATACTAGGCTCTACAAATAAAACCGAAATATCTCGTATTGGAAATTGGATTTCTGTCATGAGTTGAGGCAAGGGGCAAGCTCCTCTCTGCTTCGAGACACTCTAGCAAATGTCTCAGGGCTACGCACTCTGGGCAACCCTTTGATGCTTCAGGGCCGGTCCTCTCTTACGTTTGAGGATTGGCAATTCCTAAACACACGTTTCCTGGTCCTTACAGACCTAAAATCGAGGCGCCTCATCCAACAACCACATAGGTGAAAAGTATATAAATGTCAGGGCTGGTAAGTCACTGACACCACCAAAGCTAGAAAGAAACGTCGTGCTCTCCCTGCAGTCCTTATCCCATTTTTAACTCATACCGAGGTGTGAGGCCCGCGAATTCACGCTATACACAAAGCTATTCCCCGTAGGCCGTGCTTTGATCATCAACCATAAGACTTTTCTTTTCAACAGAAGCCTTGATCCATGCAACTCAGCGTGCCACACAGGCAATTCATGCTATGCGATTGATATCTATCGATATATAACCTCTAAGCTCGTACATCTCAGAGAAGGGCGTTAAGCAAGAGAATAAATTCTCCGGCGCCAAACAAATATATATTTAACATAAATCAATCAACACAGAATAAAATCCAAGGTCAGACAAACAATCCATTTACAAATTCGTTCTGGGTCTGAACGAAACCGGAGGCACTTTCCTCGCATATCCATCGATCTCCAAGTACGTCTGGACGACCACCAACTGATTCCCTCATCTTGGGTGTACAGCCCAATCAAGATCATCAGTAATCACCCAAACGATATGAAGACTTCCGGTCTTCAACCACCGTCTTCATCTTCGACATATCGTCGAATCGGTTATTCAGAATGGCTATAAACCCGGCCTTTCCGAACAACCCGCTTATATTAAAAACAAATGTTACAAAAACACAACATACGCCTCATTCCAATTCATTAGTCACTAACCGTAAATCAATAAGAGAGCAATTCCTCAAATATTAACCCCGAAGACCGTAACCAACATCAGATCAATACCCAGGAAACCATTCTTCTTAACTAACCTACAACTAGTTTCTAAATTCCACATTATTAGGGAAAGGTTCCCATTACTTTTATCCAACATACGCGTCATGAACGTATATTCGAAGTTTTAATATACTGGATAGATATAGAATCGCACTCTAGTAGCACGGGGATGATTCCACTGGTGACGTACGGCATCAGTGGTTTCTTTTTGTGTTTCGAAGGTGTGATATCTATATATTTCCATTAGACTGGTGTGAAGATTGAAGCTCGTTTGCAAATTCAGGAACCCGAACAGTGAATCCGGGCATTAGAAAAAAAGTGAGTTTTCACCATGTTAAAGCTTTTACAGTTTTTGAAGAGGAAGAGAGAAATGAGATTATGAAGAGAAAAATGGAGTAAAAGTGATTATATTCTAACGACGACGCGTATAAATATATACATTCTAAATATATTCAAAATAAATTTTCGTCGATATTATTTAAAATAATTTATTTCAAATATTCAAAATTCGTCGAAGTTGCCAAAACAAAAATTTTAAACTGACTCAGAATTTCCGGGTTATTACATTTGACTTTAGACCTTCCATTGAATTTGTACCCAGTTTGCTAGCATCCTTAGAGGCCAGACCTACGCTTTTGGGACGGATTTGTGAGGCACAGCGAGATGACCCACAATTGGTTGAGTTAGTAGAGAAGCTCATAAGAGGGGAGTCATCGAGCCATCTTAGTAGGTATACCCTAGATGATAAGGGTTGGTTACATAGGGACGGCAGACTTTGTGTACCACGAGACAAGAACTTGAGGAAGACCATTCTTGATGATGCACATCGTTCGAATTTGTCGCTAGATACTTGGTGTGCCAACAAGTAAAAGCAGAGCAAAATGAGACCGGTGGGTTGCTTCACCCATTGGAGGTCCCACAATGGAAGTGGGAGAGTGTCTCAATGGGCTTTGTTGATGGGTTACCAAGATCAACGAAGGGTAATACGGGGATTTGGGTCATGGTAGACAGACTTACTAAGAGCGCCCATTTCATTCCCGTGAAGAGTAAGAGGACTCTCCATGGTTAGCCTCCGTATACATTCGAGAGATAGTTGGTTTGCGCGGTGTTCCTTCTAGCATAGTGAGCGATCGCGATCCTATCTTTACTAGCGAGTTTTGGAAGAGCTTGCTTAGAGAGGTGGAAATAGAGCGTGATGCGACAATTCGACGAGCTCCTAGTGCATTCTTGGGTCGGAGATTAAGAAGTTGAGGAATCGAGAGGTCAAGCTAGTCAGAGTGCAATGGGAAGATGATGAGAGCGATGCTACTTGGGAGACGGAAGAGAAGATGCGTTCATTGTTCCCTTTTCTTTTCGAGAGTATGTCTTTTAATTTCTTCTTTATCGCTTAGCATGTACTTGTTCTATCTTTAGTATGTCCTCTCAATAGTATCTTTGACCTTTAGATAGGGTAGTCCTATGGTTGAAACATGTGTTTGAGACATGTTATGTATGGTGGATGCATGTGGATGCAAGTGTTTGCTAGTGGTTGCTCGTGGATGCATATACACACACTTTAGGCACTAGATCGGCTCAGTCACTATCATATTGCATAATGCCTGATTTTGCATTAGTATAAGGACATATACATACACTATGCATATGTACATGAAAAGCATTAAAAATCTTTTAAGGACCATGGTTGCTAGTGATTGATGGTTGAGTTGATGGATGATTGGATGGTAGGATACGTTCTTCTTGACTTGGAGATTTCGAGGACGAAATCCTTTTAAGTAGGGAAGAATGTAACACCCCGTATTTTCTGAAAATTTTAAAATAACAAATTGTAGAATAATTTATTTGAAAAAGAGGAATGAGTAAAGGATGATGTTTAGCATTGTTCTAAGGTTTATAAGCAAAAGACATAGTAGCTCAGTTGGTTAGAACATGTTACTTACATACAAGAGGTACAGAGTTCGATCCCCGCCAGCGCCATATTTTTGTTTTAGGGGAATGGGTAAAAAGTGACTTAGTGTGAACGTAGTTCAAAAAGTGGTTTAGTGTGAAAATGGTTAATTATGAAGAAGTTATTAAGCCATGAAGTTTGTATGCATATGAGAGAAATATAGACATATATATAGATATATATAAAAATTAAATAAATAAATATTCAAAAAAAAAGTTCAAAACAACGAATCGGGAAGGGAATAGCTGAACCGCACCATTTTTGGAGTCGAGCCGAGCCCTGCTGGGTCAACTAGATGTAAATCCAGGGTGTTCGGCTGCCAACCCATGGCCCGATTCGCCCTAAGGCTGATATGGCATCTGAGTGATCCAGATCAGTTATAGGGTTAATCCTAAGGCCTAAATAACTTCCTACACCTATATATACACCCTTAGACCTAACCCTAATTCATAAATATTATCTATGACACCATTATGCTGTCTAATTCTCTTTTATACCCTAGCCGCCGCCTATAAATCAAATCTCAAGTGTTCAACTTCAACTCAAATTAAAGATTAGAGCTTCTACAACAATTCATGAAGATAAATCAGCAACACCGCAACGTTTCTACACCAATTTCAGTGCTTAATTCTATTCTTTAACCACGAAAGGTGAGTACGGTGATTTTCACAATATAATGGGATTAAAATTAACATGATGAAGTTGTAAAGAGGATTCATATGTATGTATGTAATTTAAATCTCATCCAAGTCTTCAACTTTTTGATTCATGTCATCATATGCCTATGTTTCTATGTAAATTCCATACCATTTATCAGGTTATTCATGTTGAATCTGTCATTATGCCTCTATGCCAGTTTACATGCCCCTTTATTTCATGATGTTGTATTAATGCCAATTTTCTGTGAATTGATTCTCTCTTCTTATCCGTATTCCGTTTATTTTTGGATCTAGGCTACCTTCGAGCCTATGTTAAAAATACGCGTGAATGCGAATACGTGGGAACGATGGGAATATGTGAAATATGGAAAATTGGATATTATTGGATATTCTGGATAATTGGATAATATGCGAAATTGGCATATTTGGGTATAAATTACATGGAATTGATGATATTGCCTATAATTGTAAATTTGTAATTGAGGCTTATTAATATGTAATTAGTGACAATTTGGAATAGGCAATATTATAAACATGATTACATGTTTAATTGGATATACATGACACGAAAATTGGGTATGGGTGAAATACGATTATTAATAAACCTTAGACATGTGGTTAGGCGCAATCGTGGCGTAAGACTGCCCGGAACCGCCCGGCAAATCCAGCTGCCACAATTGGACGCCTAATGTGAGAGGTCAAAGGAATGAATTGTAGGCGTAATGGTTAATGACACGAGGTTAGACCCGGTTTGTGGCGTAAGACTGCTCGGAACTGCCCGACGAATCCAGCGGCCACAAAGTGTTCGGTTTAATGTGGGAGGTCATGCACTATTCGTCATAAGCAATGAATTATGGAATACTAACCATAATAAGACATGGGTATGGTTAGAGGGTTAAGTGGGGTGACATGTAAATTATGACTTGTAAATATGGACTTAACCGAAATAAGATAAGTCATGTAAACTATGACATGTAAGTATGGACTTAACCGTAGCATGTGTAAGATATGGACATTTAAATTAAAATGGTTAAGTGGGAGAAAAACCAAGTGGGGACCAAGCATAGGTGGGAGGCTTGTGTAGAATGGGGACCCGCTTAAGTATCTAATTGGGCCCTGTACTAGGTCGGGGTTGGGGCACGCTTACTGGACTTGAATGTAAGAGGTCAAAACGTGAATAGGGGTGGCAACGCAAGTCCAACGGGTTCATGTGCGTGCATGGGTCAGGGATGGTAGGTAAGACGTTGTTGCATCGTGTAGGTATGGCCGTGCATTTTATGTTGGTATCGGGGTTGCCACTTTGGGGAGTGATACACCCCACTGTAGGGCCAGCACCGGTGCCTACAGGGTTTAGGGAGCCGATCGAATGGGTAGGGTAAGGGTACCTTAGCGTTGGTAGGAGCAAGCCGGCACCTACGATAGCAACTAGGTACAAGTAACTACCAAGTTTGTCATGTGGGTATAGTTAGTGGAAAGGGATGAACCTTTAGTAAATAGAGACTAGTAGATGTGCGGTGTAACTAAGTAATGTGGTGTAACATAGCAAAAGTGTGGTGTAACGAAATACACGTTGGTTGAGTTGGATAGTCCTTTGGGTGCTAATCTGATGTTGACTTCGGTCTTCGGGGTTAGTACTTGGAGGCTTGTTCGGTTAGCCAAGGTGTAGGATTGTCTTAGTACTTAGGAATGTAATCATCTTCTCCATCCTTTATATCTACCTTATCTATGCTACAGCCACATCATGATACCTATTTATGTCTTGATCATTTACCTTACCTATTATTTGTTAAAATTACTGGACTTGCCAGACTTTATGTCTGACCCTTTTTGTTTCCACCTCTTCTCTTTCCTTTCCTCCCCACCCTCAGGTTTGCAAGGAGGGAATACTACAGCGTAGTGCCGATTTCTTTCAGTTGCTTGAAGAAAGTAGATGTATCGCTTTGGACTCTCTCATCTTTATGGCTTTGCTTATGCTCAGTGGGGATTTACGCATTTATGTTATTTAAATATTTTCTTGTTTATGTACTTTGAAGTTTTTGGAAAAGATAATTGATCCTGTTGTAATGGTTTTTGGAGACTACTTATGTAAGCTTGTTTTTAAGTTATGATGCTATGAAATAAGTTTTATCTTCCGATGTTTTGTTTTATTTATTTATTCTTGTAATTTATCTGTTCTATACAACAATAATGCTTCATGGACATTGATGCATTCCCTTTGTGAGTGACATTAATGGACATGCGGGGTTACACCCTATTTTTTAGCTACTGTGAAGGGTTGATTTTTGCAGTACCCAATCCAAACGATTCATCATCTTTCATATTTGTTGATCTAACCCTACCATGCTTAAACTACCCCTACTTCTCTTAATACTTCAAAACAATCCTTCTTTTAAATCCTACCCCTAATTCTCTAAATAGCCCTTACTTCCAACAATTACCCCTATCTTTTTACTACCGTGAAGGGTAGGTTTTTGCAGCACCCAATCCAAACGATTTATCACCTTTCATATTTGCGAGTGAACTTAATCTAGGTAAGGTGTTACAACTATGCTTAATCTACCCCCACTTCTCTTAATACTTCAAAACAGCCCTTCATTTCAACACTACCCTAATTCTCTAAATAGCCCTTCCTTTCAACAATTACCCCTATCTTTTAGCTATTGTGAAGGTTTAATTTTTGCAGCACCCAATCCAAACGATTTATCACCTTTCATATTTGTTGATCTACCCCTACTGTGCTTAGACTACCTCTACTTCTCTTGACACTTCAAAACAGCCCTTCTTTTTAATCCTACCCCTAATTCTCTAAATAGCCCTTCCTTTCGTCAATTAACCCTATTTTTTAACTATAGTGAAGGATTGATTTTTGCAGCACCCAATCCAAATGACTCATCATCTTTCATATTTGTCGATCTACCTCTATTATGCTTAAACTACCCCTACTTCTGTTAATATTTCAAAATCACCCTTCTTTTTAATTCTACCCCTAATTCTCTAAATACCCCTTACTTCCAACAATTACCCCAATTTTTTACCTTTTGTGAAGGGTTGGTTTTTGTAGCACCCAATCCAAATGATTCACCATCTTTCACATTTGTCGATCAACCCCTACTATGCTTAATCTACCCATACTTCTCTTAATACTTAAAAGCAATCCTTTTTATAGTCCTCCCCCTAAATCGGTAAATTGTCCTTACTTCCAACAATTACACCTATCTTTTTACTACTATGAAGGATTGGTTTTTGCGGCCCCTAATCCAAATGATTCATCATCTTTCATAATTGTCAATCTACCCCTACTATGCTTAAACTACCCCAACTTATCTTAATAATTTAAAACATCCTATCTTTTTAATACTATACCTAATTCTATAAATATCCCTTCCTTCCAACAATTACGCCTATCTTTTTACTACAGCGAAGGGTTGGTTTTTGCAGCACCTAATCAAAATGATTCGTCAGCCTTCATATTTGTCGATATATCCCTACTACGCTTAAACAACCCCTACTTCTCTTAATACTTCAAAACAACCCTTCTTTTTAATCATACCCCTAATTCTCCAAATAGCCCTTACATCTAACAATTACCATTATTTTTTAACTTCTATGAAGGGTCTGTTTTTGCAGCACCCAATCCAAATGATTCATCATCTTTCATATCTGTCGATCTACCCTTACTATGCTTGATATCCCTACTTCTTAATACTTCAAAACGGTCATTCTTTTAACTCATTCCCATAATTCTCTAAATAGCCCTTACTTCCAGCAATTACCCCTATCTTTTTACTACTGTGAAATTTTGGTTTTTTCAGCCCCCAATCCAAACGATTCATCATCTTCCATATTTGTCGATCAACCCCACCTATGCTTAAACTACCGCTGCTTCTCTTAATACTTCAAAACAGCCCTTCTTTTTAATCATACCCCTATTTCTCTAAATAGCCCTTACTTCCAACAATTGCCCCTATTTTTTAACTATTGTGAAGGATTAGTTAGTGTAGCACCCAATACAAACGAATTATCATCTTTCATATTTGTCGATCTACCCCTATTGTGCTTAAACTAACCCTACTTCTCTTAACACTTCAAAACAATCCTTCTTTTTAATCCTACCCCTGATTCTTTAAATAGCCCTTACTTCCAACAATTACCATTATTCTTTACCTTTTGTGAAGGGTTGTGTAACACCCCGAAAATTCTATAACTTTGAAATTAACAAATTAAAGTATAATTAATTTGAAATCAAAGAACTAAGGGAAACGGGATACGCCATTGCGTTCGTCTCGGAAAAATACGCGAAATAGAGTCCGAGTTTTCGAAAAACGGAGTCCGTATGAAGAAGATATGGCCTTCGGAAGTTTTTTTAAATTTAGTTTAAAATTCAAACAGAATTAAATAATTAAATATTCCGAAGTGGGGCCCATTGGGCCAGGGTGGAAGAACACCCGCCTGGGCCACCCAGGTCGACTGGGCTGTCGACCTGGGCTACCCATGTCGACAGGGCTGTCGACAGCCCTGTCGACAGGGGTATCGACCTGGTCGAGCCCAGTCAACCTGGCTGGCCAGGTCTGTGTTCCTCCGATTTTCTGTGGTATGCTTTGTCACTAGGGCTAGGTGGCAAGTTTTTATTGGTCTCTCTATCGAATGAATGGCTACGATCTAACCTAGCAACATCAAGGGTCCTAATCAATTCCTAACCTCTATATAAACAACCCTAGACTAAACCCTAATTTATTCATTCAAAATTAAGAGCATAGCCGCCATGTTGCTGAGGAACGACAAGAGGTAGCCGCCAACTAGAGAGAGGATTAGGGAGAAAGTTCTGAAGCCTAAAACAATTCAAGCAACCTAAAGCTAATCAGTTTAACAAAGGAATCATATCTCTTAATTAGAGAATTCGCCGCAACCATTGTAAGTAGAATATTACTTTGGTGTGAATAAACAACTGTATTGATTTGTATGCTTGAATTGTGGCAATGAAATTCATATTTGTGCGTTCTTATGTACGTTTGGATATTATAAAGATCTACATGCGGTAGTTCTATGCAAATATACGTTTGGAATATTCGCAAACTATGTGACCTATGTTGAAGCTACATGTATGTAGTTGATTGAAATTCATGCAAGTCTGAGGCTTTGTTATTATGCCATCATGATGTATATTTTTGTGCATAAATCATTTTGCAAGTAATTGAAACAAGTTTGGTTGTTATAGTTCATATGAAACTATGTTGGAATTTTGACACCATAATCCATGTATTAAGTCATGCTTTTGCAAAACTTATGAATATGGCTAGGCTATGAATGATATTTGGCATAATTGAAAATCCATGATTAAGCCTATCATGTTTAAAAGAATTATGTGATGACATATGTGAGACATGGCTAGTTTAGACTCAAAAATCCCTTTTTGCAAGTTTAAAGCAAATACCATGATTAGGAATATTTATGCATAAGTATATTTATACCATCGTTATGTGATTAGACTTAAATCATGATTAAGTTGAACTATGCTTTTGGGTTAGTAACAAAGTATTCCCTTTGTAAACATGTAGAAACCTTATGAACAAATTTAACTATACTTATGCCATGCTTATGGTTGATATTATGCCATGTTTATGCTAAAAGTATTTATGCCATGCTTATGTTTGACATTATGCCTAAACAAAAATATAGGTTCATGTGACAATAACGATATCTCAATTACAAGTTCACATGTTTTGATTCATATCACCTATGTTACCACTATGCAAGTACACCAGTTTCTATTTTGTATTCCCAACGTCATACTGCAAGTTCATGCGCTCACCTTCCCCTCTTTGTGTATGAAATTACGCCATAAGCCTCCCCTTTTCGCATGGCTAAATTGGGCTTTAAAAGGCTAAGCCCAATATATATAAACGGACGTGTAAAACGGGGGAAAATAACGTTGGGTTAAAATTAATTAATGAATGAAAATATAATATAGAAGGGCCCAAATTCAAGTATGGGTTGGGCCCGTGATTGGTGTAACCTTTACACCATTAACTTAATAATGGGCCGCAAATATTTACATATAAGAAATAAAGAAGAGTGACAAAATATGTAAATGTAGAACATACGATGTGTTTAACCCGAGGTTGGATTGAGTTGTGATGTAAACCTGCCCGGAACCGCCCGGCTGTCCAGTAGTCACAACAATACCTATCCAATGTGGGAGGTTAAACATGGAGCCCAATAAGGACCCGAGGTTAGACTGAGTTGTGGCGTAAGACTGCCCGGAACCAACCGGCAACAGGCGGCCACAACAATACCTGTCTAATGTGAAAGGTCAGGGCCTTAATAAGACAATTAAGGCTGAGTCAGGATTGCTAGGATTAAGTGAACTAAAGACTTAATCAAAATGGAACATGCTAAACTAAACGGACTGGTGGGGTTAGGTTAGGAAACACTTAACCAACTTAGCATGTTGGCTAGAGATAGAAAACCTAGTAACGGGGGACCCTTTTCAGCAGTAACCCTAAAAGGTGTATCAGGATACCCTGAAACTAGGCAGGGTTGGGCACGATTACTGGGCTGATTGTAAGAGGTCAAAAGCGACGGCGGTGGTGTAGCAGTGTAGGTTCTAACGGAGTGCGGGCGTGCACACACTCCGGCGCAGAAAAATAAGGCACTGGACGCCAGTAGCATACCTATGCACTCTAAGGTTGTGTCGGGTTGCCACTATGGGACTTGATACACCCTATGGTGGGACCAGCATGGGTAACTACAACATCGGGGGCCGTAAGACACATGTAACTATGCGAGTAGGAGCCGATCATCATAGAATGGATCACATCAACCCTGATTGTGGGGTGCCAGTTGGAAACTAGTTTATATGGGTTCAGAGAATAATTTGGGGTACGATAGTATATTCGACCCTAGACAACTTAACCAAGTTTATAGTATTTGCCCACTTCTTGTTTATACTTATCATACCTAGTTCTTTATTCATAGACAAAATAGTACTAGACTTACTCAGGCTTTATGTCTGACTCTACTTTTCTTTCGTCTTCTCTCTTCCGTTTCCCCCCCCAGGTCCTCAGGGAGGGAACACAGCAGCTTGACCTACCTCAGCATCCAGCTTGAAGAAGAGAAAATGTATTGCTTGGACTTTCCTGTTTTGAACTATGGCTTTGGACAATCCACTATGGGGCTTTTGCAGTTTATCTATGTTTTATTTATGCTTCTTTAAATAATGTACTCAAGACAGATTATGAAAGTGTTATGTTATGTTTTTGGAAAGGATGTTGTTGTAACACGTATTTGACTTTATGAAATAAAAGTTTGTTGTTGTTCTTCCGCTGTTTACAAATATGTGTTCTTATATCTGTCTTGTATATCTGTGACTTGTACTTATAAACCTCCACCAAAATTAGGGCATTCCCTTTGAGAGTGACCCTAACGTAGGTGGGGTTTTTCACTTGGTATCAGAGCATAGGTTTACCAGATAAGATAAAAAGTTTTGAAAATTTATTTTCAAAAAGGAAATTTAAAGAAGCATTTTTAAAGGATAAAAATATTATTTTATTTTAAAAAGGCAAAGTCCACTCCCCAAAGCCATAGGTACTATCTCTTATCCTTCGTTTTGAATCTATCCTTTTTGTTTCAGCATGTCCCAAGAACTTAACTTGCCGGAAGGGGTACCAATACCTGGTTGGTTTAGACGGTTCTTAGAAGCAAGAGCCACTCAGCCAGGTCCTACCGTTCCTCCTCCCCCAACTGCAGGAAATCATCCGGCTGCAGCAGCACCTTTTCCTCCACCTCCTCCTCGGGGAAACACGTTCGCAAAGATATGTAAAGATTTTAAAGCCATGGGAGGAAGGGATTTCCATGGAACTGAGTCCTTTGTAGCAGCTAGGAATTGGCTAAAGGAAACTGAAGACCTATTCATCATCTTTGAGGTAGAAGATAGACAAAAAGTACAACTGGCGGTGTGGCTATTGAAGGGCGAGGCTTCCTACTGGTGGGAGGTCACTAATGCTGAAAGACCAGTGGAGACATGGGAGGACTTTAGGGCAAGGTTTGAGACCAAATTTCTCTCAGATGCGGAAAGAAGTTTGCAGTTGGAAAAATTCTTATTTCTTAAACAAGGGGACAAGACTGTCAGAGAGTATGTGAATCAGTTCGATGAGCTGGCTAGGTTTGGGCTTGACCTAGTCAACACCCCGCACAAGAAGGCTCTCCGTTTCGTCAAGGGGTTAAATGAGCCATTACACAGTTTGGCCATGACCCATATACCCATGGGGGCCACGTATGAAAGATTGGTGCAAATGGCATTGCTGAATGAAGAGGATAAGGGCAAGAAGGAGACGAAGGCAGAAAGCTCTCAAGGGAAGAAAGTGGGTTTGCAGCCTAAGAAGACAGACTTTAAGAAAGGCGGAAAAGGCAACAAAGAGAAGAGGAAGTGCAATTTCTGTGGCAAAGTGGGGCACTTATTAAAGGACTGCCGGAAAAAGAAGGCCAAGGAGAATGGTGGGTGCTTTTCATGCGGTGAGACAGGCCACAGGGCTAAGGACTGCCCAAAGAAACGAGGACAGGGGCAGGGCACTGGATCCACCTCAGGGGCACAGGTTCATGTGCTAGAAGCGCCACCTTTGCAACAGCGAGGTACAAACACTTCTGTAGAAAGTGTAGTTTATCTTTATGATCACCCCGTTCGCACTTTATTTGATTCTGGCGCATCACACTCCTTTATCTCGTCTGCTTTAGTAGAATCTCTGCGCCTAAAAACTAGTATGGTAGAGGACCCCTTAACTGTTTCAAACCCAATTGGGGGCCCAGCTCATTTGTCTATGATCTGTTTGGATTTGAAAATTTCTATCCTAAGTGTTGAATTTCAATGTAGTGCCTTTGTTTTGGGCTTTTCGGGGTATGGTTTGATTTTGGGTATGGATTGGCTATCCAGTAATGGGGCCATCCTTGATTGTGAGAAAAGGGTTGTTAGGCTCCTAACCCAGCTCGGTAATACTTTGGAAATTTCTTGTAATCCCTCGTATGCGGTTATGCTTAGTTATCTTGAATCGCTAGATGCCTCGGTTGAAAATTTGAAATCAGTTAGAGTGGTCCGGGAATATCCGGATGTCTTCGAAGAGGTGAAGGGCTTGCCTCCGAAGCGGGAAATAGACTTCTGCATATATCTTGTAGATAATGCAAAGCCCGTTGCGTTGCCCGTTAGACATATGGCTCCACGAGAAAGGAAAGAGCTCAGTAAACAGATTAAAGAGCTTCTAGAAAAGGGGTTCATTAGGAGGAGCATTTCAGAATGGGGCGCTCCAGTGGTGTTCGCTACAAAGGCGGATGGTTCACTCCGTCTATGTGTTGACTATAGGGAGCTCAACAAGCTAATGAAAAAGAATAGGCACCCTCTCCCTAGAATTGACGATTTATTTGACCAGCTTGTAGGAGCGTCTGTTTTCTCCCAACTCGATTTAGCAACCGGTTTTCATCAGCTAAGGGTGGCTGAAGATAGCATCGATAAAACGGCGTTTAGAACCCCAGACGGCTTCTTTGAATGGCTTGTCATGCCTTTCGGCTTGACAAATGCACCTGCTTACTTCGTGGACCTGATGAGTAGGGTATTTAGAGATTTCCTCAACAAATTCGTAGTGGTCTTCGTAGATGATATCCTTATCTTCTCAAAGAGTGAAGAGGAACATGCTCAATACTTAAGGGCAATCATGGAAACTTTGCGAGTCCATCAACTAAAAGCCAAATTCTCCAAATGCCACTTTTGGAGAGAAGAGGTGAGGTTCCTTGGGCACATAGTATCCAAACAAGGGTTAGCAGTGGACCCTGCTAAGGTAGTGGCGGTACAGGATTGGGAGACACCAAGGAATGTAACTGAGGTCCGAAGCTTCCTAGGACTAGCAGGTTTCTATCGAAAATTCATAAGGGATTTTGCGAAAATCTCAGCTCCGCTCACGAAATTGACTAAGAAGAATCTAGTGTTCAATTGGGACTTGGATTGCGAATTTGCCTTCCAACGACTAAAAAGGGCTCTTACAACAGCCCCAGTTTTGACGCTGCCAGATGGGAGCAAGATGTTCACTGTTTATACGGATGCATGTGGGACAGGTCTAGGCGCCGTCTTAATGCAAGAAGGAAGGGTAGTAGCTTATGGCGGGAGGCAGTTGAAGGTGCACGAAAAGAACTACCCAACCCACGATCTTGAGTTAGCCGCCATCGTCTTTGCACTCAAGTCTTGGCGACACTATCTCCTAGGTGAGAAGTTCGAACTTTTCACTGACCATAAATCGTTGAAATATCTTTTCTCGCAGAAGGATCTTAACTTGAGGCAACAAAGGTGGATGGAGTTTCTTGCCTCGTATGATTTCGAAATCTCCTACACTCCGGGCAAAGGCAACGTAGTTGCAGACGCGTTGAGGCGAAAGAAATTGACCCTAAGCCCGTTGTTTATTGAAAGACAAAGCCTAGAGTTTATAGCCAGCTTCGACTTTAGGCCTTCCTCCGATTTCGTACCAGGCTTGCTAGCATCTCTCGAAGTGCGCCCAACTTTAGTGGATTCTGTAGGGACAGCACAACGCGAAGACCCTCAGCTTGTAGAAATAATTGATAGGTTAATTAGGGGTGAGACTTCAAGTCACCTCAACAGATACTCCATCGACAATAAGGGTTTGCTAAGGCGAGACGGAAGACTATGCGTCCCACAGACAAAAGATTTAGTAAAGAAGGTTCTCGAGGAAGCACATCACTCCAAGATGACGATACATCCAGGCGGAGATAAAATGTACAAAGACATAAAAAGGACTTTCTTTTGGAACAGCATGAAAAAGGACGTGGCAGAGTTTGTTTCTAAGTGTATGGTGTGCCAACAGGTTAAGGCGGAACAGAAAAAGCCTGGCGGACTGCTACATCCTCTGGAGGTCCCACAGTGGAAGTGGGATAGCATCTCAATGGACTTCATCGATGGGCTGCCTAGGTCTAGGAGAGGCAACACTAGCATTTGGGTAATAGTGGATAGGCTTACTAAAAGAGCCCACTTTTTACCTGTCAAAAGTAAAAGAACTGCCTCATCCCTAGCATCACTTTACCTCAAGGAAATCGTTCGACTCCATGGAATACCATCTAGCATTGTTAGTGACCGAGACCCCAACTTCACCAGCGAGTTTTGGCGGAGTCTGCAAGAAGCAGTAGGAACGCAGTTACGCTTGAGCACAGCCTATCATCCCCAAACCGACGGCCAAACAGAGAGAGTGAATAGAGTTTTGGAAGACCTTTTAAGGTTATGCGTCCTTGACTTCGGAGGGACATGGGAAGACCACCTTCCTTTGGTGGAATTTGCCTACAACAACAGTTATCAAGCAACCATCGGAATGGCGCCCTTCGAAGCTTTATACGGAAGACCGTGCCGATCGCCCACTTGTTGGTGGGAGTCTACTGATAAGCTCATACTTGGACCAGACATGATCCGAGAGACTTCAGAGAAAGTAGACTTAATACGAAGAAGGATGAAGACGGCCCAAGACAGACAAAAGTCCTACGCCGACAAGAGAAGAACCGACCTTGAATTCGAGGTTAGAGACAGAGTTTTTCTCAAGGTATCACCACTAAGAAACGTTGTTCGTTTTGGAACCACCGGAAAGCTAGCACCAAGGTTCGTAGGGCCATTCCCTATCGTCGAGAAGATTGGGAAAATGGCCTATAGATTAGAGCTACCCAAGAAGTTGGCTGGAGTCCACAACGTTTTTCACGTTTCACATCTCCGAAAATGTCTACATGAGTCTGCTGAAGTGGTAGAGCCAAATATCCTCGAAGAGGCCGAAGTGGAACGCGAAGCAACCATAAGAAGAGTTCCAACCCGAATCTTAGGAACGGAAGTAAAGAAGCTACGCAACCGCGAAGTCAAGCTCGTCAAAGTCCAGTGGAGCGACGCCGAGGGAGACGCGACTTGGGAAACTGAAGCTAGAATCCGTGCAGCCTACCCTTTTCTGTTCGAGGGTACATCCTTAATCTTTCCTTTTCCTTAAGTTGCGCTTTTATCTATCTTTTTAGGTATATTTCCTCGACCTTATCTTTTAGGTAGAAACCCGTTGGATGGAAACATGTAATTGAAACATGTTATGGATGATGGCTGCAAGTGGTTGCAAGTGATTGCTAGTGGTTGCTCGTGGTTGCATATACACACACAATCTAGGTTTTAGATCGGCTCAGTCACTTCATATTGCATATGCATATATGTTTGCTTTCGTCTATGGTTGAACATTAATATGTTGACATGTGGATGTTGCATTTGTATTGAATGGTTGTGCACTCATGTAGAATCATGAATAGGAAAACTTGCATACATAATGGATTCATGGCACTTACACGATTCGCATTAAGGAGGTCAACTGAATCAGTAGACCGCCTGATTTTGCATTAGACAAGTACATGTACACACACACTTTGCATATGATCATGAAGCATTAGAAGTCTTTTAAGGACAATGGATGCTCGTGTTTGATGGATGCGTAGATGGATGATTGGATGTTAGCATATACATTCCTCCTAACTTGAAGATTTCGGGGACGAAATCCTTTTAAGTGGGGGAGAATGTAACACCCCGAAAATTCTATAACTGTGAAATTAACAAATTAAAGTATAATTAATTTGAAATCAAAGAACTAAGGGAAACGGGATACGCCATTGCGTTCGTCTCGGAAAAATACGCGAAATAGAGTCCGAGTTTTCGAAAAACGGAGTCCGTATGAAGAAGATATGGCCTTCGGAAGTTTTTTTAATTTTAGTTTAAAATTCAAACAGAATTAAATAATTAAATATTCCGAAGTGGGGCCCATTGGGCCAGGGTGGAAGAACACCCGCCTGGGCCACCCAGGTCGACTGGGCTGTCGACCTGGGCTACCCATGTCGACAGGGCTGTCGACAGCCCTGTCGACAGGGGTATCGACCTGGTCGAGCCCAGTCAACCTGGCTGGCCAGGTCTGTGTTCCTCCGATTTTCTGTGGTCTGCTTTGTCACTAGGGCTAGGTGGCAAGTTTTTATTGGTCTCTCTATCGAATGAATGGCTACGATCTAACCTAGCAACATCAAGGGTCCTAATCAATTCCTAACCTCTATATAAACAACCCTAGACTAAACCCTAATCTATTCATTCAAAATTAAGAGCATAGCCGCCATGTTGCTGAGGAACGACAAGAGGTAGCCGCCAACTAGAGAGAGGATTAGGGAGAAAGTTCTGAAGCCTAAAGCAATTCAAGCAACCTAAAGCTAATCAATTTAACAAAGGAATCATATCTCTTAATTAGAGAATTCGCCGCAACCATTGTAAGTAGAGTATTACTTTGGTATGAATAAACAACTGTATTGATTTGTATGCTTGAATTGTGGCAATGAAATTCATATTTGTGCGTTCTTATATACGTTTGGATATTATAAAGAACTACATGCGGTAGTTCTATGCAAATATACGTTTGGAATATTCGCAAACTATATGACCTATGTTGAAGCTACATGTATGTAGTTGATTGAAATTCATGCAAGTCTGAGGCTTTGTTATTATGCCATCATGATGTATATTTTTGTGCATAAATCATTTTGCAAGTAATTGAAACAAGTTTGGTTGTTATAGTTCATATGAAACTATGTTGGAATTTTGACACCATAATCCATGTATTAAGTCATGCTTTTGCAAAACTTATGAATATGGCTAGGCTATGAATGATATTTGGCATAATTGAAAATCCATGATTAAGCCTATCTTGTTTAAAAGAATTATGTGATGACATATGTGAGACATGGCTAGGTTAGACTCAAAAATCCCTTTTTGCAAGTTTAAAGCAAATACCATGATTAGGAATATTTATGCATAAGTATATTTATACCATCGTTATGTGATTAGACTTAAATCATGATTAAGTTGAACTATGCTTTTGGGTTAGTAACAAAGTATTCCCTTTGTAAACATGTAGAAACCTTATGAACAAATTTAACTATACTTATGCCATGCTTATGGTTGATATTATGCCATGTTTATGCTAAAAGTATTTATGCCATGCTTATGTTTGACATTATGCCTAAACAAAAATATAGGTTCATGTGACAATAACGATATCTCAATTACAAGTTCACATGTTTTGATTCATGTCACCTATGTTACCACTATGCAAGTACACCAGTTTCTATTTTGTATTCCCAACGTCATACTGCAAGTTCATGCGCTCACCTTCCCCTCTTTGTGTATGAAATTACGCCATAAGCCTCCCCTTTTCGCATGGCTAAATTGTGCTTTAAAAGGCTAAGCCCAATATATATAAACGGACGTGTAAAACAGGGGAAAATAACGTTGGGTTAAAATTAATTAATGAATGAAAATATAATATAGAAGGGCCCAAATTCAAGTATGGGTTGGGCCCATGATTGGTGTAACCTTTACACCATTAACTTAATAATGGGCCGCAAATATTTACATATAAGAAATAAAGAAGAGTGACAAAATATGTAAATGTAGAACATACGATGTGTTTAACCCGAGGTTGGATTGAGTTGTGATGTAAACCTGCCCGGAACCGCCCGGCTGTCCAGTAGTCACAACAATACCTATCCAATGTGGGAGGTTAAACATGGAGCCCAATAAGGACCCGAGGTTAGGCTGAGTTGTGGCGTAAGACTGCCCGGAACCAACCGGCAACAGGCAGCCACAACAATACCTGTCTAATGTGAGAGGTCAGGGCCTTAATAAGACAATTAAGGCTGAGTCAGGATTGCTAGGATTAAGTGAACTAAAGACTTAATCAAAATGGAACATGCTAAACTAAACGGACTGGTGGGGTTAGGTTAGGAAACACTTAACCAACTTAGCATGTTGGCTAGAGATAGAAAACCTAGTAACGGGGGACCCTTTTCAGCAGTAACCCTAAAAGGTGTATCAGGATACCCTGAAACTAGGCAGGGTGGGGCACGATTACTGGGCTGATTGTAAGAGGTCAAAAGCGACGACGGTGGTGTAGCAGTGTAGGTTCTAACGGAGTGCGGGCGTGCACACACTCCGGCGCAGAAAAATAAGGCACTGGACGCCAGTAGCATACCTGTGCACTCTAAGGTTGTGTCGGGTTGCCACTGTGGGACTTGATACACCCCATGGTGGGACCAGCATGGGTAACTACAACATCGGGGGCCGTAAGACACATGTAACTATGCGAGTAGGAGCCGATCATCATAGAATGGATCACATCACCCTGATTGTGGGGTGCCAGTTGGAAACTAGTTTATATGGGTTCAGAGAATAATTTGGGGTACGATAGTATATTCGACCCTAGACAACTTAACCAAGTTTATAGTATTTGCCCACTTCTTGTTTATACTTATCATACCCAGTTCTTTATTCGTAGACAAAATAGTACTAGACTTACTCAGGCTTTATGTCTGACTCTACTTTTCTTTCGTCTTCTCTCGTCCGTTCCCCCCCCCCCCCAGGTCCTTAGGGAGGGAACACAGCAGCTTGACCTACCTCAGCATCCAGCTTGTAGAAGAGAAAATGTATTGATTGGACTTTCCTGTTTTGAACTATGGCTTTGGACAATCCACTATGGGGCTTTTGCAGTTTATCTATGTTTTATTTATGCTTCTTTAAATAATGTACTCAAGACAGATTATGAAAGTGTTATGTTATGTTTTTGGAAAGGATGTTGTTGTAACACGTATTTGACTTTATGAAATAAAAGTTTGTTGTTGTTCTTCCGCTGTTTACAAATATGTGTTCTTATATCTGTCTTGTATATCTGTGACTTGTACTTATAAACCTCCACCAAAATTAGGGCATTCCATTTGAGAGTGACCCTAACGAAGGTGGGGTGTTTCAGGTTGGTTTTTGTAGCACCCAATCCAAATGATTCATCATCTTTCGTATTTGTTGATGTACCCCTTCTATACTTAATCTACCCCTACTTCTCTTAATACTTAAAAACAATCCTTATTTTAATCCTACCGCTAATTCTGTAAATAGCCTATACTTCCAACAGTTACCCATATCTTCATACTACTGTGAAGGATTGGTTTTTGCAGCACCTAATCCGAACGATTCATCATCATTCATATTTGTCGATCTACCCCTACTATGCCTAAACTACCCCTACTTATCTTAATACTTCAAAACAACCCTTCTTTTTAATCCTACAACTAATACTCTAAATAGCCCTTCCTTTCGACAATTAACCCTATTTTTTAACTATTGTGAACGATTGGTTTTTGTAGCGCCAAATCCAAACGATTCATCATCTTTAATATTTGTCGATCTACCCCTACTATGCTTAAACTACCCCTACTTCTCTTAATACTTCAAAACAACCCTTCTTTTTAATCCGACCCCTAATTCTCCAAATAGCCCTAACTTCCGACAATTACCCCCATTTTTTAACTACTGTGAAGGGTTGGTTTTTGCAGCACCCAATCCAAACGATTCATCATCTTTCATATTTGTCGATCTATCCCTACTACGCTTAAACTACCCCTACTTATCTTAATACTTCAAAACAACCCTTCTTTTAAATCCTACCCATAATTCTCAAAATAGCCCTTACTTCCAATAGTTAATCCTAATTTTTTTTACTACTGTGAAGGGTTGGTTTTTGTAGCACCCAATCCAAACGATTCATCATGTTTCATATTTGTTGATCTACCCCTACTATGTTTAAACTACCCCTACTTCTCTTAATACTTCAAAATAGTCCTTCTTTTAAATCCTACCCCTAATTCTATAAATATCCCTTACTTCCAACAAATACCCCTATCTTTTTTCTACTGTGAAGGGTTGGTTTTTGTAGCAGCCAATCCAAATCATTCATCATCTTTTATATTTGTCGATCTACCCCTACTATGCTTAAACTACCCCTACTTCTCTTAATACTCCAAAACGACCCTTTTTTTATTGTACCCCTAATTCTCTAAATAGCCCTTACTTCCAACAGTTACCCTTATTTTTTAACTATTGTGAAGGGTTGGTTTTTGCAGCACCCAATCCAAACGATTCATCATCTTTTATATTTGTCGATCTACCCCTACTATGCTTAAACTACCCCTACTTCTCTTAATACTTCAAAACAACCCTTCTTTTTAATCCAACCCCTAATTCTCTAAACAGCCCTTACTTCCAACAATTACCCCTATTTTCCAACTTCTGTGAAGGGTTTGTTTTTGCAGCACCCAATCGAAATGATTCATCATCTTTCATATTTTTCGATCTACCCCTCCTACGCTTAAACTACCTGTACTTCTCTTAATACTTCAAAACAACCCTTCATTCTAATCATACGCATAATTCTCTAAATATCCTTTACTTCCAAATACCCCTATTTTTTAACTACTGTGAAGGGTTGGTTTTTGCAGCACCTAATCCAAACAGTTCATCATCTTTCATATTTGACGATCTGCGCCTACTTCTCTTAATACTTCGAAACAATCATCCTTTTAAATCCTTCCCATTATTCTATTTATAGCCCTTAATTCCAACAATTGTTCCAATTTTTTTACTGCTATGAAGGGTTGGCTTTTGCAGCACCCAATCTAAATGATTCATCATCTTTTTTATTTGTCGATCTACTCCTACTATGCTTAAACTACCCCTACTTCACTTAATACTTCAAAACATCCCTTCTTTTTAATCCTACCCCTAATTCTCTAAATAGCAATTACTTCCAACAATTACCCCTATTTTTTAACTTCTGTGAAGGGTTGGTTTTTGCAGCACCCAATCCAAACGATTCATCATCGTTCGTATTTGTCGATCTACTCCTAATATGCTTAAACTACTCCTACTTCTCTTAATACTTCAAAACAACGCTTCTTTTTAATCCTACCCCGAATTCTCTAAATAGCCCTTACTTCCAACAATTACCCCTATTTTCCAACTTCTGTGAAGGGTTGGTTTTTGCAGCACCCAATCGAAATGATTCATCATCTTTCATATTTTTCGATCTACCCCTACTATGCTTAGACTACCCCTACTTCTCTTAATACTTAAAAATAGTCCTTCTTTTAAATCCTACACCTAATTCTTTAAATAGACCTTACTGCCAACAATGACCCCTATCTTTCTACTACTATGAAGGGTAGATTTTTGCAGCACCCAATCCAAATGATTCATAATCTTTCATATTTTTCGATCTACCCCTCCTACGCTTAAACTACCTGTACTTCTCTTAATACTTCAAAACAACCCTTCTTTTTAATCGTACGCATAATTCTCTAAATATGCTTTACTTCCAAATACCCCTATTTTTTAACTATTGTGAATGGTTGGTTTTTGCAGCACCTAATCCAAACAATTCATCATCTTTCATATTTGACGATCTGCGCCTACTTCTCTTAATACTTCAAAACAATCCTTCTTTTGAATCGTACCCATAATTCTCTATATAGCCCTTAATTCCAACAATTATTCCATTTTTTTTACTGTTGTGAAGGGTTGGCTTTTGCAGCACCCAATCTAAATGATTCATCATCTTTTATATTTGTCGATCTTCCCCTACTATGCTTAGACTACCCCTACTTCTCTTAATACTTCAAAACATCCCTTCTTTTTAATCCTACCCCTAATTATCTAAATAGCCATTACTTCCAACAATTACCCCTATTTTTTAACTTCTGTGAAGGGTTGGTTTTTGCAGCGCCCAATCCAAACGATTCATCATCGTTCATATTTGTCGATCTACCCTTACTATGCTTAAACTACCCCTACTTCTCTTAATACTTCAAAACAGTCTTTCTTTTAAATCCTACCCCTAATTCTCTAAATATACCTTACTTTCAACAATTACCCCTACCTTTTTACTACTGTGAAGGGTTTGTTTTTGCAACACCTAATCCAAACGATTCAGCATTTTTCATATTTTTCGATCTACCCCTCCTATTCTTAAACTACCCCTTCTTCTCTTAATACTTCAAAACAACCCTTCTTTTTAATCGTACCTCTAATTCTCTAAATATCCCTTACTTCCAACAATTACCCCTATTATTTAACGACTGTGAAGGGTGGGTTTTTGCAGCACCAAATCCAAACGATTCATCATCTTTCATATTTGTTGATCCACCCCTACTATGCTTAAACTACCCCTAGTTCTCTTAATACTTCAGAACAACATTTCTTTTTAATCCTACCCCTAATACTCTAAATATCCCTTCCTTCAAACAATTACCCCTATTTTTACCTACTTCTCCTAGTACTTAAAAACAACCCTTCTTTTTTATCCTACCCCTGATTCTCTAAATAGCCCTTACTTCCAACAATTGCCCCTATCTTTTTACTACTGTGAAGGGTTGGTTTTTGTAGCACCCAATCCAAACGATTCATCATCTTTAAACTTTGTCGATCTACCCCTACTATGCTTAAACTACCCATACTTCTCTTAATACTTCAAATAAGCCCTTCTTTTTAATCGTACCCCTAATTCTCTAAATAACCCTTACTTCCAAAAATTACCCCTATTTTTAAGCTACTGTAAAGGGTTGGTTTTTGCAGCACCTAATCCAAATGATTCATCATCTTTCATGTTTGTCGATCTACCCCTACTATGCTTAAACTACCCCTACTTCTCTTAATACTTCAAAACAATCCTTCTTTTTAATCCTACCCCTAATTGTTGGCTAGCTTTTTGAGCAAGCCACCAACGTCCACATACGAAGAAAATATGAAGCTCCACGCCCCTAGTCCATGAAAACTTAATCGCAGTCACTCATCCACCTTCGATTCGTTATGCTTTCCCTAGATCGCCATGACCCCATGCGATCTGATCCACTTTATCCAGCTCGACCCGATCCGACACCAGAAGACAGATAATGAAGGCCATGACTAAGTCCACCACGATCCGAGAATGTTGGATCTCGTGACACCTGTCCACAACTGTCATATTGACCAATTCTCCATCAAGCTACGAACCAGTCCAAGATTCTCGGGATTCGTGCCATGTAAGACCGCGATCTGCCATCATATATCACCTATAAATAGCCCAGAAATTGGCATTTTTGAGGATCATTTGGCAATTCAAGGCTATGATTCCACCATTATTATACCTTCATTATTTCTTTCAGAATTATCACGAAATTACTGAGGGAATCATAACTGTAAAAGTGAGATTGAGTGAAGTTGTTGATTGTACTAGCATTCGACGTATAATCAATAGCATATAAAGTAGACATAGGCACGTTAACGCCGAACCACTATAAATCTTGGGTCTTTTCTGGTTTTTCTTCATCTTTTAGATATAGTTCTCCACAAATTGAACAATTTGGGTGTTAAAGCCAATTTTGGATCTAATATTTTGGTGCTTTCACTGAGAACGACTTCTCAGCATATTGGATTGTTGCTCCGTTGTTTGGATATTCAAGCCCAAAGAAAACAGTCCAAAACCCCATTGTTTCAACCTTTGAAGATTTTATAGATACCCAGATATCATGGCTGGAAAGAAGTCCAAGGAAGTACGAGCTTCGCAGGAAAACGAAGCTACGAATGAAGCAATTGAAGAAATTATGCATGAGCAGGTCGAGGAACACCACGCTCCGCGCCACTGATGGCGTCACGACTCGCTCCCAAGACCAAGCCACGATCCCCTCTACACCAGTTACCATGGACCGACTCCAAGGGGGCGCCACGAGCCACTGACAAAGGGGTACCGCGATCCGAAGCGATACTTAGACTATAACTCGACCTGGGAAGGAGGTTATGGCTCGTTCTTTCCGTGCTGGTAAACCTGCTCGACCTGGCTTAAGCTCTTTACATATAAGAGAGAATGTTGATGATCAATTTGACCCTTCTTCCCCTGCTACCGAAGGGGACCTTTCTCGCTTCATTGAAATGGGGGATAAAATGTTTGACGTGTTAGCCGCTCAGAGGCAAGAAAGTTCAGTGTTACGACAGAATCTGACTACTATTGACAGGCAACTTGATGATTTCATAAGGCAGAGAGTCTCTACTCTGACCCGTCTTCCTTCCCCAGAACACACATACTCGTCAGAAGAACCCCGAAGGAACCGGCGATGGCCCCCGTTAGAAAGGGCTGAAAACATAGAGCATCTTCGATTTGGGTCACAACCATCTGAAGAAGAAGAAGCGATTAATCAAGGAACTAGTAACCGTAATTTAGATGAGCCCGCTCTTCCACCGAGGAAAGGAAACGCTGTTATCCTTGTCCAGAATCGACCCATTCCTCCCGCTCGCCGGATGATCGACCACGGCAAAATGGGGCAAGGAAGTTCTGCCCAGGTCCCATATTTTGTAGCAGCACGTCAAATAAATGTCGAAGAAGCCCGTCGGGCAAGAAGTGCCAATCCTGGATCCACCTTGACTCGTGCCGATTTTAGAGCAATGACCAGGCAGAATATGGTAGTTAGCCGTGGACTCGGGGATGAAGATTGGGGCATAGATCGCAGTCATACACCTTTTACCGATGATGTACTGGAGATTACATTCCCGAGGCGTTTTAATATGCCAATAATGAATCGGTATGCCGGCAAATCTGACCCGATCCAGCATTTGATGCGATACGCCTCGTCAATGATTGCCGTTGCAGCTTCAGACAAGATAAAATGTAAAGCATTCCCTATATTCCTGGAAGATATGGCATTATTGTGGTTTACCCACATGCCAGCACAGTCAATACCCAGTTTTAGGGAATTGAGTGAAAAATTCGTGAACCAGTTCTGCCTTTATGCTCAGAGGTCTAAGAATGTAATCGAGCTATCCCTTATTAAACAACGACCTGATGAGAGCCTAAGGTCGTATCTGGATCGTTTCAAATTGGTTGTCACATAAGCCAGAGATCCACATGAGCAAACTGTTTTGATGGCCGTGATTGATGGAGTCGACAAAGACGCCGAGTTTGGAAGATACCTGGTCGGCAAGCAACGTCCAACTAGAGAAATATTTTATGAAAAAGCCAACATTCGCTGACATCAGGAGGAGATATATGCTAACAGGAAAAGGAAGGCTACCGATAAGGAAGATATCCAAAGTAATGTGGCCATCAAGCAAACCGGAGATTGTTTAGGGAAAGTTGAAGTCAATGTTGGCAACAAGAATCAAGGCAATGGTCGATAGTCCGGGAATAATAATAACAACAATCGAAAGAGAAATCGAGGAAATGATTCTCAGAGAAGATATCGACCTAGGCCATTTGAGAGTTTCACGACGTTAAATGATACACTGGAGAATATCTTCACGGATACTTATAATGTACTTCAATACAAGAGACCCACCCCAAGTGATTCGACGGAAAAGGAACGTGAAAGTGGAAAATTCTATCTTTTTCCCACAAATCCACGGTCATTCCACAAATGAATGTCGTCATCTGAGAGATGTGGTCGAGAGGCTACTCCGAGAAGGAAAACTCGATGAGTATAAGGTCACTCCTAGGGACTGGGGGCAAGCCGCACCAGCCCCATACCAAAATCTAAACCAGAACCAAAATCAGAGCCAACCTACTTCCAGGCTGACCTCTCAGCAAAAAGGGAAGAACCTCGTTATTAACACCATAGTAGGAGGGCTCCATCTGACCGGGCACAGCTTTAAGGCAATGAACCAGTATGTCAGCACAGCTAAACAACCCCTCACGGTAGGAGAATGCAGTAACCCTGAGGATATTGCTCCAATCAAGCAACAGAAGACGATGATTGATGACATTATATTTCATGACAGATATAGCTTTGGCGTTCACTCCCCAACTGAGGACCCATTAGTAATCACAGCAGCAATTGGTCCAGCTATAGTCCATAAAGTTTTAGTGGATAATGGAAACTCGGTTAATATTTTGTTCAAGAAAACGTTCGACCAAATGAAACTTGAGCCGAAGGATTTAAAACCATGTGAAGGATGGATAAGTGGATTCAATGGAGCCTCAACCGCTCTAATGGGATACGTAGAATTATCGGTAAACCTTGGGGAAGGAGAGCACCAGAGAGTGAGAATCCTTCCTTTTGTGGTTCTGCATATGTTGAAACCCCATACAACGTCTTTTTAGGCCGACCGGTCCTATCAAAATTCAGAGCTTGCATAGCCCCTTGGTGTTTATTGATGAAGTTCCAAACGGATGTCGGTATAGGCATAGTCAGAGGAGATCAAGCTGTTGCCTGAGCATGCTACATCGTAGAGCTGAAGATGCTTCGCAAAGGAAGGGATGTAGAGACCCAAGGAGCTTCCTGCCCTGCAGGGGATGTAATGTCATAGCAACTAAAGAAAATAACTATGGGAGAGCCGTCCAGAGAACTGCCCGAGGAAAAATATACCAGAGAGGACGAAGAGCTTGGGGGCAGAATGGCGACTCCCAATGAATCGACTGTGGATGTACCAATTAACGATAGTGACCCGGAGAAGGTCCTAACGATTGGATCCCAGTTGGACCCCAGTCAAGCCAGAGAGCTAACGGATTTCTTGAAAGCTAATTTGGATGTATTTGCCTGGACCCACTCGGATATGTGTGGGATATCTCCTTCAATTATTTGTCATTCGTTAAGCATCAACCCGAAACATCCTCCTGTTAAACAGAATAGGAGAATGGTTGGCCCAGAGAGGTCCGCTGCCTTGAAAGAAGAAGTTGAAAAGCTGAGAAGTAATGGATTTATCAGAGACTCAACATACCCAGACTTGATTTCAAACCCGGTCTTGATGAAGAAAGCCAATGGAAAATGGCGGACTTGTATTGACTTCTCAGATTTGAATAAAGCATGCCCAAACGATTGCTTTCCGTTACCTAGAATTGACCAACTAGTGGATTCGACGGCGGGCCACGAACTCCTCTCTTTCATCGATGCCTACTCGGGATACAATCAGATCCCCATGCACGTCCCGGACGAAGAGCACACTAGCTTCATTACAGATTCGGGATTATACTGCTATGTGGTGACGCCTTTCGGCCTGAAGAATGCCGGTGCCACATATCAGCGATTGGTGAATAGAATGTTCTACAACCGGATCGGGAAAACAATCGAGGTATATGTTGATGACATGTTAGTGAAGTCCAGACAATCATCCGATCACACTGCCAATTTAGCAGAAATGTTTGAGATTATCCGAAAGTACGGGATGATGGGGAATCCTTTAAAATACTCATTTGGAGTAGCATCGGGGAAATTCCTAGGATTTATCGTTAATTAGCGTGGGCTCGAGATTAACCCGGATAAAATCGCGATAATCCGAGACATTCAGAAGCCTAGGCAAATTAAGGATGTGCAAAGCCTCGCAGGGAAAGTAGCTGCATTGAGTAGATTCATCTCCAAAGCTACGGACAAATGCATCCCGTTCTTCGAGTTAATAAAGCGAGGAAATCGCAACTTCGAATGGACCCCCGATTGTGTTGAAGCATTCCAGAATCTTTTGAATCACTAGGAAAGACCTCCAATTTTTTCTAAACCCGTGGATCATGAAGAATTATTCGTGTAATTAGCAGTGTCACCCGATGCGATCAGTTCAGCTTTGGTTAGAGAAGAAGATAAGGTGCAAAGACCAGTGTATTATGTGAGTAAGAAGTTGGCGACAGCCGAGCGAAACTATCCAAGAGTAGAAAAGCTTGCATACAGTTTGTTAGCTGCATCAAGGAAGCTTCGCCACTATTTCCAACTCACCCAATTACTGTGTACACTGATCATCCGCTTAAACAAGTACTGCAAAGGCCAGAAGCATCAGGAAGACTACTCAAATGGAACATTAAGCTAAGTCATTTCGACCTAAATTTCCAACCCCGACGATCAATTAGGGGGCAAATACTTGCAGACTTCATAGCAGAGTTTACTATCCTAGAAGATGATGTAATAAGCGAAGAAGCCGATCCGTCAAAGCTTCTTCTCGATCCCAATGCCTGGAAGTTGTACACTAACGGAGCTAAAAATGATAGACGGTCTGGTGCAGGAGTGGTGCTTGAGATTCCAGAAAAAACACTAATATATTATGCTCTCAGATTGGAGTTCCGCGCCACTAATAACGACTCTTAATACGAAGCACTAATTGCTGGACCGAAACTCGCAAGGGAATTGGGGATAACGAAGCTAGAAATCTTTTGTGAGTCCAGTTTAGTTGTGAATCAGGTTAATGAGAAGTTTCAGGCCAAAGGTCTAAGACTGATATCATATTTGGAGAAAGTGAAGGAGCAGCTGGGTGGTTTCCAGCATCGCAACGTATCCCATATTCCTCGAGCGGAGAACCAAAAAGCAGATAAATTGGCAAAGATGACTAGTTCTGATAATCCCGAAAACACAGAGCTTGTTCAGATTGAAGTTCTACGGTCACCTATTATAGATCAAATGGAAATTGATTTGGTACTATACGTTGAACCTGAAAGGGAGTCATGGATGACTAATCTGAAGAATTTTCTGATGGATGGAATGCTTCCTACCAAGAAAAGTGAGAGGCGGGCAGTAATTCGGAAGGCCTCCCGGTATGTGTTGCAAGGGGGAGTCCTGTACAGATGAGGATTCTCAATACCCTTCCTCCGGTGTATCGCCCATGGCGACATCATGCGCGTATTACAAGAAGTACATGAAGGCGAATGTGGAGATCACACGAGAGGACAAACATTGGCGAAAAAATAATACGATATGGTTATTTCTGGCCAACTGTAAGTAAGGATGCGGCTAAATACGCGCGACGCTGTGACGCTTACCAGAGATTTTATAAGATCAACAGGGCACTACCTAGTCAGTTAAAAATAATGACGAGTTTGTGTCCCTTCGCTATGTGGGGGATTGATATCAATGGAAGCCCCCCCATAGCAAAGTGCGGAACGAAGTTCGCTATCGCGGCCGTGGATTATTTCACCAAATGGGTAGAAGCGGAGCCATTGACCAGAATCACAACCAAGCGAGTAATCAGCTTCTTTGTTAGGAACATTATATGCTGATTTGGAATTCCAAGAATCGTCATAACAGACAATGGAACCCAGTTTGACAGCACTGAGTTCAAAGATTTTTTCCAAAAATACCAAATCGAGAAATGGAACACATCGGTGGCACATCCGCAAGCGAACGGTCAAGTTGAGGCAGCAAACAAAGTGATTAAATCCATCCTGAAGAAGAGATTGAAACGGGCCAAGGCTTTGTGGGTAGATGAATTTCCCTTAGCGGTATGGGCCTATAGAACAACCTATAAGTCGGCAACAGGCCATACACCGTTCTCCCTCGTTTTTGGAGCTGAAGCAGTCATCCCGGTCGAGTTAGAAGTACCTTCTCACCGAGTCACCTATTACGACCTAATGACCAATAACGAGTTGCTCCTTAAATCCCTGGACATGATCGAAGAAAAGAGAGACGAAGCTGACTTACGTGCCTTAAGGCATAAGCACCAGATAGCTCGGTATTACAGCAAAAAAGTCCAAGCTAAAACCTTTGAACCCGGAGACTTGGTTCTAAAACGTGTCTTCCCATAGTCAACGCATATGGGTCCGAAATGGGTAGGACCGTATTCAATCCTACGAAGGCTTGATAATGGAACCTTTAAGCTAGCAACAGTGGATGGAGATGAAATCCCCAGAGTGTGGAACGCCCAGTATTTGCAGCCTTACCTGACGTGAAATTGTCAATTTTATTCTTTTGTTTTTTAGGACCATGTAAGAAGTCACGACTTGCCCAGAACAGTCTGGTTACTTAAACAAAAGATTATAAAGTGGACGTAGGTCATGATCTGACCGAACCACTATAAAAACATCGCGTGTCATTTACTTTCATTGCACTGTTTCTTATCTTCTTTATTTTAATTAACGTAAATTCTTAACATTCTTGGATTTGTTATAAACGTTGCAGCTACCGCAAAACGCCCAATTCGAAGAGCCTTCTACCAAAGTGGGAGGTGAACGACAATTGGAGTTTCGAATGTGCAACGAAGTAAATCACACCATCATTTGCACTCTAACTCTCAAGATTAGAGAGAGAATATAATGGACGCGAAGATGACGACCGCGAGGCGTGAAGGTGCGCCATGATAAAAATGCCTTGCCAACACTCTAACCCGCTGAAGGGTCAGGAGAGCATAAAGGTACTAGAGACTTAGCGCCTCCAGAATTTATGCCTCGCTGAAGGATCAGTGAGCAGACCTGAAACGAGATCGAACTCTAACCCGCTGAAGGATTGAGAGAGTATAAAAGTGCTAGAGATTTAGCGCTAAAAGAATTCTTTCCTCCTCATTCTTGAGAATATGGGGCAACACACACATGACTCTAATTAATCATCAATAAACCCTAGCCAGGCATCATATTAATGATTGATTGGGGGCATATCTACACACACTTATTTCTGAACAGGAAGTACAGAAATTTTTAAAGTTTTTACTGCTCATGCAATTTATGATCCAACTTTTGATTTGTTATGATTTGACTTTATGATTGAATGCGATAATTTAAACTTGCAGGTATGCAGGTCTAGTTCTACATCCACGTGACTGATTTGTCTGGAAGGAAAACTCTTGCCCGTATCACTGGTAGGATGAAAGTCAAGGCTGACGAAGATGAATCATCCCCTTACGCTGCTATGCTTGCTGCTCAAGATGTTGCACAGAAATGCAAAGAACTTGTAATCACTGCATTGCATATTAATTTAAGGGCAACAGAAACAAATTTTCATTTACTAAGATGCATGGATACAAGATAAGACAGCTAAACAAAAGTGAGGGCCACTCCCACAATTACATTTCTTGGCCAGTGAAAAGCCTAAAAGCCTAAGAGCAAAATATGAACTAACAACTGCATCCTACTTATGCTTCGGGGACTATTTTGACTTCTTATCCTTTTTCTGCTTCCCCGACCCCTCCTTGCCAACATCAGAAATGTCACCTTTTTTCCTCTTCCTCTTGTTGATAAGTGTTTGCTCCAAATTTGGGATCAAACACCAAAGGTGTAAAAAGCTACACTTCACCTATTTGGTAAGAAAGTGGAACTGCGAAATCGCAAGATTAACAAGTAATAGCAAGTAAGAACAAAAAGGAGTTTTTATAGTGGTTTGATTCTATATGAATCTACGTCCACTTTCAATCCATTCTCATTATGATATTCAAGCTTACGACATATGGATTTTCCCTCATTACAATCATTTCTCTCTTTTAAACTTCCTTATGATCTAATTACACTTGAATTTGGTGAAGAAAATGAAGGGATCTTTTAGCTTTGTGATGAATATTCAACCACTTGAGTGCTTTGATCCTTTTCCATGATCTTCATGGTTTTCGTAGTGAATTAGCATTCGATTTTGAATTTTGAGAGGAGAAGAGATTGTTTGAATGAGAATGAAGGAGTTTAAATTCAATTATTGAGAGCTCTCATGATCATTGACTTAGATTTGATCTTCATGGAGTTAGAAAAATGTTGATGAATCCATAGAAGCCATTAGAGAAGTTGTAAATGAGTCTTCAATTGGGTAGAGTCTTCCCCTTGGGATGAATTTTCGGTCCCCCTCTCAAGTGAATTATGAGTGGTATTTATAGGTGATGTTCTAAGGGGTAGTGGCACACTTGTAAATAAGTGTGTCCGGTTGTCAATAACACTTTTCCAACTATGCATGGGCTGGCGGATCATTACTCACGACAATTATGAGCGACATGCTTTATTTCGTTGTATCTTGCGACATGATGTGGAACGCGACATGAGCAGGTCTTGCGGCATGGGGATATTCAACTGCCTGGACCGACATGATTTTGAACGCAGCATTGTCCTTTTTTGTTCAACGACTTGCCTGATGGTACCATATGCGACATGGATTGAAATGAGTTTAGCGATATGCTTTTATCGACATGAAAGTATCAATATAACGTCATCGGCCTCACGCCATGACTTGTTTGCACTGGGACGCGATATGATTCTGACGCCAGGACTCTGCTTGCAAAATGATTGTAACAGCGTAGTCCATACCTTTTCACCCTTAGGATTGAACATCCCGAAGATTAAGTATGTAGAACGACATGCTTTACAGCTTGCAATTCGAATGCATGAAACACATGCTGAAGGTTGCACCAACGACATGGTTTCTTTTGTCCTGATATGTTACTAAGCATGGAATGACATGCTCACATGTAACGACATGGAGCTCTCATGGCATGGATGATGTGAACTCCATGGAACATTTCCCATACAATATTCGTGAAGCCTTTACTTTAGCTCAGCGCCATGCGAGATGAAGCTTAGACGATCTGAACACATGTCGTTGTCAGTCATTTAAACGGAGCGGACGACTTGTCTTATATCTTGTGTCGTGTTAACGACTTAGAACCATCTTGTTTCAATGACTTAAAGTCATATCATGTGGATGACTGCAGGATCCATGTCGCAGAAACGACTAAGTCGCTTATGTCATGTGTCATCACCCGTAAATACTTCTTAGTTCTGAACCGCGTTCTAAGAACGGGATTAACATTTGCCCCTCGAAGCTTGTATTTCTTGCTAGCGAGGAATGCAGGCTTCGAAATGACTACAGTAACTGGTGCGCTTTTCCTTGATTGGTCTTGGACTATAATCTGGATTTTCTTGCATCATCGCGTTATTTGATCCGGTATCATAAATTTCGGTGTATCTTTGCACTGCTGATGATTTGCCAGAATTTTGTCTTAGTGCGTCGTCTTTTGACGTTGCGTTGGATAATAAATTGCTTTATTCCACCTGTTCTGTAATAAAAGCAAGTGTTTGCCCAATTTGTGGGCTTATACTTTGTCATTGATTGCCCAAATCAATAACAGGATTAGATTAGTCATTGGAAAATGAATTATAGCGAATTTTCACTTTGAATTGAATAACGTGTCTACAAAGTATTATTTTATCCAACGGTTTATAATTCGTCAAATATTATTTGCACAAACACGATATTCTAATTCGAATTCATCTTAACGCTTGAAATCAACTAATCAACTATGCTGACTGTGGACTTCAAGCATTATCGCTTTATAACTTATATGACTTATGCGATATTTCTCATTTGAGAAATGTGTTTTGCAGGGATTTATCGTTTTCCTTTCGAAGAATACTTGGATATTTGTTCCTTAGTTTTAAGGAGTTGTTATCAGTCTTCTTCGCAGGAAGTATTTTGGATTTCAAATATGTGTTCAAGCTAAAATTTTATACATGTCGTGTCTGAGATTTTCAGACACTACGCAAGTTAAGTGATTAATATTCAAATTCCATTTACAATCCAGCTTGGTTAATTCAGTCAATTGGGGGGTTTTGTCATTCAATCGTACAGATTAATCCAAGCATCGGTAATTTTAGAAGGAGTGCCCCAGATAGAGCTTTTGGTCAAAACCCAATGTTTGACGTGATCGGATCAGGTGCTTCCTGATTCCGACGATCAACTGGGTGCCCCTAACAAGGACTTTATGTGTTATGCCCCCGCTAAGGGTAGACTTTGGGTTTTAGTGCCCAATAATTCTACCGTGTCTGAAATGGTCAGATGTCACACTAATGGATTAGAAGTCTGATATTCTTCACATCTGAAGTAATCAGGTGTTACGCAAATAGATTTTCATTCTTCACGTTTGATCATATCAAATGCTACGCAAATGGATTTTTATTCTTCACATTTGATTATACCAAACGCTACGCAAATGGATTTTTCATTCTTCACGTTTGACCATACCAAACGCTACGCAAATGGATTTTTCATTCTTCCCGTTTGATCATATCAAACGCTATGCAAATGGATTTTTCATTCTTCATGTTTGATCATACTAAACTCTACGAAAATGGATTTTTCATTCTTCACGTTTGACCATACCAAACGCTATGAAAATGGATTTTCATTCTTCACGTTTGATCATATAAAACGCTACGCAAATGGATTTTCATTCTTCACGTTTGATCATATCAAACTCTACGCAAATGGATTTTTCATTCTTCACATTTGATCATACCAAACACTACGCAAATGGATTTTCATTCTTCACGTTTGATCATACCAAATGCTACGGAAATAGATTTTCATTCTTCACGTTTGATCATACCAAACGCTACGCAAATGGATTTTTCATTCTTCACGTTTGACCATATCAAATGCTACGAAGATTTTTATTCTTCACGTTTCATCATATCAAACGCTACACAAATGGATTTTCATTCTTCACGCTTGATTATATCAAACGCTATGTAAATGGATTTTCATTCTTCACGTTTGATTATATCAAACGCTACGCAAATGGTCTTGGTGGCTGTTATATCGTTTTGTGGGGCGGCCATCAGTCCCTTTGTCAGATGCTCGACTTAGCATGTTATTCTGGTTTACGAACTGAAGCTTTGAACCTCCCACTTAGTGAAGTGCCATTTCGATAAAAGTTTCAGCTCTTGTGCTTATTTGTCGTGGCGCTTGCTCGCGATTTTAATCTTGGCGACTTTCCCATTCGCTTTTCAAGCCAGTGCTTTTCTTGTTTTGCATTTGTACGTGTTGATATTTACAACATTTGGCTCTTAAGCTAACGTTGTTGGGGCCGCAATGTTACAGGAACAAGGGCTCGACAAAATGGCCTGCAATATGAAATCTTCTTTTAAGAAAGTTTTGATTTGACATATAACTTTGCAAGTAGAAAATTCATTCAAACAGATATTCTCTTAGTCATAGAGCTAATGTTCAATGGATCACTTGCAGGTTATTACAAATCATTTTCATAAAGTTTCGAATATAATAGAAAGTAAAACGCCAAGTAAAGCATGAACTAAAGCGAGAAATAGGGCATGAAGTAAAGATATAGCGACGTTGATTGCTTATTCCGATCCATTGCAATGGGAACACGATCAGTTGTTATTAGTTTATAATCGGCCTTGGCACGATTTGTGCAGAAGCTACGTTGCTTGGGCCAGACTGATCATTTGATACCCCTTGTCCCTGGGGAGCAGCAGAAGGATTCATGGCTTGTGGATTCCTTACATATTGTTGCAACCTGTTTTTCCTGATCAACTACTCAATCAGGTTCTTCAGGTGTCGACACTCATTAGTGCTATGACCAGGCTGGTTATGTAATATGCAGAACTTCCCCGAGTTTGCTGCTTTATCGCTCACCCTTATCGGATTTGGCTCCGCATACTCTTCAGAACTTTTTGTTGCAAGATAAATATTTTCAGGAGTGTTATTCAAAGGCGTTAGCTCTAATGAGTTGAAAAGGCGGGACTTCTTATTAGCCTTGTTGTCGTTCCCATCATTGGTTCGCTTCTATTCCTGATTATTCTTCTGGTTAGATTGGACAGCCGTATTTTTAGGAGCTTCAAGGAGTTGATTGCCATCAATGACCTGAAGGAGTTTAGGATTGTCGTCCACTCTCATGTACTCCTCTGCTTTCGTATAGAACTTATCAAGCGTAGTTGGTTCATCTTTATCCATCTTCCGAATTCGCTTGTTTTGTCTAAAGCGTCGAGTAAAGCCATGAGAATTATGCGTGGCTCTGGATTCCTCACTTCAGACAAGGCAACATTGAATCGACTGAGGAAGGCTTTAACAGTTTCCCCTGGATTCTGCTTCATTGCTAAAAGTGTTATAGCATCCTTGGCTTTAGTAGCGTAGAGGCGGAACTGCTCCTTGAATCTTTTGGTAAGGTCAGGAAATCGATCGATAGACTTGGGCGACAGCTTCGTGAACCATAGTGATGCGGCACCTTCTAAGTAGAGAGGAAAGTACGTGCATCTCATCTCATCGGTCCCCTTAGCTGCACTCATATGCCATTCATATTGGAATAGGAAGGAGTTCGGATCAACGAGGCCATTGTACGGAGGCAAAGTCGGAGGATTGAACTTCTTCGGACATTCTGCACCAAGGATTCTTTCGGTGAATGTAGTCCTATCGGGAAAGAAGTCCCATTCACTTTCGTCGTCCTTGCTAGCTTGATTCTTTTTCGTGGCTCGTTCTATCATGTCCGAAATGTATTATTCTGTGTTGTGGCACTCTGTGAAGACGAGCTCTTTACCAAATGTTCGTCTAGGCATATGATCTCGATTAGATGGCTTAGGCCCTTTACCTTCTCGTCGTGGAGGTGCCCCCGTGATAGGATTGGCAGCTTTTTGAGCATTCACTTCGGAATGGTTCTTACCTTTTGATTTCAATCCTTCGATATAAACTTCATCCCCGTCACTTGCCCCATCATAATAGTCTTCCATATTGTTGTTGCAGTTATAATCGAAAGCGGGTGATTTGGTATTATCTTCGAGATCGACATGAGCTTGCGGAGGGGCTGGATTTGTTTGAGCATTAAGAAGAGCGTTTATTTTTTCCATTAGAGCGTCATTAGCATCCATCAAAGTTTAATTTGAAGTTTCAATTCGGCGGTTCATGTTGCCAATAGCGGCGTTTAGTTCATTTCTAGTAACACCGGCTCCACTTATCGAGTTTTCACCAACATCGAAACGATTAGTAAGTGGTGTTTCTTCGTTAGCGACATTATCGGCTTCTACCACGGTTTTTCTAGTGGTCTTCTTAGATTTGACCATATCTTCGGAGATGAACGCGGTTTAGAGCTTTAATGCAAGGATCTTAACTTTGGAAAAGTGCGAGAAGAGGTGAGAATATGCGAGCGCGGCCCCACGGTGGGCGGCAATTGTTTGCTCCAAATTTGGGATCAAACACCAAAGGTGTAAAAAGCTACACTTTACCTATTTGGTAAGGATGTGGAACCGCGAAATCGCAAGATAAATGAGTAAAAGCAAGTAAGAACACAAAGGAGTTTTTATAGTGGTTCGATTCTATATGAATCTATGTCCACTTTCAATCCATTCTCATTACGATATTCAAGCTTACAACACATGGATTTTCCCACATTACAATCATTTCTCTCTTTTAAAATTCCTTATGATCTAATTACACTTGAATTTGGTGAAGAAAATGAAAAGATCTTTTAGCTTTGTGATGAATCTTCAACCACTTGAGTGATTTGATCCTTTTCCATGATCTTCATAGGTTTCATAGTGAATTAGCATTCGATTTTGGTTTTTGAGAGGAGAAGAGATTGTTTGAATGAGATTGAAGGAGTTTAAATTCAATTGTGGAGAGCTCTCATGATCATTGACTTAGATTTGATCTTCATGGAGTTAGAAAAATGTTGATGAATCCATAGAAGCCATTAGAGAAGTTGTAAATGAGTCTTCAATTGGGTAGAGTCTCCCCCTTGGAATGAATTTTCGGTCCCCCTCTAAAGTGAATTATGAGGGGTATTTATAGGTGATGTTCTAAGGGGTAGTGGCACACATGTAAATAAGTGTGTCCGGTTGTCAATAACACTTTTCCAACTATGCATGAGCTGGTGGATCATTACTCACGGCATTTATGAGAGGCATGCTTTATTTCGTTGTATCATGCGACATGAAGTGGAACGCGACATGAGCAGGTCTTGCGGCATGGGGATATTCAACTGCCTGGAACGACATGATTTCGAACGCAACATTGTCCTTCTTTGTTCAACGACTTGCCTGATGGTACCATATGCGACATGGATTGAAATGAGTTTAGCGATATGCTTTTAACGACATGAAAGTATCAATATAATGTCATCGGCCTCACGCCATGACATGTTTGCACTGGGACGTGGTATGATTCCGACGCCATGACTCTGCTTGCTACATGATTGTAACTGCGCAGTCCACACCTTTTCGCCCTTAGTATTGAACATCCCAAAGATTAAGTATATAGAACGACATGCTTTACAACTTGCAATTCGAATGCATGAAACACATGCTGAAGGTTGCACCAACGACATGGTTTCTTTTGTCCTGATATGCTACTAAGCATGGAACAACATGCTCACATTTAACGACATGGAGCTCTCACGGCATGGATGATATGAACGCTATGGAATATTTCCCATACAATATTCGTGAAGACTTTACTTTAGCTCAGCGCCATGCGAGATGATGCTTAGACGATCTGAACACATGTCGTTGTCGGTCTTTTGAACGGAGCGGACGACTTTTCTTATATCTTGTGTCATGTTAACGACTCAGTGACTTAAATCATGTCATGTGGATGACTGCAGGATCCATGTCATAGAAACGAATTAAGTCAGTTATGTCGTGTGTCATCATCCGTAAATATTCTTAGTTCTGAACTGCGTTCTAAGAATGGGGTTAACAATAAGAGTGTCTTGCGGAATGCTAGAAGGATGGGATGCGAGCTGTGCAGTTATTGATTTGGCAGAGAACTTTATAATCAATCCTGTTTTGGGGTCAACCTCCGAAATAGGAAGAATATCTCGGTCTGCTTTGGGGTCTCGGAGATTTCAGCACTAGTACCTGAGGGGACATCGACTTTCTCTACTTCTGCCTTCTCTTCTGCATCTTTCTCAGTCGACTTGTCAAATGTATTATGAGAAGCACATGTTATTACTTTAGGAGAAATGGTGGTCTTTTTATTCGGCTGCTCCGCCAGGTGACGACAAGTTACAACTGCTTTCACAAATTGCGGAGAATATATGGAAATACCTTCAGCTGACTCTTCATCCAGCTTTACAGCAGAAGCACCAGCAGCTCGAGGAGTTGGGAGCAAGGGAACCAATGGATCATCAGGGCTGTATTCCACAACTTCGGAGGCCTTAGGTTCCACTGCCGAGTTCGAGCCTTCATCAACTTTATCCTTCCCCTTAGCCCTAACTTTCTCCCTCTCGATCTCTTCTTGGATTAAGCGCCTGCCTTTTTCCAAAGCTTCAGGTTCTTCACCCTTGAGAAGGGTCTGCAATAGCTGACTCTCATCAATCACATTGACCTTCAACTGCCGCTTCTCATCCTCGACAATCGCATCCCATACATTGGCCAGAGTAACGTGATAGTCTGGAATCCAAGAGATGTCTCTAGTTTTGATGACTTGGCCCAAGAAATTGAATATCAACTCTCTAAAACCTCGTATTTCTTTTTCAGCTGCGGCAAGCTTGTCATCGGTGATGGAAACCGATTCAACAATGTTGTTAGCAATACTCTCAGCAAGAGCCGCACGTCCCTCGGCTTGGACAAGTTGGTCATTCAATATTTCTTTTCCTTTCTCTGCGAGCGCTAGACTGTCTTTCAAGCTTGCTCTCTCCTTCTCCCAGGCAGCTCTCTCTGCTTCAAAGTGGACTTGTGCCATCTTTACATCAGTATTGGCCATTCTAAGGTCCTCTATTTCCTTTTTCAAAGACAATCGTTCTTCGCTGATTGAGTCAAACTCAGTACGAAAGCGCTTCCTAGCATTTTCCAATTCTGTCTTGTAGTTTTCTGCATCTCGCCAAGATAAAGCCAGTTGGTCATGTGTATCCTCCAATTCCTTTTCCATTTTTCTCCTAGCCCTATCTTTATTCTCAATTTTTACTCTGGCTCTGGCCGCGTCCGTCTCTAAGCAACGGATGGCATCTAAAAGATGAACGGCGTGTTTTTTCATCGCCTCGTATTGTTTGTCTGCATGACAAACGTACGCTATCACTTCAGTATCCCAATCCCTGGGAACCGGCTCGAGATCTCGTATAAAAATATCCCCTCAAAGAAAATATCGGGGAATTCCTTGCGTAAGCGCACCAGCTTAGCCTGATTTTCGGGGCCATGGACGGCATCCTGTGCAGCGAGACTATCAAAGTCGTTATCACCAGAGGAAACCATTGTTTCCTTTCCCTTATTTACGATCTTTACCTCGTCTTTATTCTTGTCCTCTGGCTCGTGATGTTTCTTGGAAGACTGGACGTGAGAAGGCGTACTTTTTGAGGGGTTAAATCCCTAGCAAGCTGCTCACCCCTAGCCGGTGGCAATTGGCGACTGTGAAGCTTTCCTGAACCTTGCTTGGAAGGAGATCGGGATCGTGTAGAATAAGACTGATGAGGGTCGCGAGGCCGATAACTATCTCTTCCCTGACTATAACTGCGAGTATGATCGGGATTTGAATGAAGACTGGGTGTGCCCTCATGGAGGGAGTGATAGGAATAAAATCGTTTCCGAATCATCTTCCCCGCAAAAGAAATATGTACATATTAAAACCTTGAATACTGAAGGTAAAAAAGTGTGATGTCAAGTGGTGCATGTGATTTGTGCATCCCGCGAAATTCCCCCCACGGACCAGGGCCCAGAGTTAGGCTCGTCTGTGTCGCTTCTTTTTCTCTGACTGGGGAATTTTCCTCTGTAGAGATAGGAAAAAATGGCTCCCCTCCGAAATCTTCCTGTGTATATATATCATCAGGTATAGGAATCTTTTTCAATTCCCTGAATAGCTGCTCCGCTGTTAATTCATCGGGAGCGACAGGCTCAACCGGTGGTGAAGTCCTTGATGGTGACTCCCTCTTAGAGGCCGGAACTTCTTTGGGCTCATCAGCTCAGGCCTCATTTTCCTTATATTTATTTAAATCCTCATCATCTTGATCAATCATCGGTGAAGGACTCTTGTGAAGTTTTGTGGTCTTTGTAACCTGTGATGTTCCTTCCCCTTCAGCCGGGGGCATATATTTGTATGGTTTGCCACCCACTCCAACTCCAAATTTTATATCCAGAAGGTGGTGCTTGTGAAGATTCTCATCAGTAAGACACTTTTTATTTTTAAGAAATTTGAAGTACTTTTGAGAAGGCAAAACAATCGGTCTTCATACACCGAGCCTTCTGTCTTGGGGAAAGTGTGGTCTGTACGGAAAAAGGAAATATATCAACACTTTGGTTATCTAATTAAGCCATTCATCCAGAGGCTTAAAACTTATTTGACTGAAGCCATTTTCTTGAGCACCCTACCTGTAGTCTTATATAAAACCAATCGGCTTTGGGGTCCCCTATGTTGCTGTAACCATCAGACAAGACCTTCCTGTTGGCTGTCGACTCGAAGAAAGAAAATTTTGGGGTTGTTATAGAACGATGCTTGAAAAGATAGTTGAATTTCAAGTCTCTGAAGGTAAGCCCAGTTTGCAGGATTTCCTCATATGCAACATATAAAGTATACAAGGATGCGTAGGCATTAAGATGAAGTTGCATAGGGGCAATCCGTAACTGTCTGAGGAGATCGACAATAATTGGAGGAAACGGAAGAATAGCGCCTACCCAACACATAAGTCGGCTGACAGCCATATACACTTCGGGGGCTAAGTGAGGTCTATCTTCCCCCTCTGGAATTTTCACATCACCCCAAGGAATCCCATGCGTCAAGCAGATTTTTTCTAGCTGAAGTTTATCCAACTTGGAGGCTAGAGAATCAATAAATTTCTCTACCTCCTTAACACTGGGAATCTCATCAGGAGCCCGTTCATCTTCGTCTTCAAAAGACATATCTTCAGAAGTAGTTGATTCTACATCGGTTTCGGTCTCTTAATCAGAGTCAGAACTATCCCCTTCCGAGTCTGAGGGAAGCACTTTAGGATCATCATGCTTTGATGTCTCTTGCTTTATATATTCCTCTGATCTCTCGGTCACTTGTTTATCTGACATCGCTGTTCTGGTGAGTAAACGTGAAAAGTTAGAGTGCAGTTACCCGATCCCCATGTGTGTAAGTGCAAGTGTGTGTCTGTACATACATATGAGAAAAGCTTGAAGATTAGCTAAATGAGCAGGATATTGGTCGTAATATGCTATCAAGTTACGCTGTCATTCAGTCCAAAGCGATCGTCTTAAGGGCTCTAACCTAACTGTCCATTGGTGTATTAGAGTTACATCGTATTATTTGGTCAATAGGTACATCGGATTGTTTATCAGTTGGGATCATGAAGCAGGATCCATATCACGTCGCACCGATAGTTCGTGTTGCAGGACCCAAATCATGGAAAAACATCACTTCAAAGAAAAGCCTCGGTTCGTGGAGCGCTCCGATTTATGAAACATTCTTCTTTACTCGAATGGATCGCGATAACCTCCTAGCGATCCACCATACTCCTCATTCTCCACGAACTGATGTCCCCTCTCTTCCACGACCCGATCCGACGGACGCCAACCACATCTGCGATCCGAAATGGCCCAGCCTACTCGTTCTTCCTCTTCTTCCCTCCTCTGTTCCCTTCTCCATTCACGAACTCGAACAGCTGAACCCATCAACTATCGTCACCCCTACAGCCTTGAACACAACAAGACTTCTCCATTCTCTCTGCTCAAATTAGTGAAAACTCAGGAAAAACGAGGGAGGAATTGCATAAAAACGTTTTTTATATGATTACCTTTCTAAAACTAGGAGAAGAATGGGTTTTTGGAGATTTAAGGTTAGTGTTTCACTCAAAAGAACTAGCGGCGGCAACAAAAGAAGAAGAAAGGGAAAGGAAGGGGGAGTCCCAGTTTGTATAGGCAAACCCGCATCCCTTAATATTCCCCTGTTTGTCTCATTCGGACCATGGGAAATTATAAGCTATGAACCAACGCCCATCGCGTTCCATGGAAAAGCCCATCGCGCTTCGTGGATAAGCCCGAGTGGTCAGCAAACCGAAACAAGCGCCTCATCCGACAGATCGTGGGGTGTTCTGGCGATCTGACTCAAAAAAAAAAAAAACAAACAAACAAACAAAAAAAACAAAAACAAAACAAAACAAAATTTGTTGAAAATGAAGATTCAGAAATACTTATGATGATTTAAAAGCTTACCTGGAAACTTGGCAATGAAGTTTCTGAAAGTCCTAGAGATAAGAACTATTTGATAAACAAAGAAAAGATGGATGATGTGAATCGATATTTATACCTGTCAAAGAGCACGACTTCTTGAAGTAGTACGACATCTTAGACGGATATGACCACTGATTTGCACTGTTCTGTGAAAAGATATTTCCGCAATTTCAAAGCATGTTCCATCCTCGAAAAAACATACTTCGAGGGGGCATAATGTTGGCTAGCTTTTTACCAAGCCACCAAGGTCCACATACGAAGAAAGCATGAAGCTCCATGCCCCTAGTCCATGAAACTTAATCGTGGTCACTCATCCACCTTTGGTTCGTGATGCTCTCCCCAGATCGCCACGCCCCATGCGATCCGATCCACTTAATCCAGCTCGACCCTATCCGACACCAGAAGACAGAGAATGAACGCCATGACTGAGTCCAACACGATCCGAGAATGTTGGATCTCATGACACCTATCCACAAGTGTCATATTGACCAATTCTACATCAAGCTACGAACCAGTCAAGGATTCTCGGGAATTGTGCCACGTATGACCGCGGTCCACCTGCAAATATCAGCAATAAATAGGCCAGAACATGGCATTTTTGAGGATCTTTTGGCAATTCAAGGCTCTGATTCCACCATTATTATACCTTCATTATTTCTATTCAGAATTATCCCGAAATTACTGAGAGAATCATAACTGTAAAAGTGAGATTGAGTGAAGTTATTGATTGTGCTAGCATTCGTCGTATAGTCAATAGCATATAAAGTGGACGTAGGCTCGTTAACGCCGAACCACTATAAATTTTGTATCTTTTCTGCTTTTTCTTTATCTTTTAGATATAATTCTCTACAAATTAGAACAACTTGGGCATTAGAGACAATTTTGGATCTAACACTAATTCTCTAAATATCCCATACTTCCAACAGTTACCCCTATTTTTTAACTACTGTGAAGGGTTGATTTTGCAGCACCCAATCCAAACGAGTCATCATCTTTCATATTTGTTGATCTACCCCTACTATGCTTAAACTACCCCTACATCTCTTAATACTTCAAAACAGCCCTTCCTTTAAATTCTACCCCTAAATCTCTAAATAGCCTTTACTTCCAACAATTACCCCTATTTTTTAACTATTATGAAGAATTTGTTTTTGTTGCACCCAATCTGAACGATTCATCAACTTTTATATTTGTCGATCTACCCCTACTATACTTTAACTACTCCTAGTTCTCTTAATACTTCAGAACAACACTTCATTTTAATCCTACCCCTAATTCTCTAAATATCGCTTCCTTCCAACAATTACCCCTATTTTTTACCAACTTCTCTTAATACTTAAAAACAACCTATCTTTTTTATCCTACAACTAATTCTCTAAATAGCCCTTACTTCCAACAATTGCCCCTATCTATTTACTACTGTGTAGGGTTGGTTTTTGTAGCACCCAATCCAAACGATTCATCATCTTTAATATTTGTCGATCGACCTCTACTATGCTTAAACTACCCCTACTTCTCTTAATACTTCAAAAAATCCCTTCTTTTTAATCATACCCCTAATTCTCTAAATAGCCCTTACTTCCAAAAATTACCCCTATTTTTTAGCTACTGTGAATGGTTGGTTTTTGCAGCACCCAATCCAAACGATTCATCATCTTTCATATTTGTCGATCTGACTCTACTATGCTTAAACTACACCTACATATCTTAATATTTCAAAACAATCCTTCTTTTTAATCCTACCCCTAATTTCCTAAATAGCCCTTACTTCTAACAGTTACCGCTATTTTTTAGCTACTGTGAAGGGTTGGTTTTTGCAGTACCCAATCCAAACGATTCATCATCTTTCATATTTGTTGAGCTACCCCCACTATGACTAAACTACCCCTACTTCTCTTAATACTAAAAAACAGTCCTTCTTTTAATTCTACCCCTAATTCTGTAAATATCCCTTACTTCCAAATATTACCCTTATCTTTTAACTACTGTGAAGGATTGTTTTTTGCAGCACATAATCCAAACGATTCATCATCTTTTATATTTGTCGATCTACGCCTACTATGCTTAAACTACCCCTACTTATCTTAATACTTCAAAACACCCTTCTTTTTATTCCTACACCCAATTCTCTAAATAGCCCTTCCTTCCAACAATTAAGCATATTTTTCATTATTGTGAAGAATTGGTTTTTGCAGCACCTAATCCAAATGATTCATCATCTTTAATATTTGTTGATCTGCCCCTACTATGCTTAAAGTACCCCTACTTCTCTTAATATTTCAAAACAACCCTTCTTATTAATCCTACCCCTAATTCTCTAAATAGCCCTTACTTCCAACAACTACGCCTATCTTTTTACTACTATGAAGGATTGGTTTTTACAGCAATCAATCAAAACGATTCGTTAGCTTTAATATTTGTCGATCTACCCCTACTATGCTTAAACTACACCTACTTCTCTTAATACTTCAAAACAACCCTTCTTTTGAATCCTCCCCTTAATTCTCCAAATAGCCCATACTTACAACAATTACTCCTATTTTTTAACTACCGTTAAGGTTGGTTTTTGCAGAACTCAATCCAAACGATTCATCAACTTTCATAGTTGTCGATCTGCCCCTACTATGCTTAAACTACCCCTTATTTTATTAATGCTTCGAAATAGCCCTTCTTTTTAATCCTACCCCTAATTCTCTAAATAGCCCTGTTGATGACAAAAAATATCGCAAACACCAAAGATTCCAAATAACTTGGAATTATAAATACGGTCGCATAGACAAGAACATATTATAGAACATAAACAGCAAATAACACAACAGATTTATAGTGATTCGGCCTTAGGGGGGCCTACATCCACTTTGAAGAGTTGTATGAATTTTGTTAATCACTTGAAAGATTACAAGGTTGAGATCCTCTCATTATATTCATTGACTATGATATATGAAACAACCATAGTCATATTTGCAAGAAATAGTAAAATGGACAAGTTTGCCCTTCTACTTCCTCAAAGAGGAGATGCCATTATTGAAGCTTTATAGAGGTCTCAATGCCCAAGAATCTCTCTCCTTCAAAGTGTGAGGTAGTGGGGTATTTATAGGATGTGGTTAGGTAGGGGTTAGGCAGGAGTAGGCAGAAATGGGTACCATCTTCAAGAAATTCGCGCCTGCAGCTGTCGGCCACGGAAAATTCGTACCTCGGTGGAGGTACAAAACTTCGCACCTGCTAAGTGTGAAATTTCGCACCTGCTAAGTGCGAAATTTCGCACCTCTCAGGTACGAAATTTCGTTAGGGTACGAAATTTCGCACCTTGTAAGATGCGAAATTTCTTAACTAGGAGGTACGAAATTTCACACCTTGGCACGGTGCGAAGTTTGTTTGGAGGAGACGTGGCCGATGTTCGTTGGCGCGACATGTTAGTTCATTTGGGGCGTCGCAACTCCTCAGCACAAAGTGAAGGAATCCATCATTTAGCTAGTCCGAAGTGAAGGAACTTGAGCTTCCAGCATGGAGAAAATCGGATGAATCGATGCCGGGACTGTGGGGCCCCGGACCCCCACCGGCGCTGCGCCCGGACCTGTTTGATGGCTCGCCGTCGGCTCGGAGCACGGCCCGCCTTCGGCTCGGATGCAGACGGATACTGATGGAGGTTGAGTCCGTGGGATGCGACATCGTGCTAGTGGCCAGACTCAAGTCTTCTGATACTGGCCCCCGGATGATATTGTCGAAACCTCCGGGCTGTAATATCACGCGATATGTCAAGTAGAGCGTGTGTTGAGTACTTTTGGTGACCGGACCAAAAGGCCAGTTAACAAGCCCTAACTTCCAACAATAATAACTATTTTTTAACTACTGCGAAGGGTTTGTTTTTGCAGCACCCAAACTAAATGATTCATCATGTTACATATATATCGATCTACCCCTACTATGCTCAAACTACCCTTACTTCTCTTAATACTTTAAAACATCCCTTCTTTTTAATCCTACCCAAAATTCTCTGAATATCCCATCCTTCCAACAATTACCCCTATTTTTTACCTACTTCTCTTAATACTTCAAAACAACCCTTCATTTTAATCCTACCCCTAATTCTTAAAATAGCCCAAACTTCCAACAATTACCCCTATTTTTTAACTACTGTGAAGGGTTAGTTTTTGCAGCACCAATCCAAATGATTCATCGTCTTTCATATTTGTTGATCTACACATACTATGCTTAAACTAACCCTACTTCTCTTAATACTTCAAAACAATCCTTCTTTCAAATCCTACCCCTAATCATCTAAATAGCCCTTACTTCCAACAATTACCCCAATCTTTTTACTACTGTGAAGGGTTGGTATTTGTAGTACCCAATCCAAATCATCTTTTATATTTATCGATCTAACCCTACTATGCTTAAACTACCCCTACTTCTCTTAATAGTTCAAAACATCCCTTCTTTTTAATTGTACCCCTAATTCTCTGAATAGCCCTTCCAACAAGTACCCCTGTTTTTTAACTACTGTGGAGGTTGGTTTTTGCAGCACCCAATCCAAATGATTCATCATCTTTCATATTTGTTGATTGACCCCTACTATGCTTAACCTACCCACACTCCTCTTAGTACTTCAAAACAGCCCTTCTTTTTTATCCTATCTCTAATTCTCTAAATAATTCTTACTTACAACAATTATCCGTATCTTTTTACTACTGCGAAGGGTTGGTTTTTGCAGCACCCATCCAAACGATTCATCATGTTTTATATTTGTCGATCTACACCGACTATGCTTAATATACCCCTACTTGTCTTAATACTTCAAAACATCCCTTCCTTTTAATCCTACCCCTAATTCTCTAAATATCCCTTCCTTTCATCAATTACCCTATTTTTTAACTGTTGTGAAGAATTGGTTTTTGAAGCACCCAATCCAAATGACTCATCATCTTTCATATTTGTCGATCTACCCCTACTATGCTTAAACTACCCCTACTTCTGTTAATATTTCAAAACAACCCTTCTTTTTAATTCTACCCCTAATTCTCTAAATAGCCCTAACTTCCAACAATTACCCCTATTTTTTAACTTTTGCGAAGGGTTTATTTTTGTAGCACCCAATCCTAATGATTCATCATCTTTCACATTTGTCGATCTACCCTACTATGCTTAATCTACACCTACTTCTCTTAGTACTTGAAAGCAATCCTTTTTTTTAGTCCTACCCCTAAATCGGTAAATAGCCCTTACTTCCAATAATTACCCTTATCTTTTTACTACTATGAAGGATTTGTTTTTGTGGCACCTAATCCAAACAATTCATCATCTTTCACATTTATCAATCTACCCCTACTATGCTTAAACAACCCCTACTTATCTTAATATTTGAAAACATCCCTTCTTTTTAATCCTACACCTAATTCTATAAAGAGCCCTTCCTTCCAACAATTGCGCCTATCTTTTTACTATAGTGAGGGGTTGCATTTGAAGCACCCAATCAAAATGATTCGTCAACCTTCATATTTGTCGATCTACCCCTACTATGCCTAAACAACCCCTACTTCTCTTAATATTTCCAAACAGCCCTTCTTTTTAATCCTACCCCTAATTCTTCAAATAGCCCTTACTTCCAACAATTACCCTTATTTTTTGACTTCTGTGAAGGGTCTGTTTTTGCAACACCCTATTCAAATAATTCATCTTCTTTCATATCTGTCGATCTACCCTTACTATGCTTAATACCCCTACTTCTCTTAATACTTCAAAACAGTCATTCTTTTAAATCATTCCCCTAATTCTATAAATAGCCCTTACTTCCAGCAATTACCCCTATCTTTTTAATACCGTGAAGGGTTGGTTTTTTTCAGCACACAATCCAAACGATTCATCATCTTCCATATTGGTCGATCTATCCCTCCTGTGCTTAAACTACCGCTACTTCTCTTAATACTTCAAAACAGCCCTTCTTTTTAATCGTACCCCTAATTCTCTAAATAGCCCTTACTTCAAACAATTACGCTTACTTTTTAACTACTGTGAAGGGTTTCTTTTTGCAGCACCCAATCCAAACGACTAATCATCTTTCATATTTGTTGATTTACCCCTACTATGCTTAAACTACCCCTGCTGCTCTTAATACTTCAAAATAGCCCTTCTTTTTAATCATATCACTAATTCTCTAAATAGCCCTTACATACAACAGTTACCCCTATCTTTTTACTACTGTGAAGGTTTTGTTTTTGCAGCACACATTCAAACGATTCATCATCTTCTATATTTGGCGATTTTCCCCTACTATGCTTAATCTATCCCTACTTCTCTTAATACTTCAAAACAGCGGTAATAACTCGGAAATCTGGGCCAGTTAAAATTTTTTATTTTGGCAATTTTAGCGAATTTTGATTATTTAAAATGAATTATTTTAAATAAAAACAACGAGAAATTTATTTTGAACAGAATTTGACGTATATATTTATATACGTCGTTGTTAGAATATAATAATTTTGTTTTAATTATAAATAGAATTGAAAATGGCGTGGTAGTTCGATAATTCGATTTCAAACTTCAGTTGAACATACCGGGTGCAAAATAAACCAGATTTTAGTGAAACAAAAAATAATAGGATCTATTTTAGAATATCTTTCCAACGAATCCGAAAAATTGAAATTTCATAGCGGGGATCAAAAGATACGTCCAGTTGAAAATTCTGAATAGTCGCTATGGAATTCAGGCCCTTAAAAATGGGAATTTTGCAAATGACCTCGGATTACGACGAAACAACTTTTGTTGGGTCTGTGATGTCAAATTATTGCTAGGTTTCAAATTTCATTATTTTTCGAATCAATATGTGAGTGTGGCAAAGGAAAACGCGTTTGACCAGTTTCAATTGATTTTAATCGACTGGAAATTGGCCATTTTTCAAACGGTCTCAGAATTTGACGAAATTAGTTTTGTTAGGACCGTACCGTCAATACGAAGCTAGAAAATATTTTTCAGGAATTTTTCAAGTTAGTATGTGGCCCCGGTAAATTGAAATGTACGTTTAAAATTCAATATAATGATTTAAATGTAACCCATTGTGTTCAGAATAGGGGTAAAACGCTATGGACGATAGGCGGTGGGTCTCGTTTTGAGTTCAAAATAAAAATTTACTTTTTGGAATAATTTAAAATAAAATTATATAAACCTATCCTCTTTAAAACCTAAGTCAAGTCCCTCTCTCTTAGTCAAAATTGAAAAACCCGCAGTCGTTCTCGTTGAAGCCCTTTCCTCCTTGTCGCGTCGCGCTTTGGGCCGCCAGTGGCCTCGCTGCCACCCTTCGATGGTGGGCGCTTCTTCTTCCTCCACTTCCTGTTGCTCCACCCAGTCAAACCCCGCTCCTCTTCCCGATTCTATCTCCATCGACCCAAACCCCAAATCAGCGAGCGTCACCCCCAGACCCGCCTGCCTCCGCCACTCTGACGATCTCCGACGCCATCTCTCCCTCTACCCCCTTCAAAAACCACACAAGACAGCAACGTTCAGACCCCCCTTTCTTTGCGGAAAACGATGTAAGAATTATTTAATTTTTAATTAATTAGTATCGTGTTATTTTCAGAAAAATTAAAATAGAATAGCTTTTCAAATAAAATTTCCTTTGTTTTTGAAATAAAGTTTGCATTGTTGTTAAAATAAAAAGAGAGGATTTTTATTGTAGGTAAAAATACGTTTTTTGTATAAGGGGTTTAAGAGAGTAAAGATTGGATTTTTCATTATATAAAAATACGATTTTTATATAATAGAGATAACAAAAATAAGATTTTTTATATTATAGGATGTATAAAAATATAATTTTTATATTATTGAAAGAAGTGTAAATAAATATATATATATATATATATATATATACGAAAAAAATATGATTTTTATTTATTGAAAAGAAGCGATAAAAATATAATTTTTATTTGAACAGTGTGAAAAGAACTGCATTGGAGGTTCAAACGAATTCAGACAGTTCGGCAGTTCAGAAGCAAAGCACGGCGGAGTGGAATCCTCTGTGAGAACTTCTCACCTTTAATTTTATTTTTCTAGTTATAAATATATACTAGGAGTGGCACCCGACACCCATCGTCCACAGACCATGGACGGCTTTTATGCTTGTTTGTTTGATTTTGATGTGTAGTTGATTGTGTGATGTGATGTGAAACGAAATAAAATAATTATATAGTAAAAAATATTTTATAGTTGAAAATAGGATTTTTAACGTGTATATGAAATGAAATAAAAATAAACAAATCAGACGATTTGTTTATATATACACCCATTTGACAGATATAGATTGGGACGATAAATTTTACACATCGCCCAACTGCACAAATAAAATCTGTGTTTGATTGTTTGAAACCCCACACGGTTATTGGGATGATATATGACATACACTAGTCCCAATAATAAGTTGTATGTCGATCGATTGATTGACAGACTGTCATGAGCGTTAATTATTTATATTTGATGCTTGTACAGTGTAGAATGCAATTTGGATGATGGTTGATTATTCATCGTTGTTATTGTATACATTTGTTGTAGAAAATCCATATAATTAATATTATATGGTAGTTGATTGGGCCTCATTCCAGTTTAGAAGTAGAGATATTTGAAAAAGAAATATTTGAAATAGAATATTTGAAGTAGAAACATTCGAAACGGAATATTTGAAAATATCAATATATGAAGCCGTTTTGATTAGATTTACGCCATTTTGACATTAACGATACTTATATCGATTTTATTCATTTTATAACGAATATCGAAAGTGATTTAAAAATCTGAAATTTTGAAAAATAATTGAAATTTTGAAAAGAATTGAAATTCGAATTAAATCGAATAGAAGTGAATTCAAATTGAAATTGAATAGAAGTGAATTCGAATTGAAATTGAATGGAAATGAATTCGAATTGAAATTGAATAGAAATGAATTCAAAATTAAATTGAATAGAAGTGAATTCGAATTGAAATCGAAAGGAATTGCATTCGAATTAAATTGAAATTGAATTGAAATCAATTTGAAATCAATTTGAAACGAATTTAAAAACGATTTATACAAGGTGTTTTGAATTGAAATCGACGAAGTATATATTATATATAATATACATATAATATAATGGCCTGAATAGAACGCGCCGCGCCGCGGCAGTTCGCCAATTTCGTTCATTGGCTTTGAACGGATATTGCGGGAGATCCGACCGTCGGATTCTCCTAAAACTGGAACCGTTGGGTTCATATCGAAAAGAGCTTTCTAACGAATTTGAGAAATTAGAAATCTAATGGTTGGATTTGGAATTATGTCCAAATCAAATTTGAAAAAGGTCGTTGTAAGTGCAGTTCGATGGCCGTTGATGGAAATCGACTGTACGGGCCTTGATAAAATTATTAAAAATAGTAATAATTTGTGTAAAATCATAAGAAATGATTTGGGAAGAATTGGGATGAAAAAATCCATATTTGAAAAGATAAAAATAGATTTTGATGAAAATGAACTAGTTTTGAACTAGAATTACAATTCTATTTATTTTTAAATAAATAAATTGGATTTGAAATGGTTTTCAAAATAACCAGAATTTCCAATAATTGAATTGGAATGGATTTGAATCGAAATTGTCTTTGGAATATTTCGATGTTGGATATCGTGATTATACAGATATTGTTCGGGAAATTTGAAAGATATATTAATATTGTTATTTCCAATACGATATTTGTTGTTCGTAGAATTTGATGTTGAATATAAGCCGGTATATTTTCTATTCAGAGCCTTGTATTTAATATCAAATGTGATTTGGGTTTATCGTGAATGGTGTCTTCATTAACACTGTTCTTAAGCCTTGTTGGGAAAAAAAGATTAAATCTTTTTATTTAGATTTAATGAAGTGTGCCAATTAAATAATATTTAGTTGGAATTGAACTGGTATTGATTTTTGGGTTTATCGTGAACAGTGTTTTAAATGACACTTGTTCTCTAACCTGATAATTAATGACTGTGATTTTGGGTTTATTGTGGGCCGTGTTTTAAATGACATTGGTTCTTTAACCCTATTAAAGACAGGATATTGATTTCTGCGAAGATTAAAACTAAGTGGAGTTTTAATGAATCTTTAATTAGATTGAAAAGATCGAGAATGGAGTATCACCAGTTTTACTCCAACCGATATTTAAATCTTTAATTAGATTTGAACGTGAAATGGTAATTGAATTTACCGATAACTTCGTGGTGTTAGATATGAAGTATTGCCAGTTTTACTTCATGGGATGAATAGGATGGGATTGGGAAATTAAAACAAATGATTACTTCGGAGTGGTTCGCTAATCCCGACTAGCTTGAATTGATATTCAAAGGAGATTAAAGAATAAATTTAAAGAATTTATCTTCGATAAAATTAATGGAACCTTTCCCAAAATATAGGAATATTTGAATAAAAGAATATTCTGAATTGGAATGAGGCGTATGTTGTGTTTGTGTAACACGGGTTTATTTTATATATATATACGCGAGTTGCTCAGAAAGACCGGGTTTATCCCATTATGAATAACTGATACGACGATAAGTCAAAGATGTAAACGGTGGTCGAAGACCGGAAGTCTTCACGTCGTTTGGTTAATTACTGATGATCTTGATTGGGTTGTACATCCAAGAAGATGGAAACAGTTGGTGATCGTCCAAACGTACTTGGAGATCGATGGATATGCGGGGAACTAGGTGCCTCCGGTTTCGTTCAGACCCAGAACGGACTTGTAAATGGACTGTGTGTCTGACATTGGATTTTTGTCTGTGTGATTGATTTCTATTAAATATATATCTGTTTGGCGGCGGAGAATTTATTCTCTTGCTTAACGCCCTTCTCTGAGACGTACGAGCTCAAGGGTTATATACAGATGGATATCGAACGCATAGAGTGAATTGCCTATGTGGCATGCCTAAGATGCAAATGATCAAGGCTTCTATTGAAAAGCAAAGTCTTGTGGTTGATGATAAAAGCACCGCCTGTGTGGCATAGCTTTGTGTAACGTGAATTCGCGAGCCTCACACCCCGGTTGTGAACCAGAAACATGAGAGGACCTCAAGAAGGACATGCGTTTCTTTCTAGCTAGGGTGGTGTCAGTGACCTACCGGCCCTGACATTTATATTATTTTCACCTGTGTGGTTGTCGGTATTGCGAGTCGCCTCGGTTTGATCGGACGATCCGGGTCCGATGGAGTCATTCGTTGGCTCATTTACGCCCCAAAGGGCGGGGAAACGTAGTGTTCAGGAATTTTAATCCACATCATTGGACCGGCCTTATCGCTCCAAGGCTTGCCTACGCGCTTGCTTGAGGCTTGGGCTGGAGAGTCTCGAATCGGTAGAGGACGATTCTGGCCTCGGTTCACAGACGGAAATCCAATTTCCAAATACGTGACATTTGCGGTTTTGATTGTAGAGCCTAGTATGGCGACATGATATATGGTACCCATGCTGTCTATGATTGATACTTATGATTTGAAGTTGTTTTATACACTATGCACTTATAATAGTATCCAATGATTTGTTTTAAACGTACTAAGCATGTTTGGCAATTATAAGGGAAAACCCTATCCCCCGACTTGCGTTGCATTGTGTGCTAGGACCTGGGTCTTATAATAGCTTCATTTTTCTTTATTTAGCATTGCGTTTTTTGTTCTATGCACTAGTATTCTTGGGACGAAACCCGTTCCGTGTTAACGGCGTGGTCCCTTGATTTACCTAACTTTAAAAATAAAGATTAATAACTATTTTAGTTCTCACACCAGTCCCATGACTGACCTGGAGTTTATTGTTTTTACCTAAACTCTAGGTGCCCCTATTTTGACACGGGCAGCTAGTAGTTTTGGTTTTGCAGATTTATATTCACAGGATCCTGGTTTACAGCTGGAACGATATCCGGAAAGCTTTGTATCTGTATATCTCCTTCAGTTGTGTTTGTATTATTTTCCGCTGCTATGTATTTAAATGTAATTTAAATCTCTGATAATTTGTGATGTATATTGTTTATTCATGCTCTGTATATTCTTGTAATTTGATGCATTGTTGTAATTAACAATGAAATGTTCTTCCATCTGCGTTCTACTTTGTCGTGTTCTCAAACAATCAAGCGTTTCGAACGGTCTGGGTCGGTTTAGCGACTGGTTCGGATCGAGCGGAATTCACGTTCGTCACATTTGGTATCAGAGCTTTGGTTTACAAAGCTTAGAGAACAAGGCACCTTAGAACCATATGAAAGAATTCATTAGATATTGGATTAGTAATATCCAATGGGAATGACTCGTTAGAGATAGGATCAGTAGTATCCTAGAACGAGTGTGAAGAGTATATTTTTAAAGTGAAAACAAATTTTGTTTTGAAATTTAAATAAATTATTCGTATTTGAGTTTTCATTTTAAATGAATCTGGACAATCCAATATATAAAGATTTTGCATAAGCGTCTTGCAAACGTGTATTCGAAGTTTTAATATACTGGATAGTTATAAAATCATACTCTAGTTGCCCGGGGATAATTCTGGTGATGGGGCACCGTCGCCAGTATTTATTTTCGAGTTTTGAAAGTGAGATTTCTATATATTTCCTATTGACTGGTGTGAGAACCGAAACTAAATAGGGCTTATTTTTGTGATTTAGCATCAAAAATGTGATTTTTGACTATATATCAAAGTTATGAATTTCAAAAGCTAATCAACTAATTGATTGATGGTTTTGTTGTTTGATTATTGTTTGATTAATTAAAATTTGAACCATTTAGTTCATTTGAATCAAATATTGAATTGTATTGAAATTTGGTCGCATTTTCTTGCATATACATGTACTTACATTGAACAGGTCATAGCAAGGAGGCTAGAGCAGAGAATAAAATTTGTTTGCCCGACAAATAGGTACATGTTTACCATAATTTACCGTTTTGCTTGGGTGATGATGATTTTATGAGCCGATTGGCTAGCCGCTTGGCTTTTTCTTTTTCTTTTTGAGATCAGAAGGCTTGTTTGGCAATTTCGGGATTTTTCGTGCTCCCGGTGGAGGGGAGGTTATGGCGAAATTTTTCGAAAATTTAGGGTGTTAGCCAATTTTTGAAAATTTTGAAAAGTTCTTAGAAACTGAAAAGTTGAAGAACTTAAGCCGTAATAAAAATAATGAAAGTTGAATTGATTAGTTAAACAACTTTCGGCTTTGTTCATTTTCGGGGACGAAAAGTTTTAAGTGGGGGAGATTGTAATAACCCGGAAATCTGGGCCAGTTTAAAATTTTTATTTCGGCAATTTTAGCGAATTTTGATTATTTGAAATGAATTATTTTAAATAAAAACGACAAGAAATTTATTTTGAATAGAATTTGACGTATATATTTATATACGTCGTCGTTGGAATATAATAATTTTATTTTAATTATAAATAGAATTGAAAATGGCGCGGTAGTTCGATAATTTGATTTCAAAATTCAGTTGAACATACCGGGTGCAAATTAAACCAGATTATTGTGAAACCAAAACCAATAGGATCTATTTGAGAATATCTTTCCAACGAATCCGAAAAATCAAAATTTCATAGCGGGGATCAAAAGATACGTCCAGTAGAAAATTCTGAATAGTCGTTATGGAATTTAGGCCCTTAAAAATTGTAATTTTGCAAACGACCTCGGATTTTGACGAAACCACTTTTGTTGGGTCCGTGATGTTAAATTATTGCTAGGTTTCAAATTTCATAATTTTTCGAATCAATATGTGAGCGTGGCAAAGGAAAACGCGTTTGACCAGTTTTAGTTGATTTTAATCGACTGGAAATTGGCCATTTTTCAAACGGTCTCAGAATTTGACGAAATTAGTTTTGTTAGGACCGTATTGTTAATACGAAGCTTGAAAATATTTTTCGGGAATTTTTTTACTTAGTATGTGGCCCCGATAAATTGAAATGTACGTTTAAAATTCAATATAATGATTTAAATGTAAATTGAACGAAAACTGATTGAAACAGTCGAATCAGCCTATGATACATAACCCATTGTGTTTGGAATTGGGGTAAAACGCTATGGACGACCGGCGGTGGGTCTCGTTTTGAGTTCAAAATAAAAATTTACTTTTTGGAATAATTTAAAATAAAATTATATAAACCTATCCTCTTTAAAACCTAAGTGAAGTCCATCGCTCTCAGTCAAAATTGAAAAACCCGCAGTTGTTCTCGTTGAAGCCCTTTCCTCCTTGTCGCGTCGCGCTTTGGGCCACCAGTGGTCTGGCCGCCACCCTCCGATGGTATGCGCTTCTTCTTCCTCCACTTCCTGTTGCTCCGCCCAGTCAAACCCCGCTCCTGTTCTCGATTCTATCTCCATCGACCCATACCCCAAATCAGCGAGCGCCACCCCCAGACCCGCCTCCCTCTGGCACTCTGATGATCTCCAACGCCATCTCTCCCTCTACCCACTTCAAAATCCGCACAAGACAGCAGCTTCCAAAACCCCCTTTCTTCGCTGAAAACGATGTAAGCTTTGTTTAATTTTTAATAAATTAGTATCGTGTTATTTTCAGAAAAATTAAAATAGAATAGCTTTTAAAATAAAATTTCCTTTGTTTTTGAAATAAAATTTGCATTGTTGTTAAAATAAAAAGAGAGGATTTTTATTGTAGGTAAAAATACGATTTTTGTATAAGGGGTTCAAGAGAGTAAAGATTGGATTTTTCATTATATACAAATACGATTTTTATATAATAGAGATAATAAAAATAAGATTTTTTATATTATAGGATGTATAAAAATATTATTTTTATATTATTTAACAAGCAAAAAAATTTGATCTTTATATATGTAGTAGAATAAAAATCTGATTTTTATTATATGTGTTGAAATATCAAATGGGATTTTTATTGAGATGAAATAAAAATTCAATCTTTATATAAGATGTATAAATATAAAAATATAATTTTTATATAGAAAGAAGTGTTGTAAATATATATATATATATATACGAAATAAAATATGATTTTTATTTATTGAAAATTAGCGATAAAAATATAATTTTTATTTGAACAGTGTGAAAAGAACTGCATTGGAGCTTCAAACGAATTCAGACATTTCTGCAGTTTAGAAGAAAAGCACGGCGGAGTGGAATCCTCTGTTAGAAATTCTCACCTTTAGTTTTATTTTTCTAGTTATAAATATATACTAGGATGCAGACGGTGTTCAGTAGCACCCGACACCCATCGCCCACAGACCATGGATGGCTTGTATGGTTGTTTGTTTGATTTTGATGTGTAGTTGATTGTGTGATGTGATGTGAAACGAAATAAAATAATTATATAGTTAAAAATTTTTTATAGTTGAAAATAGGATTTTTAACGTGTATATGAAATGAAATAAAAATAAACAAATCAGACGATTTGTTTATATATACACACATTTGACTGATATTGATTGGGACGATAAATTTTACACATCGCCCAACTGCACAAATAAAATATGTGTTTGATTGTTTGAAACCCCACACGGGTATTGGGATGATATATGACATACACTAGTCCTAATAATATGTTGTATGTCGATCGATTGATTGACAGACTGTCATGAGCGTTAAATATTTATATTTGACGCTTATATAGTGTAGAATGCACTTTCGATGATGGTTGATTATTCATCGTTGTTATTGTATACATGTGTTGTAGAAAATCCATATAATTAACATTATATGGTTGTTGATTGGGCCTCATTCCAGTTTAGAAGTAGAAATATTTGAAAAAGAAATATTTGAAATAGAATATTTGAAATAGAAATATTCGAAATGGAATATTTGAAAATATCAATATATGAAGCCGTGTTGATTAGATTTACGCCATTTTGACGTGAATTATACTTATATTGATTTTATTCATTTTATAACGAATATCGAAAGTGATTTCAAAATCTGAAATTTTGAAAAGAATTGAAATTTTGGAAAGAATTGAAATTCGAATTAAATTGAATAGAAGTGAATTCAAATTGAAATAGAATAGAAGTGAATTCGAATTGAAATTGAATGGAAATGAATTCGAATTGAAATTGAATAGAAATGAATTCAAATTGGAATTGAATAAAAGTGAATTCGAATTGAAATTGAATAGAAATGAATTCGAATTGAAATTGAATAGATTTGAATTCGAATTGAAATCGAAAGGAATTGCATTCGAACTAAATTGAAATTGAATTGAAATCAATTTGAAATCAATTTGAAACGAATTTAAAAACGATTTATATAAGGCGTTTTGAATTGAAATCGACGAAGTATATATTATATATATATTATATGTATAATATAATGGCCTGAATAGAACGTGCCGCGCCGTGGCAGTTCGCGAATTTCAACCATTGGCTTCGAACGGATATTGTGGGAGATCCGACCGTCGAATTCTCCTAAAACCAGAACCGTTGGGTTCATATCGAAAAGAGCTTTCTAACGAATGTGAGAAATTAGAAATCTAATGGTTGGATTTGGAATTATGTCCAAATCAAATTTGAAAAAGGTCGTTGTAAGTGCAGTTCGATGGCCGTTGATGGAAACCGACTGTACGGGCCATGATAAAATCATTAAAAATAGTAATAATTTGTGTAAAATCATAAGAAATGATTTAGGAAGAATTGGGATGAAAAACTCCGTATTTGGAAAGATAAAAATAGATTTTTACGGAAATGAACTAGTTTTGAACTAGAATTATAATTCTATTTATTTTCAAATAAATAAATTGGATTTGAAATGGTTTTGAATATAACCAGAATTTCCAATAATTGAATTGGAATGGATTTGAAATGAAATTGTCTTTGGAATATTTCAATGTTGGACATCATGATTATACAGATATTGTTTGGGAAATTTGAAAGATATATTAATATCGTTATTTCCAATACGATATTTGATGGTCGTAGAATTTGATGTTGAATATAAGCCGGTATATTTTCTATTCAGAGCCTTGTATTTAATATCAAATGTGATTTGGGTTTGTCGTGAATGGTATCTTCATTAACACTGTTCTTAAGCGCAGTTGGGAAAAGAAGATTAAATCTTTTTATTTAGATTTAATGAAGTGTGCCAATTAAATAATATTTAATTGGAATTGAACTGGTATTGATTTTTTGGTTTATCGTGAACAGTGTTTTAAATAACACTTGTTCTTTAACCCGATAATTAATGAATGTGATTTTGGGTTTATTGTGGGCCGTGTTTTAAATGACATTGGTTCTTAAACCCAATCAAAGACAGGATATTAATTTCTGCATAGATTAAAACTAAGTGGAGTTTTAATGAATCTTTAATTAGATTGAAAAGACCGAGAATGGAGTATCATCGGTTTTACTCCAGGCGATAGTTAAATCTTTAATTAGATTTGAACGTGAAATGGTAATTGAATTTACCGATAACACCATGGTGTTAGATATGAAGTATTACTAGTTTTACTTCATGGGATGAATAGGATGGTATTGGGAAATTAAAACAAATGATTACTTCGGAGTTGTTCGCTAATCCCAACTAGTTTGAATTGATATTCAAAGGAGATTAAAGAATAAATTTAAAGAATTTATCTTTGATAAATTAATGGAACCTTTCCCAAAATATAGGAATATTTGAATAAAATAATATTCTGAATTGGAATGAGGAGTATGTTGTGTTTGTGTAACACGGGTTTATTATATATATACGCGAGTTGTTCAGAAAGACCGGGTTTATCCCACTCTGAATAACTGATACGACGATAAGTCGAAGATGTAAACGGTGGTCGAAGATCGGAAGTCTTCACGTCGTTTGGGTAATTACTGATGATCTTGATTGGGCTGTACATCCAAGAAGATGGAAATAGTTGTTGATCTTCCAGACGTACTTAGAGATCGATGGATATGCGGGGAACTAGGTGCCTCCGCTTTCGTTCAGACCTAGAATGGACTTGTAAATGGACTGTGTCTCTGACATTGGATTTTAGTCCGTGTGATTGATTTCTATTAAATATATATCTCTTTGGCGGCGGAGAATTTATTCTCTTGCATAACGCCCTTCTCTGAGACGTACGAGCTCAGGGGTTATATATAGATGGATATCGAACGCATAGAGTGAATTTCCTATGTGGCATGCCTAAGATGCAAATGATCAAGGCTTCTGTTGAAAAGCAAAGTCTTGTGGTTGATGATCAAAGCACCGCCTGTGTGGCATAGCTTTGTGAAACATGAATTCGCGAGCCTCACACCCCGGTTGTGAACCAGAAACGGGAGAGGACCTCAGGGAGGACATGTGTTTCTTTCTAGATAGGGTGGTGTCAGTGACCTACCAGCCCTGACATTTATATTATTTTCACCTGTGTGGTTGTCGCTGTTGCGAGGCGCCTCGGTTTGATCGGACGATCCGGGTCCGATGGAGTCATTCGTTGGCTCATTTACGCCCCAAAGTGCGGGGAAACATAGTGTTCATGAATTTTAATCCACATCGGTGGACCGACCCTGTCGCTCCAAGGCTTACCTGCACGCTTGCCTGATGCTCGGGCTAGAGAGTCTCGAATCGGTAGAGGACGATCCCTGGCCTCGGTTCATAGACGGAAATCCAATTTCCAAATACGTGACATTTGCGGTTTTGATTGTAGAGCCTAGTATGGCGACATGATATATGGTACCCATGCCGTCTATGATTGATACTTATCATTTGAAGTTGTTTTATACACTATGCACTCATAATAGTATCAAATGATTTGTTTTAAACGTACTAAGCATGTTTGGCTATTATAAGGGAAAACCCTATCCCCCGGCTTACGTTGCATTATGTGATAGGACCTGGGTCTTATAATAGATTCATTTTTCTTTATTTAGCATTGCGTTGTTTGTTCTATGCACTGGTATTCTTGGGAGGAAACCCGTTCCGTGTTAACGGCATGGTCCCTTGCTTTACCTAACTTTAAAAATAAAGATTAATAAATGTTTTAGTTCTCACACCAGTCCCATGACTAACCTGGAGTTTATTGTTTTGAACTAAACTCTCGGTGCCCCTATTTTGACACGGGCAACTAGTAGTTTTGTTTTTGCAGATTTATATTCACAGGATCCTGGCTTACAGCTGGAACGATATCCGGAAAGCTTTGTATCCGTATATCTCCTTTAGTTGTGTTTGTATTATTTTCCGCTGCTATGTATTTAAATGTAATTTAAATCTCTGATAATTTGTGTTGTATATTATTTATTCATGCTTTGTATATTCTTGTAATCTGATGCATTGTTGTAATTAACAATGAAATGTTCTTCCGTCTGCGTTCTACTTTGTCGTGTTCTCAAACAATCAGGCGTTTCGAACGGTCTGGGTCGGTTTAGCGACTGATTCGGACCGAGCGGAATTCGCGGTCGTCACAACAGCCCTTCTTTTCAATCCTACCCCTAATTCTCTAAATAGCCCTTCCTTTCAACAATAACCCCTATTTTTTTAACAATTGTGAAGGATTGGTTTTTGCAGCACCCAATTCAAATGATTCATCAATTTTCATATTTGTCTATCTACCCCTATTATGCTTAAACTACCCCTACTTCTGTTAATATTTCAAAACAACCCTTCTTTTGAATCCTACCCCTAATTCTCTAAATTACCCTTACTTCCAACAATTACTCCTATTTTTTATCTTTTGTGAAAGTTTGGTTTTTGTAGCACCCAATGCAAATGATTCGTCATCTTTCACATTTGTCGATCTACCCCTACCATGCTTAATCTACCCCTACTTCTTTTAATACTTAAAAAAAAGTCCTTTTAGTCCTACCCAAATTCTGCAAATACCCCTTACTTCCAACAATTATCCATATCTTTTTACTACTGTGAAGGATTGGTTTTTGCAACACCTAATCCAGACGATTCATCATCTTTTATATTTGTCGATCTACCCCTACTATGCTTAAACTACCCATACTTATCTTAATACTTCAAAACAACCGTTCTTTTTATTCCTGCCCTTAACTTTCTAAATAACCCTTCCTTCTAATAATTACCCCAATTTTTTATCTATAGTGAAGGAGTGGTTGTTGCAGCACTCAGTCAAGCGATTCATCATCTTTCATATTTGTCGATCTACCCCTACTATGCTTAAAGTAACCCTACTTCTCTTAATACTTCAAAACAACCCTTTTTTTAATCCTACCCCTGATTGACTAAATAGCGCTTACTTCCAACAATTAACCCTATTTTTTAACCTCTGTGAAGGGTTGGTTTTTGCGGCTTCAAATCCAGATGATTCATCATCTTTCATATTTGTCGATCTACCCCTACTATGCTTAAACTACCCTACTTTTCTTAATACTTCAAAACAGTTCTTCTTGTAAATCCTACCCCTAATTCTCTTAGTAGCCCTTACTTACAGCAATTAACCCTATGTTTTTACTATTGTGGTGGATTGGTTTTTGTAGCACCGAATCCAAACGATTTATCATCTTTAATATTTGTCGATCTACCCCTACTATGCTTAAACTACCCCTACATATCTTAATACTTCAAAACAACCCATCTTTTTAATCCGACCCCTACTTCTCTAAATAGCCCTTAATTCCAACAATTACCCTTATTTTTTTACTACTGTGAAGGGTTGGTTTTTGCAGCGCCCAATTCAAACGATTCATCATCTTTCATATTTGTCGATCTGTCCCTACTACGCTTAAACTACCCCTACTTCTCTTAATACTTCAAAACAACCCTTCTCTTTAATCATACCCCTAATTCTATAAATAACCCTTACTTCCAACAATTACCCCAATTTTTTAACTACTCTGAAGGGTTGGTTTTTATAGCGCCCAATCTAAATGATTCTTCGTCTTTCGTACTTATCGATCTACCCCTACTATGCTTAAACTACGTGTAACACCCCACGTCCATTAATGTCACTGGCAAAGGGAATGCATTAACTTCCATGGAGCATTTTAAGTGAATATAGAACATAAATCACAACAAGACAGATATAAAGAAGTACTTGAAAGTTTAAAACCTTATTTATTACAGCAGAAGGTAAATATGTTTGGTTACATCATCAAAACCATAAACCAAAGTCAAGTACATAATTTCCATCTTGATAAAACAATGTACATAAACTGAAAGACATAATCCCCAGCATCAAAATAGCCATAAATAAAAGAGAAGCTGAACTTTACTTCAGCGATCCAAGCAATCTTCTAAAACCAGTCCAAAATCAAGCTCCACTGGTGCTAGTTCCAACCTGAGCACCTCGAGGGGGGGGGGGGGGGGGGAGGGAGAAAAGAGGAGGAAACAAAGGGGGGTCAGACATAAAGTCTGGCGAGTACGATAACTTTAACAATATAATTAACAAAGTAAATGGGCTAAGGCATAAGTTGGAAAATAAGGAAATTATTACTAAACAACACCAACACCATAGGATAATTGCTATACTGCACCATCACTAGTCACCCTAAGGTTGATCCCGCCTACAGACTTAACAATGATATTGGTAGTTTCGGGCACCCCTAGCTGCCTTCATAGGTGCCGCCTGCCCCTATCTCCACTAGGTGTACCCACTACCCCAAAGCGATCGGCTCCCTAACTCGTGGATATCCGTGCTGGCCCAACAGTGGGGTGTATCACTCCCCTAAGTGGCAACCCGATACAACAAACAATGCACGGCTTATACCTACACGATGCAACAACGTCTTACCTACCAACCATCGCTAACCCGGTTTGGCCTCTTACAATCAAGCCCAGTATGCATGTCCCGTCCTCGACATGGGTCGAGCCCACAAAGATATGTATGGGTTACTGGTTGAAACGGGCCCCCATTACTTGACACAAGCTATCCACCTAAGCTTGGTCCCCTCTAATACATCCCACTTAACCCACATCTTATTCATGTTTCAATTACATGTTTCAATTTTGGTTAAGTGTTTCTAATCGTATTTCCAAATGGCCCCAAGGCACCCACCCAAGGCACCCACTTAAGCCCCTCATGTCCAACTACACGTTTATCTGGTTAAGTGTTTCTTAATTCATTAAGACCGTAACCTCATAAAGACCTCTCACATTAGACTGGCATTTGTTGCAGCTGGATTTGCCGGGCGGGTCCGGGCCGTCTTACACCACAACAGAGCCTAACCTCGTGTCCTAACAATTGTTACGTATTTAATTTATGTCTAAGACCTCTCACATTAGACTGGCATTTGTGGCAGCTGGATTTGCCGGGCGGGTCCTGGCAGTTTTACACCACAAAAGAGCCTAACCTCGTGTCTTAGACGATTAATTACTCCTAATTAATCATTCCCCAAATTTGAATTACTTTCCCTATTCAAATTATCAATCAATTCCAAATTTAAAGATGTCCATAATTGACTCAATTATGTCCATCCATTTATGGTATGCAAAATCATACCAATTTTCACCCCAATTATATTTTATGCCTTTTAAGGCATTTATGCCAATTAAATCATTTTAATATTATCCCCTTTACCCAACGTTGTACGTTTGTTCGTTTAACGTAAAATATACGTTAGACTCGAATAGTCTAACTCATGGAATAAATAGAAAACATCACAATATACACATAATTAAAACATAGATCTAACATATGGGTGAACTTGCATATGTGAATGATGTTCTACATCTAAAATTTACATAGACCAAAGTTACAACTTGCATAAATAACATATGTCATGGATCCAAATCTAAAGGTGTGAACTTGATGAGATAATGGCCAATAACTTGCATAAACAATCATATGTCATGGATCAAAATCTAAAGGTGTGAACTTCATGAGAAAATAGCCACAAACTTTCATAAATCATGTATGTCATAGATCTATCTACAACAGGTAGCAAATAAGAAGTAGCAGATCGATCAAGTCTTTACTCCTTGAAAGTTGACACGGCTAAACAATACCCAAATGATCAGCGAAGCTGCTGTGAGTCCAACTATCAACAACAAGCAGACCGATCAAGTCTTTACTCCTAAAAAGTCTGCACGGCTAAATAATCCAGTGACGAACAATCCAGAAGTGATAAGAAAAACCGCTGCGAGTCCACGTATGAAGAAGAAAAAGGCTGTCAGTAAGAAGTCAACTAGAGTCAATAGTTCGATGAAGTTACCCAAGAAGGAAAATCCAACAAAAGTCAGCGATGCAATTTTGAATACCAACTCAGCAGGTGTCAAGAGTAAATTGGATTTCAATACTCCACGTGATGAAGAGGAAAATATAAATGAAAATGAGTTTCTGGTAAGAAGACTACAACCTGATCTTCTAATATGCGATCTATATAATTTGCTAATATTTACAATGCTTTCTTATTTAATTACTTTCAGAATGATGATCTATCACCTCCGCCACCTCCACCGCATACAGAGTACGAAATGGAGAGAGACAAAAATGTCTCACAAAAAATAAAGTTTTTGAAAAACCTGGGATGCCTTAATTAGTTTCTGGAATGAGAAATGAATTTGAAAAAAATAAAGCCAAATCAAAGATGCTTGATGAGGAAAGCAAAGATTATGTTCCAGAATTTGAAGATGATACTTCAAAAAATCAGGCAAAGATGCTTTATAGCTGAAGAATTAATTTTATGTTGGTAATCATAGACTAGCTTCATTATTTTTTTTAGTTTATTGTTTTTGTGTCCGTATTTTAGAGAACAAAAAAAAATAGGGTTACAAAGCCTCAGTCTGGACCAACAACTCGTTCACGAGCCAATGTCGAATCTGCAACTGATAATAATGCAATTCCTGAGGAAGGGAAATACCAGTTCGTACACAATCGGATCGTCCAACATGTAGCGTTGAGTTACCACACAATGAAGGGATAGGAACAATGGCGGCTTATTTGGATATGCGAGAACGCTAGAAGATTAACAGTAGTGGAAGTGGAAGTGTAAGGAATAAGGCTGTTGTAGGAAATTTCTCGACAAATATTGAAAACGAAGAAGATGAAGTAGCAAAAGATGAAGGTATTATTTGATTGAGTACTACTTTTAATAGTTTAAAGTCTCATTTATGTTTTGCCTAGCCTTCTCATTACTATTGTATGTACTTTGTAACGGTAGTCGGAGCTCCCAGAAGGCTCAGGGGAAAAACAAAGATGGATAAAGTTCATTCAAGGCCATATGACAAAAGAGTTGTAATCCAAATGAATGATCGGGGCCATCCTATTTCAGACGGTGACCAAGTAATGACTGAACAGAGTTATTTTTCAGGAACACTGAAGAGGAGTGTTCCACTTACTTAAAAGTTTTCGTTTAATGTTCCTGCAAGTTTGAAAGACACGTTGTGGAGCTATGTGAAGGCAATTTGCAAACTTAGCTAAATTTTACTTAAATATAATAAATTTGTCACAAAAGTAGCATAACTGTTCTTTTAAATGTTTGATTTGTGTTTAAGCAAAGGTATATTATTCCGAATGAATGTGAATATTGGGCTTTGAGGTCAATTTGTGACGCTTGCGGGGGGGGGGGGGGGGGGTTGTAAGAGTCGTATTAAAAAGGCACACTATACGGGTTATAAAACTGATGAAGAGAGGCTTGAAAATAGGCCGGAAGAAATTCCACTTCAGGATTTCAAACTACTCTTGCAGTTTTGGGGAGATGAAAAAGTTCAGGTATAATTTTAAGTTTTATCATAGAATTTATTTCCCTTTTTATTCATTCAAATCAGTCAGATAAACATATTTATTTCATGTTGTTTTGTAGTCCACGGCCCTTACAAATTCTACAAATCGAAAATCGTATACTGACACGCACACTGATGGTCCAAAACTTTTTCCAAATTCGGCATAAAATTGTATGTATTTTGCTTATTTAACTCGAATATTGCGGTATCCTTTTTTAACTCGAATGCAGTATCCTTGTTTAACTTGTGAATAAACTACATATCCTTGTTCAACTTGTTTAGCAATATTAGTGTTATATGTTCTGGAACAATTGGTTTGATATCCTTTTACTATCTAATGTTTTTTAATTTGTATCAGGCCAAGGAATCTGATGGAGAACTTTATGTTAAAACTCGCAAGCGGAAAGAAGGAAAGTTGTACAAGACTGATGCTTCAATAATGAACAACCGAATTGTAAGAATATTATTTTCTCCTCAATCAGGTGTCAAAAACAATGCTTTATTTTGCACATGATCATCATTATTGTAGAATTAGATCTTGTTTTGTAGAAACCGATAGCACGATCGATCATAGCAATGGGTGTGATCTTTTACTTTGGGTTTCAGTGTGTGTATGCCGCAATTCTTGTTTAAAAATTGTTAATTTTATTTAATGTCACATTTTAAAACTACTTTATTTTGCAGGTGAAGATTGAAAAAGCAATTGGTGAAGGAAGCAATGATGAAGTTGTTCATGAACTTGTTTCCGATGGAAAGTCGCACAGTCCATCATGGCTTATAGGACGACACACTAAGTCTCCAAAAGTTTCAAAAGCTGCTCCAACAGCAGGCACATACATACAGGAGCTGGAAACGAAGATAAGGAAAGATATGGCCGATGAAGTCGAAGCAAAGGTGAACAAGATGGTCCAAAGTGAATTTGATGCAAAGGTGGACGAAACAGTTCATGAGAACTTGACAAGGATGCTAAGAAATTGGGTGAAGCAAACCAACACATGCACATTGATATTGGGGATTTTTGTGCGACAGTTCGCAGTGAAGGCTCTGAAACTGAAAGTAGTGAACGCAGTGGTGGCTCGCGCTCTTAGTCATGATATTGGGGATCTTTGTGCGCAACTGCAGTGAACATGAATTGATATTTAGGACGTACTAGCAGTGTTTGTAAGTATGCTCTATGAACATGATTTTTCTGGCTACGTTCGTAAGTATGTTTATAAGTACTAATATTTGTGTCACTTGTGAAACTGAGATAATCAGTAGTTTAATTGATCAGTGTGATGTTAAATTCTGTAATGTTGCCATTTGTGATTTACTGTTGCCGTAGCTCTTATATAATGTTGTTGTATGTAATGAAAACTGTTGCTATTGTTATGATATGGTTTTGCCATTGGATAGTAAAAGTGTTGCAACGATTAATGCATGTGGGTCCCACAACATGATTCCGTGAACCTGGGCTACACCCACAACAGGATTCCGTGAACCGGGGTTATAGATTTTAGTGAACCCCACATTTTTGTTAATTTAGTACCTGTGGCAACACCGGTGATGATGTTGCCCTAGGGTCGCAAATGTGTTTCCATTGATTCTAAGGCAACACGACAAAAGGCAACCCCAAAAAAGTGTTGCCACAGATCATTTTTTGCCTATACCAACACTTTTTGGCACCTACTACTTCATTACTCTGGGGTTGTTGTATGCCATCTATGGCGTAGTGTTTCACGTGTTGGCACCTACTACCCCGACTTCTCTTAATACATCAAAACAACCCTTCTTTTTAATCGTATATCTAATTCTATAAATAGCTTTACTTCCAACAATTACCCCTATCTTTTCACTACTGTGAAGGATTGGTTTTTGCAGCGCCTAATCCAAACGATTCATTATCTTTCATATTTGTCGATCTACCCCTACAATGCTTAAACTACCCCTACTTATCTTTGTACTTTAAAACAGCCCTTCTTTTTAATCCTAGACCTAATTCTATAAATAGCCCTTTCTTCAACCAATTGCCCCTATTTTTTAACTATTGTGAAGGATTGGTTTTTGCAGCACCTAGTCCAAAACGATTCATCATCTTTCATATTGGTCGATCTACCCCTACTATGCTTAAACAACCCCTACTTCTCTTACTATTTCAAAACAATCATTCTTTTTAATCCTGCCCCTAATTATCTAAATAGCCCTTACTTCCAACAATTACCGCTATTTTTTACCTTTTACGAAGGATTGGTTTTGGTAGCACCCAATCCAAATGATTGATCATCTTTCATATTTGTCGATCTATCCATACTATGCTAAAAATTCCCCTACTTCTCTTAATACTTAAAAACATCCTTCTTTTAATCCTACCCCTATTTCTGTAAATAGCCCTTACTTCCAAAAATTACCCCTATTTTTTAACTATTGCAAAGGATTGGTTTTCGCAGCACACAATCCAAATGATTCATCATCTTTCATATTTGTCTATCTAGCCCTACTAGGCTTAAACTACCCCTATTATCTTAATATTTTAAAACAATCCTTCTTTTTAATCCTAACCATAATTCTGTAAATAGCCCTTGCTTCCAACAATTACTCCTATTTTTTACCTTTTGTGAAGGGTTGGTTTTTGTAGCATGCAATCCTAATGATTCATCATCTTTCATATTTGTCTATCTACCCCTACTATGCTTAATCTACCCAAACTTCTCTTAATACTTCAAAACAATCCTTCTTTTTAATCCTACCCCTAATTCTCTAAATAGCCCTTCCTTTCAAAAATTACCCTATTTTTTTAACCATTGTGAAGGATTGATTTTGGCAACACCCAATCCAAATGATTCGTCGCCTTTCATATTACCCCTATCTTTCATTCTTTTAAATACTTCCCCTAATTCCCTAAATAGCCCTTATTTTCAGCAATTACCCCTATCTTTTTACCATTGTGAAGGATTGGTTTTTGCAGAACCCAATTCAAACGATTCACATCTTTTATATTTGTCGATCTACCCCTACTATGCTTAAACTAGCCCTACTTTTCTTTAAACTTCAAAACAACCCTTCTTTTTAATCGTACCCCTAACTCTCTAAATAGCCCTTACTTCCAACAATTACACCTATCTTTTTGCTACTGTGCAGGATTGATTTTTCAGCTCCTAATCCAAACGATTCATCATCTTTCATATTTGTCGATCTACCCCTACTGTACTTAAACTACACCTACTTATCTTAATACTTCAAAACAGCCCTTCTTTTTAATCCTACCCCTGATTCCCTAAATAGCCCTTCCTTCAACAATTACCCCTATTTTTTAACTATTTTGAAGGATAGGTTTTTGAAGCACCCAATCCAAACGATTCATCATCGTTCATATTTGTCGATCTACCCCTACCATGCTTAAACTACCCCTACTTATCGTAATACTTCAAAACAACCGTTCTTTTTAATCCTACCCCTAATTCTCTAAATAGCCCTTCCTTCCAACAATTACCCCTATTTTTTAACTATTGTGAAGGATTGGTTTTTGCAGCACTCGATCCAAACGATTCATCATCTTTTATATTTGTTGATCTACCCGTACTATGCTTAAACTACCACTACTTCTCTTAATACTTCAAAACAACCCTTCTTTTTAATCCTAACCCTAATTCATTAAATAGCCCTTACTTCAAACAATTACCCCTATTTTTTACCTTTTTCGAAGGGTTGGTTTTTGTAGCACCCAATCAAAATGATTCATCATCTTTCATATTTGTCGATCTTCCCCTACTATGCTTAATCCACCCCTATTTCTCTTAATACTTATAATTTAATACTTATAAACAGTCCTTCTTTTAATCCTACCACTAATTCTTTGAATAGCCCTTCCACTCAACAATTACCACTATTTTTTAACTATTGTGAAAGATTGAATTTAGCAGCACCCAATCCAAACGATTCATCATCTTTCATATTTGTCGATCTACCCCTTCCACTCAACAATTACCCCTACTTTTCTTAATACTTCAAAACAATCCTCCTTTTTAATCCTACCCCTAATTCGCTAAATAGCCCTTACTTCCAACAATTACCCCTATTTTTTAACTTCTATGAAGGGTTTGTTTTTGCACCACCCAATCCAAATGATTCAGCATCTTTCATATTTGTCGATCTACCCCTACTATGCTTAAACTACACCAACTTCTCTTAATACTTCAAAATAGTCCTTTTAAATCCTACCCATAATTCTCTAAATAGACCATACTTCCGACAATTACCCCTATCTTTTTACTATTGTGAAGTGTTGGTTTTTTGCAGCACCCAATCAAAACGATTCATCATCTTTCATATTTGTCGATCTACCCCTCCTATGCTTAAACTACCGCTACATCTCTTAATACTTCAAAACACCCCTTCTTTTTAATCATACCACTAATTCTGTAAATAGCCCTTACTTCCAACAATTACAACTATTATTTAACTATTGTGAAGGGCTGGTTTTTGCAGCACACAATCCAAACAATTCATCATCTTTCATAATTGTCGATCTACCCTTACTTCTCTTAATACTTCAAAACAGTCCTTTTAAATCCTGCCCCTAATTATCTAAATAGCCCTTACTTCCAACAATTACCACTATATTTTTACTAATGGGAAGGGTTGGTTTTTTCAGCACCCAATCCAAACGGTTCATCACCTTTAATATTTGTCGATATACCCCTACTATGCTTAAACTACCCCTACTTCTCTTGATACTTCAAAACATCCCTTCTTTTTAATCGTACCATTAATTCTCTAAATGTCCCTTACTTCCAACAATTACCGCTATTTACTAACTACAATGAAGGGTTGGTTTTTGCAGCACACAGTCCAAACGATTCACTATCTTTCATATTTGTCGATATACCCCTACTATGCTTGCCCTACCCCTACTTCTCTTAATACTTCAAAACAGCCCTTCTTTTTAATCCTACCCCTAATTAAGTAAACAGCCCTTCCTTTCAACAATTACACCTATTTTTTAACTATTGTGAAAGATTGCTTTTGCAGCACCCAATACAAACGATTCATCATCTTTCATATTTTTCGATCTACCACTACTATGCTTAAACTTCCCCTACTTCTTTTAATACTTCAAAACAACTCTTTTTTTTAATCCTACCACTAATTCTCTAAATAACAATTGCTTCCAACAATTACCCCTATTTTTTACCTTTTGAGAAGGGTTGGTTTTTGTAGCACCCAATCCAAATGATTCATCATCTTTCATATTTGCCGATCTACCCCTACTATGCTTAATCTACCCCAACTTCTCTTAATACTTCAAAACAGTCCTTCTTTTAAATCCTAACCCTAATTCTCTAAATAGCCCTTACTTCCAACAGTTACCCCTATCTTTTTACTACTTTGAAGTGTTAATTTTTGCAGCACCCAATCCAAACGATTCATCATCTTTCAGATTTGTCGATCTACCCTTCCAATGCTTAAACTACCTCTACTTCTCTTAATACATCAAAATAGCTCTTCTATTTAATCGCACCCCTAATTCTCTAAATATCCCTTACTTCCAACAATTACCTCTATTTTTTAACTACTGTGAAGGGTTGGTTTTTGCAGCACCCGATCCAAATGATTCATAATCTTTCATATTTGTCGATCTATCCCTACTATGCTCAAACTACCCCTACTTCTTTTAATACTTCAAAACAATCCTTCTTTTAAATCCTGCCCCTAATTCTCTAAATAGCCGTTACATAAAACAATTACCCTTATCTTTCTACTATTGTGAAGGGTTGGTTTTGGTAGCACCCAATCCAAACGATTCTTCATATTTTATATTTGTCGATCTACCCCTAATACGCTTAAACTACCCCTACTTCTCTTAATACTTCAAAACAACCCTTTTTTTTTTATCATATCCTTAATTCTCCAAATATCCCTTACTTCCAACAATTACGCATATTTTTTAACAATTGTGAAGGGTTGGTTTTTGCAGCACCCAAATCAAACAATTCATCATCTTTCATATTTGTCGATCTGCCCCTGCTATGCTTAAACTACCCCTACTTATCATAATACTTCAAAACATCCCTTCTTCTTAATCCTACCCCTAACTCTCTAAATAGCCCTTCCTTGAAACAATTACCTATATTTTATAACTATTCTGAAGGATTGGTTTCTGCAGCAACCAATCCAAATGATTCATTATCTTTCATATTTGTCGATCTACCGCTACCATGCTTAAACTATCCCTACTTATCTTAATACTTAAAAACAACCCTTCTTTTCAATCATACCCCTAATTCTGTAAATAGCCCTTTCTTCTAACAATTACCCCTATTTTTTAAATATAGTGAAGGATTGGTTTTTGTAGCACACGACCAAAACTATTCATCATCTTTCATATTTGTCGATGTACCCCTACTAAGCTTAAACTACCCTTACTTCTCTTAATACATCAAAACAGCCCCTCTTTTTATTCCTTTCCCTAATTTTCTAAATAGCCCTTACTTTCAACAATTACCCCTATTTTTTAACTTCTCCAAAGGGTTGGTTTTTATAGCACCCAATCTAAACGTTTCATCATCTTTCATATTTGTTGATCAACCCTTACTAAGCTAAAACTACTCCGACTTCTCTTAATACTTCAAAAACAGTCCTTCTTTTAAATCCTACCTCTAATTCTCTAAATAGCCCTTACTTCCAACAATTTCCCCTATCATTTTACTATTGTGAAGGGTTGGTTTTTGGGTACCCAATCCAAACGATTCATCATCTTTCATATTTGTTGATCTACCCATACTATGCTTAAACAACCACTACTTCTCTTAATACTTCAAAACAACCCTTCTTTTTAATCCTACCCCTTATTCTCTAAACAACCCTTACTTCCAACAATTACCCCCTATTTTTTAACTACTATGAAGGGTTGTGTTTTGCAGCACCCAATCCAAACGATTTATCGTCTTTCATATTTGTCGATCTATCCCTACTATGCTAAAACTACCCCTACTTCTCTTCATGCATCAAATCAGCCCTTCATTTAAATCCTACCCCTAATTCTCGAAATAGCCCTTACTTCCAACAATTACTACCCTCTTTTTACTACTATGAAGTGTTGGTTTTTGCAACACCCAATCCAAACGGTTCATTATCTTGTATATTTATCGATTTACCCCTACTATGCTTAAACTACCCCTACTTCTCTTAATACTTCAAAACAGCCGTTCTTTTTAACCATACCCCAAATTCTCTAAATAGCCCTTACTTCCAACAATTACCCCTATTTTTTAACTACGGTGAAAATTTTGTTTTTGTAGCACCCAAACCAAACGATTCATCATCTTCCATATTTGTTGGTCTACCTCTACTATGCTTAAATGACGGCTACTTCTCTTAAAACTTCAAAACAGTCCTTCTTTTAAATCCTACCCCTAATTCTCTAAGTAGCACGTACTTTCAAAAATTACCCCTATCTTTTTACGACTTTGAAGGGTTGGTTTTTGCAGCACCCAATCCAAACGATTCATTATCTTTTATATTTGTCGATCTACACCTACTATGCATAAACTACCCCTACTTCTATTAATACTTCAAAACAAACCTTCTTTTTAATCGTACCCCTAATTCTCTAAATAGCCCTTACATACAGTTACCCTTATTTTTTAAGCCACTATGAAGGGTTGGCTTTTGCAGCACCCAGTCGAAATGATTCATCATCTTTCATATTTGTCGATCTACCCCTACTATGCTTAAACTACCCCTACTTCTCTTAATACTTCAAAACAACCCTTCTTTTTAATCTTATCCCTAATTCTCTAAATAGCCTGTACTTCAAACAATTACCCATATTTTTTTACTACTATGAATGGTTGGTTTTTGCAGCTCCCAATCCAAACGATTCATTGTCTTTTATATTTGTCGATCTACCCCTACTTCTCTTAAAACTTCAAAACAACCCTTCTTTTTAATCCTACCTCCAATTCTCTAAATAGCCCTTCCTTTCATCAACTACCCCTATTTTTTAACTATTGTGAAGGATTGTTTTTGTAGCACCCAATCCAAACGATTCATCATCTTTCATATTTTCCGATCTACCCCTACTATGCTTAAACTACCCCTACTTGTTTTAATACTTCAAACAACTATTTTTTTTAATCATTCCCCTAATTCTCTAAATATTCCTTACTTCCAACAATTACCCCTATTTTTTACCTTTGACGAAGGGTTGGTTTTTGTAGCACCCAATCCAAATGATTCATCATCTTTCTTATTTGTCGATCTACCCCTACTATGCCTAATCTACCCCTACTTCTCTTAATACTTAAAAACAACCATTCTTTTAATCCTACCCCTCATTCTATAAATAGCCCTTATTTTTGTAAATAGCCCTTACTTCCAATAATTACCCCTCATTCTTTTAATACTTAAAAAGATGTACATGGACATGAGACTAGCTTACTTTTGGATCGGCATGAAGAAGGATGTGGCCGAGTATGTCGCTAGATGATGAATCTTTTTAATTAGGTGCTACAAAAACCAATCCTTCACAGTAGTACAAAAATAGGGGTAATTATTGGAAGTAAGGTCTATTTACAGAATCAGGGGTAGGATTAAAAGAATGATTGTTTTTAAGTATTAAGAGAAGTAGGGGTAGATTAGGCATAGTAGGGGTAGATCGACAAATAAGAAAGATGATGAATCATTTGGATTGGGTGCTACAAAAACCAACCCTTCGTCAAAGGTAACAAATTGGGGTAATTGTTGGAAGTAAGGACTATTTAGAGAATTAGGGGAATGATTAAAAAAAATAGTTGTTTGAAGTATTAAAAGAAGTAGGGGTAGTTTAAGCATAGTAGGGGTAGATCGGAAAATATGAAAGATGATGAATCGTTTGGATTGGGTGCTGCAAAAACAATCCTTCACAATAGTTAAAAAATAGGGGTAGTTGATGAAAGGAAGGGCTATTTAGAGAATTGGAGGTAGGGTTAAAAAGAAGGGTTGTTTTGAAGTTTGAAGAGAAGTAGGGGTAGATCGACAAATATAAAACACAATGAATCGTTTGGATTGGGAGCTGCAAAAACCAACCATTCATAGTAGTAAAAAGATAGGGGTAATTGTTTGAAGTACAGGCTATTTAGAGAATTAGGGATAGGATTAAAAAGAAGGGTTGTTTTGAAGTATTAAGAGAAGTAGGGGTAGTTTAAGCATAGCAGGGGTAGATCGACAAATATGAAAGATGATGAATTGTTTCGACTGGGTGCTGCAAAAACCAACCCTTCATAGTGGCTTAAAAAATAAGGGTAACTATAAGTAAGGGCTATTTAGAGAATTAGGTGTACGATTAAAAAGAAGGTTTGTTTTGAAGTATTAATAGAAGTAGGGGTAGTTTATGCATAGTAGGTGTAGATCGACAAATATAAAAGATACTGAATCGTTTGGATTGGGTGCTGCAAAAACCAACCCTTCAAAGTCGCAAAAAGATAGGGGTAATTTTTGAAAGTACATGCTACTTAGAGAATTAGGGGTAGGATTTAAAAGAAGGACTGTTTTGAAGTTTTAAGCGAAGTAGCCGTCATTTAAGCATAGTAGAGGTAGACCAACAAATATGAAAGATGATAAATCGCTTGGATTGGGTGCTGCAAAAACCAACCCTTCATAGTAGTAAAAAGATAGGGTAATTTCTGGAAGTAAGGGCTATTTAGAGAATTAGGAGGAGGATTAAAAAGAAGGGCTATTTTGAAGTATTAAGAGAAGTAGGGCTAGTTTAAGCATAGAAGGGGTAGATCAACAAATATGAAAGATGATGAATCGTTCGGATTGGGTGCCACAAAACCAACCCTTCAGAGTAGTTAAAAATAGGCGTAATTGTAGGAAGTAAGGCTATTTAGAGGAGTAGGGGTAGGGTTTAAAAGAAGGACTATTTTGAAGTACTAAGAGAAGTAGGGGTAGTTCAACCACAGTAGGGGTAGACCTACAAATATTAAAGATGATGAATCGTTTGGTTTGGGTGCTACCAAAACCAACCATTCACAGTAGTTAAAAATAAGGGTAATTGTTGGAAGTAAGGGCTATTTAGAGAATTAGTGTTACGATTAAAACAAAAAGTTGTTTTTAAGTATTAAGAGAAGTAGGGGTAATTTAAGCATCAGAGGGGTAGATCAACAAATATGAAAGACGATGAATCATTTGGATTGGGTGCTGCAAAAACCAACCCTTCACAGTAGTAAAATGATAGGGGTAATTTTTAGAAGTAAGGGCTATTTATAGAATCAGGGATAAGATTATAAAGAATGGCTGTTTTGTGAAGTATTAAGAGGAGTAGGGGTAGTTAAGCATAGTAGGGGTAGATCGAGAAATAAGAAAGATGATGAATCATTTGGATTGTGTGCTGCAAAAACCAACCCTTCACAGTAGTTAAAAAATAAGGGTAATTTTTGGAAGTAAGGGCTATTTATAGAATTAGTGGTACGATTAAAAAGAAGGGTTGTTTTGAAGTATTAAGAGAAGTAGGGGTAGTTTAAGCATAGGAGGGGTAGATCGAAAAATATGAAAGATGATGAATCGTTTGGATTGGTTACTGCAAAAACCAACCCTTCACAGTTGTAAAAAAATAGGAGTAATTGTTGGAAGTTAGGGCCATTTAGAGAATTAGGGATACGATTAAAAAGAAGCGCTTTTTGTTGAAGTATTAAGAGGAGTAAGGGTAGTTTAAGCATAGTGGGGGTACATCGACAAATATGAAAGGCGATGAATCATTTAAAGTGGGTGCTGCAAAAACCAACCCTTCACAGTAGTTAAAAAATAGAGGTAATTCTTGGAAGTAAGGGCTATTTGGAGAATTAGGGTTAGGATTAAAAAGAAGGGCTGTTTTAGAAGTATTATGAGAAGTAGGGGTAGTTTAAGCATAGTAGGGGTAGATCGACAAATATGAAAGCTGACGAATCATTTTGATTGGATGTTGCGAAAACCAAACCTTCACAGTAGTAAAAGATAGGCGTAATTGTTGGAAGTAAGGTCTATTTAGAGAATTAGGGGTAGGAATTAAAAGAAGGACTGTTTTGAAGTATTAAGAGAAGTAGGGGTAGTTTAACCATAGTAGGGATAAAACGACAAATATGAACGATGATGAATCGTTTGAATTGGGTGCTGCAAAAACAAACCCTTCACAGTAGTTAAAAACTAGGGGTAATTGTTGGAAGTAAGGTATATTTAGAGAATTAGTGGTACGCTTAAAAAGAAAGGCTGTTTTGAAGTATTAAGCGAAGTAGGGGTAGTTTAAGCATAGGAGGGATAAATCGGAAAGTTTGAAAGATGATGAATCTTTTAGATTGGGTGCTGAAAAAACCAACCCTTCACAGTAGTAAAAAGATAGGGGTAATTGTTGGAAGTAAGGGCTATTTAGAGAAAAAGTCGTACGATTAAAAAGAAGGGCTATTTAGAAGTATTAAGAGAAGTAGGGGTATTTTAAGCATAGGAGGGTTAGATCGACAAATATGAAAGATGACGAATCGTTTTGATTGGATGCTGCAAAAACCAACCCTTCACAGTAGTAAAAAGATAAGGGTAATTGTTGGAAGTAAGGGCTATTTATAGAACTAGGGATACGATTAAAAAGATGGGCTATTTTAAAGTATTAAGAGAAGTAGGACTAGTTTAGGCATAGGAGGGGTAGATCGACAAATATGAAAGATGATGAATTGTTTGGATTGGGTGCTGCAAAAACAAACCCTTCATAGTCGCAAAAAGATAGGGGTAATAGTTGGAAGTAAGGTCTATTTAGAGAATTAGGGATATGATTAAAAAGAAGGGCTGTTTTGTGAAGTACAAAGAGGAGTAGGGGTAGTTTAGGCGTAGTAGGGGTAGATCCACAAATATGAAAGATGATGAATCGTTTGGATTGGGTGCTGCAAAAACCAACCCATCACAGTAGTAAAAAGATAAGGGTAATTGTTGGAAGTAAGGGCTATTTATAGAACTAGGGATATGATTAAAAAGATGGGCTATTTTAAAGTATTAAGAGAAGTAGGACTAGTTTAGGCATAGGAGGGGTAGATCGACAAATATGAAAGATGATGAATTGTTTGGATTGGGTGCTGTAAAAACCAATCCTTCATAGTAGTAAAAATATAGGCATAATTGTTGGAAGTAAGGGCTATTTAGAGAATTAGGGGTAGGATTTAAAAGAAGGACTGTTTTGAAGTATTAAGAGAAGTAGGGGTAGTTTAAGCATAGTAGGGGTGGATCGACAAATATGTAAGATGATGAATCGTTATGATTGGGTGCTGCAAAAACCAACCCTTCACACCAGTAAAAAGATAGACGTAATTGTTGGAAGTAAGGGCTATTTAGAGAATTTGGGGTACGATTTAAAAGAAGGACTGTTATGAAGTATTAACAAAAGTAGGGGTAGTTTAAGCATAAAGGGGTAAATCAACAAATATGAAAGATGATGAATCGTTTGGATTGGGTGCTGCAAAAACCAACCCTTCACAGTAGTTAAAAAATAGGGGTAATTGTTGGAAGTAAGGGCTATTTAGAGAATTAGTGGTAAGATTAAAAAGAAGGGTTGTTTTGAAGTATTACGAGAAGCAGGGGTAGTTTAAGCACAGGAGAGGTAGATCGACAAATATGAAAGGTTATAAATCATTTGCACTGGGTGTTATAAAACCAAGCCTTCACAGTTGTAATGACCCGGGTTTTTGGCGACCTTGCTTATCTGATATACAACACATATCGAACATCCAAGGTTCAAAAATACCGGATGATTAATGAAAGAAATTAGAGGGTGAGAATAGATAAGATAGAAACTTAGAATAGAAGAAGAAGAAGAAGAAAACATCAGAGTAACACGAACCTCACAACGGAACGAATAACATATAATATATATAACATAACTTGAAATATACATCTATACTTGAATATACATCATTATCAAAGTACAATACTTACAACACAGCGGAAATAAACTATAGCTATATGATCCTGAAGCCTCCTACTCCAGCTCTTCAGGTATATCCGTAAATCCCGACTACTTGAATGCCCGTACAAAATTGGATACACAAGAGTTTAGGGAAAACAAAACAAATAGACTCCGGGTCAGTCATGGGACTGGTATGAGTAAAACGGTTTAAACCAGTTTGAGCCATTAAACGATATCTCATAAGACCACGTCGTATAACGGAACGGGTTTTTCCCTAATGAGAATCCAAAATATCTTTATATCAAAAACCTTTTGATATTATAATAATGTCTACCAACCACAATATAATAATCATCTAGCAGAAATGCTTTCATCTCACGTTCTACATATATAGTATACAATCAAAACCGCAAGCACGTATTGGGTAATGGATTTCCAACTATGACAAGGTATGGAACCACCTTTCGCTAGTGTACCTATAGTGAGGAATACATTGGGTTCAACAAGAACATCTTGCAACCAGGCCACACATGACTGACCACTCATTTCGCTTGAGTGTATCGAATGTATATCACCAATGGTTGGGATCAGCAACCATTTCCCGAATGGGACAACATCAACAATATATTTTTAGAAGTAAATGAAACTCTAGATCAAGTGATTTTACACCTTAATAGGTGCGACCTACATAGCCATGCTGCCTGCCCGATTTCTGTCATTTACCAGTTGATGTGGCTTGAGGTTATGCTTTATCATCACAACAGATTCACTTCGAATGCCACATTGTCAGATCCATCGAAAAACACTAATTGACATCTACAACAGTACATTACGTGTTATCTAAAGAAGTTACCTTCTCCGCTCCCACTCTTGGTACGGTTGAAGAAATCAATATACGTGACCTTTTTGGAAATACTCTGTCATACATTCATCCATACAAGTCATCCAGGAACAGGATGAACCGAAGGTACTATTCAGTATATCCATCTTAGGCACTATTATCTAAGATTTATACAGCAGCCCTTGCACTTTACCCCATCTTCAATTATCTTTGGCATATATGATCCGCAACGCTTATGCCAATACAGAGTGGTTCTTTGGAAAATAATCCAACCGGTCTCTCCATATTAACAACGTTAAAATGTCAAAACTTCGATAGTCTGTGATTTAACCATCAAAGAAAAACAGATGTGCAAACAACGATATTATTTCCAAATGGAAATTCTATCAATCAATCATCAATCATATATATATATATATATATATATATATATATATATATATGTCTATATATATATATATATATATGTCTATATATATATTTCCTAATTTTCTATATTTAGAAAATATATGTTATTAACACTGGAAAACATTTCCATTGTTTATTTACATATCACTATCATTTCACAACTATCAGTCCCTGACTGTAAACTAGTAGGAGAACAATTCTCTAAGTATAAAACCCGAAGGCCGAAACCAACATCAGATCGATACTAAGAAAACTATTCAACTTCACTAATCTCTAGTCAGTTTCTAATCTTGTTTAACTCTATATTTTTAACTCTATTTGATTGACTCATTGGTTAACTCTAACTGATTAACTATAACTGATTAACTCTATTTGATTAAACTATATTCGAATAACTCCCCTTTAACTCTGTTTATTTAACAAATAAATATCTCCTTATCTCATCCTATTTATTTATACAAATACATATCTCCTTATCTCATCCTATTTATTTTATAAATAAATAATCCATTATCTTATCTTATTTATTTTACAAATAAATAATCCATTATCTTATCTTATTTATTTACTAAATAAATAATTCAGTTTATAAATATTCCATTTATAAAGATTTCCCATCCTAATATTTCTACTAAAACATATTTCCTATTTATAAATATCCCATTTAAAAAAATCTTATTTATAAATATTCTCTATTTTATGAAATCCTCTGATTTTATAAATATTCTCTTTTCAATATTCCGGTATGTTATGATGTTTAATATATCAAGTTACGATGTCCAATATCATCCATACACATATAATCAACAAAAGATTATAAATCACATCATATATCACAATATATGAAAACAATAAAATAACTGTTGAGGAATCCAGTTGGATTCCTCCAACCTGTTTCCTTACATCCACGGATGTTACACAATAAAATCAACATTACTTTCAGTTCCATATGATATATTCTGTTAAACGGAATCAACATAGAAATTCAACTAACTGACTAGCAGTTCAATCAAACAGTCAACACACAGTCAATCAGCCAATATTTAACAGTTCTAAAAATACAACATGAAATTATATACTGTTTAAAGTTAGTGTGATTTACTCACATTGGCAGTTCATCGTTAAAGAACAATAAACTGTTTGTTTGATTTGAATCAAACAATTTATTTCGCCATAAATTCAAAAGAGCTCCCTTCCACTCCCAGTCTGTTCCATTGTGGAGCTCTCGTCCATAAGATCCCAACGGATCCAGTTTTGTCTAATTCCGATACCGTATGGTGAAGTTAAACCATTCACAAGTTAGTACACTATTAAAATTTAATATAAACTTTAAATTTATAAGTATTGGGCCTTAACTGAAATCCTCATCCCACATTTACTTCCAAAAACCGGACCCGAAATGAAATACCCCTTTCTTCCTCGACATATTCTGCTCCTAACTCCAGTAAACAACTCAAGCCATTTTCAAAGTTCCCTTCACCACAAACCTCTTCAATCCTTAACCGATCACAAGGAGATCTCCACCGCAACACTGCTCTTTCCGACCTCGTTCTCAGCATATCAAAAATAAGAAACCCCCACCACTTCTCTGATATCGACTTCACTCGCTACAGTGAGGCTCTTGCAAAAAAAATGCATCGCACCCTCCAATTTTCAGTGAGTACTTGCTACTTCATCCCCTTAACTCGAATCCAAGCTCAAGTCCGCAAATCAATGCTCCAGGTTCGAACAAAGTCCAACCATAGGAGCTGCGGTAAAGTATTGTGAACGACATTAAAACTATCGAATCAGCTAAATCTTGCACAGGAAAGAAGGAAATCCTACCAGCAATCCAAATATATTAGTAAAAGGATTTATAGTGTCTATTTTGATTTTTACTTCCTTTTTCTTTTGCTGTGATTGGGTTTTTATACCGTTTGTGTTGAAAACATGGAGCTGGGTTCTCCAGTGTTGAGTAGTGGCTAAGAAAGGGTGCGGACGTGACTTGTTTTTGTCCAAGAAGATGTTGGATATTTTTTTTTATTATTTTCTATTTTATTTTCATCATTATATATTCGTTTCTTCACTCTAAAAATCCCTACGAACACATATGATACCTAAAAATCATGAAAATTGACATGTAGCTAGAGTTCGACATTACGGTCCCAATGAAACCGGTTTCGTCGAATTGCGACTCCGTATGCTCACACAATGTATTTTTAATAGTCAAAATACTGTTTGTTTATCACTCTAAAAATCCGTACGACCACACATTAACTCTAAAAATCACGAAACTGGAAATCTAACAACTATTTGACATTGTGGATCCAACAAAATTAGTTTCGTCGAATTTTGACTTCGTTTGCAAAAGTGGCTATTTTTAAAGTCCTAAATAACCCATTTAAATATATAAATATATTTAAATATAATTAAATTAAATATTTAAAAATAAATATTATTGTCTATATTCACAATGGAATACCATACAGCTTAGAAAAATCCTATTTGGGTTTCTAGCTTGATATTTCAATATGGGTCAACCCGATATTCGATTTATATTGAAATTCCTTTTTAAAATATAAATAATTCCTTTATAAATTATAAAGGAATTTCACAACGATGTTTCTAAAATTTGATTTGGACATATCTCAAAATCTGTACGACGAAATACTGAATTTTCTCTTCCACTAGAAAGATACACTCCACCAGCTCCACACGTTTCTTGTTTCACATAAATCCGATTTAAAACGAACCCTGTACATTCAGTTGAAGTTCGAATCGCCAATTTACGAACTGCAGCGCCATTTCGAGCTCGATTTTAAGTATAATATAATTATACATTCAAACCTCGTTCAAATAATATATTTTTTATCGTAATTCAATTCTAAACTGAATTAAATATCACAGATGATCCAGTTCACACCATATCGCCATTTCAGCCAATTCTGATTATTTCAGAATTAAGTATATTATTTAATTTATTATTTTAATTAAATATTCACCATTATTTAATTCCACGACCATTTAAATTCTCTAAACCACTCTTTAAATAATTAAATTAATTAATTATTATATCTTTGAAAATGCTGGTCATTACATTCTTCCCGACTTAAAATAATTTCGTCCTCGAAATTGCTAAGGTAGAGGACGACCCTGTCTACTTGGTAAAAATTTATCTGTTTACCTCTTGTCTCTGGTTTCAACTGAACCAATTAATATCAACTAAAATAAAAAATATATATCATTCCGATTAACTAAAATTTTCAAAAATGTTGAAAATTTTCTAACACTTTAAATTTTCGGCAAATTTCGGCAAAACCTCCTTTGTACCGGCCAATATGTCAAACCACAACTCGCCTCTCTGGGCCTTCTCCAACCCAAAGGAAAATCAAACAACCAAGAGGCTTGCCAATTTCGCTCATGAATGTCATGCTTATATCAAATATAAGCTTATACCTTTTTGTTGGGCATATCATTATATCTTTCCATCTACTGCAATTTCATCATATCCCAATGTCATCCCAGTCAAACTCCAATCACTTTTATCTCCAACACAACCATTCGCTTATATCCAAGCCAACTATCATTTCAAACTCGAGTTTCATTCTCGATTCCCAACTCTTAACATGGTTACCAAATTTCACTTCAAATTCGAATCTCCCAAATTCAATTTGTCTCGCTATCACTCAAATTCAATTTCAGTTACCCCTTAACTGACTTTATTTTAATTCCAATTGGCTTTCCAAAATTTCTGCTGAAATTTGGTTTTAAATAAAACAATATTTCCCTAGGAATTTTTAAATCGCTTAGATTTTCAAAAACCAAATATTCCTTTTCGGATTTCAAACAAATTGTTTTTCTCATAACAAATTCAAAAACAAAATCCTTTGGTAGTAATCCGTCACTTACAGCTCGAAATTGAACACTGATGATGCAGCTGTCATCATCAAAATCTATTTTCCAATGTTCGAAGTGAGTTCAATACTATAAAACCATTTTTAAACATTTCCCCTTTGAAATCCATTTCAAAATATAATTCACACTGCTTGTAAAACAATTTAAAATCTCCCAGGATCTTAGATTTTCCTTATTTTTAATCCAAATCCGTTTACAAACAATTGTCCAATTCTCCAGAGTTTTAAATCAATTTCTGGTTTAAATTCAGATTTGATTCATTTCATAACACTTGAACGAATTCTACTTGGTTATATATACAACCATTTTACTTTTATAATCTTACTCGATTATAATAGTGACCAACACATCCAATATATTATAATCATTTCAATATAATTCCTTTATATCAAAATCTAATTTGGGTAAAATTATATCATTTACCCACTTTTCAAAACATACCATGACGGTTCATCGTATTCGAGTGTTTACAAAATCACTACCGATACAGTGGATCAAACTGATCGACCAGAACTCATAAAATACTCAACCAATAAATCTCCATAATATAAAATTATTTTTATATTGAATAACAAATATGCTCTCATATATATACACTCAAACTCAATCTAGGGTATTACTAACCCTATCTCTACCAAGTCACGCCACAGAGCCAAGGTAATTAGTTAAGCTCTGATACCAACTTTAATGACCCGGGTTTTTGGCAACCTTGGTTATCCGATATACAACACAAATCGAACATCCAAGGGTCGAAAATACCAGATGATTAATGAAAGAAATTAGAGGATGAGAATAGATAAGATAGAAACTTAGAATAGAAGAAGAAGAAGAACACAACATCAGAGTAACACGAACCTCACAGCGGAACGAATAACATATAATATATATAACATAACATGAAATATAAATCTGTACTTGAATATACATCATTATCAAAGTACAACACTTACAACACAGCGGAAATAAACTATAGCTATATGATCCCGAGGCCTCCTGCTCCATCTCTTCCGGTATATCTGTAAATCCCGACTACTTGACTGCCCATACAAAATTGGACACCCAAGAGTTTAGGGAAAACCAAACAAATAAACTCCGGGTAAGACATGGGACTGGTATGAGTAAAACGTTTTAAAACAGTTTGAGCCATTGAACGATATTTCATAAGACCACGCCGTATAACGGAACGAGTTTTTCCCTTATGAGAATCCAAAATATCTTTATATCAAAAACCTTTTGATACTACAATAATGTTTATCAACCACAATATAATAATCATCTAGCAGAAACGCTTTCTTCTCACGTTCTACGTATATATTCTACAATCAAAACTACAAGCACGTATTGGGTAATGGATTTCCAACTATGACAAGGTATGGAACCACCTTTTGCTAGTGTACCTCTAGAGAGGAATACACTGGGTTCAACAAGAACATCTTACAGCCCAGCCACACATGACCGACCACTCATTTCGCTTGAGTGTATCGAATGTGTTAGATCCAAAATTGGCTCTAACACCCAAATTATGATTATAGCTAGACATTAGTATCAATTAAATAGCAGAAAAGTAGAAAAGACACAAAGATTCATAGTGGTTCGGCGTTAACGAGCCTACGTCCACTTTATATCTATGATTATACTTGAAATCAGAGTACAACCGATAACATTCCTCTCAATCTCCCTTGTACAATGTTAATTCACTGAGTAATTTTGAGATAAAAACAATGGAGCTATGTTAATGTGAGTTCATAGCTCTGAATTGTCCACAGATCCCCAAAAATGCCAAGTTCTGGGCTGTTTATAGCTGATTTCTTCAGGTGGATCGCGGTTATACGTGGCACAAATCCTGAGAATCTAGGACTGGTTCGTAGCTTGACGAAGAATTGGTCAATATGATAGTTGTGGATAGGTGTCGCGAGATCCATGCGTTTCGGTTCGTGGTAGAATGGGTCATAGCCTCCATCCTCAGGCTTCTGAAGTCGGATCGGATCGAGCTTGCTGGGGAGGATCGGATCGCATAGAAGGCTGCGATCCGATGGTACGCTGTGATTCGAGATGGTACGCGGCGATTCAAAGTGGGGTGAAAGACCGCGATCGGGTTTCCAAGGGTTGAAAGGAGTGAAGCTTCATATTTCCTTCTTGTGTGTGAACCTTGGTGGCTTGGTCAAAATGCTAGCCAACATTTTGCCCTCTCGAAGTACGTTTCATCGAGGATGGAACATGCTTCGGAATTACAGAGAAGTCTTTACATAGGGAGATGCAAATCAGTGGTTGCGTCTGTCTAAAATGTCGTCTCTCTTCGGAAAGTTGCATTCTTTTGACTGGTATAAATATCCAGTTAGATCTTTAATCTTTTTTCCGTTTATCGGATAATTCCTATCTCTAGAACTTTTCTTTTTGGAAATTTCATTGTCAAATTGCTAGGTACACTTCTGAACTTTCACTTCTATCTATCGTCCGTCAATTCGGATCGCGCAAGCACGCCACGGTCCGTGGAGCGAGACACTCGTTTCGATCTTTGGTGAGCATCCGGGCCTTTTCTCGAAGCGTAATGGGCTTCGCCACAAAGAACGATGGGCTTGGGCTCCCAGCCCATCTATTTTCGCGTTACGAATAAGACAAGAAGGGGAATACTAACGGTCGCTTCGTGGTCTATATAATCCGAACCCTTCTTCATTTCTTCCTTTCTTCTTCCTTCGTTGCTGCTGCTAGTCCTCTTCGAGTTAATCGCTAATCTCCGATTTCCAAGAAAAAACCCACTCGTTTTACCCATTTTTAAGAAAGGTAATCATGAAAAACGTATTCTCACACTTTTATTCTCGTTTTTCTTGAGCTCTTGCTAATTTGGGAGGAGAGAGCGGAGTTTTATAGTGTTCGAGGTTTTTTAGAGGCTGCTCAGACGCCATGGATTTGCAACGTTCGAGATCAGCGATGGATAGGAGAAGAGGATAGGAAGAAGAAAGAGAAGAAGAGGAGAAAAACGCTGAGCAGATCGGGTCGTGAGTGAGGTTTAGTTATGGATCGTGGGTGCGGTGGAAAGAGGAGGGAGATGAAGGAAAATGGCGAAGCAGCGGATCGTGGCAATGACAATGGAGCGGATCGTGGTAGGAGTAAATGGAAGAAGTAGGATTTGGAGATCGGATCGGATCGTGATGGTAAGTCGTGGATGTTATAAAGACCCGATCCAGTTCCCAATCCGACGTGATGCACTTTCATGAATTAACGCTTCTGCAGCGAGTCCATACCTACTTCACGATCCGCAAACATACCACAATCCAAACCCCCATAAGCGATCCAATGATGTGCCATGATCCAAATACTGAACAATCCCGTGAACTTGTTGAATAAACACTGTAACTCAATTTTGACATATCAATGGACAGTTAGGTTAGAGCCTACGGGACGAATTTCTTAGACCAAACAATAATAGGACTTAACAGCATATTCTACTCACTTTATGGCTTTACTTTTCTGTATTATACACAGTTGCACGCACAAACACTTGCACATGCATGGGGTTCATGGGTTATTGCGTTCTAATCTTGCATGTTTACTCGCCAAAACAATAATATCGGGCGTACGATCTTCGAAAGAGCCTGAAACAGAGAGGACCCAGACATATCGGAACAGTCCAACCCTGAGCTCCCTTCAACTAATCCAGAGGGTCAGAAATCGAAATCCGAATATGGAATAGAAACGGAATACGATTCGTTAGAGAGCACTTCAACTGAGGAGTCTGATGTAGACGAACGAGCTCCTGATGAGATTCCTGATGCTGAGGAAATCGATAAATTTACTGACTCTAAGGCATCCAAACTAGATGATGCAATACTCCTGAGAATATGCTTAAAACATGGGATTCCCTGGGATGACGTCAAAACGCCATGCAAGGATGATCTTCCCTACCTCGCCCCACCTAGATATATGGCCATTAGCAAATTGATGTGTAGCATCAGTGCTATTCCTCCGTTCCCACCAATCATCATAGAAACTTTGAAACGGTTGCGCATCGCCCTAATGCAGCTTCACCCAATACCTACGTGGCCCTGTACACTCTCTATGTTGCGTATGTGGAAATCTTGCACACAGAGCTCACCTTTAAGGACTTAAAGTTCTATTACCTCTTCAAACATCGTTCCATGGTGACTCCAAATTTCTCCTTCTTCGAATCAGTGGCCAATAGGAAGGTTTTATCAGATAGTCACAACAACATAGGGGATCCCAAAGCTGACTGGTTCCATATAAAACTGCAGGCTGGGTGTGCGAGGAGGTGGCTTAAATTAAGTAGGTTCCGAATAATCAAGCATGTGGCTTCATTACATAATCGAAACACTAACGCATTTCCTTTTCTTTTTTCGTAGATCATAAATTCCCAAAGACAGAGGGCAAGACATACAAGGACCGACTATCTCGCCTTCTTAAAAGTAAATCGGACTCCTTGAGCAATAAGAAATGTATCGCTGATGGGAACCTTCACAGACATCGTCTATTAGATATTAGGTTTGGACTTGGAGTAGGTGGTAAGACTTATAAGTATGTGCCCCCAGCTGGAGATGAGGGAACCTCAGGGGCCACTAAGGTGATTGAACTTCCCAAGAATCCTTCACCGCATATTGACCAAGATGAGGAGGACTTAATTATCCCTAAAAGAGGTGAAAGCCGGGAGAATGATCCTGAGAGGGTCCCGGACTCTGAGGGGAAATCTTCACCAAAAGCTTTACCACCGACTGATCTTGCTTCTCATGAGGAGTTAACAAAAGAGCGTATGTTCAGGGAATTGGACAAACTTCCTCTAATAGATGATACGTACAGACAGGAAGACTTGGGAGACGAATCGCTTTTTCCCGATCCTGAGGAAGTTATTCCCTCGATTGGGGACAAAGAAATCATTCAGACGAGTCAAGTTCTGGAATCTGGTCCGTTAGGGGGATTATATGGGATACACCAATCACACACATCTTATTATAACATTCTAGTGTCGCAGATATTCGTTGTTCTAACACATACTCATTTTCTTTTGCAGGAAAGATGACCCGCAAACAGTCTTATTCTTATCGTTCTCTTCGCTCAGGCACACCAAGTCTTTATCCGGATCCTGATCTGGGTCGTGGCGACAGCCGGGGAAGAGACAGCGACCAGCCTCGCGATTCTCACAAGTCTTACTCTACGCAATCTCGGTCTCCGACTAGGTAGGGTTCTGGAAAGTATCATAGTCGTTTTCTGCCACTAGCACCAGGTGGGGGCAAACAACTTCCAAAAGAGTTGATGCCTCCAAAAAGTACGCCTTCTCATGCTAAGTCTTCTAAAAAACAGGAGGGGCCAAAGGACAAGGATAAGGATGAGAGCAGGATTGTAGAGAAGGAGAAAACAGCTCCTGCTACTTCTAGCCAGCAGAACCTAGATGCTACCGCCGCACAGGGTATTATTCCTACTTCCGGAACCCAAGCCAAGCTGGAATATCTGCGGAAGCAGTTTCCCGATATTTACTTCGAGAGGATGATGTTCGTCCCAGACCTTGAGCCGATATCTGAGGAGTGGGATGTTGAGATAATGAGGAAAGTGAGCCATGCGGCTAAGTAGTATAGCGTGATGAAAAAGCATGCCACGAAACTCTCAGAGGTTATCTGTAATTTGGAAATGGATGCGGCCAGGGCTAGAGGGAAGATTGCTAACGACGAGAAGGCTAGGAAAAAGATGGACAAGGAGTTGGAGGATATTCAATCTCAACTTGCATTGGCTAAGCGAGACGCGAGAAACTATAAATCTGAACTAGAAGATGCTAGAGAGCGTTTCCGCAATGAGCTTGACTTAAATATCCAAGAGAAGTTGGCTTTGAAGAAAGAGGCAGAGGATCGTAGGGCAGCTAACATCGAATTGAGAACAATGCATGAGCACATTGCCGCTGAAAAGGCTGCCTGGGAAAAAGAGAAAGAGGAACTGAAGTGCAGACTCGCCCTTGATGAAAAAGAGAACGAAACCTTGCATGGTCAACACGTCGAAGCCGAAGAACGTGTTGTTCTTTCTGAAATCAATGCTAACAATGTTCTTGAATCGGCCTCCAACACCACCGATCAACTTGCCGAAAAGGAGAAAGAGATTGGAAAGTTCGAGGAGCTGCTATTCGACTTCTTGTGTCACGTTATCAAGACTCGAGACATTTCCTAGATCCTAGATTATCACGTCACCTTGGCCAATATATGGGATGCTATTGTTGAAGGCGAGAAGCAGCGATTGGGGGATGAGGAGATCGACGAGGGTAAGTTGATGGAGACCTTCCTCAGGGGTATGGAACCCCAAGCTCTGTAGGAGGGCAGACGTTTACATCGCGAGGAGGCCGAGAGGGAGAAGGCTGAGATAAAGGGCAAGAACAAGATTGACAAGGGCTCTGGCTCGACAATTGAGCCCACAACTAATGGAGTCGAGGAATACAATCCCGATGACCAATTGATTCCCTTGGCTCTTGCTCCACTGACTGTCGGAGCTTCAATTGCAAACCGGGGGGAGGAGTCGGCCGAAGGTATCTCCATATTCTCCCTACAATTTTCCAGAGTGACATCTTCCCCCGATGCACTAACATTTGATACTCATAATATAGGTGTCAAGCCAGTTGAGAAAGATGCGGAAGAGAAGACGGATGGAGGAAAAGCTGATGTTCTTGCGAGTTCTGAAGTTGGAGTTTCTGAGACTCCGAAGCCAACGAAGGACAAGGCACATGAAGCAGTCGTTACAGCACCTGTGGTACCCAGTACTGATGCTCTTACTGATGCTGATATTATTGATGCCTTGAGAGACACTGATGGTGGCCACGGGGACGAGGAAGAGGTTGTTGTCGTCATGGACGAAGCCCAAGTTGGTGATGGTGAGTCCCTGGCTGGGATGCAGGCTAGGAAGGAGAAGCAGCTGGCTCTCAAAAAGGAAGAGTTGGAGCCTATGTTTGTTGCTCCTATCAGGGAGGCCGACCCCAAGACTGGACTAGTGACAAGGTTTTCTTCCAGATCGGTAAGTTCCCAACTTGCCTCTGAGTCTTCTCTTCCTTCAGCTGATCCTCCTTCTGATAAGAAGAAGAGGAAGAAATATGATGAGGGCGATGATGATAAGGAGGACAAAACGGGGAAGAAGAAGAAGGAAAGGAAAGTGAAGTCCTCGCCAAAGAAATCAAAATCGTCCCCCAAGCATAAGTAGGCCGTAGTTGCTAGTTTGCATTTTTCTTTTTTAGGATTTCCACTGGCCATGCGATGTGGTTGCGAGTGTGGCCCTCGCCTTTTGGTTAGCTTCATTTTGTATTTCTACAGTTTAATGAAACGGAAATATATTTATTTTGCATCTTCAAGTACCTGCAAATTCACCACACCTGTGGAATTCATTATTTTGAATCACATAAAATAATCATGACTAACATAAACAATCATGGCTAAACATAAAAGTTACGACAAAATTCATGCATGGACAACATTTGCTAGTGTCAGAGTGTAACTGTCGCATGTGTATGCCCCCAATCAATTGTCATTATGGTGCGTGGCAAGGGCTTAGTGAGGATTAATTAGAGTAACAGTTATATTGCCCCCCATTCCCGGAAATGAGGGGGTTGGGATCAGCGTTTATTCTCATTCCCGATTCTGCAGCGGGATAGGAACCCTTATGCGGCATTTAATTCGAATGCCTTTATACTCACTCCGGAGTTCGAACTCAGCTTTCAATCTACTCCCCAATCCTTCAGCAGGGTAGGAGTTCTTCGGGGGTGTTGAGTCTCCAGCACCTTTATACTCTCCCATCGAACTCCAAGGGTAGAGTGTAGATCGAGACGGTCTTTAAAATCATGGTGCACCTTCATGTCTCGTGGACAGTTAAGTTCCCTGTCCTTGACACTTCTCGAATCTTGAGGAGCAGAGTTTTAATCGATGTGTCATTCATTCGATCACCTTTTTGGTAATCCACTCATCATTAAAGGGTGATGAGCGGGTCTTTGAACTCTCGGAAGGTTGACCCACGGAAGCGAGTCTCATTCCAAAAGTCAGGAGTCAAGAAACAATAAGTCTTCATTAAGCAGTCGATTGTTGCCTTGACGGAATTCCAAGGGTGTTACACTCCCTCTGGGACCCGTGAAAACATCATCGATGCCGGTGAACTGTTACTACCTGCCTATGTAAATAACAAGAAAATAAAAGTGCAATAAAGGTAAATGACACACGATGTTTTTATAGTGGTACGGTCGAATCATGACCTACGTCCACTTTATAATCTTTTGTTCATATACTGGACTATTCTAGGCTAGTCGAGCCTTATTACATAGTCCTACAAACAAAAGAATAGAAATGACGGTCTTCACGTCAGATAATGCTGCAAATGTTGGGCACTCCACAATTTGGGGATTTCAATTTCGTCCATGGTCGTTAGCTTGAAAGCTCCGTTATCAAGCCTCCACTGGATGGCATAAGGTCCTTCCCACTTCGGCCCCAAGTGAGTTGGGGGCGGGAAGATTCGCTTCAGGACCAAGTCTCCGGGTTCAAAGGTGCGGACTCGGGCCCTTTTGTTATAGTACCGAGTAATTTGCTGCTTGTGCCTTAAGGCACGTAAATCTGCTTCATCTCTCTTCTCTTCTACCATATCAAGGGATTCGAGGAGTAACTCATTATTAGTCATTGGGTCATAATAAGTTACCCGATGGGATGGTATCTTCAGTTCTGCCGGGATGACGGCCTCCGACCCGAAAGCAAGGGAAAAAGGAGTATGCCCAATAGCTGATTTGTAAGTCGTCCTATAGGCCCATAATGCCAAGGGTAGCTCGTCGACCCACATGGCTTTGGCCTGTTTTAAGCGTTTTTTCAGGATGGACTTGATTACTTTATTAACTGCTTCTACCTGTCCATTTGCTTGTGGATGTGCCACTGATGTGTATCTCTTCTCGATATGGTATTTCCCGCAGAATTCTCGAAATTCCGTAATGTTAAATTGGGTCCCATTATCAGTTTTATCAACTTTTGGGATTCCAAATTGACATATAATGTTCCTTACGACGAAGCTGATCACTTTCCCGTGGAAATCGTTGTCAGGGCTTCTGCTTCAACCCACTTTGTGAAGTAATCAATGGCTACAATGACGAAATTCGCACCGCCCTTAGCTAGTGGGAGACTTCCAATTATTTCAATTCCCAACATGGCGAAAGGCCACGGGCTTGTCATCGTCTTCAGCTGGCTAGGGGGTGCCCTGGGAATCCTGGAAAACTTTTGGCATGCATCACAGCTTTGTGAATACTTGGCTGCATCCTTGTTTATGGTGGGCCAGAAGTAGCCATAGCGCAGTATTTTCTTTGCTAGTGTTTGCCCCGTGGTTTGGTCGCCACATTCACCTTCGTTGAATTCTTCCAGTACACACTTGATGTCGTCATGGGCAATGCACCGAAGGAGGGGCATGGATATCTGTTGAGGACTTCGCCTTGCATAACATACCGGGAAGCCTTCCGGATAACCGCAAGCCTCTCGCTTTTCTTTGACGGAAGTGTTTCATACATCAAAAAATTCTTTAAAGGGGTCATCAATGACTCCCTTTCGGGTTCAACCTCTAGTATCGGATCAACTTCCATCTGATCTATACTAGGGAACCATAATACTTCAACTGGGACCAGCTCTGTATCTTCAGGATTATCGGAACTATCCATCTTCGCCAACTTGTCTGCCTTTTGGTTCTCCGTTCTGGGGATATGGGATATGCTGTAGGGATCGAAACCATTCAACAACTCCTTTACTTTCTTTAGATATGATATTAGTCTTGAACTTTTGGTCTGGAACTCTCCAGTGACCTGGTTTACGAGTATTTTAGAATCGCAAAAGATATCCAGCTTCATGATTTCCAATTCCTTAGCGAGTTTCAGTCCAACGATCAAAGCTTCATATTTGGAATCGTTGTTGGTGGCGTGAATCTCCAGTCTAAGGGCATAATAGGCTAGTCGTTTTTCTTGAGTTTCAAGCAATACTCCGACTCCAGATCGTCGGTCGTTCTTAGCACCATTAGTGTATAACTTCCAGGCACTGGGATCAAGGAGTAATTTTGGTGGATCGACTTCCTCATTTACAACATCTTCTACTGGAGTAGTGAATTCTGCTATAAAATCTACTAGCGCTTGTCCCCTTATCGATCTTCGGGGCTGAAAGTTCAAGCGTAACTGACTCAATTCGATATTCCACGTAAGCAACCTTCCTGACGCTTCGGGCCGTTGTAAGACTTGTTTGAGTGGATGATCGGTGTACACAGTGATGGGATGAGCATGGAAATAGTGGCGGAGCTTTCGAGAGGCGATCAATAGACTATACGCAAGCTTTTCCATTTTTCGATAATTTTGTTCCGATGCTGCCAAATTTTTGCTCACATAGTACACTGGTCTCTGCACCTTATCTTCTTCTCTGACTAAAGCTAAACTGATCGCATGGGATGACACTTCTAGATACACATACAAATCCTCATGATCCACAGGCTTAGACAGTATAGGGGGACTTTCCAGATGATTCAGCAGGTTTTGGAATGCTGCTATACAATCTGGAGTCCACTTGAAATGGCGTTTTCCTCGCTTAATTAAATCAAAGAATGGAATACATTTATCTGTAGCCTTGGAAATGAATCTACTTAATGCTGCTACTTTTCCAGCGAGGCTTTGCACATCCTTAATCTGCCTTGGCTCCTTGATATTCCGAATCGCAGCAATTTGATCCGGATTGATCTCGATTCCATGTGAACTGACTATGAATCCGAGGAATTTTCCCGAAGCGACCCCGAACGAACATTTCAATGGATTAAGCTTCATTCCATATCTCCGGAGAATCTCAAACATCTCTGCTAGATCAGCAGTGTGATCGGATGATTGTCTGGACTTTACTAGCATGTCGTCAACATATAACTCCGTCGTCTTTCCAATTTGATTGTAGAACATTCTGTTGACCAATCGCTGATATGTTGCACCAGCATTCTTTAGATCCAAGGGCATTAAAACGTAGCAGTATAGCCTTAGATCTGTGATGAAACTGGTGTGTTCTTGGTCAGGAACATGCATAGGTATTTGGTTATATCCTGAATAAGCATCCATGAAGGAAAGAAGCTGGTGTCCGGCCGTCGAATCTACCAGCTGATCAATTCTTGGTAAAGGAAAACTATCTTTCGGGCAGGCTTTGTTTAGATCCAAAAAATCAATACATGTGCGCCACTTTCCATTGGATTTTTTTACCAAAACCGGGTTCGAAATCCAGTCATGGTAAGTTGAGTCTCTGATAAATCCATTATTCCTTTGCTTTTCAACTTCTTCCTTCAATGCTGCTGACCTCTCCGGGCCAAGCATTCGTCTTTTCTGTTTGATGGGAGGATACTTTGGGTTGATGCTTAATGAACGACTCATTATCAAGGGAGATATTCCACACATATCTGCATGAGTCCAGGAAAATACATCCAAGTTAGCTTTCAAGAAATCTGTTAATTGCTAAGCTCGAACTAGATCCAACAGTGATCCAATCTTTAGGACCTTCTCTGGGTCGCTTTCATCGATCGGAACATCCACAGTTGTTTCATTGGGAGTTGCCATTTTGCCCCCAGGCTCTTCGTCCTCTCAGGGATTTATGTCCTCAGGCAGTTCTCTACGCGACTCTCCAAGAGTTATTTTCTTTAATTGTTACGACGTTTCCTCCCCCGGAGGGGAAGAAGCGCTCTTCGTCTCTATATCTCCTCCTTGGCGGAGCAACTTCAATTCAGCGACATAACATGCTCGTGCAGCGACTTTGTCTCCTCTGATTATAGCTGTTTCGACATCATTTGGGAACTTCAACAGCAAACACCAGGGTGCAAGGTTGGCCCTAAATTTAGCTAGGGCTGGTCGTCCTAAAAATGCATTATATGATGTCGACACATCTAAAACCACAAAGGAAAGGATCTTCACTCTCTGGCGATCTCCCTCTCCAAGGGTTATAGACAAATCCACATATCCCATAGCAACGGTTGTGGATCCATTGAATCCACGTACCCGTCCATCGCACTGTTTCAAATCCTTTGGCTCAAGCTTCATTTTGTCAAATGTCTTTTTAAATAAAATATTAACTGAAGTCCCGTTATCTACTAGAACCTTATGGACAGTAGCTGGACCGATGACGGTGGTGATCACGAACGGATCCTCGGTCGGGGAATGGATTCCAATATTCTCTCGATCGCAAAATATGATATCATCAGCCATCATCTTCTGCTGCTTGACCGGGGAACTATCCCCGCGGTTACTACACTCTCTATCTTCAAGGTGTTGTTTAGCTGCATTCACATATTGGTCCATTGCCCTGAATCTATGTCCTGCTAGATGAAGTCCTCCTACTATGGAATTGATGACAAGGTTCTTTCCCTTTTGCTAAGCCGTAAGCCTAGCAGCAAGTTGGTTCCGGTTCTGATCTTGGTTTTTGTTTGGGGCTTGTACGGCCTGCCCCCTATCCCTGGGGGTTACTCTATACTCATCACGTTCTCCTTCCCGGAGAAGTTTTTCAACCACGTCTCTTAGATGGCGACAATCGTTCGTAGAATGACCGTATATCTGGTGGAAAATACAGAATTTCCTGGATTCGCGCTCTTTTTCTGTTGAATATCTTGGAGGAGGTCTCTTATATTGGAGGACGTTATCGGTATCCATAAAGATGTTTTCCAAGGTATCATTTAAAGGTGTGAAGTTCTCGAATGGTTTGAAGTGCGGCCTTCTCTACGAGTTGTTTTCTTGATTCCTCCTCTTATTACCATTCCCAGATCATTGTCCATTTCCTTGATTCTTATTTCCCACGTTCACTTCCACCTTACCGGAGTTATCCCCAGTTTGCTTGATAGCCACATTACTTTGTATGTCTTCCTTGTCGGTGGCTTTCCTCTTCTGATTGGCATAAATTTCTTCCTGGCGCAAGCAGATGTTAGCTTTTTCATAAAATATCTCGTGTGTTAGCTGTGGTTTACTGGATAGGTATCTCCCGAATTATGTATCCTTATCCACTCCGTCAATCAAAGCCATCAAAACTGATTGTTCGTGGGGATCTTTCACCTCCGTGACCGCTAGGTTAAACCGGTCGAGATAAGACCTCAAAGATTCATCCGTACGCTGCTTGATAAGGGATAGTTCAATAACGTTCTTGCACCTCTGAGCATGTAGTCTGAACTGATTCACGAACTGTTCACTTAATTCCCTGAAACTGGAGATTGATCGCCTGGCAAACTAGTAAACCACATTAGCGTTGCGTCCTCCAGAAATATTGGGAATGTGTTACATTTCATAGCGTCAGAAGCAGCAGCCGCGTCCACGTACCATGAATATCTCATCAGATGCTAGATCGGATTAGCCTTTCCTGCATAACGGTTCATAGGCGGCATATTAAATATCCTTGGAAATTGAACTTCCAAAATTTCATCGGTGAACGGCGTGTGGCTGCGGCCTATTCCCCAGTCTCCAGTTCGATGTCCACGGTTTTCTACCATCATGCGTCTAACCATGGCCTCAACATTTGCATGGGTGAGGGTAGATTCAAGATCGACGCTTCTCGCCCTGCGGGCTCCTCCAGCATTTCTTCGTCGTGGCGCTGCGGCGTCCACGACCTGGGCAGAACTCCCTTGCCCCCTGTTACCATGGTCATTCAAATAGTGAGGGGGAAGGAAAGGTTGATTCTGGGGTGGATCGACAACTCCTCCGTTCCTAGGTGGTAGAGCAGGATCATTTCCATTTCGGTTGTTAACTCCTCGATTGAGCGCCTCTTCTTGTCTAGAAGGCATTGTCCCAAATCGGAGTTGTTCTATATTTTCAGCTCTTTCTAACGGAGGCCACCGCTGATTTCTTCGTGCCTCTTCGGATGAGGATGTGTACTCTGGGGAAGGAGAACGAGGTGGGGGAGAGTTCCTCTGCCTTACAAGGTCATTAAGTCGCTTGTCAATAGCAGTCATATTCTGCCGCATTACTGAACTCTCTTGCCTCTGAGCGGCTAATTCATCAATGTGTTTGTCATATATGTCAAGCATACGAGACAGGTCTCCCTCAGTAGCAGGTGCAGACGGGTCAAACTGATCATCATCAACTTCTTCTCTTGTACGCAGAGAGCTTGAACCAGGTCGAGCAGAGGTACCAGTGCGGATAGAACGAGGCATAGGTTCCTTGCCAGGTCGAGTAGTGGTCTGATTGTTGGATCGGATCGCGGTTCCTTTGGGATGATGGCTCGTGGCGCACCCTTGGGGTCGGGTTGCGGTGACAGGTGCAGGTGGGTTCGTGGCGAGTTCACGCGATCTAGTGGTTACCCCCTCAGCGGATCGGTTCGTGGCTCCTCCATCGATCGCGATCGGGCCTTGCGCAACGCGACCCGTGGGCCCTTCTCGACCTGCTCGTGCACACTCTCTTCAATCACTTCGTTCGCAGTCTCTTCGGCCTGCGATGATCGTACATCCTTTGACTTCTTACCAGCCATGATGGTTCAATTTTCTGAACTTTCCAAAAGTTGAAACAGTGGGGTTTTGGACTGTTTTCTTCAGATTTTAGTATCCAAACAACGGAACAACAATCCAATATGTGGAGAATTCCTTCTCAGTGAAAGCACCAAAATGTTAGATCCAAAATTGGCTCTGACACCCAAATTATAATTATAGCTAGAGATTAGTATCAATAAATTGCTAAAAAGTAGAAAAGACACAAAGATTTATAGTGGTTCGGCGTTAACGAGCCTACGTCCACTTTATATCTATGATTATACTTGAAATCAGAGTACAATTGATAACATTCCTCTCAATCTCCCTTGTACAATGTTAATTCACTCAGTAGTTTTGAGATAAAAACAATGGAGCTATGTTAATGGTGAGTTCAGAGCTCTGAATTGTCCAAAGATCCCCAAAAATGCCAAGTTGTGGGCTATTTATAGTTGATTTCTTCAAGCGGATCGCGATCATACGTGGTACAAATCCCGATAATCTAGGATTGGTTCATAGCTTAAGGTAGAATTGGTCAATACGACAGTTGTGGACAGGTGTCGCGAGATCCATGCTTTTCAGATCGTGGTAGAATGGGTCATGGCCTCCATCCTCAGGCTTCTGAAGTCGGATCGGATCGAGCTTGCTGGGGAGGATCAGATTGCATAGGAGCCTGCGATCTGATGGTACGCTGTGATTCGAGATGGTGCGCAGCGATCCGAAGTGGGATGAAAGACCGCGATCGGGCTTCCAAGGGTTGAAAGGAGTGAAGCTTCATATTTCCTTCTTGTGTGTGAACCTTGGAGGCTTGGTCAAAAAGCTAGCCAACAGAATGTATATCACCAACGATTGGGATCAGCAACCGTTTCCCGAATGGGACAACATCAACAATAGATTTTTAGAAGTAAATTAAACTCTAGATCAGGTGATTTTACACCCTAATAGGTGCGACCTACATAGCCATGCTGCCTGCCCAATTACTGTCATTTACCGGTTAATGAGGCTTGAGGTTATGCTTTATCATTACATCAGATTCACTTCAAATGCCACATTGTCAGATCCATCGAAAATCACTAATTGACGTCTACAACATTACATTACGTGTTAGCTAAACAAGTTTCCTTCTCCGCTTCCACTCTTGGTACGGTTGAAGAAATCAGTATACATGACCTTTCTGGAAATACTCTGTCAGACATTCATCCATACAAGTCATCCAGGAACAGAATGACCCGAAGGTACTATTCAGTATATCCATCTTTGGCACTGTTATCTAAGATTTATACAACAGTCCTTGCACTTTACACCGTCTTCAATTATCTTTGGCATATATGATCCGCAACGCTTATGCCAATACAAAGTGGTTCTTTATATAATAATCCAACCGGTCTCTCCATATAAATAACGTTAAAATGGTCTAAACTTCGATAGTCTATGATTTAACCGTCAAAGAAAAACAGGTGTGCAAACAACTATATTATTTCCAAATGGAAATACTGTCAATCAATCATCAATCATATATATATATATATATATGTATATATATATATATATTTCCTTATTTTCTATGTTTAGAAAATATATGTTATTAACACTGGAAAAAATTTCCATTGTTTATTTACATATCACTATCATTTCACAACTATCAGTCCCAGACTGTAAACTAGTAGGAGAACAATTCTCTAAGTATAAACCCCGCGGGCCGAAACCAACATCAGATCGATACTCAGAAAACTATTCAACTTAACTAATCTCAAGTAAGTTTCTAATCTTGTTTAACTCTATTTTTTAACTCTATTTGATTAACTCACTAGTTAACTCTAACTGATTAACTCTAACTGATTAACTCTAACTGATTAACTCTTTTAACTCTATTTGATTAAACTACATTCGAATAACTCCCCTTTAATTCTATTTATTTAACAAATAAATATCTCCTTATCTCATCCCATTTATTTATACAAATACATATCTCCTTATCTCATCCTATTTATTTTACAAATAAATAATCCATTATCTTATCTTATTTATTTTACAAATAAATAATCCATTATCTTATCTTATCTTATTTACTAAATAAATAATTCACTTTATAAATATTCCATTTATAAAGATTTCCCCTCCTAATATTTCTACTTAAACATATTTCCTATTTTTATATATCCCATTTAAAAAAATCTTATTTATAAATATTCTATTTATAAATACTCTCTTTTTTATAAAATCCTCTGATTTTATAAATATTCTCTTTTCAATATTCTGGTATGTTATAGTGTATAACATATAAAGTTACGATGTCCAATATCGTCCATACACATATAATCAACAACATATTATAAATCACGTCATATATCACAATATATGAAAACAATAAAATAACTTTTGAGGAATCCAGCCGGATTCCTCCAACCTGTTTCCCTGCATCCACAGATGTTACACAATAAAATCAACATTACTTTCAGTTCCATATGATATATTCTGTTAAACAGAATCAATATAGAAATTCAACTAACTGACTAGTAGTTCAATCAAACAGTCAACACACAGTCAATCAGCTAATATTTAACAGTTCTAAAAATAGAACATGAAATTATAAACTGTTCATAGTTAGTGAGATTTACTCACATTGGGAGTTCATCGTTAAAGAACGATAAACTGTTTGTTTGATTTGAATCAAACAATTTATTTCGCCGTAAATTCAAACGAGCTCCCTTCCACTCCCAGATAGTTTCATTGTGGAGCTCTCGTCCATATGATCCCAATAGATCCAGTTTTGTCCAATTCTGATACTGTATGATGAAGTTAAACCATTCACAAGTTAGTACACTATTAAAATTTAATATAAAATTTATATTAATATGTATTGGGCCTTAACTGAAATCCTCAGCCCACATTTACTTCCATAAACCGGACCCGAAATGAAATAACCCTTTCTTCCTCGACATGTTCTGCTCCGAACTCCAGTAAACAACTCAAGCCATTTTCGAAGTTCCATTCACCACAAACCTCTTCAATCCTTTACTGATCACAAGGAGATCTCCAACGCAACACTCCTCTTTCCGAGCTCGTTCTAAGCATATCCAAAATAAGAAACTCGCACCACTTCCTTGATATCGACTTCACTCGCTACAGTGAGGCTCATGCAAAAAAAAATGCACAGCACCCTCCAATTTTCCGTGAGTACTTGCTACTTCATCCCCTCAACTCGAGTCCAAGCTCAAACCCGCAAATCAATGCTCCAGGTTCGAACAAAGTCCAACCCTAGGAGCTGCGGCAAAGTATTTCGATCGACATTAAAACTATTGAATCAACTAAAGCTTACACAGGAAAGAAGGAAATCCTACCAGCAATCCAAATATTTTTGTAAAATGATTTATAGTGTTTATTCTGATTTTTACTTCCTTTTTCTTTTGCTGTGATTGGGTTTTTAAACCGTTTGTGTTGAAAACGTGGAGCTGGGTTCTGCAGTGCTGAGTAGTGGCTGAGAAAGGGTGCGGATGTGACTTGTTTTGGTCCAAGAAGATATTGGCTAATATTTTTTTTATTTTCTATTTTATTTTCATCATTATATATTCGTTTCTTCAATCTAAAAATCCATACGAACAAATATGATACCTAAAACTCATGAAAATTGACATGCAGCTAGAGTTCGACATTACGGTCCCAATGAAACTGGTTTCGTTGAATTCCGACTCCGTATGCTCACACAGCGTATTTTTAACCATCGAAATACTGATTGTTTCTCACTCCAAATACCCGTACGACCACACAGTGACTCTAAAAATCACAAAACTGGAAATCTAACAACTATTTAACATTTTGGATCCAACAAAATTAATTTCGTCGAATTCCGACTTCGTTTGCAAAAGTGGCTATTTTTAAAGTCCTTAATAACCCATTTAAATATATAGATATATTTAAATATAATTAAATTAAATATTTAAAAATAAATATTATTGTCTATATTCACAGTGGAATACCATACAGCTCAAAAAAAATTCTATATTGGTTTCTAACTTGATATTTCAATCTGGGTCAACCCGATATACGATTTATATTGAAATTCCTTTTTAAAATACAAATAATTCCTTTATAAACTATAAAGGAATTTCGCAGCGACTTTTCTAAAATTTGATTTGGACATATCTCAAAATTTATACGATGAAATCCTGGTTTTTCTCTTCCACTAGAAAGATAAACTCCACCAGTTCCACACGTTTCTTGTTTCACAGAAATCCGATTTAAAACGAACCCTGTACATTCAGTTGAAGTTCGAATCGCCAATTTAGGAACTGCAGCGCCATTTCGAGCTCGATTTTAATTATAATATAAATATACGTTCAAACTTCGTTTAAATAATATATTCGTTATCGTAATTCAATTCTAAACTGAATTAAATATCACAGATGATCCAGTTCACACCATATCGCCATTTCAGCCAATTCTGATTATTTCAAAATTAAATATATTATTTAATTTATTATTTTAATTAAATATTCACCATTATTTAATTCCACGACCATTTAAATTCTCTAAACCACTCTCTAAATAATTAAATTAATTAATTATTATATCTCTGAAAATGCGGGTCATCAGAACAGTAGTTAAAAGATAGGGGTAATAGTTGGAAGTAAGGGCTATTTAGAGAATTAGGGATAGGATTAAAAAGAAGGGTTGTTTTGTGAATTATTAAGATGAGTAAAGGTAGTTTAAGCATAGTAGGGGTATATCGACAAATATGAAAGACCATGAATCGATTGGATTGTGTGCTGCAAAAACCAACCCTTCATAGTAGTTAAAAAACAGGGGTAATTGTTGGAAGTAAGGGCTATTTGGAGAATTAGGGGTACGGTTAAAATTGAGGGTTGTTTTGAAGTATTAAGAGAAGTAGGGGTAGTTTAAGCATAGGAGGGATAGATCGACAAATATGAAAGATGATGAATCATTTTGATTGAGTGCTGCAAAAACCATCCCTTGATAGTAGTAAAAAGATAAGGGTAATTGTTGGAAGTAAGAGCTATTTTGAGAATTTGTAACACCTCGTATTTTCTGTGAACATAAAAGTAACAAAACAAAGTATACATAATTTTTAAAAGAAGAATTAAGGGAAACGGGTTACGCTATTGCGTTCGACTCGGAATTGTTCTTGAGATAGAGTCCGAGTTTGCATAAACCGGAACCCGTATGAACAAGTTATGGCATTCAGAAGATTCAACTAAAATTCAAAACAGTTCGAAATTCAACCTAGGCAATTGGACTGGAAATTTCCCGCCATCAACCAAACAGGTGGACCTGGGGGTCGACCTGGGGGCCAGGTCGACCAAGGGGTCAAACCGGGTGTCGACCTAACCTTGGGGAGGTCGACCTGGGGGTCGACCTATTCTCCAGATCTAGGCAGTTTTTCATATGACGTGTTTTTTTATGCGCTGTATGAATCTGATGGCTTCTAGGTAAATCTAAGGGCTCTAAAATACTCTCTACACCTATAAATACATAGCAAGACCGAACCCTAATTCATTAACAAAGAGGAATGGCGCCTCCATGCTACTAAAACCTAAAGTGACCTAGCCTCCACCCAAATCAATCAATTCAAGCGAGAAGATAAAGATAACAAATCAACGCGTACATCAACGGAAAGCTGAATCAACTCTCGAAAATCAGATCCCAAAATCGTTCTTCTCTTTCTTAAACCACGATTTGTTTGTACAGTTATTTTCAGATATGAAATTTAATTATGATCCTGACATGGTTATAAATCTGAATTGGAGATAATGCAAATTCTTGTTTATCAGATCTGTTTTTCTGTGTAGATCTATCTTATTCCTGTTTATCAGATCCATTTTTCTGTGTAGATCTATCTTATTAATATTATTGTAAATACTCTGTATCTCTTATGTCCTTCTGTTCTATAGCCAGGCTACCACGAGCCTGAGCCAAATCTCATAAGAGATGAATGGACGAACGCTAAATTTTGGGAAAATATTGAATGATGCATAATTGGACATAACTGATTTGTGACTAAATAGAGAACACAACATATGTTGTAATTTAAGGTCTAGATCTAGGCATACTATATATGATGGTTTATGATTTGGAGGAAGGAGAATTATTGTATGACAACATATAACTTGTAATTTGGGGACATAATGCATGTTATAATTCAAGATCTGATTTTGAGGACATAATACATGTAATTTAAGATCTATATTTGGGGCATATTTTATGTGATGATCTATGACTTGGAAGAAAAGGATATGTATAACACCCCATGTCCATTAATGTCACTCACAAAGGGAATGCATCAATGTCCATGAAGCGTTATAGTTGTATAGAACAGATAAATTACAGGAATAAATAAATAAAACAACACAGCGGAAGATAAAACTTATTTCATAGCATCATAAATCAAAACAAGCTTACATAAGTAGTCTCCAAAACCATTACAACAGGATCAATAGTCTTTTCCAAAAACTTCAAACTACATAAAGAAGCAAATACTTAAATAACATAAATGCGTAAATCACCACTGAGCATAAACAAAGCCATAAAGATGAGAGAGTCCAAAATGATACATCTACTCTTTTCAAGCAACTAAAAGAAATCGACACTAAGCTGTAGTGTTCCCTCCTTCAAACCTTAGGGGGGTGGGAAGGAAAGAAAAGACGTGGAAACAAAACGGGTCAGACATAAAGTCTGGCAAGTCCAGTAATTTTAACAAATAATAGGTAAGGTAAATGATCAAGACATAATACGCATCATGATATGGTTGTAACATAGATAAGGTAGATGAAAAGGATGGACAAGATGATTCAGTTCCTAAGTACTAAGACAATCCTACACCTTGGCTAAGCGAACAACCCTCCAAGTACTAACCCCGAAGACTGAAGTCAACATCGGACTAGCACCTAAAGGACTATCCAACTCAACCAATATGTATTTCGTTACACCGCACTTTTGCTAAGTTACACCACATTACTTAATTACACCGCACATCTACTAGTCTCTATTTACTAAAGGTTGATCCCTTCCCACTAACTATACCCACATGACATACTTGTCAGTTACTTGTACCTAGCTGCTATCGTAGGTGCCGGCTTGCTCCTACCACAGCTAAGGTACCCTTACTCTACCCATTCGATCGGCTCCCTAAACCTCGTGGGCACTCGTGCTGGCCCCACAGTGGGGTGTATCACTCCCCAAAGTGGCAACCCTGATACCAACATAAAATGCACGAACATACCTACACGATGCAACAACATCTTACCTACCAGCCCGGACCCATGCTCGCACATGAACCCATTGGTCTTGCATTGCCACCCCTATTCACGTTTTGACCTCTTACATTCAAGTCTAGTAAGCGTGCCCCAACCCCGGCCTAGTACCGGGCCTAATTAGATACTCAAACGGGTTACTGGTTGAAACGGGTCCCCCATCCGACACAAGCCTCCCACCTATGCTTGTTCCCCACTAGGTTTTTCTCCCACTTAACCATTTTAATTTAAATGTCCATGTCTTACACATGCTATGGTTAAGTCCATACTTACATGTCATAATTTACATGTCTTATCTTATACCGGTTAAGTCCATATTTACATGTCATAATTTATATGTCACCCAACTTAACCCTCTAACCATACCCATGTCTTATTATGGTTAGTATTCCTTAATTCATTCCTTATGACGAATGGTGCATGACCTCCTACATTAGACCGAACGCTTTGTGGCCGTTGGATTTGTCGGGAGGTTCCGGGCAGTCTTATGCCACAAACCAGGTCTAACCTCGTGTCATTAACCATTGCGCCTACAATTCATTCCTTTGACCGCTCACATTAGACATCCAATTGTGGCAGCTGGATTTGCCGGGCGGTTCCGGGCAGTCTTACGCCACAATTGCGCTTAACCTCGTGTCAAAGGTTTGTTAATAATCGTATTTCACCCATACCCAATTTTCATGTCATGTATATCCAATTAAACATATAATTATGTTTATAATATTACCTACTCCAAATTGTCACTAATTCCATATTAATTAGCCTCAATTACAAATTTACAATTATAGGCAATTTCATCAATTCCATGTAATTCATACCCAAATATGCCAATTTCACATATTATCCAATTATCCAAAATATTCAATAATATCCAATTTTCCATATTTCACATATTCCCATCGTTCACACATATTTGTTTTCGTACATATTTTTAACATAGGCTCAAAGGTAGCCTAGATCCAAAAATAAAAGGAATAAGGATAAGAAGAGAGAATCAAATCACAGAAAATTGGAATTAACACAACATCATGAAATAAAGGGGCATGTAAATTAGCATAGAAGCATAATGACAGATTCAACATGAGTAAACTGATAAAGGTATGAACTTTACATAGAAACATAGTCATATGATGACATGAATCAGAAAGGTGAAGAATTGGATGAGATTTGAATTACATACATACATATGAATCCTCTTTACAACTTCATCACGTTACTTTTAATCCCATAATATTGTGAAAATCACCGTACTCACCTTTCGTGGTTAAAGAATAGAATTATGCACTGAAATTGGTGTAGAAATGTTGCGGTGTTGCTGATATATCTTCTTGAATTTTTGTAGAAGCTCTAATCTTTAATTTGAGTTGAAGTCGAATACTTGACATTTGATTTAGAGGTGGCCGCTAGGATTTAAGAGAGAATTTGACAGCATAATGATGTCATAGATAATATTTATGAATTAGGGTTAGTTCTTAGGGTGTATATATAGGTGTAGGAAGTTAATTTAGGACCATTAGATTGTCCCTGAACCATGAGAACCAATCAGATGCCACATCTGCCTTCGAGCGAATCGGCCCACGGGTTGACAGCCAAACAACCAAATGTCTTTCTTGACCCAAAATTTTGAAACTAACATAATAGCGCAACCCATTTCACTTAATTCTTTTCTAAAAATTATGTATACTTTAATTTGTTAATTTTAATGTTATTAAATTACGGGGTGTTACATTCTCCCCTCCTTAAAGGATTTCGTCCCCGAAATCTCCAAGTTAAGAAGAATGTATCCTACTATCCAAGCATCCATCTACTCAACCATCATCCACAAGCATCCATTATCCTTAAAAGATTTCTAATGCTTTTCATGTACATATGCATAGTGTGTGTATATGTCTGTATACTAATGTAAAATCAGGCGGTCCACTGATTCAGTCGACCTCATTAATGAAAATAATGATATTGCCATGTATCCATCATGTATGCAAAGAACCCTATACATATCATTAATACATGTGTGCACAACCATTCATTTAAATACACCATCCATATGATACACACATTAAATGTACATTCATAGTACTAAATACATCCATTTATATGCAATATGCAATATGAAAGTGACTTAGCTGATCTAGTGCCTAAAGTGTATGTATATGCATCCACAAGCAACCACAAGCAAACACTTGCATCCACATGCATCCACCATACATAACATGTCTCAAACACATGTTTCAACCATAGGACTACCCTATCTAAAGGTCAAAGATACTAGTGAGAGGACATACCAAAGATAAAACAAGTACAAGCTAAGCGATAAAGGAGAAGTTAAAAGACATACCCTCGAAAAGAAAAGGGTACAATGAATGCATCTTCTCTTCTGTCTCCCAAGTAGCGTCGCTCTCATGATCTCCCTATTACACTTTGACTAGCTTGAGCTCTCGATTCCTCAACTTCTTAATCTCCGATCCAAGAATGCACATAGGAGCTCGTCGACTCGTCGCATCACGCTCTATCTCCACCACTCTAAGCCAGCTCGGCTCTACCACATCCGTGGTCTCATGCAAGCACTTCCTCTAATGTGATACATGGAATACGTCGTGTACACCACTAAGTATCTCGGGCAACTCCACTCTATATGCCATCTGTCCAATCCTTTCCTTAATAGGAAACGACCCTACGAACCTTGGTGCTAACTTCCCAACGGACCCAAAGCGAACAACATTCCGTAATGGAGACACCTTGATAAAGACCATGTCCCAAATATCAAACTCAAGATCTGTCCTCCTCTTGTCCGCATACGATTTCTGCCTATCTTGCGCTGTCTTCATTCGCCTTCGAATCAAATCAATCTTTTCCGAAGACTCTCTAATCATATCGGGCCCAAGCAAAATCTTATCCGTAGATTCCCATCGACATGTAGGTGAATGACAAGGCCTTCCATAAAGAGCCTCGAAAGGTGCCGGGCCAATACTAGACTGAAAACTATTATTATACGCGAACTCCACCAAAGGAAGATGCTCCTCCCATGTACCTCCGAAGTCCAAAACACAAAGCATCAAAAGGTCCTCTAGAATACGATTCACCCTTTCAGTCTGGCCGTCCGTCTGAGGATGATATGCGGTGCTCAAACATAACTGAGTCCCTACCGCCTCTTGCAAGCTCTTGCAAAACTCGCTAGTAAAGATAGGATCGCAATCGCTCACTATGCTAGAAGGAACACCGTGCAAACGAACTATCTCTCGAATGTATACGGAGGCTAACCATGGAGCAGTCCTCTTACTCTTCACGGGAATGAAATGGGCGCTCTTAGTAAGTCTGTCTACCGCGACCCAAATTCCCGTATTACCCTTCCTTGATCTCGGTAACCCATCAACAAAGTCCATCCAGACACTCTCCCACTTCCATTGTGGGACCTCTAATGGGTGAAGCAACCCACCGGGCTTCTTTTGCTCTGCTTTTACTTGTTGGAACACCAAGCATCTAGCGACAAACTCGGCCACATCCCTCTTCATACCGGACCAAAAGTATACTCGTCTCATGTCCATGTACATCTTGTCCCCACCGAGATGAATGGTCATCTTCGAACGATGTACATCATCAAGAATGGTCTTCCTCAAGTTCTCGTCTCTTGGTACACAAAGTCTACCATCCCTACGTAAGCAACCCTTATCATCTAGGGTATACCTACTGAGATGGCTCGATGACTCCCCTTATGAGCTTCTCTACTAACTCAACCAACTGTGGGTAATCTCACTGTGCCTCACGAATCCGTCCGAAAAGCGTAGGTCTGACCTCTAAGGATGCTAGCAAACCGGGTATAAAGTCAATGGAACGTCTAAAGTCAAACATAGAGATGAACCCTAAGCTTCGCCGCTCAACAAACAACGGACTCAAGGACAACCTTTTCCTAGTTAAGGCATCTGCCACTACGTTACCCTTGCCAGGGGTATATGCTATCTTGAAATCGTAGGATGCTAAGAATTCCATCCACCTTTGCTGCCTTAAGTTCAAGTCCTTCTGAGAGAACAAGTATTTTAGCGGTTTGTGGTCTGTGAACAATTCGAATTTCTCGCCAAGAAGATAATGGTGCTAAGACATAAGCGCGAAAACAAAAGCGGCCAACTCTAGATCATGTGTAGGGTAATTTTTATCATGCCCTCTCAACTTCCTTCCTCCATAGGCTATTACCCTCCCCTCTTGCATTACGACTGCGCCTAGTTCTGTCCCACAACCATCGGTATAAACGGTAAATGGCTTACTCCCATCTGGCAACACTAAGACTGGGGCGGTGGTCAAAGCTCTCTTTGAACGTTGGAACGCATCATCACAATCTACATCCCACGTGAAAACTAGGTTCTTCTTCGTCAAGCGTGTCAATGGGGCTGATATCTTGGCGAAGTCCTTGATAAACTTCCCATAGTAGCCAACCAACCCCAAAAAACTCCTCGCCTCGGTAGAATTTTTAGGGACCTTCCAATCTTGGATGGCCACCACCTTCGCGGGATTCACAGCTATCTCTTCTTTGGAAACCACGTGCCCTAAGAATCGCACTTCCTTCCTCCAAAAGTGACATTTAGAAAATTTAGCTTTAAGGTTATGTGCTCGAATGGTCTCTAACACTTCCTTAAGATGTATGGCATGCTCTTCCTCACTCATAGAAAAGATCATGATGTCATCCACAAAGACCACCACGAATTTATTAACGTACTCCCTAAACACCCTACTCATCAATTCAACAAAGTATGCGGGGGCGTTTGTCAAACCGAAGGGCATCACAAGCCACTCATAGAAACCGTCCAGAGTCCTAAAGGCAGTCTTGTGTATGTTATCCTCAGCCACTCTCAATTGATGGAAACCAGTGGCTAAGTCCAATTGCGAAAACATTGAGGCGTCAACTAACTGATCGAAGAGATCGTCAATCCTCGGCAGCGGGTGCCTATTCTTCTTAGTAAGCTTATTAGAAACCCTTCATAGTAGTTAATAAATAGGGGGAACTGTTGGAAGTAAGGGCTATTTAAAGAATTAGCGTTGGATTAAAAAGAAGGACTGTTTTGAAGTATTAAGAGAAGTAGGGGTAGTTTAAGCATAGTAGGGGTAAAACGACAAATATGACAGACTATGAATCGTTTGGATTGGGTGATGCAAAAACCAACCCTTCATAGTAGTAAAAAGATACGTGTAATTGTTGGAAGTAAGCGTTATTTAGAGAATTTGGGGTAGGATTTCAAAGAAGGACAGTTTTGAAGTGTTAAGAGATGTTGGGGTAGTTTAATCATAATAGGGTAACTCGACAAATATGAAAGATGACGAACCATTTAGATTGGGTGATGGAAAAACCAACCCTTAATAGAAGTTAAAAAAGGTGTACTTGTTGGAATTAAGGGCTATTTAGAGAATTAGGGGCGGGATTAAAAAGAAGGGTTATTTTGAAGTATTATGAGAAGTAGGGGTAGTTTAAGCATAGTAGGGGTATATCGACAAATATGAAAGATGATGAATCATTTAGATTGGGTGCTACAAAAATCATCCCTTCATAGCAGTTAAAAAACAAGGGTGATTGTTGGAAGTATGGGTTATTTAGAGAAATAGGAATACGGTTAAAAAGAAGGGCTATATTGAAGTATTAAGAGAAGTAGGGGTAGTTTAAGCATAGTAGGAGTAGATCGATAAATATGAAAGATGATGAATCATTTGGATTGGGTGCTGCAAAAACTAACCATACACATTAGTAAAAAGATAGGCGTACTAGTTGGAAGTAAGGGCTATTTAGAGAATTAGGGGTAGGATTAAAAAGAAGGGATGTTTTGAAGTATTAAGAGAAGTAGGGTAGTATAAGCATACTAGGGGAAGATCAACAAATACGAAAGATTATGAATCGTTTAAATTGGGTGTGGCAAAAACCAAACCTTCACGCTAGTAAAAAGATATGTGTAATTGTTGGATGTAAGGGCTATTTAGAGAATTAGGTGTAGGATTAAAAAGAATGACTGTTTTGAAGCGTTAAGAGAAGTAGGGGTATTTTAAGCATAATAGAGGTAGATAGAAAAATATGAAAGATGACGAATCATTTAGAGTTGATGATGCAAAAACCAACCCTTCATAGAAGTTAAAAATAGGGGTAATTATTGGAAGAAAGGGCTATTTAGAGAATTAGTGGTCAGATTAAAAAGAAGGGTTGTATTGACGTATTAAGAGAAGTATGGATAGTTTAATCATAGTCGGGGTAGATCGACAAATATGAAAGATGACGAATCATTTAGATTAGGTGCTGCAAAAACCAACCCTTCATAGTAGTTAAAAAATAGGGTAACTATTGGAAGTAAGGACTATTTAAAGAATTAGGGGTTGGATTAAAAAGAAAGACTGTTTTGAAGTATTAAGAGAAGTAGGGGTAGTTAAGAGAAGAAGGATTAGTTTAAGCATATTAGTTGGTAGATCGAGAAATATGAAAGATGATGAATCATTTAGATTGAGTGCTGGGAAAACCAACCCTTCACTGTACTCAAAAAATAGGGGTAGTTGTTGGAAGTAAGGGCTATTTAAGGAATTAGGGATAGGATTAAGAAGAAGGGTTGTTTTGAAGTATTAAGAGAAGTAGGGGTAGTTTAAGCGTAAAAGGAGTAGATCGACAAATATGAAAATGATAAATCATTTGAATTGTGTGCTGCAAAAACCAACTATTCACAGTAATTAAAAAATAGGGGTAATTGTTGGAAGTAAGGTCTATTTAGAGAATAAGGGGTAGGATTTAAAATAAAGACTGTTTTGAAGTTTTAAGAGAAGTAGGGGTAGTTTAAGCATAGTAGGGGTAGATCGACAAATATAAAAGAAATTGAATCATTTGGATTGGGTGCTGCAAAAACCAACCCATCACAGAAGTTAAAAAATAGGGGTAATTGTTGGATTTAATTTACATATAGAGAATTAGGGGTAGGATTAAAAAGAAGGATTGTTTTGAATTATTAAGAGAAGTATGGGTAGTTTAATCATGGTAGGTTAGATCGACAAATATGAAAGATAATGAATCATTTAGATTGGGTGCTGCAAAAAACAATCCTTCACAGTAGTTATAAAATAGGGGTAATTGTTGGAAGTAAAGGCTATCTGGAGAATTAAGGGTAGGATTAAAAATAAGGAATGTTTTGAAGTATAAAGAGAAGTAGGTGCAGTTTAAGCATAGTAGGGGTAGATCGACAAATATGAATGATGATAAATCGTTTGGATTGGGTGCTGCAAAAACCAATCCTTCACATTAGTTAAAAATTAGAGGTAATTGTTGGAAGGAAGGGAAATTTAGAGAATTAGGGGTAAAATTAAAAAGAGGAGTTTTTTTGAAGTATTAAGGGAAGTAGGGTTAGTTTACGCATAGTATGTTTAGATCGACAAATATAAAAGATGATGAATCGTTTGGATTGTTTGTTGTAAAACCCAACCATTCACAGTTATTAAAAAATAGGGGTAATTGTTGGAAGTAAGGGCTATCTAGATAATTAAGGGTAAGATTAAAAAGAAGAGTTGTTTTTAAGTATAAAGAGAAGTAGACGTAGATTAAGCATAATAGTGGTAAATCGACAAATATGAAAGATGATGAATCATTTGGATTAGGTGCAACAAAAACCAGCCCTTAACAGTATGTAAAAAAGGGAGGAAATTGTTGGAAATAAGGTCAATTTAGAGAATTAGAGGTAGGATTAAAAAGAAAGGCTGTTTCTAAGTACTAAGAGAAGCAGGGGTAGTTTATGCATAGTAGGGGTAGATCGACAAATATGAAAGATGATGAATCATTTTGATTGGGTGCCACAAAAACCAATCCTTCACAATAGTAAAAAATGTGGGTAATTTTTGGAAGAAAGGGCTATTTGGATAATATGGGGTAGGATTAAAATGAAGAGCTGTTCTGAAGTATTAAGAGAAGTAGGGGTTGTTTAGGCATTGTAGGGGTAGATCGACAAATACGAAAGATGCTGAATCCTTTGTATTGTGTGCTGCAAAAACCAATCCTTCATAGTTATTAAAAAATAGGGGCAATTGTTGGAAGTAAGGTCTATTTAGAGAATTATAGGTAGGATGAAAAAGAAGGTTTGTTTTGAAGTATAAAGAGAAGTAGGCGTAGTTTAAATATAGTAGGGGTAGATCGACAAATATGAAAGATGATGAATCGTTTGGATTGGGTGCTACAAAAACCAACCCTTCACAGTATTTAAAAAATAGGGGTGATTGTTGGATGTAAGGTCTATTTAGAGAATTAAGGGTAGGATTAAAAGAAGGGCTGTTTTATAGTACTAAGAGAAGGAGGGGTAGTTTAAGCATAGTAGGGGTAGTTCGACAATTATGCAAGTTGATGTATCATTTGGATTGGGTGCTGCAAAAACCAACCCTTCATAGTTGTTAAAAAATTGGAGTAATGGTTGGTAGTAAGAGCTATTTAGAGAATAAGGGTAGGATTAAAAAGAATAGCCGCTTTGAAGTATTAACGGAAGTAGGGGTAGTTTAAGCATAGTAGTGGTAGATCAACAAGTATGAAAAATGATGAATCGTTTAGATTGGGTGCTACAAAAACCAACCCCCCACAGTAGTTAAAAGGTAGGAGTAATTATTGGAAGTAATGTCTATTTAGAGAATTTGGGGCAGGATTAAAAAGAAGTACTGTTTTGAATTATTAAGAGAAGAAGGGGTAGTTTAAGCATGGTGGGGGTAGATCGACAAATATGAAAGATTATGAATTGTTGGATTTGGTGCTGCAAAAACCAACCCTTCAAAGTACTAAAAAGATAGCCGTAATTGTTGGATGTAAGGGCTATTTAAAGTATTAGGGGTATGATTTAAAAGAAGGAATGTTTTTAAGTATTAAGAGTAGTAGGGGTAGTTTAAGCATAGTAGGGGTAGATCGACAAATATGAAAGATTATGAATCGTTTGGATTGGGTGCTGCAAAAACCAACCATACACAGTAGTAAAAAGATAGGCGTAATTGTTCGAAGTAAGGGATATTTAGAGAATTAGGGGTAGGATTAAAAGGAAGGGCTGTTTTGAAGTATTAAGAGAAGTAGGGGTAGTTTAAGCATACTAGGGGAAGATCAACAAATTGAAAGATTATGAATCGTTTGGATTGGGTTTTGCAAAAACCAACCCTTTACAATAGTAAAACGATATGAGTAATTCTTCGATGTAAGGGCTATTTAGAGAATTACGGGTAGGATTAAAAGGAAGGACTATTTTGAAATGTTAAGAGAAGTAGGGGTAGTTTAAGCATAATAAGGGTACATCGACCAGTATGAAAGATGACGAATCATTTAGATTGGATGTCGCAAAAACCAACCCTTCACAGAAGTTAAAAAATAGGGGTAATTGTTGGAAGTAAGGGCAATTTAGAGAATTTGGTGTAGGATTAAAAAGAAGGGTTGTGTTGAAGTATTAAGAAAAGTAGGGATAGTTTAAGCATAGTAGGGTTCGATCGACAAATATGAAACATAATGAATCATTTAGATTGGTTGCTGCAAAAACAAACCCTTCACAGTAGTTAAAAAAATAGGGTTAATTGTTGGAAGTAAGGGCTATTTAGAGAATTAGGGGTAGGATTAAAAAGAAGGAATGTTTTGAAGTATTAAGAGAAGTAGGGGTAGTTAAGAGAAGAAGGGGTAGTTTAAGCATTGTAGGGGCCAGATCGAGAAATATGAAAGATGATGAATCATTTAGATTGGGTGCTTCAAAAACCAACCCTTCACAGTAGTTAAAAAATAGGGGTAATTGTTGGAAGTAAGGGCTATTTAGAGAATTAGGGATAGGATGAAGAAGAAGGGATGATTTGAAGTATTAAGAGAAGTAAGGGTAGTTTAAGCATAGTACGAGTAGATCGACAAATATGAAAGATGATAAATCATTTGGATTGTGTGCTGCAAAACCAAACCCTTCACAGTATTTAAAAAATAGGGGTAGATGCTTGCAAGAGGTTGTAGGCACACAGCTATGCTTAAGCACGGCGTATCACCCCCAAACCGATGGTCAGACGGAAAGGGTGAACAAAGTACTAAAAGACCTCTTGAGATTATGCATTCTTGACTTTGGAGGAACATGGGAGGATCATCTCCCTTTGGTGGAGTTCGCCTACAACAATAGCTATCAAGCCACCATAGGCATGGCACACTACGAAGCTTTATATGGAAGACCATGCCGATCACCAACTTGTTGGTGGTAGTCTACAGATAAGTTCAAACTTCGACCAGATATGATTAGATAAACTTCAGAGAATGTGGACTTGATACGAAGAAGAATGAAGACTGCCCAAGATAGATAGAAGTCCTACCCAAATAAAAGAAGGACCGACCTTGAGTTTGAGGTTGGAGACAGGGTTTTCCTTAAAGTATCTCCTTTAAGGAACGTCGTTCGCTTTGGACCTGCAGGAGAGTTGGCACAAAGATTTGTAGGGTCGTTTCCTATCATTCAGAAGATTGGGAAGATGGCTTATAGAGTAGAGCTACCCGAAAGACTGGCTAGAATTCATAATGTTTTTCATGTTTATCAACTACGAAAGTGCTTATATGAGTCTGCGGAAGTTGTGGAGCCAAGCATACTGGATGAAGTAGAAGTGGAACGAGAAGCGACCGTGTGGAGAGTTCCAACTCGTATCTTGGGCACAGAAGTCAAAAAGCTACACAACCGCGAAGTCAGACTTGTTAAAGTTCAATGGAGCGACGCCGAGGAAGACGCGACTTGGGAAATTGAGGACAAAATACGTGCAACCTACCCTTATCTTTTTTAGCGTAAAAACTTGATCTCTTTTTCCTTAAGTTTATACATGCATATATCTATCTTTCTAGTATATCTCCTTGGTCCTATCCTTTATCCTTAGTTAGAAACCAATGGATGTAAACATGTATTTGAAACATGTTATGATTGATGGCTACAAGTGGTTGCAGGTGGTTGCTAGTGGTTGCTCATGGATGCATATACACACACACATTAGGTGTTAGATCGGCTCAGTCACATTCATATTGCATTCGCATATATGTATTGGTATATGGATTAAACTTGATGTGTTATCATATGGACGTTGCATATGTATGAATGATTGTGCACTCATGTAGAAAGTATGATTAGGAATAATCGCATACATAATGGACTCAAGGCACTGACATGATTCGCATTAAGGAGGTTAACTGAATCAGTAGACCGCCTAATTTTGCATTAGATAAGGACATGTACACACAATATGCATATGATCATGAAGTATTAGAGTCTTTTTAAGTACAAAGGACGCCTGTGTTTGATGGATGAGTAGATGGACGATTGGATGGTAGGATATACGTTCTTCTTGACTCGAAGATTTCAAAGACGAAATCCTTTAAGGAGGGGAGAACGTAACACCCCGTCTTTTCTGTAATCATTATTGTAACGAATTAAAGAATACGTAATTATAAATGTGAGAATTAAGGGAAACGGGTTACGCCATTGCGTTCATCTCGGAATTCTGCTTGGGGTAGAGTTCGAGTTTGCGTAAATCGCACTCCGTATGAAGGAGTTATGACCTTCAGAAGATTCAAGAATTTAAATAAATTAAAACAGTTCAAATTAACATCCAAAATTTAAATTCAAACCCCGAAGCAAGCTGGGCGGGAAATTTCCCACCCAGAAATAAGGTCGACCACGGGGTCGACCGACCCCCTCGCCCAGATCTAAAATGGTGACGATGCTCACTAGTTGCTGAGCTTTTCTGACCTATTGCTGAGTCACTAGGGCTTAGGTGGCAATTTTGGATAACTCTATCTAGTCTGGACGGTTGTGATTGCTCCTAAAATAGTCTAATGGCTCACATAAGATTAAACTTCTATAAAAGCAACCCTAATCCTCACACCCTAAATCATACTAATTAATTCCAAGGAGCCGCCATGCTATCAATGAACGTTCTAGCCTAGCCACCATCTCTCCTTCAATTGGAAAGCGAGTCAAAAGCTTCAAATCAAAACTTACTTAGAGATATTGATAGTCTTCTTCAAGGGATTGCTTTTCAAATTCAGAAAATTGATTCCAGAAAAACAAGACTTCTTTTCTTTGTATGTCCTGTTATTATTTATATGTGAACGATTAAAAGTTGTGATTTGTAATAAAATGAAAACTAGAGTAATTCCTAGTTGTAAGATAACGACGTACCTGATTTATGCCTATTCTTGTAATGATTCCATCGTAAATGTTTTTGAGATTATTGTGGTTATTATGTTGATGTTAAACCAATCGTATATTATGTAAATTTGGTGACATTTTCATGTTATGTAACATGCAAGTTGTTTAGATCTACATTTAGATTTATGTTTACTGAATAACGCAAGTTGTTTAGATCTACATTTAGATCTATGTTTATTGAATCATGCAAGTTGTTTAGATCTACATTTAGATCAATGTTTACTGAATCATGCAAGTTGTTAGGCTAAGGCATGTATTATGTTTAGATCTACATTTAGATCTATGTTTATTGAATCATGCAAGTTGTTACGCTAAGACATGTATTATGGTTAGATTCACATTTAGATCTATGAAAATTGGATCCAAAATTAAAGCTCATATTTACATGCCTTGTTAAACTTGTGTAAAACCATATGCTTAAGATTCTTGTTTGTTGGATCCAAGATGAAAGTTCATATTTAAATGCCTTGTTAAACCTGTGTAATTCCATATGATTAAGGTTCATGATTATTGGATCCAAATTAAAGTTTACATTCACAGGTCTAGTTGAACTTGTGCAATTCTATATGCTCAAGGATTATGTTCATTGGACCAAAAATAAAAGTTTACATTTACATGCCCAGTTGGATTTGGGTAATCTCATATGCTTAAAGACTCGTGTTAGTTGGATCCAAAAATGCAAGTTCATTATACTATGCCACGTTTACATGACACATGTTTAGTTAGTTCCTTATTATTTTATGTTGTGTGAATGGTACATACTCCCGTCTTTCCCTTTTTGTATGTAAGTTAGGCTAAGTTACGATCCTAACGTTCTATGTGAATTTTGGGAACGTATGATGGGGGTAACGTTGGGAAAACCTTAAATTCATATTAGTGGCACAATTTGGCCCATAAATATATGAATGATTAGTGGCGTAAAAATTGGTATAATTTATGTACCAAAAATTGTGAACATGATTTAGAGAGAAATTGGGCATGACTTGAATGACAATAATTTACATATAAATATGAAAGGTAAATATGTAAATTTAGAAAAGACGAATATGCCTAACCCAAGGTTAGATTGAGTTACGGCGTAAGACTGCCCGGAACCACACGACACATCCAGCAACCATAACAATATATATCTAATGTGAGAGGTTAGTGCATCAAGCCCAAAAGAATCCGAGGTTACACTGAGTTGTGGTGTAAAACTGCCCGGACCAGACCGGCACTTCCAATGACCACAACAATACTTGTCTAATGTGGGTGGTAGAAGCTTTAATTAATGAATTAAAGCTAAGTCTGGAATTGTGGGGTTAAGTTAATTAAGGCAACACTTAACCAATACAACATTTTAACTAAACTAATGAGTGGTCTTAGGTTAATTTGGACACTTAACCAATTTAACATGTTGATTAGGAAACCCTAGTAGCGGGGACCCATTTCAGCAGTAACCCACATAGATGTATCATGGTACCCTGAACTAGGAAGGGTGGGGCACGATTATTGGGTTGATTATAAACGATCAGAACAACGATGAGTGGTGCGTCAGTGTAGGTTCCGATGGAGTGCGAGCGTGCACATACTCCGGAGTGGAAAAAGCAGGCACTGGGCATCAATAGTTATACACTGTGTATCTTGAATTGTGTTGGGTTACCACCATAGGATTTGATACACCCCATGGTGGGACCAACACAGGTATCTACAATCAAGCGGGGGCCGAATGACCCAAGTTGTAAGCATAAATGAGTAGAAGCTGATCGATAAAAAGGGGATCATTTATCTTGAACACATGGTGCTAGTAGAAACACTGGTACGAGGGTGCAGAGAAGTTGTAATGAGTGCGATAGCATATTCATTCTTATTGTCTTATTTCTAGGGTGTTGTCCTAGATTTAGTTTATTCAAGTCATAATCCTTTTCTTGTTTACATGCTAAATAATCACTTGACTTACCAGACTGATGTCTGACCCATTTTTCTTTCGTCTTCTTTTCTTCCGTTCCCCCCCAGGTCCGCAAGGAGGAAACACCTCAGCTTAGTTCAGACCTTTTGCAAAGTTTGAAGAGAGTAGATGTATGGCTTGGACTTTCTCTTCTTGGGCTATGGCTTTGGATACACTCTTAACGGGGATTATGCCACTTTATTATCGTTTTATGGTTCTTTATGTTTTAATCAAGACAGATTATCTTTATGTAATGATTTGGAAGTTGTTTTGAGTAAGTATGTTGTAATGACTTTGTTATCAACCACGTATAAATAAATTTCGTTTTTCCACTGCTTATATGTTTGTCTTCAAAATTATCTATGCCTTTTACCTTCAATGCTCCACCAAAGTTAAGGCTTTCCCTTTGTGAGTGACCTTAATGGAGGTGGGGTGTTTCAGGGGTAGTTTAAGCATTGTAGGAGTAGATCGACAAATAATAAAGATGATAGAAATTTGGATTGTGTGCTGCAAAAACCAACCCTTCACAGTAATTAAAAAATAGGGGTAATTGTTGAAAGTAAGGGCCATTTAGAGAATTAGGGGTAGGATTAAAAAGAACGACTGTTTTGAAGTATTAAGAGAAGTAGGGGTAGTTTAAGCATAGTAGGGGTAGATCGACTAATATGGAAGATGATGAATCATTTGAATTGGTTGCTGCAAAAACCAACGCTACACAAAAGTTAAAAAATAGGGGCAATTGTTCGATTTAAGGGCTATATAGAGAATTAGGGGTAGTGTTAAAAAGAAGGACTTTTATGATTTATTAAGAGAAGTATGGGTAGTTGAAGCATGGTAGGGGTAGATCGACAAATATGAAAGACGATGAATCATTCAGATTGGTTGATGCAAAAACCAACCCTTCACAATAGCTAAAAAATAGGGGTAATTGTTGGAAGTAAGAGCTATTTAGAGAATTAGGTGTAGGATTAAAAAGAAGGGCTGTTTTGAAGTATAAAGAGAAGTAGGTTCAGTTTAAGCATAGTAGGGGTAAATCGACAAGTATGAACTATGATGATTCGTTTGAATTGGGTGTTGCAAAAACCAATCCTTCACACTAGTTAAAAAATATGGGTAATTGTTGGAAGGAATGGCTATTTAGAGAATTATGGGTATGATTAAAAAGAAGAGCTGTTTTGAAGTACTAAGAGAAGCAGAGGTTGTTTAAGCATAGTAGGTGGTGATCGACAAATATGAAAGATGATGAATCATTTGAATTGTGTGCTGTAAAACCCAGCCCTTCATAGTTATTAAAAAATAGGGGTAATTGTTGGAAGTAAGGGCTATTTAGAGAATTAGGGGTAGGATTAAAACGAATGGTTGTTTGAAGTATAAAGAGAAGTAGGTGTAGTTTAAGCATAATCGGGGTAGATCGACAAATATGAAAGACGATGAATCATTTGGATTGGGTGTTGCAAAAACCAACCCTTCCCAATAGGTAAAAAATAGGGGTAATTTTTGGAAGTAAGGGCTATTTAGAGAATTAGGGGTAGGATTAAAAAGAAGGGTTGTTTCGAAGTACGAGGAGAAGTAAGGGTAGTTTAAGCATAGTAGGGGTAGATATACAAATATGAAAGATGAAGAATCATTTGGATTAGGTACCGCAAAATTCAACCCTTCACAATAGTTAAAAAATAGGGGTAATTGTTGGAAGTAAGGGCTATTTAGAGAATTAGAGGTTGGATTAAAAAGAATAACTGTTTTGAAGTATTAAGAGAAGTAGGGGTAGTTTAAGCATAGTATGGGTAAATCGACAAATATGAATGATTATGAATCGTTTTGATTGGGTGCTGCAAAAACCCCCAAACACAGTAGTAAAAAGATAGGCGTAATCATTGGAAAGACTATTTCGAAAATTAGGGGTACAATTAAAAAGAAGGGTTGTTTCGAAGTATTAAGAGAAGTAGGGGTAGTTTAAGCATACTAGGGGAAGATAATCCAATATGAAAGATTATGAATCATTTGGATTGGGTTCTACAAAACCAACCCTTCACAGTAGTGAAAAGATATGCGTAATTGTTGGAAGTAAGGGCTATTTATAGAATTAGGGGTAGGATTAAAAGAAGGACTGTTTTGAGGTGTTAAGAGAAGTAGGGGTAGTTTAAGCATAGTAGGGGTAGATCGACAAATATGAAAGATGACGAATCATTTATATTGGATGCTGCAAAAACCAACCCTTCACAGAAGTTAAAAAATAGTGGTAACTATTGGTAGTAAGGGCTATTTAGAGAATTAGTGGTAGGATTAAAAAGAAGTGTTGTTTAGAAGTATTAAGAGAAGTAGGGATAGTTTAAGCATAGTACGGGTTGATCGACTAATATAAAAGATGATGAATCATATAGATTGTGTGCTACAAAAACCAACCCTTCATAGTAGGGGTAGTTAAGAGAAGAATGGGTACTTTATGCATAGTAGTGGTAGATCGAGAAATATGAAAGACGATGAATCATTTAGACTGGGTGCTGCAAAAACCAACACTTCACAGTAGTTAAAAAATAGGGCAATTGTTGGAACTAAGGGCTATTTAGAGAATTAGGGATAGGATTAAGAAGAAAGCTGTTTTTAAGTATTTAGAGAAGTACGGGTAGTTTAAGCATTGTAGGAGTAGATCGACAAATATTAAAGATGATAAATCATTTGGATCGTGTGCTACAAAAACCAACACTTCACAGTAATTAAAAATAGGGGTAATTTCTGGAAGTAAGGGCTGTTTAGACAATTAGGTTTAGGATTAAAAAGAAGGACTGTTTTGAGGTAATAAGAGAAGTAGGGGTAGTTTTAAGTATAGTAGGGGTAGATCGACAAATTTGAAAGATGATGAATCATTTGGATTGGATGCTGAAAAAACCAACCCTTCATAGAAGTTTAAAAACAGGGGTAATTGTTGGATTTAAGGGCTATATAGAGAATTATGGGTAGGATTAAAAAGAAGGACTATTTTGAATTATTAAGAGAAGTATGGGTAGTTTAAGCATGGTAGGGTTAGATCGACAAATATAAAAGATAATAAATCATTTAGATTGGGTGCTGCAAAAACCAAACCTTCACAGCAGTTCAAAAATAGGGGTAATCGTTCAAAGTAAGGGCTATTTAGAGAATTAGGGGTAGGATTAAAAAGAAGGGCTCTTTTGAAGTATAAAGAGAAGTAGGTGTAGTTTAAGCATAGTAGGGGTAGATCGACAAATATGAAAGATGATGAGTCGTTTGGATTGTGTGTTGTAAAACCAACCCTTCATAGTTGTTAAAAAATAGGGTAATTGTTGGAAGCAAGGGATATTTAGAGAATTAGGGGGAGGATTAAAAAGAACGGCTGTTTCGAAGTATAAAGAGAAGTAGGTGTAGTTTAAGCACAATAGGGGTAGATCGACAAATATGAAAGACGATGAATCATTTGGATTGGGTGCTGCAAAAACCAACCCTTCACTATAGGTAAAAAATAGATCTAATTGTTGGAAGTAAGGGATATTTAGAGAATTAGGGGTAGGATTAAAAAGAAAGGATGTTTCAAAGTACTAAGAGAAGTAGGGATAGTTTAAACATAGTAGGGGTAGATCGACAAATATGAAAGATGATGAATCATTTGGATTGGGTGCTGCAAAAACCAACCCTTCATAGTAGTTAAAAAATTAGGTGTAATTGCTGGCAGTAAGGGCTATTTAGATAGATTAAAAAGAATAGCCATTTTGAAGTATTAAGAGAAGTAGGGTAGTTTAAGCATAGCAGGGGTAGATCGAAATATATGAAAGATGATGAATCGTTTGGAATGGGTGTTGCAAAAACCAACCCTTTACAGTAGTAAAAAGATATGCATAATTGTTGAAAGTAAGGGCTATTCAGAGAATTAGGGGTAGGATTAAAAAGAAAGACTATTTTGAAGTGTTAAGAGAAGTAGGGTTAGTTGAAGCATAGTAGGGGTAGATCGACAAATATGAAAGATGACAAATCATTTAGATTGGATGTTGCAAAAACCAACTGTAACACCTCACCTCCGCTAGGGTCACTCACAAAGGGAATGCACTAGTTTTGGAGGGGTATTATCGAGATAACATCATAGAATTATCACAAGACAGAACATTAACAAGAATTTAAGTGAACAGCGGAAGAATTTATGAGCAAAACAGAACTTCATTTTATTCCAAAATAAACCATGTCTCTTACAAGCATTTCAAATAACTTCATTACAACTGTCTTGTAATAATAGCCAAAGAAGCAATAACTTAAAAACAGAAAAATAGCTTATTCCCCAAGTGCAGTAAAAAGAAGCAGCCATAGCAAACCGTACATGCTGAGCCAAAGCAAGTGATATCCGAGCTAAGAGCTAGTGTTTCCTCCCTGAGAACCTAGGGGGGAAACGAAAGAAAAAGAGGCGAAAGGAAAAGGGTCAGTCATAAAGACTGAGTAAGTCCTAGTGACTTTCAGTGTAAAAATGGTTAAAACAACCTGTCATGTATGAACTGGAACTAAACTTAAGAATAGTGTCAAGGTGAACAAGATAGACTAAGGTGATCAGGATAAGTCAAGACAAGTCAAGTAAAGCAACACATGTTCGAGATCGGTTGCATCGACTTTACTAGTATATTAAGCCCATGTCACAAGTTAATCACGAAATAAATCCCATAGCCCAATATCATGAAATGACCCTGAAACGGGGTTTGACCCAAGTACGGGGTCCTATGGAGCGATTATCTAGTCGGTCGGCTCCCTACAAGTTCTAGCTCGTCAAGTGTCCGTGTCATACAGCTAATCACGAATGTAGTCACCTGTGTTGGGTCAACCTTCGGGTGTATCAGCCCTAGGGTGTCAACCCCTGACACGATTCAAGATGCACAGATAAATCTACAGATACCCAGTGCCTGCCCCGGAATACGTGCACGACCGTAGTCCACCGAATCTACAGTGGCATACCCCACTGCCGTCGTTCACCTCTTACAATCAGCCCAGTAATCGTGCCCCACCCGGCCTAGCCCCAGGGTACCTTGATACAACTAGAGGGTTACTGCTGAAAAGGGTCGTGTCTAGGGTTTCGCCTAACAGATTAGGTCTTGTAATTCGTGACCTAACCCGCCTAACCGATTAAGTCATGTAATTCGTGACTTAATCCTTTTTCCAGTCAAGTCATGTCAAGATGGTTAAGTATGTCATTTAAAGTCGTGACTTAACCCGCTTACGTGTCATGTCAAGTTCGCTAAGTGTTGTCGTTTCAAGTTCATGACTTAGCCCTACAAATCGTGTTCAAGTTGGTTAAGTTGTCTTTTCATGTTCATGACTTAACCCTAATTAGCATTAATTGATTCGTTAATGCACCGAACCACTCACATTGGATCCTATTGTTCGTAGCCACTGGATTTGCCGGGCGGTTCCGGGCAGGTTTACGCTACGAACTCAACCCAACCTCGGGTTTCAAGCGCGTTGTGACCAACTACCCACATTGGATCCTATTGTTTGTAGAAACTGGATTTGCCGGGCGGTTCCGGGCAGATTTACACTACAAACTCAACCCAACCTCAAGTTGGCCACTTTCTTGTTTTATAAAGTCATGCCCATGTTCTTATCAAATTCGTGCTATTTTCATAGCATGTTCATATGTCAATTTCGTGCCCAACTAAGGCATGGTTCAGATCAAGTTATGGAATGTTCAAGTCAAGTTTTTCGTGCCATATTTCATGTTCTACTTGTGCCAAATTTCACGATTTATGATTATAATCAACTCAAGTTTTGCCTATTCTACCCAATCCTATCCCCAACGCATATAATCGTACTTCGTTCACAAGCAATAACAATTCAAGAGATAAAGGGAAATAACACCAAACATGTGATAGGCATATGTGACAATTCCACCATCACTTGCATAATAAACAGGCTATAACATATCACATGGTTTCAGTACTAGCATGATGATAACTTGGCATAGTAATGGTTCCAACTTAGTTCAACATGATGAATTCAACTTTACATCATAGGCGTAATAATCATTGCGGGCATAATAATAATTTTATTACAAACCTGAAACATTAAAGGCATGGTAATTCTAATAGGCATAGTGGATTCCAATTTAGTATTTTTAACATAATGATTCTCATCTAACATTATAAACATAATGATTCCAACTTTTCATCATGACCTAGCAATTCCCAATTTTTCATTAACATGATAGGTATATTAACATCATAGGCACAATTTCATTAATATCATAGACATGGTTTAATTAGCATCATAGGCATGGTTTAATGAACATGAGGATTTCAGTGAACATAATGATTCCATGGACATGTATTTGTTCAACTTGCAATAAAATTAAGCCCAAGTGATTCATAACAACATCAACATCATGATAAGTTTAACTTGCAACATTAACATAGCAATATTCCCAAATTTTGATTCAAAGTTAAACAATACAAACATGGATTAATAATAGTTCCTAAATCCGGTTTCAATTCATAGCATGCCCATGTTATTTTAGTGTTTTTGCCTAAAAAGTGGCATAGAACTTACAATATGAAGCAAGCAATCCAAATCAAAACTTTAAAATAAATAGCACCAAATACGTTGTCTAAAGCGTCGTAGTTGTTGTAGCTTCTAGTTGTAGCCTTCAAGAATCATCCTTCGCCTTCTTTAATTTTGTTCTTTGTATTTTTAATTTAGAGATCTAGGTTTAATGGCGGCTGCATGAGTGCTAAAATGAAATAGTATGACTTAGTCTAGGTCTTAGGGTCTTTTTATAGTTGTAGGAAACTCATTTAGGCCATTAGATCAAATCCAGAGTCAATCCGGACCATCAAAACACATACCGGGCTTCAAAAATGGGTTCTGGGCCAAACCATGCCGATCAAGTCAACCTGTAGGGGGGTCGACTCTGGGGTCGACTCTAAGGTCGACCTGGCCTGGGGAGGTCGACTCTAGGGTCGACTCTAGGGTCGACTCGGTTCTGTCTGCCAGAAAGTCTGCTGAAACTTGTTTTGGCCATATCTTTGTCATACGGACTCCGATTTTCGAAAACTCGGACTCTATTTCGCGTATGTTTTCGAGAGGAACGCAATGGTGAAGTCCATTTTGCCTAATTCCTAATTCTTAAATTAATTATCCTTATTTTACTATCTTTTCCGTTACACACACTTTTACCGAACTAATTTTTCTTCTCTTCCAAATATTAATTAATTCTTCTTATGCATCACCATTATTTTCCTATCTAAACAAATTTTTATATATTTTATTTCATTTTTAATTATACCTTGATTTCTTGTTTTCACATGTTGTTAAAATTCGGGTTGTTACATTCTCCCCTCCTTAAAGGATTTTGTCCCCGAAATCTTCAAGTTAAGAAGAATGTGTCCTACCATCCATCATCCATCTACTCAAAACATCATCCACAAGCAACCATGGTCCTTAAAAGACTTCTAATGTTTTATGAACACATGCAAAGAGTGTGTGTATATGTTCCTTATCTAATGCTAATGATCAGGCCTGATTGATTTTCTAAATGCAAAATATGCTTTGTGAAATGAATCCAATATGTATGCAAAATTTTCCTATTATAATTCATAATTTCTACATGAGTGCACAAACATTCAATCATATGCAACAACCAATTGATAGGACATCCAAGTTTCCAAAATAAACACTCATGCATATGCAAGTATGAAACTGTGACTAAGCCGATCTAGTGCCTAATGTGTATTCATGCATCCCCGAGCAACCACTTGCGACCACTTGCAACCATTTTGCAATAATAACATGTTTCAATTACATGTTTACATCCAAAAAGATTCTACCTATGGTTCTCAAGATAGGATCGAGGAGATAACAAGATAAAACAAAGCATCTAGAAAAAGAAGTTAAAGATGTACCCCCGGAAGGTCCGGTCTGCTTCTTAGGGCTGTCCTTGCTGATGTGTTCAATCTCCCCACAATGAAAACATTCACCTTGCTTTCTCTTCCTCTTTCTACAATCCTTGGCTATGTGCCCTTCAGTACCACAGAAATTGCATTTCCTTTTATCACGTGAGTTGTCGTTCTTGCCTCCTTTCTCAGAGTCTACCTTCTTATTCTGAGAATCGTTGGGCTTGACCTCTGTCTTACACTTCTTTTCTTCCTCATACAGTAGGGCCATATCCACCAAGCTTTCAAAGGTCGCCCCCATGGGCACATGAGTCATGGCCAAACCATGTAGTGGCTCGTTCAAGCCTAGTGCAAAACGTAGTGCCTTTTTCTGAGTAATGTTGACTAACTCCAATCCGAAGCGAGCAAGCTTATTGAAACGTTTCACGTATTCTTTAACTGTCATATTTCCTTGTTTAAGGGCCAGAAACCGTTCCATTTGGAGACTCTCCTCTGCCGATGATAAGAAATTAAGCCCAAATATCCCTCTAATGTCCGCCCAAGTCTCAATGGGCCTAGTAGCGTTGGTGACTTCCCACCAATAAGAAGCTTCCTCTTTCATGAGCCACGCCGCCAACTGTACTTTCCTATTGTCCTCTACCTCAAAGATAACAAACAAGTCTTCGGTTTCCTTCAACCAATTATGTGCCTCAACAAAAGTCTCAGTTCCTAGGAAATCCTTTCCGCCCATGGCCTTAAAGTCCTTGCATATCTTTGAAAAAGCGGTTTCTCGCGGAGGTTGAGGAGGATGAGGAGGAGGATTGGCTGGGCCTGCCACATTAGCCCGAGCCTCGAGGAAACGACGGAACCAAGTGGGTATATTGACACCCTCGGGAAGATTAAGATCGTCGGCCATGATAAGCTGAAAACAAAAAGGAAAAGATTCAAACGAGGAAACAAAGATTGAGCTAATGGCTTTTTGGGGAATAGCCTTTTAAAATAAACCAACTTTTCTTGAAAAGTGCTTCTTTGTAAATGGTTTTGAAAAAAAAAATTCAAAAGGTTTTCAAAACTTTTGCCCAGTCTTGGTAACCTTCTGCCCTGATACCAAATGTAACACCCCACCTCCGCTAGGGTCACTCACAAAGGGAATGCACTAGTTTTGGAGGGGTATTATCAAGATAACATCACAGAATTATCACAAGACAGAACGTTAACAAAAATTTAAGTGAACAGCGGAAGAATTTATGAGAAAAACAGAACTTCATTTTATTCCAAAATAAACCATGTCGCTTACAAGCATTTCAAATAACTTCATTACAACTGTCTTGTAATAATAGCCAAAGAAGCAATAACTTAAAAACAGAAAAATAGCTTATTCCCCAAGTGTAGTAAAAAGAAGCAGCCATAGCAAACCGTACATGCTGAGCCAAAGCAAGTGATATCCAAGCTAAGAGCTAGTGTTTCCTCCCAGAGAACCTGGGGGGGAAACGAAAGAAAAAGAGGCGAAAGGAAAAGGGTCAGTCATAAAGACTGAGTAAGTCCTAGTTACTTTCAGTGTAAAAATGGTTAAAACAACCTGTCATGTATGAACTGGAACTAAACATAAGAATAGTGTCAAGGTGAACAAGATAGACTAAGGTGATCAGGATAAGTCAAGACAAGTCAAGTAAAGCAACACATGTTCGAGATCCGTTGCATCGACTTTACTAGTATACTAAGCCCATGTCACAAGTTCATCACGAAATAAATCCCACAGCCCAATATCATGAAATGACCCTGAAACGGGGTCTGACCCAAGTACGGGGGCCTACAGAGCGATTATCTAGTCGATCGGCTCCCTACAAGTTCTAGCTCGTCAAGTGTCCGTGTCATACGGCTAATCACGAATGTAGTCACCTGTGCTGGGTCGACCTTCGGGTGTATTAGCCCTAGGGTGTCAACCCCTGACACGATTCAAGATGCACAGATAAATCTACGGATACCCAGTGCCTGCCCCGGAATACGTGCATGACCGTAGTCCACCGAACCTACACTGGCATACCCCACTACCGTCGTTCACCTCTTACAATCAGCCCAGTAATCGTGCCCCACCCGGCCTAGCCCCAGGCTACCTTGATACATCTAGAGGGTTACTGCTGAAAAGGGTCGTGTCTAGGGTTTCGCCTAACAGATTAGGTCATGTAATTCATGACCTAACCAGCCTAATCGATTAAGTCATGTAATTCGTGACTTAATCCTTTTTCCAGTCTAGTCACGTCAAGATGGTTAAGTATGTCATTTAAAGTCGTGACTTAACCCGCTTACGTGTCATGTCAAGTTGGCTATGTGTTGTCGTTTCAAGTTCATGACTTATCCCTAAAAATCGTGTTCAAGTTGGTTAAGTTGTCTTTTCATGTTCATGACTTAACCCTAATTGGAATTAATTGATTCGTTAATGCACCGAACCACTCACATTGGATCCTATTGTTCGTAGCCACTGGATTTGCCAGGCGGTTCCGGGCAGGTTTAAGCTACGAACTCAACCCAACCTCGGGTTTCAAGCGTGATGTGACCAACTACCCACATTGGATCCTATTGCTTGTAGCAACTGGATTTGCCGGGCGGTTCCGGGCATATTTACACTACAAACTCAACCCAACCTTGAGTTGGCCACTTTCTTGTTTTCTAAAGTCATGCCCATGTTCTTATCAAATTCGTGCTATTTTCATAGCATGTTCATATGTCAATTTCGTGCCCAACTAAGGCATGTTTCAGGTCAAGTTATGGAATGTTCAAGTCAAGTTTTTCGTGCCATATTTCATGTTCTACTTGTGCCAAATTTCACGATTTATGATTATAATCAATTCAAGTTTTTCCTATTCTACCCAATCGTATCCCCAACGCATATAATCGTACTTCGTTCACAAGCAATAACAATTCAAGAGATAAAGGGGAATAACACCAAACATGTGATAGGCATATGTGACAATTCCACCATCACATGCATAATAAACAGGCTATAACATATCACAAGGTTTCAATACTAGCATGATGATAACTTGGCATAGTAATGGCTCCAACTTAGTTCAACATGATGAATTCAACTTTACATCATAGGCATAATAATCATTGCGGGCATAATAATAATTTTATTACAAACATGAAACATTAAAGGCATGGTAATTCTAATAGGCATAGTGGATTCCAATTTAGTATTTTTAACATAATGATTCTCATCTAGCATTATAAACATAATGATTCCAACTTTTCATCATGACCTAGCAATTCCCAATTTGTCATTAACATGATAGGTATATTAACATCACAGGCACAGTTTCATTAATATCATAGACTTGGTTTAATTAGCATCATAGGCATGGTTTAATCAACATGAGGATTTCAGTGAACATAATGATTCCATGGACATGTATTTGTTCAACTTGCAACAAAATTAAGCCTAAGTGATTCATAACAACATCAACATCATGATAAGTTTAACTTGCAACATTAACATAGCAATATTCCAAAATTTTGATTCAAAGTTAAACAATATAAACATGGATTAATAATAGTTCCTAAATCCGATTTCAATTCATAGCATGCACATGTTATTTTAGCGTTTTTGCCTAGAAAGTGACATATAACTTACAAGATGAAGCAAGCAATCCAAATCAAAACTTTAAATCAAATAGCCCCAAATCCGTTGTCTAAAGCGTCGTAGTTGTTGTAGCTTCTAGTTGTAGCCTTCAAGAATCATCCTTCGTCTTCTTTAATTTTGTTCTTTGTATTTTTAATTTAGAGTTCTAGGTTTAATGGCAGCTGCATGAGTGCTAAAATGAAATAATATGATTTAGGCTAGGTCTTAGGGTCTTTTTATAGTTGTAGGAAACTCATTTAGGCCATTAGATCAACCCCAGAGTCAATCCGGACCATCAAAACACATACCGGGCTTCAAAAATTGGTTCTGGGCCAAACCAGGCCGACCAGGTCGACCTGTAGGGGGGGTCGACTCTAGGGTGGACCTGGCCTGGGGAGGTCGACTCTAGGGTCGACTCTAGGGTCGACTCGGTTCTGTCTGCCACAAAGTCTGCTGAAACTTGTTTGGGCCATATCTTGGTCATACGGACTCCGATTTTCGAAAACTCGGACTCAATTTCGCGTATTTTTTCGAGAGGAACGCAATGGTGAAGTCCATTTTACCTATTTCCTGACTCTTAAATTAATTATCCTTATTTTACTCTCCTTTCCGTTACACACACTGTTACCGAACTAATTTTTCTTCTCTTCCAAATTTTAATCAATTCTTCTTATGCATCACCATTATTTACCTATCTAAACATATTTTGATATATTTTATTTCATTTTTAATTATACCTTGATTTCTTTTTTTCACATGTTGTTAAAATTCGGGTTGTTACACCAACCCTGCACAGAAGTTAAAAAATAGGGGTAACTATTGGCAATAAGGGCTATTTAAAGAATTAGTGGTAGGATTAAAAAGAAGTGTTGTTTTGAAGAGAAGTATGGATAGTTTAAGCATAGTAGGGGTAGATCGACAAATACGAAAGATGATGAATAATATAGATTGGGTGCTCCAAAAACCAACCCTTCACGGTAGTTAAAAAGTAGGGGTAATTGTTGGAAGTAAGGGCTATTTAGAGAATTTGGGGTTCGATTTAAAAGAAGGATTGTTTTGAAGTACTAAGAGAAATAGGGGTAGTTAAGTGAAGAAGGGGTAGTTTAAGCATAGTAGGGGGTAGATCGAGAAATATGAAACATGATGAATCATTTAGATTGGGTGCTGCAAAAACCAACCCTTCACAGTAGTTAAGAAATAGGGGCAATTGTTGGAAGTAAGGGCTATTTAGTGAATTAGGGATAACATTAAAAAGAAGGGCTGTTTTGAAGTATTTAGAAAAGTAGGGGTAGTTTAAGCATAGTAGGAGTAGATCGACAAATATTAAAGATGATAAAACATTTGGATTGTGTGCTACAAAAACCAACCCTTCACGTTAATTAAAAATAGGGGTAATTGTTAGAAGTAAGGGCTATTTAGACAACTAGTGTTAGGATTAAAAAGACGGACTGTTTTGAAGTATTAGGAGAAGTAGGGGTAGTTTAAGCATAGTGGGTGTAGATCGACAAACATGAAAGATGATGAATCATTTGGATTGGATGCTGCAAAAACCAACCCTTCATAGAAGTTTAAAAATAGGGGTAATTGTTGGATTTAAGGGCTATATAGAGAATTAGGGGTAGGATTAAAAAGAAGGGCCGTTTTGAATTATTAAGAGAAGCATGGGTAGTTTAAGCACGGTAGGGTTAGGTCTATAGATATGAAAGATGATGAATCATTTAGATTGGGTGCGGCAAAAACCAAACCTTCAAAGTAGTGAAAAAATAGGGGTAATCGTTGGAAGTAAGGGCTATTTAGAGAATTAGGGGTAGGATTAAAAAGAAGGGTTGTTTTGAAGTTTAAAGAGAAGTAGGTGTAGTTAAAGCATAGTAGGGATAGATCAACAAAGATGAATGATGATGAATCGTTTGGTTTGGGTGCTACAAAAACCAATCCTTCACATTAGTTAAAAAATAGGGGTAATTGTTGGAAGGAAGGGATATTTGGAGAATTAGGGGTAGGATTAAAAAGAAGAGATGTTTTGAAGAATTATGAGAAGTAGGGGTAGTTTAGGCATAGCAAGGGTAGATGGACAAATATGAAAGATGATGAGTCGTTTGGATTGTGTGTTGTAAAACCAACCCTTCACGGTTATTAAAAAATAGGGTAATTGTTGGAAGTAAGTGCTATTTAGAGAATTAGGGGTAAGATTAAAAAGAGGGGCTGTTTTGAACTATAAAGAGAAGTAGGTGTATTTTCAGCATAATAGGGGTAGATCGACAAATATGAAATATGACGAATCATTTGGATTGGGTGCTGCAAAAACCAACCCTTCATAGTGAGTAAAAAATAGAGCTAATTGTTGAAAGTAAGGGATATTCAGAGAATTAAGGGTAGGATTAAAAAGAAAGGATGTTTCAAAGTACTAAGAGAAGTAGGGATAGTTCAAACATAGCAGGGGTAGAGCGACAAATATGAAAGATGATGAATCATTTGGATTGGGTGCTGCAAAAACCAATCCTTCACAGTAGTTAAAAAATAGGTGTAATTGTTGGCAGTATGGGCTATTTAGATAATTAGGTGTAGGATTAAAAAGAATAGCTGTTTTGAAGTATTAAGAGAAGTAGGGTAGTTTAAGCATAGTAAGGGTAGACCGAAATACATGAAAGATGATGAATCGTTTGGATTGGGTGTTGCAAAAACAAACCCTTCATAGTAGCAAAAAGATATGCATAATTGTTGAAAGTAAGGGCTATTCAGAGAATTAGTTGTAGGATTATAAAGAAAGACTATTTTGAAGTGTTATGATAAGTTGGGGTAGTTGAAGCATAGTAGGGGTAGATCGACAAATATGAAAGATGACAAATCATTTAGATTGAATGTTGCAAAAACCAACCCTTCGCAGAAGTTAAAAAATAGTGGTAACTATTGGCAGTAAGGGCTATTTAGAGAATTAGTGGTAGGATTAAAAAGAAGTTTTGTTTTGAAGTATTAAGAGAAGTAGGGATAGTTTAACCATAGTAGGGGTAGATCGACAAATACGAAAGATGATTAATCATATTGATTGGGTGTTCCTAAAACCAACCCTTCACAGTAGATAAAAAATAGGGGTAATTGTTGGAAGTAAGCGCTATTTAGAGATTTAGGGGTTGGATTAAAAAAAGGATTGTTTTGAAGTATTAAGAGAAGTAGGGTTAGTTAAGAGAAGAAGGGGTAGTTTAAGCATAGTAGGGGGTAGATCGAGAAAAATGAAACATGATGAATCATTTAGATTGGGTGCTGCAAAAACCAACCCTTCAAAGTAGTGAAAAAATAGGGGCAATTTTTGGAAGTAAGGGCTATTTAGAGAATTAGGGATAACATTAAGAAGAATGGTTCTTTTGAAGTACTTAGAGAAGTAGGGGTAGTTTAAGCATAGTAGGAGTAGATCGACTAATATTAAAGACGATAAATCATTTGGATAGTGTGCTACAAAAACCAACCCATCACGGTAATTATAAATAGGGGTAATTGTTGGAAGTAAGGGCTATTTAGACAATTAGGGTTAGGATTAAAAAGAAGGACTGTTTTGAAGTATTAGGAGAAGTAGGGGTAGTTTAAGCATAGTAGGGGTAGGTCGACAAATATGAAAGATGATGAATCATTTGGATTGGATGCTACAAAAACCAACCCTTCATAGAAGTTTAAAAATAGGGGTAATTGTTGGATTTTAGGGCGATATAGAGAATTAGGGGTAGGATTAAAAAGAAGGATTGTTTTGAATTATTTAGAGAATTATGGGTAGTTTAAGCATGGTAGGGGTAGATCGACAAATATGAAAGATGATGAATCATTTAGATTGTGTGCTGCAAAAACAAAACCTTCACAGTAGTTAAAAAATAATGGCAATCTTTGGAAGTAAGGGCTATTTAGAGAATTAGGGGTAGGATTAAAAATAAGGGTTGTTTTGAAGTATAAAGAGAAGTAGGTGTAGTTTAAGCATAGTAGGGGTAGATCGACAAAGATGAATGATGACGAATCGTTTGGTTTGGGTGCAACAAAAACCAATCCTTCACATTAGTTAAAAAATAGGGGTAATTGTTGGAAGGAAGGGCTATTTAGAGAATTAGGGGTTGGATTAAAAAGAAGAGCTGTTTTGAAGTATTAAGAGAAGTAGGGATAGTTTAAGCATAATAGGGGTAGATCGACAAATACGAAGGATGATGAATCATATAGATTGGCTGCTCCAAAAACCAACCATTCACGGTAGTTAAAAAATAGGTGTATTTTTTGGAAGTAAGGGCTATTTAGAGAATTAGGGGTTGGATTAAAAAGAAGGATTGTTTTGAAGTATTAAGAGAAGTAGGGTTAGTTAAGAGAAGAAGGGTAGTTTAAGCATAGTAGGGGGTAGATCGAGAAATATGAAACATGATGAATCATTTAGATTGGGTGCTGCAAAAACTAACCCTTCACAGTCGTTAAAAAATAGGGGCAATTGCTGGAAGTAAGGGATATTTAGGGAATCGGGGATAGCATTAAGAAGAAGGGCTGTTTTGAAGTACTTAGAGAAGTAGGGGTAGTTTAAGCATAGTAGGAGTAGATCGAAAAATATTAAAGATGATAAATCATTTGGATTGTGTGCTGCAAAAACCAACCCTTCACGGTAATTAAAAATAGGGGTAATTGTTGGAAGTAAGGGCTATTTAGACAATTAGGGTTAGGATTAAAAAGAAGGATTGTTTTGAAGTATTAAGAGAAGTAGGGATAGTTTAAGCATAATAGGGGTAAATCGACAAATATGAAAGATGATGAATCATTTAGATTGGGTGCTGCAAAAACCGACCCTTCACACTAGTTAAAAAATAGGGCTAATTGTTGGAAGTAAGGATTATTTAGAGAATTAATGGTTGGATTAAAAAGAAGGATTGTTTTGAAATATTAAGTGAAGTTGTGGTATTTAAGAGAAGAAGGGGTAGTTTAAGCATAGTGGGGGGTAGATCGAGAAATATGAAAGATGATGAACCATTTAGATTGGGTGCTGAAAAACCTACCTTGACAATAGTTAAACAATAGGGTTAATTGTTATAAGTAAGGGCTATTAAGAGAATTAGGGATAGGATTAAGAAGAAGGGTTGTTTCGAAGTATTAAGAGAAGTAGGGTTAGTTTAAGCAAAGTAGGAGTAGGTCGACAAATATTAAAGATGATAAATCATTTGGATTATGTGATGCAAAACAAACCCTTCACGACAATTAAAAAATAGGCATAATTGTTGGACGTAAGGGCTATTTAGAGAATTGGGAGTAGGATTAAAAAGAAGGACTGTTTTGAAGTATTAAGAGAAGTAGGGGTAGTTTAAGCATAGTAGGGTTAGACAGACAAATATGAAAGATGATGAATCATCTGGATTGTGTGCTACAAAAACAAACCCTTCACAGAAGTTAAAAAATGTGGGTCATTGTTGGATTTAACGTCTATATAGAGAATGAGGGGTTGGATTAAAAAGAAGGACTGTTTTGAATTAGTAAGAGAAGTATGGGTAGTTTAAGCGTGGTAGGGATAGATCAACAAATATGAAAGATGATGAATCATTTAGATAGGGTGCTGTAAAAACCAACCATTCTCAGTTATTAAAAAATAGGGGTAATTGTTGGAAGTAAGGGATACATAGGGAATTAGGGGTAGGATTAAAAAGAAGGGTTGTTTTGAAGTATAAAGAGAAGTAGGTGTAGATTAAGCATAATAAGGGTAGACCGACAAATATGAATGATGATGAATCATTTTGATTGGGTGCTGCAAAAACTAACCCTTAACAGCAGGTAAAAAATAGGGGTAATTGTTGGAAGTAAGGGCTATTTCGAGAATTAGGGGTAAGAGAAGTAGGGCTAGTTTGAGCATATTAGGGGTATATCGACAAATATGAAGGATGATGAATCATTTGGATTGGGTGCTGCAAAAATCAACCCTTCACACTAGTTAAAAAATAGGGGTAATTGTTGGAGGTAAGGGTTGTTTATAGAACCAGGTGTAGGATTAAAAAGATTGTTTGTTTTGAATTATTAAGAGAAATAGGGGTAGTTTAAGCGTTGTAGGGGTAGAACGACAAATATGAAAGATGATGAATCGTTTTGATTGGGTGCTACAAAAACCCACCCTTTACATTAGTAAAAAGATTGGCGTAATTGTTGGAAGTAAGGGCCATATAGGGAATTAGGGATAAGATTAAAAAGAAGGACTGTTTCGAAGTATTAAGAGAAGTAGGGGTAGTTTAAGCATAGTAGTGGTAAATCGACAAATATTAAAGATTATTGTAATGAACCAAAAATCCGGTCAAATTTGAGCTGACCAAATAACACAAATGCAACCCCAAAGTGCACTAGAAATTCAAGAAATTAATAGAAAGAAGATAGAGGGTGAGGATAGATAAGATAGAACTAATAGAATAGAAGAAGAAGAAGAACATCATCATCAGAGTGAACACGAATCTCACAGCGAAACGAATAAAATATAACATAACTTTTGAAATAAAACAGTTATGTATACAATAGCAGTTATCAGAGTACCACACTTACAACAACAGCGGAAAAACAATAGCTATAAAATCTTGAAGCCTCCTGCTCCAAGCTCCCCAAGTGTATCTGTAAAAGCCCGACTACTTGACTGCCTGTACAAATTTAGGCACCCAAGAGTTTAGGGAAACAAAACAAAATAAACTTTGGGTCAGTCATGGGACTGGTATGAATAAAACTCCAACATTTGGATAATAAAGGATATCTCACAAGACCACGCCGTGAAAACGGAACGGGTTTTTCCCTTATGAAAATCCAAACAAAATATTGTAAACAATATCATTCTGATATTATAATAATGTCAAAGTACAAATAGATGTCAATCTAGCAGAAACGCTTTCATCTCACGTTCCACATATATAATGTAAAATCATAAACCGTGGGTGCTTATTGGATGATTGGATTCTCAACTATAACAAGGTATGGAACCACCTTCCTATCAGTGTACTCTTGGAACAATACACTGGAGTTGAACGAGAACATCTTGCAACTCAGCCACACATGACCGACCACTCATTTCGCTTGAGTGTATCGAATGTATATCACCAACGGTTGGGATCAGCAATCGTTCCCATATATATATATATATATATATATATATATATATATATATATGTGACATCATTGATAGATTAAAGAAGCAAATGAATATTCTCTAGATAGGTGATTATACACCCTACTTCGGAGCGACCGACTTAGCCATGCTGCCTGCCCGATTTCTGTCATTTACCAGATGTGAGGCTAAAAGCTACGCTTATCCTTTTTCATATCATATCTTCATTTACTTGGAATATCACATCATCATACCCGCCAAATCAGTATCGATTTCCCTAACAGTATCACGGGTATGAAGCTAAGAGAAACGAATTCCTCCGCCACCAAACGTAATAAGTTGAAGAGATCAACATATATGATTCGTTAGGAATACTCTGTCAGACATTCGTCCATACAAGTTTTCCTGGGACTGGACAAACCGAAGGCTCTATTCGGTATATCCATCTTAGGCAATCTTTACCTTAGATTTATACAACAATCCTTGCACTTTACTCCGTCTTCAATATATTCAACATACTTGATTCGCAACGCTTATGCCAATACGGAGTGGTTCTTCGGATAATAATCCAACCGGTCACTCCATATTAACAATGTTAAAATTGTCAAAACTTTGATAGTCGGTGATTTAACTATCAACTGAAAACATGTCCGTGTATACACAACGATCTTATTTCCAAATGGAAATATCGATCCAATCATCAAACACACATATATATAATCCACATTTCCTTATTTTCTATGTTTTAGAAAATATACTTTATTTAACACTGGAAAACATTTCCATAGCTTATGTATGTATCGCTATCCTTCCAAACTATCAGTCCCTAACTGTAAACTAGTATGAGAACGATTCCCTAAGTATAAACCCCGAAGGCCGAAACCAACATCAGATCGATACTCAGGAAACCATTCAACTTACTAATCTCTAGTCAGTTTATAATTTTTCTTAACTCTTTCTTTAACTCTATTCGATTAACTCTATTTGATTAACTCTAATTGATTTACTCTAATTCGAATAACTAGTTTCTGTTTTAACTTTATTTCGAATAACTATATTCGATTTAACTCCATTCGCTTGACTCTAGATCGCAGCGATCACAATTGTTACGCCTGATTCCCTCAGGAAACACCCGGCCGCCGTAGGCTATCTGCAGCTCTTCGAATTAAGCTAGTAGTCGTACTAAATGGTAACTTATCCTGAATAACTATGTTTGACTAAATTCTTCGAATAAACTATATTTGATTGACTTCTCTTTGATAACTCTAATCGACTAACTCTTTTCTATCTCGTTAATTTCCTTTTATAATCCTATTTAATTTCCCAATAAATATTCCTTTATTCTATTTATTTACTTTCTACGTAAATATCTTTTCTTTATACTTCTATTTACTTCTTAAATAAATATCGATTTACACTTCTATTTACTTGCTAACTAAATAATCATTTTATAAAATTCTTTGATTTTATAATTATTCCCTTTCTAAATATCTTCTATTTATAAATATTCCAATTTATAAATATTTCTTATTTATAAATATTCCAATTTATAAATATTTTATTTTCACTATCACTTTGAACATTCCTTTATCAACATTTCGGTATGTTATGGTATTCAACATATGAAATCACGATGATTAATATCGTCTAAACACGTAAAAGAGACAACAGATTATATACCACATCATATAACAAAATATATAAACAAAACAATATTATAAATGTTGAAGAACCCAGTTGGGTCCCTCCAACCTGTCTCCCTAGATCCATAGATGTTACACAGTATAATATACATCAGTTTTATTTCAATATGAAATGTTCTGATAAACAACATCAACACATATTTAACGGTTTATACATATATATATATATATCTATGTATGTATGTATGTATGTATATGTATATATACAACTTCAACTAACTGACTAGCAGTTCAATCAACCAAATCAACAAACAACAATCAACAGATGATTAACAGTTCTAAAAAAACATTATAAAAATATAACTGTTCAGAGTTGGTGAGTTTTACTCACATTTCCAGTTCATCGTTAAAGAACGATAAACTATTTGTTTGATTTGTATCAAACAATTTATTTCTCCATAAATTCAAATGAGCTTCGATTCACTCCTAGTCAGCTTCATTCTGAAGCTCTCGTCCATACGGTCCCAAAGCAACTTACGGTTTGTAAAACTAATGATGTATGAAAGAGATATCGGGTTAACAAGTTAAATATATTTTATAACTTAAATAAACTTAATCACATTTATAGTTGGCCCTCACCCCTCTTTCTCAGCCCATGTACCAATTTGAAAAAGACCACTATTCTGTTACACACTCCAAACCAACAGTGAAGCCTCTTCCCTAACACCACTAAACCAATCCGCTCCAGTATCCCCTTTTACCATTAGTCGAACTTCACAACGTCCATCCTTCCCCCATTGTTCAACAAAACTCAAACCAACCTTTTCATCCTCTTTCTTCCCATACAAAAATCATTTGACTCAAATTCACCTTCTTCCTTCTCCTTCTGTGATCTGAAAAACCCGATTTCACTTCAGTAACATCCAACCATAACCGCTCCCTCCATACTCTTCTTCCAATCCATTAAAATCCATAAAGAAGACCCCAATCGACTCCTCTTCCAAAACTCGACCCCCTCACCCCAAAATCCCAAGACTCGCATCTCCCCCTCGGACCAACTGGATGCCCTATCAGCCTGCGATAAAGAACACGCAACCACCCAATAAGCACCGTACTTCACCAGAAGGTGCGCGTCTACCCCAAGATGATCAACGAATCAGAACATACTCTCAAGAATCAAAATCGTAACTTCAAATCCAATTTACAGAAAACCCTAGCTGACGTGATATTTTCCCGTGAACCAAAAAGTAGTTCGAACTCAATAATATACACATAGAAATGAAGAGAAAGGAACGAGGATTTCAAATATAATTAGCAAAGGATGTATGGATTTTTGTTTTGATTGTTTTTGATCTATTTGAGATCAAAACTTTTACTGGAAGAATGAAAACCTGCGGTGCCTTTTTCCTTTGACCTCAGAAAATGTATTTAGGGTTTAAGGCAGTTAGTGAGTATTTATAGAATATTTTTAATATTTTAATATTCATTATTTTATTCATTTATATTCGTTCTACACTCTAAAAATTCCTATGAACACATACAATACCTAAAAATCTGGAAAATTGACATGCTGCTAGAGTTCGACATTACAGTCCCAACGAAACTGGTTTCGTCGAATTCGAACTCCGTTTACTCATGCAGCGTATTTTTAACCGTCAAATACTGATTGTTTTTTCACTCTAAAAATCCGTACGGCCACACAGTGACTCTAAAAATCACAGAAATGGAAGTCTAACAATAATTTGATGTTGCGGTTCCAACAAAATTAGTTTCGTCGAATTCTGACTTCGTTTGCAAAAGTGGTTATTTTTAAAGCTCTGGATGACCCATTTAAATATATAAATATATTTAAATATAATTAAATAAAATATCATTAAATTAATATTATCATATATATTCACAGTGGAAAACCATACAACTCTAGAATATTCCTATATGAATTTCCAGCTTGATATTTCGAATCCAGGTTGAATCGATATTCAATTTTTTTTGAAAATCCAATTATAACCTAAATAAAGCGTTGCAAATTATAAAGGAATTTCACAACGACTTTTCTGAAATTTGATTTGGACGTAAAACAAAATCTACACAACTAAATCCCGATTTTTCTCTTCCACTAGAAAGATATACCCCACCAGCTCCGTAAATTTCTTGTTTCACAGAAATCCGATTTAAAACGAACCGTGTACATTCAGTTGAAATCTGAATCGCCAAATCGCGAACTACCACGCCATTTCGAGCTTGATTTTAATTATATTATAATTATACGTTCAAACTGTCGTTATTTAAATATATTCGTTATTCTAATTCAATTCTAAGCTGAATTAGATAATTTGAATTGCCCAGTTCACCTTATATTGTCAATTAACTATTTCTAATTATTTCAAAAATTATATATATTATTTAATTATTTAATTAAATTAAATATTCCATCTAATTTAATTTAATGACCATTAAATCCTCTAAATCACATTTGTAAATAATTAAATAAATTAATTATTATTGCTAAAAATGCGGGTCATTACATTCTTCCCCACTTAAAATAATTTCGTCCTCCAAATTGCTAAGCTAGAGGATGACCCTACCTACTGGGTAAATATTTATCGGTTTACCCCTTAACTTCAGCTTCAACTGAACCAATTAATATCGACTAAAATATTAATTTATTCCGACTAACTAAAATTTTCAAAAATTATGAAAATTTTCTAATGCCTTAAATCTTCAGAAAATTTTGCCATAACCTCCTTTGTAGAGCCCTATCGGTAAAACCACAACTCGCCTCTCTCGGCCATCTCCAACCCAAAAGAAAATCAAACAGCCAAGCAGCTTTCCAATTCGGCTCAACAAAATCTCAAACCATATGAAATATAAACTTGTACCTTTTTGTCGGGCATATCAACTCTATTCTTCCATATGCTATCAACTCAGCATATACCTATATTAATCAAATCAAACTCTGATCAATTTATCCTCAACAAAACCATTCGCTTATCCAAGCCAAATATCATTTCAAACTCGAGTTTCATTCTCGATTCCAAATTCTTAACTTGCTTTATCAAATTACACTTCAAATTCGAATCTCACAAGTTCAATTTGTCTCGATATATTCTAATTCAATTTCAGTTACCATTTAACTGATTTCAACTCAATTCCAACTGCTTTACCATATTTCAATTAAATTTGGTTTTATTTCAACAAATCTTTCCGTGGGAATATTTAAAGAGTTTACCATATCAAAAATCAAACTTTCCTTTTCAGGCTTCAAAACACTTGCTTTTCACAAATCAATTCAAAAACAAAATCTTTTCGGTAGTATTCCATCACTTAAAACTCGAAATTGAACACTGATAATGTCATGATAATCATCGAAATCTATTTCCAGCTTTCGAAGCGAGTTCAATACTATAAAACCATTTCTAAACATTTCCACTTTGAAATTCATTTCAAAATATAATAAACACTGCTTGTAAAACAATATAAATTCTCCCAGGATCTTAAATTTTCCTTATTTTTAATCCAAATCCATTTACAAACACTTGTCCAATTTTTTCTAGAGTTTTAATTAAATTTCTGGTTTAAATTCAGATTTAATTCATTTTGTAACACTTGTATGAATTCTACTTGGTTATATATGTATAACCATTTTACTTTTATTATCTTACTCGATTATAATAACAACCGACACAACCAATTATACTATATTAATTTCAAAACATATCATGTTGGTTCATCGTATTCAAGTGTTTATAAATCTCCTACCGATACAGTGGGTCAAACTGATCGACCTGAATTCATAAACAACTCAACCAACAAATCTCCACAATATAAAACAATTTTATATTGAATAACAAATACGCACTCGTATATACACACTCAAACTCAATCTAGGGTATTAGTAATCCCATCTCTACTGAGTTACGCCACAGAGCCAAGGTATATACTTAACCTTAAGCTCTGATACCAACTGTAATGACCCGAAAATCTGGTCCAATTTGAGATGACAAAATAACACAAGTCCAACCCCAAATTGTACTGGAAATTCAAGAAATTAATAGAAAGTAGATAGAGGGTGAGGATATATAAGATATAACTAATAGAATAGAAGAAGAAGAACATCATCATCAGAGTGAACACGAATCTCACAGCAGAACGAATAAATATAACATAACTTTCGAAATAAAACAGGTATGCATACAATAGCACTTATCAGAGTACCACACTTACAACAACAGCTGAAAAACAATAGCTATAAAATCTTGAAGCCTCCTGCTCCAAGCTCCCCAAGTGTATATGTAAAATCCCGACTACTTGACAGCCCGTACAAATTTAGGCACCCAAGAGTTTAGGGAAACAAAACAAAATGAACTCCGAGTCAGTCATGGGACTGGTATGAATAAAACTCCAACACTTTGTTAATAAAGGATATCTCACAAGACCACGTCGTGAAAACGGAACTGGTTTTTCCCTTATGAAAATCCAAACAAAACCTTGTAAACAATATCATTCTGATATTATAATAATGTCTTAGTACAAATAGATGTCAATCTAGCAGAAACTCTTTCATCTCACGTTCCACATATATAATGTAAAATCATAAACCGTAGGTGCTTATTGGATGATTGGATTCCAAACTATGACAAGGTACGGAACCACCTTCCGATCAGTTTACTCTAGGAACGATACATTGGAGTTCAACAAGAACAACTTGCAACTTAGCCACACATGACCGACCACTCATTTCGCTTGAGTGTATCGAATATATATCACCAACGTTTGGGATCATCAACCGTTCCCGTATATATATATGGGACAGCATGGATAGATTAAAGATGCAAATGAATATTCTCTAGATAGGTGATTATACACCCTACTTCGGAGCGACCGACTTAGCCATGCTGCCTGCCCGATTTCTGTCATTTACCGGATGTGAGGCTAGAAGCTACGCTTATCCTTTTTCATATCATATCTTCATTCACTTGGAATATTACATCGTCATACCCGCCAAATCAGTATCGATTTCCCTAACGGTATCACGGGTATGAAGCTAAGAGAAACGAATTCCTCCGCCACCAAACGTAATACATTGAAGAGATCAACACGTATGGTTCGTTAGGAGTACTCTGTCAGACATTTGTCCATACAAGTTGTTCTGGGACTGGACAAACTGAAGGCACTATTCGGTATATCCATCTTAGGCAATCTTTACCTAAGATTTATACAACAGTCCTTGCACTTTACTCCGTCTTCAATATATTCAACATACTTGATTCGGAACGCTTATGCCCATAAGGAGTGGTTCTTCGGATAATAATCCAACCGGTCTCTCCATATTAACAACGTTAAAATGGTCAAAACTTTGATAGTCGGTGATTTAACTATCAAATGAAAACATGTCCGTGTATACACAACGATCTTATTTCCAAATGGAAATATTGATCCAATCATCGAACATATATATATATATATATATATTCACATTCCCTTATTTTCTATGTTTTAGAAAATATACGTTATTTAACACTGGAAAACATTTCCATAGCTTATGTACGTATCACTATCCTTCCACAACTATCACTCCCTAACTGTAAACTAGTATGAGAACGATTCCCTAAGTATAAACCCCGAAGGCCGAAACCAACATCAGATCGATACTTAGGAAACCATTCAACTTACTAATCTCTAGTCAGTTTCTAATTTTGCTTAACTCTATTTCTTTAACTCTATTCGATTAACTCTATTTGATTAACTCTAATTGATTTACTCTAATTCGAATAACTAGTATCTGTTTTAACTTTATTTCGAATTACTATATTCGATTTAACTCCATTCGCTTGAGTCTAGATCGCAGCGATCACAATGGTTACGCCTGATTCCCTCAGGAAACATCTGACAGCCGTAGGGTATCTGCCGCTCTTCGAATTACGCTAGCAGTCGTACAAAATGGTAACTTATCCTGAATAACTATGTTTGACTAACTTCTTCTAATAAACTATATTTGATTGACTTCTATTTGATAACTCTAATCGCCTAACTCTTTTCTATCTCGTTAATTCCCTTTTATAATCCTTTTTATTTTCCCAATAAATATTCCTTTATTCTATTTATTTACATTCTACGTAAATATCTTTTCTTTATAATTCTATTTACTTCTTAAATAAATATCATTTTACACTTCTATTTACTTGCTAAGTAAATAATCGTTTTCTAAAATTCTTTGATTTTATAATTATTCCCTTTCTAAATATCTCCTATTTATAAATATTCCAATTTATAAATATTCCAAATTATAAATATTTTATTTTCACTATCACTTTGAACATTCCCTTATCAACATTTCGGTATGTTATGGTATTCAACATATCAAATCACGATGATCCACATCGTCCAAACACATATAATCAACAACAGATTATATACCACATCATATAACACAATATATAAAAAAACAATATTATAAATGTTGAGGAACCCAGTTGGGTCCCTCCAACCTATATCCCTGCATCCACAGATGTTACACAGTATAACATACATCAATTTCATTTCAATATGAAATGTTCTGATTAACAACATCAACATATATTTAACGGTTTATATATATATATATATATATTTGTGTGTATATATATATATATATGTATAACTTCAACTAACTGACTAGCAGTTCAATCAACCAAATCAACACACAACAGTCAACAAAGGATTAACAGTTCTAAAAATACATTATAAAAATATAACTGTTTAGAGTTGGTGAGTTTTACTCACATTTGCAGTTCATCGTTAAAGAACGATAAACTGTTTGTTTGATTTGAATCAAACAGTTTATTTCGCCATAAATTTAAACGAGCTTCGATTCATTCCTAGTCAGCTTCATTGTGAAGCTCTCGTTCATATGATCCCAACGCAACTTACGGTTTGTAAAACTGATGATGTATGAAAGAGATACCGGGTTAACAAGTTAAATATATTTTATAACTTAAATAAACTTAATCACATTTATAGTTGGGCCTCACCCCTCTTTCTTAGCCCATGTACCAATTTGAAAAAGCCCACTTTTCTGTTACCCGCTCCAAACCAACAGTGAAGCCACTTCCCCAACACCACTAAACCAATCCACTCTAGTATCCCCATTTACGGTTACTCGAACTTCACAACGTCCATCCTTCCCCCATTGTTCAACAAAACCCAAACCAACCTTTTCATCCTCTTTCTTCCCATACAAAAATCATTTGACTCGAATTCACCTTCTTCATTCTCCATCCGAGATCTGAAAAACCCGACTTCACTTCAATAACACCCAACCATAACCACTCCCTCCATACTCTTCTTCCAATCCATTAAAATACACAAAGAAGACCCCAATCGACTCCTCTTCCAAAACTCTACTCCCTCACACCAAAATCCCACAACTCGCATCTCCCCCTCGGACCAACTGGATGCCCTATCAGCCTGCGATAAAAAACACGCAACCACCCAATAAGCACCGCACTTCACCAGAAGGTGCGCGTCTACCCCAAGATGATCGACGAATCCGAACATACTCTCAAGAATCAAAATCGTAGCTTCAAATCCAATTTACAAAAAACCATAGCTGACGTGAATTTTCCCATGAACCAAAAAGTAGTTCGAACTCAATAATATACACATAGAAATGAAGAGAAAGGAACGAGGATTTCAAATATAATTAGCAAAGGTTGTATGGATTTTTGTTTTGATTGTTTTTGATCTATTTGAGATCAAAACTTTTACTGGAAGAATGAAAACCTGCGACGCCTTTTTCCTTTGACCTCAGAAAATGTATTTAGGGTTTAAGGGAGTTAATGAGTATTTATAGAGTATTTTTAATATTTTAATATTCATTATTTTAATCATTTATATTCCTTCTACACTCTAAAAATTCGTATGAACACATACGATACCTAAAAATATTGAAAATTGACATGCAGCTAGAGTTCGACATTACGGTCCCGACGAAACTGGTTTCGTCGAATTCCGACTCCGCTTGCTCACGCAGCGTATTTTTAACCATCAAAATACTGACTGTTTTTCACTCTAAAAATCCGTACGGCCACACAGTGACTCTAAAAATCACGGAAATGGAAATCTAACAATAATTTGATGTTGCGGATCTAACAAAATTAGTTTCGTCGAATTCCGACTTCGTTTGCAAAAGTGGCTATTTTTAAAGCTTTGGATGACCCATTTAAATATATAAATATATTTAAATATAATTAAATAAAATATTAATAAATTAATATTATCGTATATATTCAAAGCGGAATAACATACAGCTCTAGAATATTCCTATATGAATTTCCAGCTTGATATTTCGAATCCAGGTTGAATCGATATTCAATTTATTTTGAAAATCCAATTATAACATAAATAAAGCGTTGCAAATTATAAAGGAATTTCACAGCGACTTTTCTGAAATTTGATTTGGACATAAATCATAATCTACACAACGAAATCCCGATTTTTCTCTTCCACTAGAAAGATATACTCCACCAGCTCCGTACATTTCTTGTTCCACAGAAATCCGATTTAAAACGAACCCTGTACATTCAGTTGAAGTCTGAATCGCCAAATCGCGAACTGCCGCGCCATTTCGATCTTGATTTTAATTATATTATAATTATACGTTCAAACTGTCGTTATTTAAATATATTCGTTATTCTAATTCAATTCTAAGCTGAGTTAAGTAATTTGGATTGCCCAGTTCACCTTATATTGTCAATTCACTATTTCTGATTATTTCAGAGATTAAATATATTATTCAATAAATTAAATATTCCACCTAATTTAATTTAACGACCATTAAATCCTCTAAATCACCTTTTTAAATAAATAAATAAATTATTATCGCTGAAAAATGCGGGTCATTACAATTATGAATCGTTTTGATTGGGTGCTGCAGAAACTAACCATACACAGTCCAAAAAGATAGCCGTAATTGTTGGAAGGGCTATTTAGAGAATTAGGGGTAGGATTAAAAAGAAGGGTTGTTTAGAAGTATTAAGAGAAGTAGGGGTAGTTTAAGCATACTAGGGGAAGATTTCCAAATATGAAAGATTATGAATCTTTTGGATTGGGTTCTGCAAAAACCAACCCTTCACATTAGTAAAAAGATATGTGTAATTGTTCGAAGTAAGGGCTCTGTAGAGAATTAGGGTTATGGTTAAAAAGAAGGACTATTTTGAAGTGTTAAGAGAAGTAGGGGTAGTTTAAGCATAGTTGGGCTAGATCGACAAGTATGAAAGGTGACGAATCATTTAGATTCGATACTACAAAAACCAACCTTTCACAGAAGTTAAAAAATAGGGGTAATTATTGGAAGTAAGGGCTATTTAGAGAATTCGTGGTAGGATTAAAAAAATTGGTTGTTTTGAAGTATTAAGAGAAGTAGGGATAGTTTAAGCATAGTAGGGTTAGATCGACAAATATGAAAGATGTTGAACCATTTAGATTGGGTGTTGCAAAAACCAACCCTTCACAATAGTTAAAAAAATAGGGGTAATTGTTGGAAGTAAGCGCTATTTAGAGAATTATGGACTATTTTGATGTATTAAGAGAATTCGGGGTAGTTAAGAGAAGAAGGGGTAGTTTAAGCATAATAGGGGTAGATAGAGAAATATAAAAGATGATGAATCATTTAGATTGTGTGCTGCAAAAGCCAACCCTTCACAGTTGTTAAAAAATAGGGGTATTTGTTGGAAGTAAGAGCTATTTAGAGAATTAGGGATAGGATTAACAAGAAGGGCTGTTTTGAAGTATTAAGAGAAGTAGGAGAAGTTGAAGCATAGTAGGAGTAGATCGACAAATATTAAAGATGATAAATCATTTGGATTGTGTGCTGCAAAAATCAACCCTTCACGGTAATTAAAAAATAGGGGTAATTGTTGGAAATAAGGAGTATTTAGAGAATTAGGGGTAGGATTAAAAAGAAGGACTGTTTTGAAGTATTAAGAGAAGTAGAGGTAGTTTAAGCATAGTAGGGGTAAATCGACAAATATGAAAGATGATGAATCATTTGGATTGGGTGCTGTAAAAACCAACCCTTCACCAAAGTAAAAAAATAGGGGTAATTGTTGGATTTAAGGGCTACATAGAGAATTAGGGGTAGGATTAAAAAGAAGCAATGTTTTGAATTATTAAGAGAAGTGGGGTAGTTTTAGCATGATAGGGGTTGATCGACAAATATGAAAGACGATGAATCATTTAGATTGGGTGCTGCAAAAACCAACCCTTCACTGTAGTTAAAAACTAGGGGTAATAGTTGGAAGTAATGGAAATTTAGAGAAATAGGGGTATGATTAAAAAGAAGGGTTGTTTTGAAGAACAAAAAGAAGTAGGTGTAGTTTAAGCATAGTAGGGGTAGATCGACAAATATGAATGATGATGAATCGTTTGGATTGGTTGCTACAAAAACCAATCCTTCACAATAGCTAAAAAATATGGGTAATGGTTGGAGGTAAGGGCTATTTATAGAATTATGGGTAGGATTAAAAAGAAGAGCTATTTAGAAGTTTAGGAGAAGCAGGTGTAGTTTAGGCATAGTAGGGGTAGATAGACAAATATGAAAGATGATGAATCGATAGGATTGTGTGCTGTAAAACACAACCCCTCACGATTATTGAAAAATAGGGGTAATTATTGGATGTAAGGAATATTTAGAGAATTAGGGGTAGGATTAAAAAGAAGGGTTGTTTTGAAGTATAAAGAAAAGTAGGTGTAGTTTAAGCATAATATGGGTAGATCAACAAATATGAAAGATGATGAATCATTTAGAATGGGTGCTGCAAAAACCAACCCTTCACGGTAGGTTAAAAATAGGGGTAACTGTTGGAAGTAAGGGATATTTAGAGAATTAGGCGTCGAATTAAAAAGAAGGGTTGTTTAGAAGTACTAAGAGAAGTACGAGTAGTTTAAGCAAAGTAGGGGTAAATCGACAAATATGAAAGATGATGAACCATTTGGATTGGGTGCTGCAAAAACCAACCCTTCACATTAGTTAAAAAACAGGGGTAATTGTTGGAGGAAGGGATATTTAGAGAATTAGGGGTATGATTAAAATGAATAGCTTTTTTGAAGTATTAACAGAAGTAGGGGTAGTTTAAGAATAGTAGGGGTAGATCGACAAATATGAAAGATGATGAATCATTTGGATTAGTTGCTGAAAAAACCAACACTTCACAATAGTTAAAAAATAGCGGAAATTGTTGGAGGTAATGATTATTTAGAGAATTAGGGGTAGGAATAAACAGAAGGGTTGTTTTGAAGTATTAAGAGAAGTAGGGGTAGTTTAAGAATAGCAGGGATAGATAAACAAATATGAAAGATTATGAATCGTTTGGATTGGGTGTCACAAAAACCAACCCTTCACGGTGTTAAAAAGTTAGGCGTAATTGTTTGAAGTAAGGGCTATTTTGAGAATTAGGGGTAGGATTAAAAAGAAGAACTATTTTGAAGCATTAAGAGAAGTAGGGGTAGTTTACGCATAGTAGGGGTAGATCGACAATATGAAAGATTATGAATCGTTTGGATTGGTTGCAGCAGAAACCAACCCTTCACGGTAGTAAAAAAATAGAGATAATTGTTGGAAGTAAGGGCTATTAAGAGAATTTGGTGTAGGATTAAAAAGAAGGGTTGTTCTGAAGTTATAAGTGAGGTATGGGTTGTTTAAGCATATTTTGGGTAGATCGACAAATATGAAAGGTGATGAATCATTTGGATTGGATCGACAAATATGAAAGATGATGAATCATTTGGATTGGTTGCTGCAAAAACCAACCCTTCATAGAAATTAAAAAATAGGTTTAATTGTTGGTAGTAAGGATTATTTAGAGAATTAGGTGTAGGAATAAAAAGAATAGTTGTTTTGATGTATTAAAAGAAGTAGGGGTTGTTTAAGCATAGCAGGGGTAGATCGACAAATATAAAAGATGATGAATCATTTGGATTGGGTTTTGCAAAAACCAACCCTTCACGGTTGTTAAAAAATAGGGGTAATTGTTGGAAGCAAGAAGTATTTAGAGAATTAGGGATTGGATTAAAAATAAGGACTGTTTTGAAGTATTAAGAGAACTAGGGGTAGTTAAGAGAAGAAGGGGTAGTTTAAGCATAGTAGGGGGTAGATCGACAAATATGAAAGATGATGAATCGTTTGGATTGTATGTTGCAGAAACCAACCCTTCATGGTAATTAAAAAATAGGGGTAATTGTTGGAAGTAAGGGCTATTTAAAGAATTAGAGGTAGGATTAAAAAGAAGGACTTTTTCGAAGTATTAAGAGATGTAGGGGAAGTTTAAGCATAGTAGGGGTAGATCAACAAATATGAAAGATGATGAATCATTTGTATTGGGTTCTTTAAAAACCAACCCATCACAGAAGTTAAAAAATAAGGGTAATTTTTGGATTTAAGGGCTATATAGAGAATTAGGGGTAGGATTAAAAATAAGGACTGTTTTGAATTTTTAAGAGAAGTATGGGTAGTTTAAGCATGGTAAGGTTGGATCGACAAATATGAAAGATGATGAATCATTTAGATTGGGTGCTTCAAAATCCAACCCTTCACAGTAGTTAAAAAATAGGGTTAATTGTTGGAAGTAACGGATATTTAGAGAATTAGGGATAGGGTTGAAAAGAAGGGTTGTTTTGAAGTATAAAGAGAAGTAGGTGCAGTTTAAGCATAGTAGGGGTAGATCGACAAATATGAATGATGATAAATCATTTGGATTCGGTGCTTGTAACACCCCATATTTTTCTATGAATATTAATTGACGAATTAAAAGAATACTTAATTTTAAAAGTGAGAATTAAGTAAAATAGACTATACCACCGCATTCGTCTTAAAATTCTGGTCAAGATGGATCCAAACTTTGCATTAAACAGATAATTTATGAGAAAGTTATTGACCTTGGAAATTTGTATACGTATAAGGCAAATATATGTGTATATATAAATTAATAAAATTAAAATCAACCTAAAATTAAGAAAAAAAATCAATAGAACGGAAGCGGGAAGGGAAAACGCCAAACAGAACTATTTTATGGGTCGACCCAGCGACCCCAAGGTCAACTCAGGGTGTTTCGAATCGACCCCGTCGGCCTAGAATGGTCTATGATGAAATTTTCTGTTTTAGGGCTTATGTGTCGCACCGTAGTTGGCTGGGTGACATGTCTCTTTGGTTTAGATGGCTCTGATGACTCGTATGCTAATCAAAAGGCCATTGTTTTCCTAACACACCTATAAATACATATCCAAACCTAAACCGTAATTCTATTATTCACTCTCATGATGCCTCCATGCCGCCAAACTCTCATCTAAACCTAGCCGCCACTAAAACCTAAATTGAATCAAAAAGTTCTTCATTAACCTAGACGATTAATCAATATCAAGTTAGAAATCTTCAACAACAACAAGCGATTCAATTATTTATTTCTAATCCAAACGCTATAAGTTCAGTTATTTTTAGATTTCAACACCTAAATCTAGTCTTGACATGTAATAATATGAAATTGAGACTATGCCAAATTCTAATTTGTTCTTTTGCTTCTATTCTTATTCTCTTGATGCTATTATCATCGGTTTATCTTGTTGTACATCAGTTTTTCATGTTCACGATGATGTTCTTATAAAGTCTTAGCCTTCATGCCTATGATGATATTTTCATGCCTATTTTCTCTCTGTTCTTATTTTATGCAACTTCTATATCCCCCTATTTATTTATTTTTATTGAACCTAGGTTAACTTTGAACCTAGGCTGAAATCGCGAAATACGAACGTTTGGAATACGGGGAATATTGGGTATTGCCTATTTGGATGAATTTATGGGCATAACATGTTTGGTGGAATTATTGGGCATAATTTGTGATGGATATGGGGTGTTATTATTATTATAATTGCAAGTTTGGGTAAATTCGCATGTAAATCAATATATGGGCATATGTTAATTGGCATGTAAATCAATATTTGGGCATATGTAAATTGGCATGTAAATCAACATTTGGGCGTACGTAATTTAGCATGTAAATCAATAATTGGGCATATGTAATTTGGCATGTAAATCAATAATTGAGCATATGATAATTGGCATGTAAAAATTGTAAATCAAGAGGTTAGATTTGAGTTGTGGTATAAGGCTACCTGGAAAGACCCGGCACATCCAGCAACCGCAACGACAATAATCTCATGTAAGAGGTCGAAGGCGAAGATTAGATGGGTAATAATGCCTAACATGAGGTTAGAATGAGTTTGTGGTGTAAGATTGCCCGGAACCGCCCGACACATCCAGAAACCGCAAACAACAAGTCTAATGTGAGAGGTTAGCGCATTGAATGCTTGAACCTGAGGTTGGAATGGGTTTGTGGTGTAAGACAGCCCGGAACCTCCCGGCACAATCCAGCTACCGCAAATAAGTCCAATATGAGAGGTTGATGCATTAATAAATAATTAACGCTAAACAAACAAATTAAGTATGGTAGGGTTAAGTCAACATGCAAAACTTAACCAATATGACATGACAAGTGGGTGGGTTAAGTTACTCGACTGGATTAATGACACTTAACCATTATAACATAATTAATGGGTGGGTTAAGTAAACTTGAATTGGTTGATTGATAGCAGTTAACCAATATGGGGTTATACGAATAGACCCTAGGAAAACCCTAGTAGCGGGAACCTTTTCAGCAGTAAACCAATTAGGTATCAACGTGACCCTGAGCTAGGCAAGGTGGGGCACGATTACAGTTCTGATTAAAAGCGGTCAAAATAGCGGTGGGAGGTACGACAGTGCAGGTTCCGACGGATTATGGGCGTGCACGTAATTCCGGCATGGGAAAATTTAGACACTGAGTGCCAAGTCGGTATAAAGCTGTGCACTCTAGAACTGTATTGGGTTGCCACCCTAGGAAATGATACACCGTATAGTGGGACGAGCACGGGTATCTACAAGTAGGGGCCGGGTTGATACAAACACATGCGTGACGTTATGAGTAGGAGCCGATCAATTAAGATAGGTACGGTAGGGACAGGTAAACTGTTAATATGAGGTGGGACCCTCATCACGAGATATATACCTATAAAACTGTCATGTGGGAAATGGGGATCACATATCTTGTTTTGTAACAAATGACATTAGTTGAACACTAGTTAGGTGGTGCAGAGAAATTAGGAATCAGTACGATACCTTATCATGTTCTAGTCTTATCTTTTGCTTATCTCGTTATCCTGCGATGCTTATTATCATGGTTACATCTTGTATCCAGTTTATTCATGTCATTATACCTTTACCTGTTTACATGCTAAAAGTCAATAGACTTACCAGGCTTTATTTCTGAATCTGTTTTTGTTTCACCTTCTTTCTTTCATTTCACCCCTCCCCGCAAGTCCACAGGGAGTGAATACCACTGCTTAGTTCAGATTATTTTCAAGCTCGAAGATTATGATGTATTGCTTTGGACTCTTTGCTTTACTGCTATTGCTGGCTGCTACTTAATTGGGGAATTATGTTATGTTATTTTTTATAATGCTTCTTTTGAGAAACAAGACATATTTGATGTAATGGGTTTTGATGTTTGAAACAACCCTTATGAAAGTTTATCCTGTTATGCTACTATGGAATAAAAGTTCTAATTGTTTTTCGCTGCTTAAATTTGTTAGTTTTATAATTTTATCTGTTCTATACTCTTAGGACCCCCACTAAAGTTAATGCATTCCCTTTGTGAGTGATATTAATGGAGGTGGGGTGTTATAGTGCTACAAAAACCAATCCTTCAGATTAGTAAAAAGATTTGGGTAATTGCTGGAAGGAAGGGCTCTTTAGAGAATTAGGGGTAGGATTAAAAAGAAGAGCTGTTTTGAAGTAGTAAGAGAAGTAGGGGCAGTTTAGGATAATATAGGTAGATCAACAAATATGAAAGATTATGAATCGTTAGGATTGTGTTGTGTAAAACCCAACCCTTCACAATTATAAAAAATAGGGGTAATTGTTGGGAGTAAGGGCTATTTAGAGAATTAGCAGTAGGATTAAAAAGAAGGTTTTTTTTTTTTGAAGTATAAAGATAAGTAGGTGTAGTTTAAGCTTAATAGGGGTAGAACGATAAATATGAAAGATGATGAATCATTTGGATTGGTTGCTGCAAAAACCAACCCTTAATAGTAGGTAAAAAATAGGGGTAATTGTTGGAAGTAAGGGCTGTTTATAGAATTAAGGTTAGGATTAAAAAGAAGGGCTATTTTGAAGTACTAAGAGAAGTAGTGGTAGTTTAAGCATAGTAGGAGTAGTTCGACAAATAAGAAAGATGATGAATCATTTGGATTGGGTGCTGCAAAAACCAACCCTTCACATTAGTTAAAAAATAGGGGTAAATGTTGGAAGGAAGGGATATTTAGAGAGTTAGGGTTAGGATTAAAAAGAATAGCTGTTTTGAAGTATTATGAGAAGTAGTGGTAGTTTAAGCATAGTAGGGGTAGATCGACAAATATGATAGATGATGAATCGTTTGGATTGGGTGCGGCAAAAACCAACCCTTGACAGTAGTTAAAAAATAGCGGTAATTGTTTGAGGCAATGGTTATTTAGAGAATTAGGGGTAGTATTAAATAGAAGGGTTGTTTTGAAGTATTAAGAGAAGTAGCAGTAGTTTAAGCATAGTAGGGGTAGATCGACAAATATGAAAGATTATGAATCATTTGGATTGGGTGCTACAAAAACCAACCCTTCACAGTAGAAAAAAGATAGACGTAATTGTTGGAAATAAGGGCAATTTTGAGAATTAGAGGTAGGATTAAAAAGAAGGACTGTTTTAAAGTATTAAGAGTAGTAGGATTAGTTTACGCATAGCAGAGGTGGATCGACAAATATGAAAGATTATGAATCGTTTGGATTGGTTGCAACAAATAACAACCCTTCGTAGTAGTAAAAAGATAGGTGTAATTGTTGGAAGTAAGGGCTATTTAGAGAATTTGGGGTAGAATTAAAAAGAAGGGTTGTTTTGACGTATTAAGTGAAGTATGGGTAGTTTAAGCATAGTACGGGTAGATCGACAAATATGAAAGATGATGAATCATTTGGATTGGATCGACAAATATGAAAGATGTTGAAACATTTGGATAGGGTGCTGCAAAAACTAACTATTCACAGAAGTTAAAAAATAGGTGTAATTGTTGGAAGTAAGGGGTATTTAGAGAATTAGGGGTAGGAATAAAAAGAATAGCTATTTTGATGTATTAAGAGAAGTAGGGGTAGTTTAAGCATAGTAGGCGTAGATTGACAAATATAAAAGATAATGAATCGTTTGGATTGGGTGCTGCAAAAACCAACCCTTCAAGGTTGTTTAAAAGTAGGTGTAATTGTTGGAAGTAAAGGCTATTTAGAGAATTAGGGGTTGGATTAAAAAGAAGGACTGTTTTGAAGTATTAAGAGAAGTAGGGGCAGTTGAGAGAAGAAGAGGTAGTTTAAGCATGGTAGGGGGTAGATCGACAAATTTGAATGATGATGAATCGTTTGGATTGTGTGCTGCAAAAACGAACCCATCACAATAGTTAAAAAATAGGGTTAATTGTTGGAAGTAAGGGCTATTTAGAGAATTAGGGGTAGGATTAAAAAGAAGTACTGTTTCGAATTATTAAGAGAAGTAGGGGTAGTTTAAGCATAGTAAGGGTAGATCGACAAATATGATAGATGATGTTTCATTTGGATTGGGCGCTGCAAAAACCAACCCTTGACAGAAGTTAAAAAATAGGGGTAATTACTGGATTTAAGGGCTATATAGAGAATTATGGGCAGGATTAAAAAGGACTGTTTTTAATTATTTAGAGAAGTATGGGTAGTTTAAGCATGGTAGGGGTAGATCGACAAATATGAATGTTGATGAATCATTTAGATTGGGTGCTGCAAAATCCAACCCTTCACAGTGGTTAAAAAATAGGGGTAATTGTTGGAAGTAAGGGATATCTAGAGAATTTGGGGTAGGATTTAAAAGAATGCTTGTTTTGAAGTAAAAAGAGAAGTAGGTGCAGTTTAGGCATAGTAGGGGTAGATCGACAAATATGAATGATGATGAATCGTTTGGATTGGGTGCTACAGAAACCAATCCTTCACATAAGTAAAAAAAATAGGGTTAAATTTGGAAGGAAGGGCTATTTCGAGAATTCGGGGTAGGATTAAAAATAAGAACTGTTTTGAAGTATTAAGAGAAGTAGGGGTTGTTTAGGAATAGTAGGGGTAAATCGACAAATATGAAATATGATGAATCATTTGGATTATGTGTTGTAAAACCGAACCCTTCACAGTTATTAAATTATAGGGGTAATTGTTGTAAGTAAGTTCTATTTAAAGAATTAGGGGTAAGATTAAAAAGAAGCGTTGGTTTGAATTATTAAGAGAAGTAGGTGTAATTTAAGCATTATTGGGGTAGATCGACAAATATGAAAGATGATGAATCATTTGGATTGGGTGCTGCAAAAACCAACCCTTCATAGTAGGTAAAAAATAGGGTAATTGTTTGAAGTAATGGCTATTTAGAGAATTGGCGGTAGGGTTAAAAAGAAGGGCTGTTTCAAAGTACTAAGAGAAGTAGGGGTAGTTTAAGCATAGTAGGGGTAGATTGACAAATATGAAAGATGATGAATCATTTGGATTGTGTAACACCCCATAATTTTAAAACGGGACATAAGAGATAATTAAAGAATAATTAATTATTAAATGAAGAATTAAAAGAAATTGGTTACGCCATTGTGTTGGTCTCAGAATTCTGCTAGAGATAGAGTCCGAGTTTGCGTAAAACGGATATCGTATGAAGGAGATATGGACGAATGAAGTTTGAAAACCGGAAACAGACCAGAATGCACTGGCGCACTTGCGCAGTGCGCCAGTACAAAAATGCACCGGCGCACCTGCCAAGTGCGCCCACGCCAAGGTCTGTCCAGCATAGACTTTCGGAGTGTTCTGTGATGACGTGTCTTCTTCTGATTTGTTGGATGACCTGTCTTCGAGCTGTGTGGTTCTTACGATCTCCTAGTTCATCTAAAGGATCAAATTGATCCTACACTTCTATATATGAATCTCTAAACCTAAACCCTAAATCATAACAATTCCTTATGACGCATCTATGCAGCTGAACTCTCAATTCTCTTAGCCGCCTCCTCTAAAAACCTTAATCAATTAGAAGAACTTCAAATCAAAAGTCTACATCAAAGGATAAGCTTAAAAAATTCAAAAATCAGATCCCAGAATACAAGATCTCTTCTTTTTTTGAATGTTCACGTTATTTTCAGATTTAAATACCTAATAGTAATCTTGGCATGTAATAAAATGAATCTAATTTCATGCTTGATGATGAGACAATAATTTTAGATTTATCCCTATCTTTCTATTGAATATATGATTTTACATGCCTAGGAAGTTATTATATCGATTCAATCATGCCTATCTTTATGAACGTCAGATATATAATCCTTTTAGGTTCATGATGTTATTCATATCCGATTTATATGTCTACAAGGTTATTTCTATCAGTTTATTTTAGATCTATCTTTGTTATACCTCAATTCTAATGGATTCGTTATCCTTATAGGTCCGTAATGCTATATTTGACAGATATATCATTATAATGCCTATTTTTATGCCTACTCTCATTTATGTTCCTTCTTTCTTCCCCCTTTATTTTATGAATCTAGATTAATGCAGAATCTATACTGAATCTTGTTATACGTGAGATTGGAATGCGGGGATATTGTGGAATATCTATTTGGTAATAGTGGAACATAATTTGTAACGTGTGATTTGGGGTATAAATTTATTTATTGCGAACTTGGGGTAAATTGAAATATTAAATCTAGATTGGGCGGAAACTGTAAATTGGAATATTAAATCTAGATTGGGCATAACTATTGGTTGGGACGCCAAGCATAATGTATATTGCTATTTTGGGGCATGACTATTATTGCAAATTTGGGAAGATTGGGTGTAACCTATTTTGGGTAATAACTTGTAATTGAATTTGTTGGGCATAACTTGGGGATTGGAACCTAACCAGTTTTGTGAATTTGGAATAATTAGCATATATAATCTAGACTTGGACATGTATAGTAAGTATGTAAATTGGCTATAGATGAACGTGCTTAGCCTGAGGTTAGATTGAGTTGCGTTGTAAGACAGCCCGGAGCCGCCGGGCACATCCGGTGACCGCAACAATATAGATCTAATGTGAGAGGTTAGTGCATTAAGCCCAAAACCCGAGGTTAGAATGAGTTTGCGGTAGAAGTCTGCCTGAAACCACCCGGCACATCTAGCAACCGCAAACAATAGTTCTAATGTGAGAGGTTGAGGCACTAATTAATGAGTTAATGCTAATGAACAAACATGCTAAGAATGGTAGGGTTAAGTTAACACAAGAGGGAAACACTTAACCAATATAACATGATGTGTGATAGGGTTAAGTAAGACAAGAAGACAACACTTAACCAATGTAACATAACAAGTGGTAGGGTTAAGTTAACACAAGAGGACAACACTTAACCAATATAACATGATGTGTGGTAGGGTTAAGTAACGCAAGAGGCCAACACTTAACCAATGTAATATGACAATTGGTAAGGTTAAGTTAACACTTGACAAATGAACGAGTGGGGTTAAGCTAAGGGGAAACACTTAACCAATATAATATGATGAACGAACAGAGTTAAGTTAATAGAAAACACTTAACCAACTACAACATGATGAATGAGAAGGGTCAAGTTAATAAGAGGCACTTAGCCAACATGACATGACGTGTGGATAGGTTATGTTAACTTGAATGTATGGATCACACTTAGCCAATTTGGAGGGTATACGAATAGACCCTAGAAAACCCTAGTAACGGGGACCGATTTCAGCAGTAACCCACATAGATGTATCACAGTACCCGGAACTATGCAGGGTGGGGCACGATTACTGTGCTGATTATAAGTGGTCAAAATTGTGGTAGGGGGTGCAGCAGTGTAGGTTCTGGTGGAGTATGGGCGTGCACGTACTCCGGAGTGGATAAATCATGCACTGGGCATCAGTAGTATACACTGTGCATCTTATATCGTGTCGGGTTGCTATCATAGGGATTGATAAACATTATGGTGGGACCAGCACAGGGTATCTACACACAAGAGATGACCGACTGACACAGACACAAGGAAAATTAATACAATTACGGAGCCGATCGATAGGTTAGTAAGGGTACATCTAACATCTTCATGGCAATTAGGCCGATTGAGGTAATATCCTCATACTATATGTACACCTTAAAGCTACCACAATTGCGGGGTTGGGATCACCTTATTATATAGCATAGGATACTAGTTGGGACACTAGTAGGGGATACAGATCCTTTTTCACAAGATACTAGTTGGGACAATAGTAGGGAATACGAATCGTTCTATAAAATACACTAGTTAGGATGCTAGTTGGTGGTGCAGAGAAAATAGGAAATCAGAGAAAGAACCGAAGTGCATTCAGTGTATCTTACCTTGTTATATCTAACGATCATCATTTGTTGTCTTTCTATGCTTATCACCATGGTTATGTCTGGTATCCAATTTATTCATGTCATGATCCTTTTATCTATTTACATGCTGAAAGTCACTGGACTTACCAGGCTTTATGTCTGACTCTGTTTTGTTTCGCTTTCTTTTCTTCCGTTTCACCCTTCCCCCCAGGTTCATAGGGAGGGAATATTACCACTTAGCTCAGTATTATTTCCAAGCTCGAGGATAGTCAATGTATTGTCTTGGACTCTCTTTCCCACTGCTATGGCTGGCTCATGCTTTATTGGGGAATATCATTGTCATTTTATGCTTCTTTATTTTGTTAAACAACACCGTTGCTTTGTTGTAATGGGTATGGGTGTTTTGGTGTTGTAAAACAATCTTTGTACAAGTTGTTTTACCAAGCTGTTGTTTCTCAGTGAAATAAAGTTTTATATATTTTCCGCTATTTAAAATTTTGTTTGTTTTGTGATTTATCTTTTCTATACACTTATGATGCTCCACTGAAGTTAATGCATTACCTTTGTGAGTGACCTTAACGGGGGTGGGGTGCTACATGTGGTATAAGAGCTGAAGGTTACCAGAACAGATAAAGCATTTTGAAACCCATTTTCAAAAGCATTTTTATAAAGAAGTATTTTCAAAAACATGTTTTAAAGAAGCATTTTTCAAGACAAAGGTATTATTTTTAAAACGCATATTCCCCAAAGCCATCTGCACTACCTTTAAATTCTCTATTTAAATCTCTTCTTCCTTTCTTTTCACCATAGTTTCATAGGCATACGGCACATGTTGAGGGTGAAGTAGTGCCCAACCTCCATCTATAGCCGCAGTAGTTTCACCTACGGCTAGTCTTCTTTCAAGCTTTGTAGGTTGTCATGCGATGGAGGTAGTTTCGAGAAACTTGTCAACAAGCTACACAAGGATAGTAAGGATGAGAACAAGAGAGTTTGGGCTAAGGAGCACAAGAGCAAGGATAAGAAGCTTGTTGATATTGCCTAATTGATGCAGAAGGAGAAAGGTGAAAAAAGAGAGGCCAAAGTGGAAGAATCACAAACAAGGTATTGGAAAATAAGAAGGGTGGAGGAAATAATAGATCCCGTGTTAAGAGGAATTTTCTTTTCTGTGGTTGTTTTTAGTATGGTGAAGCAGGGAATCTTATCAAGGATTGCCTGAAGGACAAGGACAAGGGAAAAGGACATAATCTTCTAGAGGGCAATTGCATGCTCTCACTACTAGTGTACCTAAGAGAGGTAGGAACGTTTCCGTTGAAAGTTTAATCTTTCTTCTCAATCATCCTATTAGAACTTTGTTCGATTCTGGCACTTAACATTCTTTTCTATCTGCTTCCGTAGTTGAGTCTCTGCACTTTAGTACTAGTAGGGTAGAGGATCCCATTGTAGTCTCAAATCCTATTGGGTGTTCGACTCATTTATGTATGATTTGTTATGATTTGGTAAAAACTATACTAAGCATTGAGTTTAGATATAATGCTTACGTTTTTGGTTTCATGGGCTATGGGTTGATTCTAGGGATTGATTGGTTATCCAGTAATGGTGCCATTCTCGATTGTGAAAGGAGGGTGGTTAGAATTTTGACTCGCCTCGGTAATACCCTCAAAATCTCGTGTAACCTTAAGGATTCTTTCATGCTTAGTTACCCAGAATCTCTTGATACATCTATTGATAATTTGCAATCGGTTCAAGTAGTCCATGAGTATCCTGATGTCTTTGATGTAGTGAAGGGTTTACCCCTAAAACGTGAAATAGATTTCCGCATATACTTGGTTGATAACGCCAACCCAGTTGCATTACCCGTACGACACATGGCTCCAAAGGAAAGGAAAGAGCTCAACAAGCAAGTTAAAGAGTTGCTTGAAAAAGGGTTCATAAGGTGGAGTATTTCTGAATGGGGTGCTCTGGTAGTGCTCACTACTAAGGAGAATGGTTCACCTTGCTTATGCGAGGATTTTAGAGAATTAAATAAGCTGACTAAGAAAAATAGGCACCCACTTCCAAGAATAGATGATTTGTTTGACCAGCTTATAGGTGCGTCTGTCTTCTCCCAACTAGATTTCGTTACAGGGTTTCATCGGCTAGGAGTAGCTGAGGACAGTATAGAAAATACTGCTTTTAGGACCCCTGACGGTTTCTTTAAGCGGCTCGTCATTCCTTTCGGTTGGACGAATGCACCCGCTTATTTTGTTGACTTGATGAGTACGGTGTGTAGGGAGTTCCTTAATAATTTTATAGTAGTCTTCGTGGACGATATCCAGATTTTCTCAAAGAACGAGGGAGAACATTCTTTGCATTTAAGAGAAGTCATGGATACACTTCGAGCACATCAAGTTAAGGCGAAGTTCTCCAAATTGTTATTTTTGGAGAGAAGAAGTAAGGTTTCTTGGGATGTGGGGTCCAAAGAAGCGATAGAAGTAGATCCCGCAAAAGTAGTTGCGGTGCAAGACTGAAAGGTCCCAAGGAATGCAACAGAATTAAGAAGCTTTCTTGGACTAGCGGGCTAATATAGGAAGTTCATTAAGGATTTTCCGATGGTATTAGCCCCACTAACTGGATTAATGAAGAAGAATCTAACCTTTTGCTCGGGATATTGAATGTGATGTCGCTTTCCAACGATCCAAGAGGGCTCTTACAACGGCACCAGTTTTTACTTTTACCTTATGGTAGTAAAAGGTTTACGGTATACACGGATGCATCCGGCACGGGACTAGGCGCCAATATGATGTTAGAAGAAAGTGTAAGGTCGTAGCGGATGCCTTAAGAAGAAAAAGGTTGACTTCGAGTCCTCTTTATATGAATAGGAAAAGTACAAAATACATATCAACCCTTGATTTCAAAACCTTTGGTTAAGTTAGTAGTTGGCATCGCTAGGAGTAAGACCTACGCTTTTGAATCAAATAGGGACTTCACAAAGAAAAGAATCTCAGATAATGGACGTAGTGGATAACTTAAGTAGAGAAGAGACCTCTAATCACCTTAATAAATACACTTGGTAACATGGTTAGCATATGTTTATTTTCAATAGATAGTTCTTCTACATAGAATACCCTCTAGTGAATTTTGAAGACCTTTTGAGGAAATGTTAGCATGACACAACAGAAGTTGTAGTCTCGAGTATACTAGAAGGAGAGGAAGTGGAATGAGAGGCGATAGTGTAATGAGTTCCAACTCATATTTTGGAAATAGAAATTAAGAAGCTACGCAATCGTGAAGTTAAGACAGTCAGAGCACAACGGGGGGAAGCTCAAGAAGATTCGACTTAGAAGGATGAAGACTAGATACACGCATCATACCCTTTTTGAGGGTATATCCTTGATTTTTCTTTTTCTACAAAGTTTATTTGCGTGCTAGTCTTTATCTTTTAAGTATATCCTCTCGGTCCTATCCTCGATCCTTAGGTAGAGGCCAATGGATGTAAACATGTGTTTGAGGCATGTTATGTTTGGTGGATGCAAGTGGATGTAAGTGTTTGCTAGTGGTTGCTCGTGGATGCATATACACACACATTAGGCACTAGACTGTCTCCATCACTTTCATATTGCATATACACGAGTGGATTTTTTTTTAAATATATGAATTGAAACTTGATGTGTTATCATATGGATGTAGCATTTGAATGTATGGTTGCGCACTCATATAGAAATGATATGTATCAATAGGGTTCTTTTGCATACATAATGGACGCATGGCACTATCATGAATTGCATTAAGGAGGTCAACTGAATCAGTAGACCGTCTGTTTTTGCATTTGGGTAAGGACATATACACACACTATGCGTTTGTTCATGAAAAACATTAGAAACCTTTTTAAGGACAATGGATGCCTGTGATTGAATGGTTGAGTAGATTGATGTTGGATTGTAGGATATACATTCTTCTTAACTTGGAGATTTCGGGGACGAAATCCTTTAAGTAGGGGGGAATGTAACATCCTGTAATTTTAAAATGGGACATAAGAGATAATTAAAGAATAATTAATTGTTATTTTATTGAAACAAAAATGTGTGATCTTCCGAAGAGAAGAGAGCACACATATATATAATAAAATAAAAGATATATAGTCCGACTGTAGTACATAAGAATACAAGATAAAACCTAACACAGCTCAAGGAATGTAGAGGAACGTAGATAGATGAGCTCCGGATAAACCACCGCCCATCTACTCCAATATCGAATTCCGGCAAGTCCACCACCCGGTAATGAAGTATATCTACTCCAATACATTAACCCATTCTCTCACGTAATGGCAAAAATAATGAAGTACAATAAAAAGACACTCTAATAATAAGCCCAAAAGACTACAAATGAAATGCGAATCTTCAATTCAAACAGCAATCCTCTAAGCTCCACAATAATATCCATCAACCTGAATAACTGAAAAGTGCCAACAACTGCAACCAATCCATCCAGTTATCCATTAAGTTCTACCTCTTAATCAACCACCTGGATTTGCTAAAAACTCAACAAACTATTAGTGATTTATGCCACATATATATATGAAAATATATATGTATGGATATATATATATATTATAGAACAAATATTTATGTGCCTACATATATATATACCATACATATATGTGTAGAAAAAGATAGAAAGAAAATTAATGAATGAAATTGACAATCAATACGAAGTCTATTACGAAAAAATCTGCTGATTCTAATAAATAGATTCAAATTATATCTAACCTTACACAAAAAACACTCAAAGCACAATTTTCCGAATAGCTTGTAATGCGAATTAGACATCCACTCCAAACAAAAATAAACTACCTTAATAACTAAATTATCCGTAGACACTGAATTAGAATGTAAAAATCTCTGATTTCTCTCTAACCAAATGAACCAACATATGATAGTGACTAAAGAATCCATAACATATCTCTTACGAACATTATTAACAAATCTATAAGAATCCCAATAATCAACACAACTGCTGAAAGGATTAGGGCAATTAAAGACAAATATCCTTAAGACCATATTAAGGATAAAATTTGTGATATTACAAGAGAAAAATAAGTGATCAACATCTTCATTCAGAAGATTACAAAAATAACACTTAACATCAAAAATAATATTCTTCTTCTTTAGAAGTTCGACCGTATTAAGCTTCTTATGAGTGATTAACCACATTAAAAATTTTGATTTAGGGGGAGAATTATATTTCCAAATAAACTTAAAAAACCGAGATGAAAATCTCGAAAAATTTAATAAGTTATACATAGAATTAACCAAGTAAACTTGACTTTTATCCAACCCCAATTAATAGAATCACTACACTCGTCAATGTGATATAACGCTAACTTAACCTTAAGTAAAGCTAATTGTCTTAACATTTCCCCTTCTATGATATTATCGAAAGAAAACTCCCATGGGGGAACCAAATCTCTTCTATAAACATCTTTAATCAACGTATTTTTAAAACTACAAATATTATAAAGCTCGCTAAATTCAATTTTAAGTGGTAAACGAGAAATCCACATATCATGCCAAAAGTAAGTAATATTTTCCGAATGAACAATCACCTTATAGCCTAAGTTAAAAAAATCAAAGCACTTTAATACTAATTTCCAAAAGTAAGATAATCTGTTATACCAACTGCCATTAGATCCAACAATATACACTCCTCCTGAATAGTAGAGTTTAGATACAACGACCTTCCACGTTGTCAAATCTTCAGGATCCCTATATCTCCACAACCATTTGGCTAATAAGGAAGAATTAAAATTATATAAATTAATGATCCCCAATCCCCTATTTTTTTGTCCTTACAACATACCTTCCAGTTAACGAAACATTTAAAACTCCAACCAATAGAAACACTGCCCCCACTCCATAGATAATTACGTCTTATTCTGTCAATTTTTTCAACAACCCATAGAGGAAATCTATGTATAGACATCCAATAAGCAGGGATAGCAGATAGCACTGAATTAACGAGAACTAATCTACCTGCTCTAGACAAAAATCTATTGTTACAACTTGATAATCTATTATTAATCTTATCTATTATGACTAACCAATCTTCCTTTTTTAGTTTCGAAGGCCTAATCTTAAAACCCAAGTAATCAAAGGAAATTTCATACTACATTACCAAAATCATTAAGAACCATAACAGAACTCTTGTCAAAATTAATTCTAAGACCAGATAACATATAAAAACAATAAAGAATAAACTTAAGAGCAATATTGTGTTTTGGTAGGTGAGAAGAAAATAATAAAGTATCATCCGCAAATTGAAGTATAGATAGCTCATTGTTAAATTCCTCATTACCCACATTTCCTAACACACCTAATCTCCTAGCGCTCTTAATAATTCTAGAAAAGATATCATCCGCTAAATTAAAGAGAAGAGGTGACAGAGGATCTCCGTGCCTAAGACCCCTTTTAGATTGGATCTTCTTTCCCATAACCCCATTGACAAAAATATTAGAACTACCTGACCTAAGTAAGAGCAAGATCCAGTTTATCCATCTGATACTAAATCCTCTATCAGGACATAATTCACAGATGAAATCCCAATCAATAGAATCAAAAGCCTTCTCAAAATCTAATTTCAAAATAGCACATGAAAAATTATTTTTAACACATAAATTAATGTACTCCTGTACTGCTGCCACTCCATCCACTATTTGTCTACCTTTAATAAAAGCAGTTTGTGAATTGTCTATAAGATCATTCATTTTCAAGCTTAAGCCTATTCGCTAGAACTTTTGAAATAGTCTTAACAGAAACATAATTAGAGAGATAGGTCTAAAATCCTTTAAAAATTTAGCCCCCTCTCTCTTCTTAATAAGGATAACATTTGCAAAATTAAAGCTACCTAAACACAAATCTCCATTATAAAAATCAGTAAATAGTTTAATAACATCAAATTTCAAGACCTCCCAAAACTGCTTGTAAAAAAGAACATAAAAACCATCTGGCCCCGGAGCTTTGTCACTAGGCATATCAAAAATGGCCTTCCAAATCTCCTACTCAGAAAAAGGCTTATCTAAATCTACTAATTTGCCCTTAATATCGTTAGGATAAATGCTCTTCCAATTAACGTTAATTCTTCTCTTAAACCTAGTCCCAAAAATATGCTTATAATAACTAGTGAATGCTTCATTTAAATCGCGTTGAACTGTCAATTCCACATCATTAATAAAAATAGAGTTTATCAAGTTATCCCGCCTCCTCTTATTTGCCACACTATGAAAAAATTTCGTGTTATTATCCCCCTCCTTAATCCATTGAACTCGGGATCTTTGCCTCCACATAGTTTCTTCCTTTTCCAATATCAATTTGAAATCATTTCTAAGATTAAAAAGTCTATCACTCTCAACGAGATTAAGAGTCCTTAACTCATTTAACTTGTCTAAATCTAACAATTCACATAAAATCTTATCTTTTTTAATTCTAACGCTTCCAAAAATATATCATCCACCTCTTAAGAAAAAATCTCAATTTACCAAGTTTTGAAACAAATATCTTCGCTGAATTACCATTGTACTAATTATTTAAACAGAATAAGGAATTCCACTTGACAATGACAAGTTGAATGAAACTAGTGTCCAAAAGCCACATCTTTTCGAATTTAAAATTGTTGCTAATTAAAATATTCAATTCACATGCAAGGATTAGTGGACAATGATCTGAAAATAAAAAAGGTAAACCCTTTACTTTACAGATAGCAAATCTATCATCGACTTTAGTACTTATAAAAAATCTATCTAATAAGGCAAAAGACGGATAATCTCTAGCACTAGACCAAGTGAATGATCTATTGCTAATCGGAATCTCGATCAGATTATTATCTACAATAAAATGATTAAACTCCTCCATATCAGAGAAGTCACCTTCCCGAAGTGATCTCTCCCCTAAAAACCTAGTATCATTGAAATCCCCGCCCACAATCCAAAGATTGGGGGCAAGGTTCCTAAAATCAGAACATTCAACCCACAAATTTATCCTCTCTATCTTTGTATAAGGGCCATATACATTAGTAATACCCAGAATAGAATTATCAGTAAGGGAAGCTAATATAATATGCAGTGAATGTAACTTAGGAAATTCCTATACAAATCTATATTGGTTATCTTTCCAACCAATCATAAGCCCTCCCGCGGTGCCAACTGTCGGTAAACAGACCTAATTACGAAAAATGGATCCACCTAGCCTAGCGTAAAAACTAATATCAGGTCTCTCAATTTTTGTCTCTTGAAGCAATACAATATCAATATTATAGTCTACAAAGAAAGTATGAACCTTAGCACATTTTTTGGGATCATTTAAACCCCTAATATTCCAACTAATAATTCTCATTTACACAAAGAAGAAACTCTCTCTAATTCCCTACTCCTAATGAAATCGGCATCTATCTCAATATCCGAAAATATAAAGGCTGTATCATTGGCGAGCTGAAGCAGTTGACCAGTCGAAAGGATACCCAAAGCATATGGAGAATAACCACTACCATAAATAGAAGTCATACCTGAGTCGAAATCCGAATTGCTACTACTAGCATTCGTATTCTGGGACCTACATCGAGAAGAAGAGGAGCTAGATCTTATCCTGGCACTACGACGAACCAATCCAGAACTAGGAACTACTCTCCTACGCCTTCCACTTCTAGACAATGAAGAGGTAACATCCTTACCCTCAATAAGAAACTCACTAGACTCTAACAATCCTTTGCTTCTCAAGGGACTAGAATCGACTCCAGCGATTAGCACTGATCGAAATAAGTCACCCACCCAACTGGAAATACAATAGCTCGGTCTCAAATATAAGGAGAAAGCTTCATAACCTTTTCCTTCACCAACACAGTACATGGATCCTTGTCCCATGAAATAATGAAGCCACACGAAAGACTGTCCAATAAAAGAGTAAAACAAAATAGGCCGTTATCCACAAAAATCACATCCTCCTTGGTACCTAAACTGAATACTAAACTTCCATTCACTTCTACCACCGCCCTGTTCTGACCTGCCCGCCTATATCCATCTTCATCTTCACTATTAACGCCACCCAAAAACTTTGCACCCTGCGACTCACATGTGCAATCAGCTTTAACATTACAACAAATACCCTCGGCCTTACTTACCTGATTCAACTTCTCTTCCTTTCCACGCGCAAGTCTGGATTTCATCATCACCTTCATGTGAACCACCCTACCACATTTAAACCGAAGTAGTCTAAAACCCTTCCTCGACATATTACCAAACTTCAAATCAGCCAACACTTTAGAACTGACTTTAGAACCCCCTACCTCCTCCATCGTCGAATCCAATCTATCTTCACAATTCACCAACACTTCAAACCTATTCGAGAGCCCAACTTCCTTGGCCACCACCCAATTCATCTCCTCCTCCATACCAGTCACACTAACATGCTCAAAACCATTGACATTGTCCGAATAGCCACACATATCCTCCTCATCCGCCCCTGTCATCACATCCCTGAATTTTCAATTATTAACAAACTTGTCGCCGTTAAAACCACCATTAAAACAAGCCTCGACACAGAGACCCATATATTTCATCACACACGGATCAAGGGACACTGGATCACACAACAAAGGCCAAAATACACCAACCTCATCCATTAATTCTTTTTCAAGAAAAACTCCACTGCCAATGCACGTATCTGAGTTAACGTCCATAGCCTCCACTGACTGAACACTATTTCCCATTTCGTCGTTAATCTGTAAAGCGCTTTCAGACTGAAACTAAAGATCCTCTTCACTATAATCGCAGTTGATGACAGTATTTAGAATATCAAAGTGCTCAAGAATTTTATCTAATAATCGAAGAACAATCCTCATATTATTGGCATTAGAATCAACGTACAACCTCCTTAGCTTAATGAGATTTAGGCTGAAAGAGATGGCATGTTTTTTCCTTGTTAACGGAGTAGGTAGAGGAGGATATACATTCACCAATACAACACGCTTACTCCACAGTATTCCATCCACCAATCCTTCTAGATTCCATACCAAAAACAAAATCAGATAAGCACCTTCGTTCTCACCATCAGGGAAATCTCTTGCATACAAATCCAGTAATTCGATCATTTTCAGATAAATCATCAGACAGTTGAAGTGCAACAGCTCCCTGACCGTTTTACCAGTATACCTCTGTAGACAGGAATATTTACGATGCCCCACTCCACCATAGTTGAAACATCTTAATCCATTACGACAATCCTTTTCTATATGAAAGGAGTCACCACAACGAAAACAAAAACGATCCCCCACATTTTTTCTAAAGCGAACATCATTAGACAAAACAGAGTTCCAATTAGGCATATATGACATCGGTTGCCTTACAACGTCTGTAAAAGAACGATAAAACTTTGAAAAACTCTGCTGTGAATGTCTGACAATAATAGTAGCAGAATTGAATCTCCCTTATTCATTTGAAACCTCACACTGTCTGAAAGTTAAATTCAGTCTACGCGCTTGTAAATTGGTCCTTTTTCTAAGCGAAACCGGAGCCGAATCTTTGTAAATGCCTGAGATACCATGGTAGATTCTTCTTGATTTTCGTCCAAATATAAGAACATCACCAGATTCAAGTATAGTTTTCCTGTCTAGTACCTTGAATGTCTCATCCTTGAACAAAAACTCGGCCGAATCTCCAATAGAAAAAGAAACTACTAAGAGACCACACATAAGGCTTTCATTGCTTTCATCTTTATCCTGATGCAATCCTAGCTTCCCATCAATATTATTGTAGTTGACAATACAGACATTAGGACATAAAGATGGTAAATCATCAGCTTTCCCACCCTTATCTACTAATTCTATATTTGTATACATCATGGCATCACCAACTAACTTTTTGAAATCTGATGGAATTTCAGGAGGGATAGCACCATCAATTATCCGCCTATCTTCATATAGTCTAGAATGTGGATTCCAATTTTTACCCAAACACATCATAGAAAGATTAAACTTTGCACCATTCTCATAACATGGTCTATAGAATCCACCCTCCCCAACTCCTAATTCTTGGCATTTATTAACGATTTGCACCTGATCGTTAAGACTTTAAAAATTCTTTAATAAGATCATACTAGAATTCAGGATAGGATATTGTACTTCTTTGAACTTTGTCTATTTTATCCAAGAAAAGGATCCACTAGCAAATTCCGAACAATTGCCCCTTTAATAGCCCAATTGTCCACAATTAAAGCATCTAATTTGATTTCTACAACTCCTCGCAAAATGATTTCCATACCCGCATCGAAAACATCCCTCAAGACGATTCTGCAACCTCGCTGAATCCAAATCATAACGATCTATTAAGATCATCTTATTCCCATTGAACAAAGTATTTGATTTGCCCAAAAAATATTGAGAAATCAGTGGGATAGATCGAGAATTGTTCATAGAAAAAGGAGAAGAAGTTACAGCCATCGCCGCCATGGATTTCGAATCAAGAATAATTAATTATTAAAAGAAGAATTAGATAAAACAGGTTACGCAATTGTGTCCGTCTCGGAATTTTGCTTGATTTAGAGTCCGAGTTTGAGTAAAGCGGATAACGTATGAAGGAGATATGGACGAACGAAGTTAGAAAACCGGAAACAGGCCAGAATGAACTGGCGCTCCTGTGAAGTGCGCCAGTACAAAAATGCACTGGCGCACCTGCCAAGTGCGCTAAGGCCGAGGTCTGTCCAGCACAGACTTCTGGAGTGTTCTATGATGACGTGTCTTCTTCTGATTTGTTGGATGACCTGTCTTCAAGCTGTGTGGTTCTGATGATCTCCTAGTTCATCTAAAGGCTCAAATTGATCCTACACTTCTATATATACATCTCTAAACCTAAACCCTAATTCATAACAATTCCTTATGACGCATCTATGCTGCTAAACACTCAATTCTCTTAGCCGCCGCCTCTAGAAACCTAAACGAATTAGAAGAACTTCAAATCAAAAGTCTACATCAAAGGATAAGCTTAACAAATTCAGAAATTAGATCCCAGAATACAAGATCTATTCTTTTTCTATAAGTTCGCGTTATTTTCAGATCTAAATACCTAATAGTAATCTTGGCATGTAATAAAATTAATCTAAGTCCATGCTTGATGATGAGACAATCTTTTCAGACTTATCCCTATATTTCTATTGAATCTATGATTTTACATGCCTTGGAAGTTATTATTTCGATTCAATCATGCCTGTCTGTAACAACCCGTATTTCGATAATATGATTAAGACGAGAATAAAGGCAGAATTTAATTTTAAATTCTGAATCAAGTAAAACGGGCTGTGCCATTGCATTCGTCTCGGAAAAATACGCGAAACAGAGTCTGAGTTTTCGAGAATCGGAGTCCGTATGACCAAGTTATGGTCCGACGAAGTTTTCAGAAAATTCAAGTTCAAAAACGAGTTCAAATTTCTAAAATTAGGGCTGGAATGTTAGGCGGGAAAAATTCCCGCCAGGCACCCCAATTCGACAGCCCTGTCGACTTGGGAGTCGACATGCTTGACCCAAGTCGACAGCCCTGTCGACTTGGGGGTCGGTTTATGATGGCCGAGCCATCCTGGCTTGGTGCACCTGCACTGGTGTCTGGTCTTGTTCTGGAAGCTTCTGACGTGGTTTGATGGCTCAGATCTATCCTAGGGTTAATCTAAGGGCCTAAAACTACCCTAATCTCTATAAAAAGACCCTAAGCCTAACCTAAATCCCTAAAATCAAACCTAGCAACTAAGTGCTGCCAAAATCAATCTTGATCATGGCCTCCATCTCCAATTCCTAGAGCCTATGCATTCAAATCGGGTTCAAATCAAAAGGTGCAAGCTTGCTACACCAAATAAAGGCCAAATCAACGTTGCTATGCGGGTTTCATGACGGTTCTTCATCAAAGGAGCCACCTTTCTTCGTCAAAATGATTCATGCTCCTAGTCCTCTTGCCACGCTATGTAAGTTCTAGCTACTTTTGGATCAAAACGGTAGTTCTAATGTTGACATGGGATAAAATGAGATAAAACATAAGTATGCATGTATGTGAACTTAACTTTGCCCCTTTTCTATGATCCATGACCTAGGGCTAAGTTTTAGCAACTTAATCATGTCACTCATGTTATGTTTAGCCTAATTTATCTTGCAAGTTTGGATCTTTATCTATGGAATGTTAGCATGAACCCTTGGGAACCATTTGACTTGTGAAACATGGGCAAAGACTTGACTTTGGGGCTTATGCATGTATATGAACACAAACACCCTTATGTATCATGCATGTTTGTGGCCAAATCCCTTTATGATACTATGCATGTTTGTGGCCAAACTCCCTTGTGATAGTATACATGTTTGTGGCCAAATTACCTTATGACACTATGCATGTTCATGGCCAATCCCTTTATGATGCTATGCATGTGGAAGCCAATCCCTCTTTGGCATCATGCATGTTTTGAGGCCAATATGTGACATAGTATCCTTACTATGTTGACTCGCTTTTGCTTGCGTTGGAAAACACGATTTTGGGGTAGTTAAATAAACATGACGCAAAATCTTGACTTGAATATGACATGAAAACTTGACTTGAGGTTACATGTGAACACGACATGTAAGTTGAACCAAAATGGGGGCATGACACGTAGGGTAAACTTGGGACTTGAAATTAGACACGTATGGGTTGTAAGTGTAATATAACACTAGACCAAACATGAAAGTGGCCAACTCGAGGTTGGGTTGAGTTTGTAGCATAAATCTACCCGGACCCGCCCGGCTTAACTAGTGGCTACAAACAATTGGATCCAATGTGAGAAGTTGGTCATGTCGCGCTTAAGAGCCGAGGTTAGACTAGGTTGTAGTGTAAATCTACCTGGACCCGCCCGGCTTAACTAGTAACCACAACAAGGTCTAATGTGAGAGGTTGAGAGTGCATTAATTAAATTAATGCCACATGATAAGGTTAAGTAAATTTGACTAATGACACTTAATCGACATGACACGAACGGGTAGGTTAAGTGGGACCGGGCTTGATTTCTTAATGACACTTAACCATACAAGATGATTAGGGGATGGGGTTAAGTAATTTACACTTAACTAACCCGACTTGGTAATTAGATGGGGTTAAGTAATTAAGACTTAACTAATCTAAATATTGTAATTAGATGGGGTTAAGTAATTGATACTTAACTAATCTAACCACGGAAATTAGATGTGGTTAAGTAATCCACACTTAACTAATCTAAACACGGTAATTCGATGGGGTTAAGTTAAACACTTAACCAATTTAAACTTGGTAATTCAATGAGGTTAAGTAACCAATACTTAACCAAATTAACGTGATAATCTAATGGGGTTAAGCAACTTATACTTAACCAATTATACATGATGATTTGATGAGGTTAAGTGACCCACACTTAATCAATCTAATATGCGGACCTGATAAGGTTAAGTCACAAGAACTTTTTTTTATAATATACTTAACCATTGTAGTACGATTAGAGGATGGGGTTAAGCCAACCTATACTTAACCAATCCGACTCGATAATTTGATGGGATTAAGACAATCTATGCTTAATCAATCTAAAAAGATAATCCGATAGGACTAAGGTAAACTAGTACTTGACCAATTTGACTCGATAGGGTTAAGTCATGAGCCTCTGGGTACACTTAACCAACTTGTAGGGCTAAATCTTGAACTTAAATACTTAGCCAATCTTGACGTGATTCGTGGGTGGGTTAAGTCATGGACTTGAATGATAACACTTAACCCAATAGACAAACCCTAGTAGAGGAACTAGATAGAAAATCGTGGTTAATCAAGGATAACAGGAAAAGAGGCTAAGTGGTAAACCTTAGTTAAGGAGAACTAAGTAATAATTCTTAGCCAAGGACATAGGACCAGTTCATAAATAGATGAGTAACCTGATACGGTAGGTCATCGCTTAGAATAAGAGGTGGAGCAATATCTGACTTAAATAAAGGCTCCAACGAACTGGGTAACGAAGCGGAAGCTTCAGGGGACGTGAGGATACTCTTGGTATCCCTCTGTGAAGTTGCAGATGATCCGCCTGGGCTCACAAGAGGTTAAGGTCTACGGTAGAAGAACCAACAGTATGCCTTGGTTGCTGTGCGAGCAACATAAAGACTGGGGTGGATTAACGTGGAGTCGGCGATACTTGGTTTTTGCCCTGGATAGCACATCGTCGACTACCTACCATCTTTAGTCAAGCGTGTACGAACGGAAAGGCAGAGAACCCCCAACAGACCATGTTCTTGCTATCGAGTCATGGGTGAGGTGGGCCCGTAGGAAAGTGGGCTATAGTGGGGCTGGGATGTGGTTCTCATACATGGTTTTTCTTGGATGCCTTTCAGTAGTTGAGGGAGGGGTCACGTGGGACCATAGCCACGGGTACAAAAACAGACCTTGATATCTGCATCAGCAGACGACTTAAAGCTCCCAACCGAGTTCCGTATTTCTTGGTTTTCCCTGGCACGGAACTCGGATGGCACGTTGAGGAACATGTGCGTCTAGACATGGAAAACGATTCACGATACATACGTGGGATGTAGGGCGCGGTTGACGGGTGGCATAATTCCTAGTGGTCCTAGGTGGCCAAGACCCAAACCGAGACACAGAAACGTTCATTAGGTAGCATAATCCCTAGTGGGCCTAGGTGGCATAAATCCTAAGTGAATGCGCGATAGTTCATGGTAAGGAAACATAACTAGATCAAGGGTTGCAGTCCAAAACAACTTCAACGATAAAACATTTACATGGCAAAGGACTGAACGTACACATGGAAAGAAACATACGACTTGGGGAAACCTACATATGCTATATATTAGGTTGACACGGACCATTACATGACAGTGGGCAAGGGACATTCATAGTTAACACATGACGCGGGTTGGGATACTAGTACGAGAGGTGTAGAGCAAATATACATGTTAGAACCAGGAGTAATATACATAATAGATACCGTGGGATGTTAGACAGGGTAGATACCTTGGGATAACATACTTAATAGAAACCTGACGATGTGATACCTTGATTTATCATGACACCGTAGTTTATCATGATATTTTAGTTTACCTTGCTACAGTAGTTCATCCTGTTACCCCGGTTTAGTTTATCCATCTTGTAGTCATCCTTATGTTTACTTTCAGTTTATGCATGTCATGTTACCTTTACCTGTTTTATACTGGAAGTAGGTAGGACTTACCAGTCTTTATGACTGACCCCGTTTTCTTTCGCCTCTTTGTCTTCCGTTTCCCCCCCAGGTTACAGGGAGGAAATACGGTTGTTTAGTTCGGACTTCTTCTGCTTGAAGGTCATCATGGATGGCTTGGACTTTTCTTGGCTATGGCTACTCTACTGTTTTACTTGGGGAATAATTTATGAAAATGTCTTTATGCTTCTTTACTATCGCAAGACAGGTTTTGATGTACTCTGATGTAAAGGGCTTTAGACCTTATTTATTCGTGTTATGAAAGTTTGATTTTACTTCCGCTATTTAATATGTTCTGTCTTGTAATATTTCTGTGCATGTTTACCAATAATACTCCTCTAAAGCTAGTGCATTCCCTTGTGAGTGACCCTAGAGGAGGTGGGGTGTTACATTTGGTATCAGAGAAGAAGGTTACCAGACTGGGCAAAAGTTTTTAAAACCTTCTGAAAACTATTTGAAAAACCGTTTACAAAGAAGCATTTTTCAAGAAAAGTTTGTTTTAAAAAGGCTATTCCCCAAAAGCCATTAGCACCATCCTTTGATTCCTTGATTGAATCTCGTTTCCTTTCTTTCCTCCATCCGTGGTCACAGTAGTTCTAACTGTGACTAATCTTTGTCTAGCCACGTAGGTGTTTCCCGTACGATGGAGGTGGTTCTCGAGAGACCCATTGCCGTGTTACGAGAAAGGGTAATAAGAGTAAGGGTAAAGGATACCAGCTTAAGGATAAACAACTGTTGTTATGGCTTAGTCCATCAAGGAAGACAAGGACAAGACCAGCGGAGAGGGAAATAGTACGCTCCCATTTCTAGGGTACCTAAAATAAATGGTACCGTTTCTGTTAGAGGTTCAGCCTTCCTTTTCTATCATCCCGTCCAGACTTTGTTTTGATCATCGTATCATTTAAGTCTGCCTGGATAATGAGTCTCTACACCTCAGTACTAGCATAGAAGAGGATCCCATTTTGTCCCAAATCCTGTTAGAGGATCGATCCATTTATTCATGACTTGTTTGGATTTGAGAGTGCCCATGTTTTTTGAACTATGGATGGATTCTAGGGGTAAAGTGGTTATCCAGTAAGGGATGCCATTCTCGGTTTTGGAAAGAGGGCAGTTAGACTCTCCACTCATCTTGGTGATACCCTCGAAGTCTCGTGTAACCTTTTTGGGTTCTGTCATGGTTAGTTACCTAGAATCCCGGGATGCAGTTGTTGGTAATCCGTTCGAATAGAATTCGCCGCTAAGGCGGATGGTTCGTTTCGATTATGCATGAGTTATGGGAATCACCCTAGAAAGAACTCTTGGCAACATGGATTAGCATCGGAAAACGAGATCCAGAATTCACTAGTGAATTTTGGAGAGCTTGCATGAGTACGTAGACATGTTTGAGCCGAGCATACTAGGGGAAGAATAAGTGAAAGTGAAACGAGAGGCGACAGTGAAATGAGTTACACTCACACCTGGGAAATAGGAATCAAGGAGCTACGAAATCATGAAGTCAAAGGCGGTCAAGGCCTAATGGAATTAAGCTCATGGAAATGCGGCTTGGACGCACGCACCACGTCTCTTTTTAAGAGTATATATTTGGTCCTTAGTTCACCTGTAAAGCTTACTTGCATGCTATCGCTTGGTGGATATCCTCTCGGTCATGTTCTGTTACAAACCCGTAAGTAGTTTGTCTTGTTATCTTCTCGATCTTATCTTAGGAGCCTTAGGTAGAACGCTATGGATGTAAACATGTATTTGAGACATGTTATGATTGATATGGTTGCAAATGGTTGCAAGTGGTTGCTCGTGGATGCGCGAATACACGTTAGATACTAGATTGACGCGATCACGTTTCATGTTGCATATGCACGAGCATTTATACTTCTTTATTGATGAAATTGAATGTGTTGTCATGTGGATGTTGCATATGAATGAATGTTTTGCACGCATATAGTACTTATATGACTAGGACTATTTGCATACATGTTGGATTCATGGCACTTGACATATCTTGCATTAGAAAGATCATTCAGGCCTGATCATTAGCATTAGCTAAGGAGCATATATACACACGTTTTGCATATATTCATACAGCATTAGAAATCATCTAAGGACAATGGTCGCTTGTGGATGATGTTTTCAGTAGATGGATGATGGATGGTAGGATATGTTCTTCCTAACTTGGAGATTTCGGGGACGAAATCCTAAAAGGTGGGGAGAATGTTACAACCCGTATTTCGATAATATGATTAAGACGAGAATCAAGGCAGAATTTAATTTTAAATTCTGAATCAAGTAAAACGGGCTATGCCATTGCGTTCGTCTCGGAAAAATACGCGAAATAGAGTCTGAGTTTTCGAGAATCGGAGTCCATATGACCAAGTTATGGTCCGACGAAGTTTTCAGAAAATTCAAGTCCAAAAACGAGTTCAAATTTTGAAAATTAGGGCTGGAAAGATAGGCGGGAAAATTCCCGCCAGGCACCCCAAGTCGACAGCCCTGTCGACTTGGGAGTCGACATGCTTGACCCAAGTCGACAGCCCTGTCGACTTGGGGGTCGGTTTATGATGGCCGAGCCATCCTGGCTTGGTGCACCTGCACTGGTCTCTGGTCTTGTTCTGGAAGCTTCTGACGTGGTTTGATGGCTCAGATCTATCCTAGGGTTAATCTAAGGGCCTAAAACTACCCTAATCTCTATAAAAAGACCCTAAGCCTAACCTAAATCCCTAAAAATCAAACCTAGCAACTAAGTGCTGCCAAAATCAATCTTGATCATGGCCTCCATCTCCAATTCCTAGAGCCTATGCATTCAAATCGGGTTCAAATCAAAAGGTGCAAGCTTGCTACACCAAATCAAGGCCAAATCAACGTTGCTATGCGGGTTTCATGACGGTTCTTCATCAAAGGAGCCACCTTTCTTCGTCAAAATGATTCATGCTCCTAGTCCTCTTGCCACGCTATGTAAGTTCTAGCTACTTTTGGATCAAAACGGTAGTTCTAATGGTGACATGGGATAAAATGAGATAAAACATAAGTATGCATGTATGTGAACTTAACTTTGCCCCTTTTCTATGATCCATGACCTAGGGCTAAGTTTTAGCAACTTAATCATGTCACTCATGTTATGTTTAGCCTAGTTTATCTTGCAAGTTCGGATCTTTATCTATGGAATGTTAGCATGAACCCTTGGGAACCATTTGACTTGTGAAACATGGGCAAAGACTTGACTTTGGGGCTTATGCATGTATATGAACACAAACCCCCTTATGTATCATGCATGTTTGTGGCCAAATCCCTTTGTGATACTATGCATGTTTGTGGCCAAACTCCCTTGTGATAGTATACATGTTTGTGGCCAAATTACCTTATGACACTATGCATGTTCATGGCCAATCCCTTTATGATGCTATGCATGTGGAAGCCAATCCCTCTTTGGCATCATGCATGTTTTGAGGCCAATATGTGACATAGTATCCTTACTATGTTGACTCGCTTTTGCTTGCGTTGGAAAACACGATTTTGGGGTAGTTAAATAAACATGAACATGACGCAAAATCTTGACTTGAAGATGACATGAAAACTTGACTTGAGGTTACATGTGAACACGACATGTAAGTTGAACCAAAATGGGGGCATGACACTTGGGGTAAACTTGGGACTTGAAATTAGACACGTATGGGTTGTAAGTGTAATATAACACTAGACCAAACATGAAAGTGGCCAACTCAAGGTTGGGTTAAGTTTGTAGCATAAATCTACCCGGACCCGCCCGGCTTAACTAGTGGCTCCAAACAATAGGATCCAATGTGAGAAGTTGGTCATGTCGCGCTTAAGACCCGAGGTTAGACTAGGTTGTGGTGTAAATCTACCCGGACCCGCCCGGCTTAACTAGTAACCACAACAAGGTCTAATGTGAGAGGTTGAGAGTGCATTAATTAAATTAATGCCACATGATAAGGTTAAGTAAACTTGACTAATGACACTTAACCGACATGACACGAATGGGTAGGTTAAGTGGGAACGGGCTTGATTTCTTAATGACACTTAACCATACAAGATGATTAGGGGATGGGGTTAAGTAATTTACACTTAACTAATCCGACTTGGTAATTAGATGGGGTTAAGTAATTAAGACTTAACTAATCTAAACATGGTAATTAGATGGGGTTAAGTAATTGATACTTAACTAATCTAACCACGGAAATTAGAAGGGGTTAAGTAATCCACACTTAACTAATCTAAACACGGTAATTCGATGGGGTTAAGTTAAACACTTAACCAATTTAAACTTGGTAATTCAATGAGGTTAAGTAACCAATACTTAACCAAATTAACGTGATAATCTAATGGGGTTAAGAAACTTATACTTAACCAATTATACATGATGATTTGATGAGGTTAAGTGACCCACACTTAACCAATCTAATACGCGGACCTGATAAGGTTAAGTCACAAGACCTTTTTTTATAATATACTTAACCATTGTAGTACGATTAGAGGATGGGGTTAAGCCAACCTATACTTAACCAATCCGACTAGATAATTTGATGGGATTAAGACAATCTATGCTTAATCAATCTAACTAGATAATCCGATAGGATTAAGGTAAACTAGTACTTGACCAATTTGACTCGATAGGGTTAAGTCATGAGCCTCTGGGTAAAGTTAACCAACTTGTAGGGCTAAATCTTGAACTTAAATACTTAGCCAATTTTAACGTGATTCGTGGGTGGGTTAAGTCATGGACTTGAATGATAACACTTAACCCAATAGACAAACCCTAGTAGAGGAACTAGATAGAAAATCGTGGTTAATCAAGGATAACAGGTAAAGAGGCTAAGTGGTAAACCTTAGTTAAGGAGAACTAAGTAATAATTCTTAGCCAAGGACATAGGACCAGTTCATAAATAGATGAGTAACCTGATACGGTAGGTCATCGCTTAGAATACGAGGTGGAGCAATATCTGACTTAGATAAAGGCTCCAACGAACTGGGTAACGAAGCGGAAGCTTCAGGGGACGTGAGGATACTCTTGGTATCCCTCTGTGAGGTTGCAGATGATCCGCCTAGGCTCACAAGAGGTTAAGGTCTGCGGTAGAAGAACCAAGAGTATGCCTTGGTTGCCGTGCGAGCAACCTAAAGACTGGGGTGGATTAGCGTGGAGTCGGCGATACTTGGTTTTTGCCCTGGATAGCACATCGTCGACTACCTACCATCTTTAGTCAAGTGTGTACGAACGGAAAGGCAGAGAACCCCCAACAGACCATGTTCTTGCTATCGAGTCATGGGTGAGGTGGCCCCGTAGGAAAGTGGGCTATATTGGGGCCGGGATGTGGTTCTCATACATGGTTTTGCTTGGATGCCTTTCAGTAGTTGAGGGAGGGGTCACGTGGGACCATAGCCACGGGTACAAAAACAGACCTTGATATCTGCATCAGTAGACGACTTAAAGCTCCCGACCGAGTTCCGTATTTCTTGGTTTGCCCTGGCACGAAACTCGGATGGCACATTGAGGAACATGTGCGTCTAGACATGGAAAACGATTCACGATACATACGTGGGATGTAGGGCGCGGTTGACGGGTGGCATAATTCCTAGTGGTCCTAGGTGGCCAAGACCCAAACCGAGACACGGAAACGTTCATTAGGTAGCATAATCCCTAGTGGGCCTAGGTGGCATAAATCCTAAGTGAACGCGCGATAGTTCATGGTAAGGAAACATAACTAGATCAAGGGTTGCAGTCCAAAACAACTTCAAGGATAAAACGTTTACATGTTAAAGGACTGAACGTATACATAGAAAGAAACATACGATTTGGGAAAACCTACATATGCTATATATTAGGTTGACACGGACCATTACATGACAGTGGGCAAGGGACATTCATAGTTAACACATGACGCGGGTTGGGATACTAGTACGAGAGGTGCAGAGCAAATAAACATGTTAGAACCAGGAGTAATATACATAATAGATACCGTGGGATGTTAGACAGGGTAGATACCTTGGGATAATATACTTAATAGAAACCTGACGATGTGATACCTTGATTTCTCATGACACCGTAGTTTATCATGATATTTTAGTTTACCTTGCTACAGTAGTTCAGCCTGTTACCCCGGTTTAGTTTATCCATCTTGTAGTCATCCTTATGTTTACTTTCAGTTTATGCATGTCATGTTACCTTTACCTGTTTTATACTGGAAGTAGGTAGGACTTACCAGTCTTTATGACTGACCCCGTTTTCTTTCGCCTCTTTGTCTTCCGTTTCCCCCCAGGTTACAGGGAGGAAATACGGTTGTTTAGTTCGGACTTCTTCTGCTTGAAGGTCATCATGGATGGCTTGGACTTTTCTTGGCTATGGCTACTTTACTGTTTTACTTGGGGAATAATTTATGAAAATGTCTTTATGCTTCTTTACTATCGCAAGACAGGTTTTGATGTACTCTGATGTAAAAGGCTTTAGACCTTATTTATTCGTGTTATGAAAGTTTGATTTTACTTCCGCTATTTAATATGTTCTGTCTTGTAATATTTCTGTGCATGTTTACCAATAAAACTCCTCTAAAGCTAGTGCATTCCCTTGTGAGTGACCCTAGCGGAGGTGGGGTGTTACATTTGGTATCAGAGAAGAAGGTTACCAGACTGGGCAAAAGTTTTTAAAACCTTCTGAAAACTATTTGAAAAACCGTTTACAAAGAAGCATTTTTCAAGAAAAGTTTGTTTTAAAAAGGCTATTCCCCAAAAGCCATTAGCACCATCCTTTGATTCCTTGATTGAATCTCGTTTCCTTTCTTTCCTCCATCCGTGGTCACAGTAGTTCTAACTGTGACTAATCTTTGCCTAGCCACGTAGGTGTTTCCCGTACGATGGAGGTGGTTCTCGAGAGACCCATTGCCGTGTTACAAGAAAGGATAATAAGAGTAAGGGTAAAGGATACCAGCTTAAGGATAAACAACTGTTGTTATGGCTTAGTCCATCAAGGAAGACAAGGACAAGACCAGCGGAGAGGGAAATAGTACGCTCCCATTTCTAGGGTACCTAAAATAAATGGTACCGTTTCTGTTAGAGGTTCAGCCTTCCTTTTCTATCATCCCGTCCAGACTTTGTTTTGATCATCATATCATTTAAGTCTGCCTGGATAATGAGTCTCTACACCTCAGTACTAGCATAGAAGAGGATCCCATTTTGTCCCAAATCCTGTTAGAGGATCGGTCCATTTATTCATGACTTGTTTGGATTTGAGAGTGCCCATGTTTTTTGAACTATGGATGGATTCTAGGGGTAAAGTGGTTATCCAGTAAGGGATGCCATTCTCGGTTTTGGAAAGAGGGCAGTTAGACTCTCGACTCATCTTGGTGATACCCTCGAAGTCTCGTGTAACCTTTTTGGGTTCTGTCATGGTTAGTTACCTAGAATCCCGGGATGCAGTTGTTGGTAATCCGTTCGAATAGAATTCGCCGCTAAGGCGGATGGTTCGTTTCGATTATGCATGAGTTATGGGAATCACCCTAGAAAGAACTCTTGGCAACATGGATTAGCATCGGAAAACGAGATCCAGAATTCACTAGTGAATTTTGGAGAGCTTGCATGAGTACGCAAACATGTTTGAGCCGAGCATACTAGGGGAAGAATAAGTGAAAGTGAAACGAGAGGCGACAGTGAAATGAGTTCCACTCACACCTGGGAAATAGGAATCAAGGAGCTACGAAATCATGAAGTCAAAGGCGGTCAAGGCCTAATGGAATTAAGCTCATGGAAATGCGGCTTGGACGCACGCACCACGTCTCTTTTTAAGAGTATATCTTTTGTCCTTAGTTCACCTGTAAAGCTTACTTGCATGCTATCGCTTGGTGGATATCCTCTCGGTCATGTTCTGTTACAAACCCGTAAGGAGTTTGTCTTGTTATCTTCTCGATCTTATCTTAGGAGCCTTAGGTAGAACGCTATGGATGTAAACATGTATTTGAGACATGTTATGATTGATATGGTTGCAAATGGTTGCAAGTGGTTGCTCGTGGATGCGCGAATACACGTTAGATACTAGATTGACGCGATCACGTTTCATGTTGCATATGCACGAGCATTTATACTTCTTTATTGATGAAATTGAATGTGTTGTCATGTGGATGTTGCATATGAATGAATGTTTGTGCACGCATATAGTACTTATATGACTAGGACTATTTGCATACATGTTGGATTCGTGGAACTTAACATATCTTGCATTAGAAAGATCATTCAGGCCTGATCATTAGCATTAGCTAAGGAGCATATACACACACGTTTTGCATATATTCATACAGCATTAGAAATCATCTAAGGACAATGGTCGCTTGTGGATGATGTTTTGAGTAGATGGATGATGGATGGTAGGATATGTTCTTCCTAACTTGGAGATTTCGGGGACGAAATCCTAAAAGGTGGGGAGAATGTAACAACCCGTATTTCGATAATATGATTAAGACGAGAATCAAGGCAGAATTTAATTTTAAATTCTGAATCAAGTAAAACGGGCTATGCTATTGCGTTCGTCTCGGAAAAATACGCGAAATAGAGTCTGAGTTTTCGAGAATCGGAGTCCGTATGACCAAGTTATGGTCCGACGAAGTTTTCAGAAAATTCAAGTTCAAAAACGAGTTCAAATTTCGAAAATTAGGGCTGGAAAGTTAGGCGGGAAAAATTCCCGCCAGGCACCCCAAGTCGACAACCCTGTCGACTTGGGAGTCGACGTGCTTGACCCAAGTCGACAGCCCTGTCGACTTGGGGGTCGGTTTATGATGGCCGAGCCATCTTGGCTTGGTGCACCTGCATTGGTCTCTGGTCTTGTTCTGGAAGCTTCTGACGTGGTTTGATGGCTCAGATCTATCCTAGGGTTAATCTAAGGGCCTAAAACTACCCTAATCTCTATAAAAAGACCCTAAGCCTAACCTAAATCCATAAAAATCAAACCTAGCAACTAAGTGCTGCCAAAATCAATCTTGATCATAGCCTCCATCTCCAATTCCTAGAGCCTATGCATTCAAATCGGGTTCAAATCAAAAGGTGCAAGCTTGCTACACCAAATCAAGGCCAAATCAACGTTGCTATGCGGGTTTCATGACGGTTATTCATCAAAGGAGCCACCTTTCTTTGTCAAAATGATTCATGCTCCTAGTCCTCTTGCCACGCTATGTAAGTTCTAGCTACTTTTGGATCAAAACGGTAGTTCTAATGTTGACATGGGATAAAATGAGATAAAACATAAGTATGCATGTATGTGAACTTAACTTTGCCCCTTTTCCATGATCCATGACCTAGGGCTAAGTTTTAGCAACTTAATCATGTCACTCATGTTATGTTTAGCCTAGTTTATCTTGCAAGTTTGGATCTTTATCTATGGAATGTTAGCATGAACCCTTGGGAACCATTTGACTTGTGAAACATGGGCAAAGACTTGACTTTGGGGCTTATGCATGTATATGAACACAAACCCCCTTATGTATCATGCATGTTTGTGGCCAAATCCCTTTGTGGTACTATGCATGTCTGTGGCCAAACTCCCTTGTGATAGTATACATGTTTGTGGCCAAATTACCTTATGACACTATGCATGTTCATGGCCAATCCCTTTATGATGCTATGCATGTGTAAGCCAATCCCTCTTTGGCATCATGCATGTTTTGAGGCCAATATGTGACATAGTATCCTAACTATGTTGACTCGCTTTTGCTTGCGTTGGAAAATACGATTTTGGGGTAGTTAAATAAACATGAACATGACGCAAAATCTTGACTTGAATATGACATGAAAACTTGACTTGAGGTTACATGTGAACACGACATGTAAGTTGAACCAAAATGGGGGAATGACACGTGGGGTAAACTTGGGACTTGAAATTAGACACGTATGGGTTGTAAGTGTAATATAACACTAGACAAAACATGAAAGTGGCCAACTCGAGGTTGGGTTGAGCTTGTAGCATAAATCTACCCGGACCCGCCCGGCTTAACTAGTGGCTACAAACAATAGGATCTAATGTGAGAAGTTGGTCATGTCGCGCTTAAGACCCGAGGTTAGACTAGGTTGTGGTGTAAATCTACCCGGACCTGCCCGGCTTAACTAGTAACCACAACAAGGTCTAATGTGAGAGGTTGAGAGTGCATTAATTAAATTAATGCCACATGATAAGGTTAAGTAAATTTGACTAATGACACGTAACCGACATGACACGAATGGGTAGGTTAAGTGGGACCGGGCTTGATTTCTTAATGACACTTAACCATACAAGATGATTAGGGGATGGGGTTAAGTAATTTACACTTAACTAATCCGACTTGGTAATTAGATGGGGTTAAGTAATTAAGACTTAACTAATCTAAACATGGTAATTAGATGGGGTTAAGTAATTGATACTTAACTAATCTAACCACGGAAATTAGATGTGGTTAAGTAATCCACACTTAACTAATCTAAACACGGTAATTCGATGGGGTTAAGTTAAACACTTAACCAATTTAAACTTGGTAATTCAATGAGGTTAAGTAACCAATACTTAACCAAATTAACGTGATAATCTAATGGGGTTAAGCAACTTATACTTAACCAATTATACATGATGATTTGATGAGGTTAAGTGACCCACAATTAACCAATCTAATACGCGGACCTGATAAGGTTAAGTCACAAGACCTTTTTTTTATAATATACTTAACCATTGTAGTACGATTAGAGGATTGGGTTAAGCCAACCTATACTTAACCAATCCGACTCGATAATTTGATGGGATTAAGACAATCTATGCTTAATCAATCTAACAAGATAATCCGATAGAATTAAGGTAAACTAGTACTTGACCAATTTGACTCGATAGGGTTAAGTCATGAGCCTCTGGGTACACTTAACCAACTTGTAGGGTAAATCTTGAACTTAAATACTTAGCCAATCTTGACGTGATTCGTGGGTGGGTTAAGTCATGGACTTGAATGATAACACTTAACCCAATAGACAAACCCTAGTAGAGGAACTAGATAGAAAATCGTGGTTAATTAAGGATAACAGGAAAAGAGGCTAAGTGGTAAACCTTAGTTAAGGAGAACTAAGTAATAATTCTTAGCCAAGGACATAGGACCAGTTCATAAACAGATGAGTAACCTGATACGGTAGATCATCGCTTAGAATACGAGGTGGAGCAATACCTGACTTAGATAAAGGCTCCAACGAACTGGGTAACGAAGCTGAAGCTTCAGGGGACGTGCGGATACTCTTGGTATCCCTCTTTGAGGTTGCAAATGATCCGCCTGGGCTCACAAGAGGTTAAGGTCTGCAGTAGAAGAACCAAGAGTATGCCTTGGTTGCTGTGCGAGCAACCTAAAGACTGGGGTGGATTAGCGTGGAGTCGGCGATACTTGGTTTTTACCCTGGATAGCACGTCGTCGACAACCTACCATCTTTAGTCAAGCGTGTACGAACGGAAAGGCAGAGAATCCCCAACAGACCATGTTCTTGCTATCGAGTCATGGGTGAGGTGGGCCCGTAGGAAAGTGGGCTATAGTGGGGCCGGGATGTGGTTCTCATACATGGTTTTTCTTGGATGCCTTTCAGTAGTTGAGGGAGGGGTCACGTGGGACCATAGCCACGGGTACAAAAATAGACCTTGAAATCTGCATCAGCAGACGACTTAAAGCTCCCGACCGAGTTCCGTATTTCTTGGTTTGCCCTGGCACGGAACTCGGATGGCACATTGGGGAACATGTGGGTCTAGACATGGAAAACGATTCTTGATACATACGTGGGATGTAGGGCGCGGTTGACGGGTGGCATAATTCCTAGTGGTCCTCGGTGGCCAAGACCCAAACCGAGACACGGAAACGTTCATTAGGTAGCATAATCCCTAGTGGGCCTAGGTGGCATAAATCCTAAGTGAACGCGCGATAGTTCATGGTAAGAAACATAACTAGATCAAGGGTTGCAGTCCAAAACAACTTCAAGGATAAAACGTTTACATGGCAAAGGACTGAACGTATACATGGAAAGAAACATACGAGTTGGGAAAACCTACATATGCTATATATTAGGTTGACACGGACCATTACATGACAGTGGGCAAGGGACATTCATAGTTAACACATGACGCGGGTTGGGATACTAGTACGAGAGGTGCAGAGCAAATATACATGTTAGAACCAGGAGTAATATACATAATAGATACCGTGGGATGTTAGACAGGGTAGATACCTTGGGATAATATACTTAATAGAAACCTGACGATGTGATACCTTGATTTATCATGAAACCGTAGTTTATCATGATATTTTAGTTTACCTTGCTACAGTAGTTCAGCCTGTTACCCCGGTTTAGTTTATCCATCTTGTAGTCATCCTTATGTTTACTTTCAGTTTATGCATGTCATGTTACCTTTACCTGTTTTATACTGGAAGTAGGTAGGACTTACCAGTCTTTATGACTGACCCCGTTTTCTTTCGCCTCTTTGTCTTCCGTTTCCCCCCAGGTTACAGGGAGGAAATACGGTTGTTTAATTCGGACTTCTTCTGCTTGAAGGTCATCATGGATGGCTTGGACTTTTCTTGGCTATGGCTACTTTACTGTTTTACTTGGGGAATAATTTATGAAAATGTCTTTATGCTTCTTTACGATCGCAAGACAGGTTTTGATGTACTCTGATGTAAAAGGCTTTAGACCTTATTTATTCATGTTATGAAAGTTTGATTTTACTTCCGCTATTTAATATGTTCTGTCTTGTAATATTTCTGTGCATGTTTACCAATAATACTCCTCTAAAGCTAGTGCATTCCCTTGTGAGTGACCCTAGCGGAGGTGGGGTGTTACTCTATCTTTGTTGAATGTCGGATATATAATCCTTTTAGGTTCATGATGTTATCCATATCCGATGTATATGTCTACAAGATTATTTCTATCAGTTTATTTCAGATCTGTCTTTATTATACCTCAATTCTAACGGTTCTGTACTCCTCTTAGGTTCATAATGTTATATTTGACAAATATATCATTATAATGCTTTTTTTATGCCTACTCTCATTTATGTTCCTTCTTTCTTCTCCATTTATTTTAAGAATCTAGATTGAATCTTAATATAGGTGCGATTAGAATGCAGGGATATTATGGAATAATCTATTTGGTAATAGTGGAACATAATTTGTAACGTGTGATTTGGGATGTAAATGTTACTCTTGCGAACTTGAGGTAAATTGAATTATTAAATCTTGATTGGGCGGAAACTGTAAATTAGAATATTAAATCTAGATTGGGCATAACTATTGGTTGGGATGCCAAGCATAATATATGTTGCGATTTTGGGGCATGACTATTATTGCAAATATAAAATCTAGACTTGGACTTGCATAGTAAATGTGTAAATTGGCTAAAGATGAACGTGCCTAACCCGAGGTTAGATTGAGTTGCGGTGTAAGACTTTCCGGAACCGCCCGGCACATCCGGCGACCGCAACAATATAGATCTAATGTGAGAGTTTAGCGCATTAAGCCCAAAACCCGAGGTTGGAATGAGTTTGCGGTAGAAGTCTACCCGGAACTGCCCGACACATCCAGCAATCGTAAACAACAGTTCTAATGTGAGAGGTTGAGGCGTTAAAGAATGAATTAATGCTAATGAACGGACATGCAAAGAATGGTAGGGTTAAGTTAATACAAGAGGGCAATACTTAACCAATATAACATGATGTGTGATAGGGTTAAGTAATACAAGAAGGAAACACTTAACCAATGTAACATGACAAGTGGTAGGGTTAAGTTAACACTAGAGGACAACACTTAACCAATATAACATGATATGTGGTAGGGTTAAGTAACACTAGAGGGTAACACTTAACCAATGTAACATGACAAGTGGTAAGGGTTAAGTTAACACTTAACCAATGAACGAGTGGAGTTAAGTTAATGGGAAACACTTTACCAATATAACATGATGAACGAATGGGGTCAAGCTAAGGGAAACACTTATTTAATATAATTTGATGAATGAACAGGGTTAAGTTAATAGAAAACACTTAACCATACAACATGATGAATAAGAAGGGTTAAGTTAATAAGAGATACTTAGCCAACATGACATGACGTGTGGATAGGTTAAGTTAACTTGAATGTATGGATTACACTTAGCCAATTTGGGGGGTATACGAATAGACCCTAGAAAACCCTAGTAACGGGGACCCATTTCAGCAGTAACCCACATAGATGTATCACGGTACCCTGAACTAGGCAGGGTGGGGCACGATCACCGAGCTGATTAGAAGCGGCCAAAATAGCAGCAGGGGGTGCAGTAGTGTAGGTTCCAGCAAAGTATGGGCGTGCACTTACTCCGGAGTGGATAAAGCAGGCACAGGGCATTAGTAGTATACACTGTGCATCTTGAATCGTGTCGGGTTGCTATCATAGGTATTGATACACCTTATTGTGGGACCAGCAAAGGGTATCTACACGCAAGAGAGGGCCGACTAACAGATACAAGGTAAATTAATACAATTAGGGAATCGATCAGTAGGGTAGTAAGGGTAAATCTAACATCTTCATGGCAATTAGGCTGATTGAGGTAAGATTCGCATACTAGATGTACGCCTGAAGGCTACCACAATTGCGGGGTTGGGATCACCTTATTATATAACATAGGAAACAAGTTGGGACACTAGAAGGGGATACAGATCCATTTTCATAGTATACTAGTTGGGACACTAGTAAGGAATACAAATCGTTCTATAAAAGATACTAGTTAGGATGCTAGTTGGGTGGTGTAGAGAAAATTGGAAATCAGAGAAAGAACTGAAGCGCATTCAAGGTATCTTACCTTGTCATTTCTAATTATCATCATCTTTTGTCGTGCTATGCTTATCATCATGGTTATGTCTGGTATCCAGTTTATTCATGTCATGATGCTTTTATCTATTTACATGTTGAAAGTCACTGGACTTATCAGGCCTTATGTTTGACTCTATTTTGTTTCTCTTTCTTTTCTTCCGTTCCCCCCCCCCAACCAGGTTCATAGGAAGGGAATATTACCAATTAGTTCAATTTTCGTTCAATACTCGAGGATAGTCGATGTATTGTCTTGGAATCTCTTTTCCACTGCTATGGCTGGCTTATACTTTATTGGGGAATATCATTGTCATTTTATGCTTCTTTATTTTGTTAAACAAGACAAATGCTTTGTTGTAATGGGTAAGGGTGTTTTGGTGTTGGAAAACAATGTTTGTACAAGCTGTTTTAACAAGCTACTGTTTTATCAATAATGTTAGCCAACTTTGTGAACTAAGCAACACAAAGCCGAGATGTCAAGCGTTGAAGAACACTTCTTCTTAAAAACCATCGTATCGGATCGGAGGGCTACTACCAAATCGGATCGGAGGGCTACTACCAAATCAGATTGGAGTGCTACTACCAGATCGGGACGGAACAGAGCAAAATGGACAAGTGCTCAAGTTCTGCACAAGTCGGACCGGATCAGATGCCCTGATCCGAACCCGTTCTACTCGCCCCTCCGAACCGAACACAGTATACCATGTTGCTTCACCCCACGATCTCCTGGATATTCGGGGTAGTTACATCCATTTCCTACCCATATTGACCACTAACCTGGTGTGCTGTCAATACTGAAATCCATCTGAGCCCGAGAGAGATGGGATAAGAGCCACGTGGCTCCGATCCGAATCGGATTCTGAGTGAATTTCCACCTATAAATACCCCATCAAGAGGCATTTGAAATGATCTTTTGGAGCAATCATACAGTTCAAACATCAAAGAGAACCGAATTCTAGCATTCCAAATAATCCAAAATCATCATTCAAAGTATATGTTGAGATAGTTAAGTGAATGTGTATGAAAAGTTAGTGAAATTGAGTGAATATCTCATTGTATTTACATCTACATCATCAAGGAAAGCGATTATAAAGTGGACGTAGGCTTTTCAACGCCGAACCACTATAAATCTTGTGTCTCCGTTTTATTTTTGATCTTATTTTATTTCGAATTTAGTCAATTTGGGTGTTAGAACCACTTTTTGGTCTAACATTTTGGTGCTTTCACTGAGAAACATTTGAATTCTCTGTTTTTCTGGATTATCGTTCTTCTTTTTGGACCGTTGAGTTCAAAGATTAATCCTCAAGTTTCGACGCTTTTGAATACTTGTTCGTTGATTGTTGAAAAACTATGGCCAAAGGAAAAGGTATGGAAGTTCAAACCAGTCGAGGGAACGGAGTTGGTGAAGATCAGCAAAACCTGGTTGTGACAAGGTCTCGTGGGCAGAGTTCGGGAGTGGATCGGACAGGTTCAGGAAATCCGAACCGACCTCAATGAGAGAGCTCCGATTCAATCCGAGTGGGAGAATTTTGAAGAAGTGCACTCCCCTAACCCGAACCGATCCGATCAGGTTGCTTAGCTCCGATCCGATCAGGTTGCTCAGCTCCGATCCGATTCTTCACTAGGTTATGCTGGGACCTCTACTCGAGCTCCTCCAAATGCTCCGATTCCAGCCACCAGGATCAACGACCAGATCAATCCATCTGCGCTTGTTACCCAAGGAGATTTTTCGCGCCTTCTTGACATGCTTGAGAGCACTAGGGAGGCTATGAAAATCCACGAGCACACCAATCTTATGATGCAAGAGAATATGAGAAACATGAGCAGGGAAATTGGCGAACTCCGCAGACAAAGAACTCCATCGCCGGCTCATCACACTGCAATGGATCAGTCTTCTTCTTCTGAGGAAGAACGGCCCCGTGAAAGAAGGTCGCTCGAACGACCTCAGAATTTGGAGCAAATAACTTTCGGATCTTTGGGGTCCCGCGAGGACGTTTCTCGGGTACTAGGACCCAATGATCCGAGCTTGAGAGAACCTATGCTATTACAAATGTGGGGATCCCATGTGTTGCCTAGAGACCCTAACCTTACCAATCCCACTCAGGGACAAATGCTCCAGCCCCTTCCTCCCTAGATCGACCGGGAACGTAGGGAACAAAGCAGAGCAGAAGCGGCTAGAAGAAGGAGGGTGTCCCCTGATCTGGAGCCCAGAGGAAACCCGAACATCAGAGCCAGGGAGCCTGAACGGCCCTTGAACAATGCTGACGTATGGGCTATGGTACGTCAGATCATGACTGAGAGTCGAAACTACACCAATGAAGATTATAGCATTGAGCGAAGCCATACTCCCTTTACTGATGACGTCCTTGACTTTCAGTTCCCCCGACGTTTTAACCTGCCGCAGATGGACAGGTACAATGGGAGAACCGACCCGGGACACTATTTGATGCGATACGCATGGCTTATGAATGCTGCCACTGCCCCTGACGCGGTGAAGTGTAAGGCTTTCCCGATTTACTTAAAAGACGTGGCATTACTATGGTTTAACCTACTTCCTCCTCGATCGATATCGAATTTCAAGGAATTAAGTGAACGTTTTATGAATCAATTCCGACTTCACGCCCGAAAGTCTAAGAATGTTATTGAATTATCGAGAATTAAGAAAGCGCCGGGTGAGTCTCTGAAGTCATATCTTGACCATTTCAACTTAGCTGTAACAGAAGTCAGTGACCCGCACAAGCCCACCATCTTGATGGCCTTAACGGAAGGAGTTGATCCTGATTCCGAGTTTGAAGATTATCTTTCTGGAAGCCACCTCCCACAAGAGAGTTATTTTATGAAAAGGCCAATATTCAGTTAAGACGAGAGGAAGCAAGGGCAAACAAAAAGAGGAAGTCCGGAGTGACTTCAAAAGAAACTGTTCAGAGTAATGTTGCCATGAAGCAGTTTGGGGAAAGTTCTGGGAAAGTCGAAGTGAATGTGGGAAACAAGAATGGAAACAATAATAATGGAAACGGGGGCAACAGCAACCGTAATGCGAATGGTAATAGGAGAAATAGGAACCGAGGAAGTAATTCTCACAAGTGACCCCGGTTCCAGACCTTTGAGAATTATTAACCACTGAATGTCACTCTAGAGAACATTTATTTGGATACATACAATGTTTTGCAATACAAAAGACCGCCGCCTCAAGATTCAACAGAGAAAGAAATAGCAACTGGAAATTTTTGTTTATTTCAAGGAACTCATGGGCATTCAACGAATGAATGTCGACACTTGAGAGATGCAGTTGAGAAGCTGCTGCACGAAGGAAAATTGGATGAGTATAAGGCCGCCCCAAGAGACAGGGGGTAAGGAGAACAGACCCCAAACCAGAATCAGTCTGCTCCCAAGCCTACAGCGCAGCAGAAAGGCAAGGGAATTGTTATTAACACCATAGTAGGTGGACTCCACCCAGCTATCCACAGTTTTAGAGCAATGGACCAATACGTTAATGCAGTTAAGCACGTAGATGTGGAAGAGTGCGACGATTTGGAAGATATCGCCCCTGTGAAACAGCAGAAGACAATGTTTGATGATGTGTTGTTCCGTAGCAGAGACGATACCGGAATCTAGTCACCTACCGAAGATATGTTGGTCATTACCACTACCATTGGACCGGCACTGATTCATAAGGTGCTAGTGGACAATGGAAACTCTGTTAATATTTTGTTTAAGAAGTCATTTGATCAGATGAAACTTGAGCCTGGAGATTTGAATCCATGTAAAGGTTGGATCCGAGGCTTCAACGGGGCATTGACAACTCCAATGGGGTATATAGAATTGCCCGTAACATTGGGGCAAGGGGAACGTCGAAGAGTACGAATGCTTCAGTTCATAGTGCTGGACATAGATTCGCCCTACAACGCATTTTTGGGCAGGCCTGCCCTTGCAGATTTCAGGGATTGTATCACCCCATGGTGTTTGTTTCTTAAGTTCCCAACTGAAGCCAGAACAGGAGTAATGAGAGCAGATCAAGTCTCCCGACGGGCTTGTTATATTGTCGAGTTAAAGATGCTGATGAAGGGACTCAACATCGAGATTAAGGTACCTCACCTCCTCCGAAGGAGGGTTCAGCGTAGCAATTAGAGGGATCAGCCCCGAAGGAGTTGCCCAAGGGAATGCCTGAAGACTTGGATCCCAGAGAAGATGAGGAACCAGAGGCTAGAAATGCAACTCCTAACGAAGCGACGGTGGATATACCCATTGACGAAGTTGATCCCGCAAAAGTTTTGAAAATTGGATCCCAGTTGGATCCACACCGAGCTAAAGAACTGACTGACTTCCTGAAGCCAAACTTGGATGTGTTTTCCTGGACCCACGCCGACATGTGTGGGATATCGCCATCCATCATGAGTCATTCACTGAGTATAAACCCAAAACACCCGCCTGTAAAGCAAAAGAGACATGTGCTGGGCCTAGAGAGGTCGGCAGCTCTGAAATAGTAAGTGGAGAAGCTGAAAGAGAACGGATTTATTAGAGATTCAACATATCTTGATTGGATATCGAATTCTGTTTTGGTAAAGAAGTCAAACGGAAAGTGGCGAACATGCATTGATTTTCAGACTTGAACAAAGCTTGCCCGAAAGATAGCTTCCAACTCCACAGAATTGACCAGCTAGTAGATTCGGCAGTGGGACATGCACTTCTTTCTTTCATGGACGCATATTCCGGGTACAACTAGATTCCCATGCATGTGCCAGATCAGGAGCACACAAGCTTCATTACAAATTTGGGGTTGTATTGCTATGTGGTCATGCCGTTCGGATTGAAAAACGCTGGAGCTACCTGTAACAACCCAATTTCGACAGACAGAATTTTTCAAATTCAAACCATCGAGACCCGAGTTGGGTGCTCTGTTATCCTGCAGAAAAAGACAGAGAAAAAGAAATATGTTAGAACTCGTAAAGCATCTCACAGCGGAAGGAATTAAAATATAATATATTCAAAAATAGCTATACCTTATATATCATACTGTCTAACCAGTATCCATAGTTATACCATCTCCGCCTTGAACCTAACCTGGAAGTATCTAATAAGGAGGGGGTCAGAACAGAAGTTCTGTGTGAGTGGACTTATAATAAACTTCTATGTAATACTACATATACCGTTAAGTTATATTTTCTTGCTTATTAGGTTATTCGCGATATTAGCTCTCTAGGCTATACTCATGTCTCACTAGTAGGTTAACCTAATACAATGTATATGTAGATACCCCCAACTCGTCTAAACCTTTTCCATGTATATATACATCCCCTTGACGTATGACGTACGGGCTTCATCATGTAAATATATACTACTTTAGTGTAGTGCTACGATTCTTGAAATCGTTTGGACTGCCGCTCTCGTTCTTGCTAGATTCCGTGTATCATCTATATCTAATCTAAGGTATACTATCGAGCACTTCTTAGATTCAACCAGGGTTTACGCTACCCATGGTCATTGGGGTTTATGCTACCTATTGAACGCTTCTCGGATTTAGGGTTTACGCGACCTAGTTCCAACTAGGGATTATGCTACCTATCGAACGATGCCCCATAGTCTACAACACACTACCCAGAGTGATAAGTGTTCCTAGACTTGACGTCCCAATCGTATCGTAAACGTGCTAGATATCTAGTTGCACATGTCCTCTATATGTGCGGCCCGAGTCCCGTGGCAGGGCTAATCAAGAAACACGGAACTCGGTCGGGAGCTTTAAGTTATCTGCCGATGCAGATGCTAAGGTCTGTTTTTCCAGTGGTTATGGTCCCACCTGACCCCTCCCTCAACTAATGAAAGGCACACCTTTAAAAATTAGAACTATACGCAGGCCCCCCTATGCCCCACAAACCTATTGGCCAACCTCACCCATAACTTGATAGCAAGTATATGGTCTTTTGGAGTTCTCCGCCTTTCCGTTTTACGTATCTCGACTGACTCAAGATGGTAGGTAGACGACGAGTCGCTATCACAGGGCCACTTGTCTCGCCGAATCACGCTGGTCCATCCTAGTCCTTAGGCTGCCCTATATTGCAACCAAGGCATACTCTTGGTTCTTCTAATGCAGACCTTAACCTCTGTGAGCCCAGGCGGATCATCTGCATTCTCACAGAGGGATACCAAGAGTACCCTCACGTCCCCTTGAAGCTGCGTGCTTCATAACCCAAGACGTTGAGCCTTTTTCATGATCAGATGGACGTTCTCTCCTTCTCGTGTTCTACTTGAGTTTCTTGACTAAGGTTTAGTACTTAGTTCTCTTAACTAAGGTTTACCACTTAGTTTCCTGAATCGTTCGTTATCTTAACTAAGGTTTACTACTTAGCCCTCTTAACTAAGGTTTACTACTTAGTTCTCTTTCTCGTTACTTAGTTATCTTAACTAAGGTTTATTACTTGGTTCTCTTTACCAGCGTTTGATACTTAGTTTCTGTTAGTTAGTTCTCTTTTCAACTAAGGTTCGTTACTTAGTTCCTTTTTAACTAAGGTTTTTCAACGAATTCAAACATGACTTAAGTTTTCTTTATCAAACGATAGCGTACAGGTGTTTTCCCACATTTTCAACTTAGATTAACTTATTTCATAGTATAAGTCGTCCCATCCTTCAGGTGTTGTATTATATCTTAAGTCATAATCTTCCCTTGTCCCTAGGACAAGTTTTACATATTTAATTCAAGTTTATAATAGGTAGTTATCATTCCCCCATTACTGTGTCGTTAATTTTAGGTTTGACTTAACCCTTCCTTTTACTTAACCCGCTACTTAAACTTTATCCAATTCAATTAATTTGTAATGCCATAACGGGTCCGCTTTGGTTAAGCATTATGTACATATGTCTTAAATGTTGCCCATGTCCCACTTAACCTCTTTTATTATTGTATTCATGTCTTACACATGCTGTACTACGGTTAAGTCCATCTTATTCATGTTTTACTTTATGTATCTTACTATAGTTAAGTCCACATTTACATGTTTTACATTTCTTGTCTTACTATGGTTATGTCCATATTTATATGTCCTATTTTACATGTCACCCACTTAACCCTCTAATCGTACCCATGTCACCCACATGTCTTATTATTGTTAATATTATTTAATTCATTCATTATGACGAACGGTGCATGACCTCCCACATTAGACCAAACACTTTGTGGCTGCTGGATTCGCCGGGCGGTTCCGGGCAGTCTTACACCACAAAGAGGGTCTTACCTCATGTCACCAACCGTTACGCCTACAATTCATGCCTTTGACCTCTCACATTAGACGTTCAATTGTGGCAGCTGGATTTGTCGGGCGGTTCCGGGCAGTCTTACACCACAATTGCGCCTAACCTCGTGTCAAAGGTTCATTAACATCGTATTTCATCCGAACCCCAATTTTCATGTTATGTGCTTCCGATTCAACATATAGTCATGTTTGCAATTTTGCCTATTCCAACTTGTCACTAATTACGTATTAATTAGCCTTAATTACAAATTTCCAATTATAGGCAATTTCATCAATTCCATGTAATTCCTACCCAAATATGCCAATTTCATATATATATATATATATATATATTCCAATTATCCAAAATATCCAATAATACTCACTTTCATAAATTACATGCCTTTCATACCAATTTATTCATATTAAATTATACCAACACCATAGTCAATTAGAATTATTCCCAATTTGCATAAATTTAATATTGCAATATAATTATGTCCATATTCCAAATCATACACAAATCCTTCCAATCCATGTTATGCCCAAACATGTAAATTTCCAATGTCCAATTATACCTAATTTCATATAATCCATATCCAATGACAATTGTGTCAAACTTACTTAAATCCAACATTATAGATTACATTCCTCGACTGTATAAAATAGATTATGCCCAATATATGAGATAACAATTGTTATGCCATAAACCCCAAAATTACGAATTATGTTCTTTGTTCGCATAAAATAAGTTATACACCAATATTTTCATATTTCCACCGTACGTATACATAATATGATTTCGTCTAGGTTCGAGATAACCTAGATCTCAAAAATAAAAAGGGGCAAGAGAATAAAGGAACAATTAATTTAACATAAATTTTTGCATTGAATTTATAACTGGGGAAATGATGAATGATAGTAATACTATTATACAAAATTTTATCATAATTCCACTCACAATGATTTTTGTGCTTTAATCCGTAGATCTTGGATTGATTTTCCTCCTTTTTGTGTTGCATAGCTTGAATTTCAGATCTGGATTCCTTTGTATTCTTGCGCAATACTTGTATCTTCCCTTTATTTTGTTCGTAGTAATAGAATTCCTCAATCTAATTCTTTTTAAATTTAAGAATAGTTTTGTGAGTAGAGAGGAGAGAAGAATAGATCAGAGATTTAGTGAGGAAGAAGAAGAATATGAGTTAGAGTAGAGCCATGGTGTTGCCGTGAACTTTAGTGAAGATTACAATAGGCCTAGGGGTGTTTATATAGCTGCTCAAGACCTTATCGTACATGCAGCGCTGAGTAAGCATTGAACCTAGTTAAGAAAATAGTCCAGCTTCGCAGATGAATCTAGCCAAATCTTATCGAACATACTTTGCTAAGTCAGCATTGGGTCCCACAACCCTGTTTTGGCGCTGAAATTTGAATTTCGAATGTTTGAATTGTTTTGGCGTAGAAATTTGATTTTCGAACTTTTGAATTTCTGGAATTTATTTAACTATTTTATTCACATGAAATATTCTTATATGTATATAATTCCTTTAACGACCATTTTACGTGTATATATATACGCACAACTTTCATTTTATTTTCAAAATTCAAACGATGCTGCACCGTTATTTAATTTTTGCCATATTTCATTTACTATAGCCTTATCTTAAATTTTATCTTTCGTATACATATATTTCTGCATATATATATATATATATATATATATATATATATTCTCATGTATATACATATATTTTCTTTATTTCCTTATATGTATGTTCTTATCCTTTCAAATTTTGAATTTGTATATGTACATATATTTGCATGTTCAGTTGGCCCTCTTTAAAACAGTGATAAAAATTATGCTGCCGCCGGGGTTCGAACCCCCGACCTCCATGTTACAAATCCAATGCCTTAACCAACCGAGCTACAAATTCTTTTGTTAATAAGTCTTAGAACAATGATACTTATTGTTCTCTCCTTACTTCTCTTTTTATGTTAGTTACAATATTTAAAATAAACCAATGCATGAATCTTTTACTTTTATTTTTCTTTTAATGTTAATGCATTATATTTGCAAATCAGTGCATGCAACCAATCCTTTCTTTCTTTCATATATTAATTAATTTTCATTATACATCACCATATTAATCCTATCTATGGATATATATACATTTTTAATAACATTAAAAATACGGGGTGTGACACTACCTACCAACGTTTGGTGAATAGGACGTTTTATAACCAAATAGGGAAGACCATGGAAATTTATGTGGATTATATGCTTGTCAAATCGAAATAGTCCTCCAGCCATACACGAGACTTGGCAGAGATGTTTGTTATCCTATGAAAGCATCGGATGAAGTTAAATCCTTTGAAATGCTCGTTCGTAGTGGCATCTGGAAAGTTTCTAGGTTTCATCGTGAGCTCTCGAGGGATTGAAATCAATCCCAGCCAAATAGCAGCGATAAGAGACATTGAAGAACCGAGGAGAATCAAAAATGTCCACAGTCTCGCAGGGGAAGTAGCTGCGTTGAGTAGATTTATCTACAAAGCAACGGACAAATGCATCCCATTTTTTGACTTGATAAAAAGGGGAAATAAAAATTTCGAATGGACTCGGGACTGTGTTGAGGCCTTTTAAAATTTATTGGACTTACTAGAGAAGCGACCAATTTTGTCAAAGCCAGTGGATCATGAAGAGTTATTTGTTTACCTAGCGGTTTCGGCTCACGCTGTTAGCACCGCCTTGGTCAGAGAAGAAGACAAAGTGCAAAGGCCGGTATATTATGTAAGCAAGAAATTGGCAGCTGCAGAACGCAACTACCCAAGGATTGAGAAGCTTACAGCCTCCTGATCGCCTCCCGAAAACTTCTCCACTATTTAGAAGCTCACCCAATAACCATATACACTGACCAGCCTCTGAGGCAGGTGTTGCAAAGACCCGAAGCATCGGGACGTTTGATCAAATGGAATATTGAACTAAGTCAGTTTGATTTAAATTTTCAGCCATGGAGATCGATCAGGGGGCATGCTCCGGCTGACTTTATAGTGGAGTTCACAATTCCAAAGGAGGAAATGATCAATGACAAGGTGGTCAAATCAGAGGAGGAGATAAAATTAGATCCATGGAAGCTGTACACAGACTGAGCCAAGAACGACCGAAGGTCCGGAGCTAGAGTCGTCTTAGTACTCCTGAGGGACGATCGTTATATTATGCTCTACGATTAGAATTTTCAGCGACTAATAATGACTCTGAATATGAAGCCCTGATTGTCGGGCTGAAACTTGCTCAGGAACTCAGAATAAAGGCATTGGATATATTCTACGACTCCAAAATAGTCGTCTGTCAAGTGCGGTATGAGTTGTGGCTTGGGGACCTCGACTAATCGCCTATGTCGGGAGAGTGGAGGAGCTGTTGAGAAACTTGGAACGGTATAACATAACGCCTATCCCAAGAGCCGAAAACCAGAAGGCAGACAGGCAAGCAAAGCTAGCTAGTTCCGACAATCTGGAGGAAACTGAAATGATTCCAATTGAAACGTTGGAATTACCAAGCTTTGAGTCGATGGAAATTGAAATAGCTTTCGAAGCAGAATCGGAGAAGGAGTCGTTGAAAAAGTCGGTGTGTACGACTTATGCAGGATCTATAATATGGCTATGCGGAATATGATAACAAACTTTAAATGCAGTAAAGTAAAGTAAAGTAGAGTAACGACACCAGGATTTTTATACTGGTTCGGACCTCCAGTCCTACGTCCAGTCCCGAAGCTTCTCTTCGGCTTTTCATTAAACAACACCCTCGCTTCACCCGGAGGAACAGGTTCACAACTACTTGATTTATGGGCTACAAGTTTACCCACTTGATTTCACGGGCTACAAGCTTACCCACTTGATTTCACGGGCCACAAGCTTACCCACTTGATTTCACGGGCCACAAGCTTACCCACACAGGACAATTACAAGAGTTTGACTTCTGACTGTGTTCTTCTTTCAACACTGATTAGCCAACGATTGAGTACACCCTTCCTATAATCTTATCCTCAAATGAAATTTGATGTTTAGAAAGATTAGGAAGTATAATATCGAATTGAATCACAAGTGTATGAAATATGCTTGGAGATTCAACCGATAAAATGAATGCTTTTTGAGTGCTTTTTGAACGAGAAGAATATTGCAAGATAGATCAGAAAATAGAGAGAAATTTCGGTCATTTGAATGATTGCAAACTCATGTATTTATAAAAATCGAGAGGTTGCAATTGTTGATGAAAAGTTGCATCTAAAATAAGTGATTATTCATGAAGAGAAATGGATGCAACTCTTAAAGGAAGAAGATGACTTTTCATGAAAATTCAAAAAGCTGTTGACCTATAGAATTTTATAGGTCGACATGTTTTTAGCCGTTGTAATTCAAAAACCTGCTGACCTATAAAAAAGTATAGGCGACCTCTTTTTGACCGTTATATTTTGAAAACCTGTTGACCTATAAAAAGGTGTAGGTCGACATGTTTTTGATGATATGCATAAAAGAGGTTTTATAAGTGATTTTTGAAAGTCAAAAAGAAGTATGATTATTTGAGGATAGATTTTAACATTTATGACTCTAAATAATCTACTTCTAACCTATGAAGGCATCTCGTCTTCTTTTTGTCGATGTAGAAGCTTCTTCTTGTCATAAATCAAAATAATCCGTGAAGCTTTGACTCAACATTCTCCCCCTTTTTGATTGATGACAATGTGGCTTAAAATAGCTATCTCTCCTTGTATATATGTTCCCCCTTTATACAAGCTCTCCCTGAATCATTTATATAATCTGCATAACAATCGTTAGTAATATTTCTCCCCCTTTGTCATCGACAAAAAGGGTATATAGTATTGCAAAAATGATAGTAACAACAATGTTACTATAAGGTTTTCTCCCTCTGGATACAAGCTCCCCCTGAATTTCTGCAACATTTGTTATAATATAAATAATCTTACCTTTTGATTCCTGCATTAACAAATGTTAGCATACATATACTTTTACCATATCAAGCATATAATTTTTAAATAGTATATGTAATCGGTCGACAGTGAGGAAAGGTCGGTCGACAGATTAATTTTCTGTCTGAAATGAAAAAAACATTATAATCATTGATCGGTCGACAGGGAGAACTAGGGCGGTCGATAGAAAAATGTTCTGGATGATATTCGAAAACAATTTTGAATTGAACCGGTCGACAGGAAATAAAGGGGCGGTCGACCGTTAAAAGTTATGTTTGAAAAGGAATGTAAATTTTTAAATGTAGCGGTCGACAGGTGTATATTGGCATGTCGACAGGTCAAAGTTCTGGAAGATTTTCGAATGTATTTTCTAGCCCAACCGGTCGACAAGACTTAATTGAGCGGTTGACCGTTTAAAGTTCTGGTCGGAATTGTAGTTACTAGTTTGCCTTGACCGGTCGACAGGAGCATTATTGGGCGGTCGACAGCTTAACTTTCTGATTGAAAATTAAATATCAAAAAAGCCTTGACCGGTCGACAGCTTAGTATCTGGCAGTCGACAGGTTCTGAACACTTTTGCATTTTCTGGCTTCTCTTGAACATTTTCACACTCTTCGGGAGATCATGTGCAATTTGATAAACTGAAATTTGTATTCAAAGATATTTGGAGATATCGAAATTTTCTTCTTTTTGTTGTGGTGTACCTGCAAAGAATATGATGTATATACATTTGGTACCCACTTGCTTTGTTTGGGTCCATGGGTTAGATGGAAGGTAACCAAACCCAAGAGGGTTTAAAGGAACCTTTAACGATAAAATTTTTGTTATTAACTACCGAATCAAAATAATCATCGATATATTTTTCTCTGTTTTTCCAACTTACAGGAACCCAAATACTTAAGTAATCTCTATTGATGTTCCTTTTCGTACTTCTAGATCTATTATATAGATCTCTAGTCATAGAAGTATTCGAATTTCTATAATAATTGGGTCTTGGATGTGTATTAGTACTAGCAGTGATATTCTTATTGTACATGAAAGCATATCTAGTACTATTTCTAAGATTAATATTATTTCCAAAGTCGCTATTGACATTTTTCTTTTGAGATTTCACAACAGGTTTTGGTTTGGAAGATGAACTAAGATTTTTCTTAGCTTTGTTCTTTTGCATTATTTTCTTCTTTCCATAACCAAGATGCTTCTTAATTTCTTGGTTTTTATATCCCAAACCTTTCTTATTTGAAGTAGATTGTGAATTCTCAATGACCTTTGTCAAATTTTCTCGACCTTTGTTGAAGTTAGAAACATTTTGAGTAATATTCTCTAACTTATTTTGTAAACTAACTTTTTCTAGGTCCATAATTTTGTTCGTTGCTTTAAGTTCATGATTTTCAGTAGTGAGAATATCATTTTTCTCTTTTTGAACTTCAATTTCTTGAGTCAAAAGAGATAGTTGAGAATTAGAATTAGAAAATGATTCTTGAGCCTTTTCAAGTTCCTCTTCTAATATTTGCTTCTCATCTTTTGACATATCTCGTTCTAATTCTGATCTATTCAACATTATCTTGACTTCTTTTAATTGATGTTTTGTATCTTTAAATTTAATCATTAATTTATCATTAATATCAAGCATATCCTCAAGAGTAGGAATTTGTACCTCATCGTCTGCTGCCATGAAACATTTATTTCCTTGCTCTCTTGATTCTGCTTTGTTGTCCTTCCTCTTTTTAATGTCTTGACCAGATTTCTTTATCGCCATTGTTCTAAGATGTTGTTACGATCTCTAGAACACCAAGCTCCGATACCAAATGAAAAAGTCGGTGTGTACGACTTATGCAGGATCTATAATATGGCTATGCGGAATATGATAACAAACTTTAAATGAAGTAAAGTAAAGTAAAGTAGAGTAACGACACCAGGATTTTTATACTGGTTCGGACCTCCAGTCCTACGTCCAGTCCCGAAGCTTCTCTTCGGCTTTTCACTAAACAACACCCTCGCTTCACCCGGAGGAACAGGTTCACAACTACTTGATTTACGGGCTACAAGTTTACCCACTTGATTTCTCGGGCTACAAGCTTACCCACTTGATTTCACGGGCTGCAAGCTTACCCACTTGATTTCACGGGCCACAAGCTTACCCACACAGGACAATTACAAGAGTTTGACTTCTGACTGTGTTCTTCTTTCAACACTGATTAGCCAACGATTGAGTACACCCTTCCTATAATCTTATCCTCAAATGAAATTTGATGTTTAGAAAGATTAGGAAGTATAATATCGAATTGAATCACAAGTGTATGAAATATGCTTGGAGATTCAACCGATAAAATGAATGCTTTTTGAGTGCTTTTTGAACGAGAAGAATATTGCAAGATAGATCAGAAAATAGAGAGAAATTTCGGTCATTTGAATGATTGCAAACTCATGTATTTATAGAAATCGAGAGGTTGCAATTGTTGATGAAAAGTTGCATCTAAAATAAGTGATTATTCATGAAGAGAAATGGATGCAACTCTTAAAGGAAGAAGATGACTTTTCATGAAAATTCAAAAAGCTGTTGACCTATAGAATTTTATAGGTCAACATGTTTTTAGCCGTTGTAATTCAAAAACCTGTTGACCTATAAAAAAGTATAGGTCGACATCTTTTTGACCGTTATATTTTGAAAACCTGTTGACCTATAAAAAGGTGTAGGTCGACATGTTTTTGATGATATGCATAAAAGAGGTTTTATAAGTGATTTTTGAAAGTCAAAAAGAAGTATGATTATTTGAGGATAGATTTTAACATTTATGACTCTAAATAATCAACTTCTAACCTATGAAGGCATCTCGTCTTCTTTTTGTCGATGTAGAAGCTTCTTCTTGTCATAAATCAAAATAATCCGCGAAGCTTTGACTCAACAGTCGTGGATGACCCCAATTAAGAATTTCCTTAGAAATGGGATACTCCTGTCAAAGAAGAGTGAGAGGCGGGCCATAGTTCTCAAGGCCACCAGATACATCCTTCAAGATGATACTCTTTATAGACAAGGATTTTCCATGCCCCTGTTACGATGCATAGCACACAACGACATCAAGCGCATACTAAGATAAGTAAACGAAGGTGAGTGTGGAGATCATACGAGAGGTCAGACCTTAGCAAAGAAGGTATTGCGGTATGGATACATCTGGCCCACAGTTAATAAAGATGTAGCTGGCTATTCACGACACTGCGACAAATGCCAGAGATTCGCCAAGATCCCCAGAGCACCACCGACCCAACTCAAACCGATGGTGAGTCCTTGGCCGTTTTCCATGTGGGGAATAGACATCATCGGAGTTCTACCAATTGCTAAAGGAGGAGCGAAATATGCAATAGTCGCCGTGGACTATTTTACGAAGTGGGTGAAAGCTGAGCCCTTAACCAAAATCACAGCGAGAAAGGTGATAAGTTTTGTAGATAGAAATATCATATGCCGATTTGGGATCCCAAGGACCATTATAATTGATAATGGAACCCAATTCGATGGTGCCGAATTCAGAAATTTCTGCCAGAAATATAAGATCGACAAATGGTACACTGCAGTCGCCAATCCGCAGTCAAACGGGCAAGTAGTAGCAATAAAATAAGTCATAAAGTCCATCCTCAAGATGAGATTAGAACGTGCAAAGGCAAAATGGATGGATGAATTGCCCTTAGCTTTGTGGGCATATCGGACGACGTTTAAGAAAGCTACCGCTCATGCTCCTTTCTCTCTCTCGTTTGGTTCAGAAGCGATAATTTCAGTAGAGCTTGAAGTTCCCTCTCACAGGTTGACATATTATGATCCGATGATGAATCGGGTACTCGTCCTCGAGTCTCTTGATGAAATCGAAGAGAAAAGGGACGAGGCAGACTTACGTGCGTCAAGACATCGACGTCAGATTGCATGCTATTATGACAAAAAAGTTTGTTTTAGGACTTTCGAATGAGGAGATTTGGTGCTAAAGCGAGTTTTTCCATCCCTTCCTCACCTTGGCCCAAATTGGGAAGGACCCTTTGTCATCCAACGGAAACTTGAAATAGGAGCCTTCAAGTTAACGACCGTAGATGGCGAAGAGGTACATAGGGCTTGGAATGCCCAACACTTGATGCGATATTTGAATTAGTGATGTTGTACTCTTTGCTGTTTTCCTTATGAACTCTGTAAAAATGCTGGACTTGCCTTAGAAAAGTCTGTTGATATGAACAAAGAACTATAAAGTGGATGTAGGCTACTACTTAGCCGAACCACTATAAAAATATCGTGTGTCATTTACTTTCCTGCATTATTTATACCTTCAACTACTATTCCGTTATGATTGTGGAATATAAGATGTTAATTTAAAACCTGAAAAGTTGAAAACAGCTTATATGCAGGAACAAACACAATGACTATTTGTGCAATAAGACATAAAAGAATGGGAAAACGACATTCTTAACTCTAACTCTCAAGAATTGAGAGAGAGTATAAAGGACGGGAAGACGACGTCCTCTGAGGCTTGAAGGTGCACCTAGACAAGAGACCGCCTCAGCAAGAACTCTAACCTGAATATAAGACAGGAGAGTATAAAAAATGCCAGAAAAAGGACAGGCATCAATGATACAAGGAATGTGACTCCGTCAGAGAATCGGGGACATTCAGTCTTTTTGACTAAATCTTGAATAGTTTTTCAAGACCGACTGGGGGCATATATGTACACAGATATTTCCCCCCACTATGACTCCATTACACAACTATAGTAGGACATGCATTTGCATCTTAACATAAGTAAATAACTGATAACTAACAGACATTGCAGGAAATGGATTATTTTTATTCACAAATTAATGAATTTGTACAGGAAAACAGGCAAAAAGAAGGTGCGAGGGCCACACTTGCAGCAACAATTATGGGCCAATCAAATGCTAAAATAAAGCAAGACACTCCATCATTTAGACTTCGAAGTGGGCTTGGAATTCTTAGCAGCCTTTTCCGCATCTCTCGCCTCTTTTTAAGCCTCAGTCAAGATGCGCTTTGCCTTTTTCTTCCCTGAGGCTGAAGTGCTAGAATCAGTCGACTTTTTTCCGGAAGGCGGAATGCTGGAATCAAGAGAAGACTTTTTAGCAAGTTCTTCTGTAATAGATTTAGTCGAAAGCTTAACAACTAACCTTGATCCAACATCCACTACTGTGAGGGGCTTAAGGCTCTCGGGGTCTAAGTCTTCAACTTTAAGCTGCATGCGTTTATCTTGTTCGGCTTTCAGTGCAGCTAAAGTAACATCATCGGCGCTTTTCGACTCCCCAACTATAGCCACCTCAGGGTCTTCCTCAAGTCCCCCATTGCCGCCTTCATCTTTTAAGGCATCTATCATTTCGTCATCACGAGGAGTATCATCCTTAGACGGTTCAGTTCCTTCCCCCGAATCTATGGGGGAAGCCTTGTCCCTTCCCCCTTTAGCCTTCTCCGTAGGTTCGGCTCCAGAGGCGGTTCCCTGGGACACGTCTGTCTTTTCGGACGGTTCAATACCTACAGAGTGAGAAGCAACAGTTATCAACTCAGGAGAAAATAATGGGTTCTTCATCGATTGCCCAATTACATGATGAAAGGTAGAGATGGCTTTGACGAATTGAGGTGAAAAGGTAGAGATACCTTCCGATGACTTCTCAGCTGGAGTGGCCGCTGTCTCCGAAACCGTTTCGGGTATGGGGGACAAAAGAGATGTCCGAGGGATCCCCGGGATTTAAGGATCATATCCCTCTACTTCAGATGTTTCAGAGGCAGTAGACGAAGAACCAGCCTCAGGAATGCTCTTTTGCTTAGCCTTCCGCTTCTCTTCGTCCATAATAGCAGCAATAAGGCGACGTCCCTCGGCTAGGCGTTCTGGTTCATCATCTCGTAGATATTTCTCCATAAGCTTGTCCTCGTCAATGGAATCAACCTTGAGCTCCTCTTTCTCCTATTCAACGATTTGACTCCATACTTGGACTAAGGTAGATGGATAATCTTCAATTCAAGAGATGTTCCGACAGCGAATTATATGCGTAAAGAATTCAATCATTAATTCGCCGAAACCATACATATCTTCCTCAGCCTCTGACAGTTGCTTGCGGGCCTCTTCAGCGGATTTGATAGCACATTCAACGTTACCCTCCGCTAGGGAAGCCCTGTTCTCTGCCTCCCCCAACTTGGAAGCCAAGACAGCGTTTTTCTTCTCCAATTCAGCATTCTTCTTCGCTAACTCGGCCTTCTCCCTCTCAAGGTCAGCGTAAGCAAGTCGCATTTTCGCAGCATCTGACTTGGCATCTTGGACTTGCTTTTTCAATTTCGAACGCTCTTGGGTATGGGACTCAAGCAAATCATGGTAGCATTTTTGAAGATCCTCAAATTGTTGCCTGAAGCTGGCAGCATCCCGTTGAGCAACAACAAGTTGAGCCTGTGTATCCTCGAGGTCTTTTCCTAAATTTTTTAAGGCCCTTGCATCCTCTTCTACGGTCTTTTGCATCGAGTCAGTATTCGTGATTAAAGTTCGGATGATTCTGGAGAGGCTGCGCGAATACTTGAACATTTCTGAATACTGTTTCTCGACCGCGTCTAATTTTGCTTTGGCCTCATCTGCCCACCTCGAAGAAATAGGCTCAAGAGCAGGTAAAAAAGTCAAGTTTTCGAAGTAATGTTCAGGAAATTGCTCCTCCAGATACGCCCATTTAACTGCAGTTTCAGCATCTAGCGGTGAAGGTGCGGGAAATGTCAGCTCGGTATCCCCGTGCGTGGAAGGCTCAATGGCCTCTTCATCCTTTCTAGGCCATTTAGCGGGAACCTTATGCTTGCTTTGTGATTCGGTATCTTTTGGCGGGCTCCTCTCCCTACTGCGCTTTTCTGGAGAAGAGGTTGAGTCTTTTGATTGTGGCCTTTCATCTTCTCGACAACCTTGGTAACCCTTATATCGCTCTGGATCTGTCCGGACGGGAGAGCGAGAGCGCGAGGACCACGAACGATAAGAATCATAGGGCCTTCTATCCTCCCTACCGCGATCTTCGCGACGATCATACTCAGTATCATGGGGAGGATTAGACTTGCTGCGACGGAGTTTCCTAGTATCAAAATAGGAAGGGGACATTGTACCTGCACAACAAGGCAAATGAAATTCAGAGTTTGTGTTTTCACAAAAGAAAAAGTGCTGTGAAATGTGGTGCTATTGTGTTAAGTGTGTCGTAAGTGGCGTATTCCACCTGACAAACCAGAGTCCAAAGCCAGACTAGTACGAGCGGGCTCTTTGGCCTTAGCAGGAGTGGTCTCTTCCGAAGAAGTGAAAACTAAAGGATTCTTCCCAAAATCCTCCGAAGTGTAAATAGTTTCAGGTAAGGGGAGATCCCCCAAACCCTGAAATATTGGGTCATCGGTACTAGGGACATCTCTCTGAGAAGCATCAATCGACAGCTCTTTGTTAGACGTTGACCTTGACAGAGAAATGGCATCCTCGGGAACAATATACCCCTCGTGGTGCTTTTCGGCCATGTTAGCCAATTCATCATCTTGAGTCGAAGACGGAGAAGGTGAAGTCTGAAGAGGCACTGTAGGAGCTTTCGAACCTTCGCACGTTTCTGGGATTACGTCCACTAGGGGAATATATACATATGGACCCGTCCCGTAACCAATGCTACGGGTAATGGACAACAACCCATGAAGATGAAGATATTCGTCCTTAAGGACTTCATCAATAGTAAAAAACTTTTGATCGCCATTAAGGAGCCGGTGCATCCGATCAAAGAACGCTTAATCCGATATTTGTTTTGGGTTATCAACTGCAAACAAAAAGAAAATGGATTAATGTGGTGGTTTGGATGTACAGAGTCGAGATTTAGAAAACCAGTGCTTTACTTGATTTTGTCCATCTCCTAGCACACCCTGGATGTTGCTTTACATAAAACCATTCCAGCCTGGAATCACCCGCTTTACGACTGAACGGTGGTGGAATTATTTTCCTTTTAGGGACGGACTCGAAGTAACAGAAAGAAGGAGTTTCTCGAGTCCGGTGCTTGAAGGTATAAAAGAAATGAACGTCATCAAAAGTGACCTCTATGCCTAAGATCTCACAGTACGCTGCATATAGGGTGTACAGGTAAGCATAGGAATTACAGTGCAGCTGCATGTGGGCAATCCGCATTTGTCTTGGAAAATCGACGACGAAAGGAGAAAATGGAGGGATATCCCCGACCATGCACATCAATCGAGTGATTACCATAAATCCCTCTGGAGGGTTGTGAGGATGATCAGCTTTTGATGGCAACAAGATATCCCCTCTGGGTATCCCGTACTTCAAGCGTATTCAAATAAGTCTGTCATTGTCGATCGTCGTTTCAACAGAATCTTGAGGTGATTCCTGTATGATGGCAGACTCAAATTCGTTAGGAGCTCGATTATCTCCAATTCCTACTTCCTCTAAACAACCCAGGGAAACTCCACCCTCAGAAGACACATTATCGCTTTCGTGAGTTTCTGCCTCGTTGTTTGAGCCCCCATCATCCCATTCTGGATCAGAGGAAGAAGATATGTCTTCAAGAGTAATTTTGTTGGATGTCTCTGGGATCTCTTTCTCTTCTGCTAATCTAGATGAATGTCTGGATGTCATGGTCACTAAACTATTGAAGAAGCAATAGAAAAAGTTAGAGTAAATTAGCCCGTATCCTTCCGTGCATGTGTATAAACTAAAGTGTGAACGTGTATGCAGAAAATGTAAAGTTAACGCTCGAAAGTGCAACGCAAAATCTTGGCAAAGTAATAATGTTCAGGGCAGTTCTTGATGTTCATGAATGTTCACAAGGCACTATCCTAACTGTCCATTAAGTTGAAGATTATATAGAGAATTGAACGGGCTACTTATGAAAGTTTTTATGTGTTGAGCAAGATTTTTGTTCTTCGTTTCGGTTCAGATGTATGCATTGGGATCGGATCGGAGAATATAGCCATATCTTGGCTTAGGGATAAACATTGTTGCTCAGGGATCAAGTCGGATCAGATCGGAGGCGGACTTCTGAAACGGTCCAGATCGGATCAGGCAACCACACCATTTCCTTCTATTGTTACGATTTCAAGTCCGACCCGACCCGATCAAGGGAGCCCTGCCTCTGTGATTTTTTGCTCCGACCCGATCCGTTTTTGCGAATACCTCTTCCTTTTCTTCTTCTCTGTTTTCTACATCCCATCATCCGAACCGATCCCTTGGCCTTTCTCTTCCTTTGTTCGCGTTTCTTCTTCCTCCTTTTCTAACTTAGAACCCAATTCTATGCTAATATCCCCAACCAAGACCAAGTTTTTTTTTTTGGTCAAATCGCCTACAATAGGTCTTCATCCCCTCCTCCCAACACCTCGAGGCGGCTACTGGGCCACCAACGATGATGGTATGGGAGGAGGAGGCTGTGTTGACGAACTCGAACCAAAACCATGTCTAAATCAGTCAAGTAAATCATAAATCCTAGTTGATATCGATTATTATCATGAGAATCGTGTTTAAAACCCACTTACGAGAGCGGCTTTATGATTAATAAAGGGGACTTTGGAGTTTCTAAGGGTTAGGGATGCTGTGTTCAGTCGGCTGAGAAAAAGCAAATGAAAAGAACGAGAGGAAGAAATAAAAGGGTGATAAGATATATAGGTCAATAGTGGCTACTCGTATTCCCTTCTCCTTTTTATCTGCTCGGACCGGGACATAAGCCCATGATGCATTCCAGCTCACTGACCCAGTGCTAACCAAGAGAGGAGGAAATGTTGTTCGGGTCGGAGCCCGAACCAAACATAATATCGTGCATCACGTTGGCATCAAAATTGAGTTAAAATTCGAAGAGGGAATAAAAGCACAAGAAAAATCAAAAGGAAAATTACCTGGAAGGATAATCGAATGTTTACAAGAGTTCTCCAAGCTATTTGAAAATAAAGAAAGGGATTTACATACTATGCGAAGTATATATAAACACCAGAAGATGCAACTCTCTGAAGCAACGTGTCTATATATGTCAATAGAAACGACTTTTCAACGATTCGATTCAGAAAGGCACTGTGCAAATGACAATCAAAGCATGCCCCATATCCAACAGAAGCATCCTTTGAAGGGGCAAAATGTTAGCCTACTTTGTGAACTAGGCAACATAAAGCCGAGATGTCAAGCGTTGAAGAACACTTCTTCTTAAAAAGCATCGGATCGGATCGGACGGCTACTACCAAATCGGATCGGAGGGCTAGAACCAAATCGGATCGGAGGGCTACTACCAGATCGGGACGGAACATAGCAAAATGGACAAGAGCTCAAGTTCAGCACAGGTCGGACCGGATCGGATGCCCCGATCCAAACTCCTTCTACTCGCCCCTCCGAACCGAACCCAGTATACCATGTTGCTTCACCCCACGATCTAGTGGATATTCGGGGTAGTTACAACCATTTCCTACCCATGTTGACCACTAACCTGGTGCGCTGTCAACACTGAAATCCATCTGAGCCCGAGAGTGATGGGATAAGAGCTATGTGGCTCCGATCCGAACCAAATTCTGAGTGAATTTCCACCTATAAATACCCCCATCAAGAGGCATTTGAAACGATCTTTTGGAGCACTCGTACAGTTCAAACATCAAAGCGAACCGAATTCTAGCATTCCAAACAATCCAAAATCATCATTCAAAGTATATGTTGAGATAGTTATCTGAATGTATATGAAAAGTGAGTGAAATTGAGTGAATATCTCATTGTATTTACATCTACATCAACAAGGAAAGTGATTATAAAGTGGACGTAGGCTTTTCAATGCCGAACCACTATAAATCTTGTGTCTCCAATTTATTTTTGATCTTATTTTATTTCGATTTTAGTCAATTTGGGTGTAAGAACCACTTTTTGGTCCAACAAATAAAATAAAGTTTTATATATTTTCCGCTGTTTAGAATTTTGTCCGATTTGTGATTTATCTGTTCTATACACTTATGACGCTCCGCTGAAGTTAACGCATTCCCTTTATGAGTGACCTTAACGGAGGTGGGGTGTTACTGATTGGGCAAGACAAAAACCAACCCTTCTGTAACAAACCGTATTTTCAATAACCTGTAATAATGTAAATTGAGGCAGAATTTAATTCAAAAATCTGAATCAAGGGAAACGGGCTATGCCATTGCGTTCGTCTTGGAAAAATAGGCGAAATAGAGTCCGAGTTTTCGAAAATCGGAGTCCGTTAAGGCCCATTGAAGTTTTCAGAAAATTTCTATGTTAAAAACAGATTTTAAATTTAAATTAAAAACATGGGTTAGGGCAAACTGGGCAGGAGGGAAAAATTCCCGCCCCGGACCCCATGTCGACAGGGGTCTTAGCATGTCGACTGCCCTGTCGACAGCCCTGTCGACAGGGGGTGCCCGGCTGTTTAAGCCTGGTACACCATTTCTGATTAGGGTTGGGTCTAGTGGCCTGTTTCTAGAGAGTTCCGAGATCTGATGGACCTAATTGAATCTAGGGTTAATCCTATGGCCTAAAAACACTAGCCTAATCTATAAATAAGACCCTAACCTACCCTAAATCACTCATTATTCATCCTAGCAACTAAACTATGCCAAAATCAAAACTCTCATGGCCTCCACTCTCTTCATACAATTCCTAAATTAATTCCTAAGTGATTTTCCATGCATATAAGTATATTTGGGCTTGTATGATCCTCCTTGGCTAGCATTAAAGGCTTGTTTCTCTATTGGCATCATAAAGGAGGAGTTTTGATCAAGTTTGCTTGCATTTGGGGGTTTTAATTAGTTGCATAAGGGGTTCCTTACAAATGCTACACTCATTTGAGTCCGCATAAGCGTTGTAAGCCCTCTTACCTTCATTTTAGAAACTCTAAAGTTAATATGTGATGCAAGTTGGGATTTATGTATGTTTATTAAGTTATGCATGTTTATGCAAGTTTGCTAAGCCATGATTTACAAGTTTATTAAGTTATGCATGTTTATGCAAGTTTGCTAAGCCATGATTTACAAGTTTATTAAGTTATGCATGTTTATGCAAGTTTGCTAAGCCATGATTTGCAAGTTTATTGAGTTATGCATGTTTATGCAAGTTTGCTAAGTCATGATTTGCAAGTTTATTCAGTTATGCATGTTTATGCATGTTTGCTAAGCCATGATTTACAAGTTTATTAAGTTATGCATGTTTATGCAAGTTTGCTAAGCCATGATTTGCAAGTTTATTGAGTTATGCATGTTTATGCAAGTTTGCTAAGCCATGATTTGCAAAGTTTATTGAGTTATGCATGTTTATGCAAGTTCGCCAAGCCATGATTTGCAAGTTAAATAAGTTATGCATGTTTATGCGAGTCCACTATGCCATGATTTGCAAGTTAAATGAGTTATGTATGTTCATGCAAGTTCATTATGCCATGCTATGCATGTTTAATAAGTTGTGCATGCTTATGCAAGTTTAAAATGACAAGTTGTGCATGTTTGACAAGTTATGCATGCTTATGCAAGTTTAAAAATGACAAGTTGTGCATGTTTAACATGTTATGCATGTTTATGGTAATATGCAAGTTCACTATGCTAAGTTGTACAAGTCTAACATGTTATGCATGATTGTTGTGCAAGTTTATCATGTATGTTGTGCCAAGTTCCCTCTTCCCATCCTTTATGCGTTATTACGAATATGTAAGCGATAGAATGACGTTGGGGGTTTGGGTAAAATTAAAATACATGAAAATATAAGGTTGGGAATTTACCTATTAAGTTAGGTCTACCCCTTGGGAATTTACCTATTAAGTTAGGTCTACCCAAGCATTTGTTGACTTGTAATTATGTTTTGAAATAAAGTGGACATGACACTTAGAAAACATAAGTGTGGCCAACTCGAGGTTGGGTTGAGTTTGTAGCGTAATTCTACCCGGAACCGACCGGCTTAACTAGTGGCTACAAACAATAGGACCCAATGTGAGAAGTTGGTCATGTGGTGCCAAAACCCGAGGTTAGACTAAGTTGTGGTGTAAACCTACCCGGACCCGCCCGGCCTAACTAGTAACCACAACAAGGTCTAATGTGGGAGGTTAAGGTGCATTAAATTAATTAATGCCTTATGATTAGGGTTAAGTCAGGGTCCACTAATACTTAACCAATTTGGGGATTCGAGGGATTGAAATGGGGTTAAGTGGTGAACTGTGGGTTACACTTAACTAGTTTAATCCAGGATTAGTGAAGGGTTAAATCACCCTTAACTCTCTTAGGAGACCCTAGCAACGTGGTCTGTTCTAACAGTAATCCCAGTTTGGTATCATTCACAACCCTAGAAGCTAGGCTAGAGCGGGGCACGATTACTGGACGGATGTAAGAGACCAAAGGGCGATGGCCGAGTCGTACATCGGTGCGGGTCCAGGCGGGCTACGGACGTGCACGTAGTCCGGTGTTGGACAAACTCGAGGCACGGGTACCAGTAGGTTAGGGCTGTGCATTATTGCTTAAGTGTCTGGGGTTGACACCCGAGGGCTTGATACACCCAAAGGTGGACCCAGCACAGTCTAACTACAACCATATGTGGGCCATATGGACACCAACACTTGACGTGTTAGGTTTATAGGGAGCCGATTGACTAGACCGTTGGGCTGGACCTTATATTAAGGTCACTTCATGTAATTGGGCCGAAGTTTGGGCTGAGGGATCAATACCTGTTATGTTGGTTTGCTAGTACACCGTGGTGCAAAAACTTAGCTTTGATTATGCGATGACACCTCTATCTATCTTGTAGTTAGTTTATCATGCTAGTGTGTTGTTATTTATGATCATCTCAGTTTCCATCATGATGTTAACTTTATTAGTTTATAGACTGATCGTAGCAGGGCTTACTCAGTCTTTTTGACTGACCTGTTTTCTTTCGCCTCTTTTCTTCCGTTCCCCCCCCCCCCCCCCCAGGTTCTCAAGGAGGGAATACTGGAGCCTAGCTTGGATTTTAGCTGCTTCCTTGGTTAGCTCAAGTATGCTTTGGACTTGAGCCGCTATGGTTTATCACTCTTATTTGGGGATAGTACTTATGTATTTCAGTTTATCAGATGATGTTTTATCTAGACTTGTAATTTTGGGAAATTGACATTTTGATGTACCAAACTTGTGTTTTGAAATGGGATAAAAATCTTCCGCTGTTTATTTACATATATATATATATGTCATGTCCTGCCTTGCTATATCATTATGCATGTTTACCTTTGTTTTAAAAACGCCCCACCAAAGTCAGAGTTGCTTGCAAGAGCCACCCTGGCGGAGGTGGGGCATTACATTTGGTATCAGAGCATATGGTTTACGAGAAGGGATAAAAAGGTTTTTAAAACTTTTGAAAAACTATTTTCAAAACCAAGTATAAAGTATTTTCCAAAGAAAAGTCTAGTTTATTTTTAAAGGCTATTCCCCAAAAAGCCATTAGCAAAATTCCTTCGTTTTTCTCCATTCTGAATCTATCTTTTTCTTCGTTTCCAGTATGGCCGACAACTTTGCCATTCCGGAGGGAGTACACGTACCTGTTTGGTATAGGAGACTCTTGGAGGCTAGGGCGACCGAAGCCGGCCCGGCAAATATTACTCCTCCTCCGGTAGTTGATGTTCCTCTTCCTCCTTCCCCTCAGCATCCTCAAACTGACTTCGCAGAGATTTGCCAAGATTTTAAGGCGATGGGTTGCAAGAATTTCTTTGGAACCGAGACTTTTGTAGAGGCAAGGAATTGGTTGAAAGAGACCGAAGATCTTTTACCACCTTTGATATAGGTGACCGCAGGAAGGTTTTATTGGCAGTATGGTTGCTAAAGGAAGAAGCTGCACGTTGGTGGGTAGTCACCACCGCTACTAGGCCAATTGAGACTTGGGATGACTTTAGAGGAAGGTTTGGACTGAGGTTCTTATCACTAAAGCAAGGGGACATGACTATTAGGGAATACATAGATAAGTTTAATCAACTGGCTCGGGTCGATTTAGACTTGGTTAATACAGCTCAGAAGAAGGCCCTACACTTTGCTCTAGGATTAAACGAGCCATTACATGGTTTGGCCATGTCTCATATACCCTTGGGGGCGACTTTCGAGAATTTCGTGAATTTGGCCCTACTGCAAGGAGAAGATAACAATGACAAGAAAGAGGTCAAGGCGAATGAGTCTTAAGGCAAGAGAGTAAATTCCGGGAAACGGGGCAAGAATAACCACAACCGCAAGGACAAGCCCAGAGGGAATAGGAAATGCAACTTCTGTGGTGAAGTTGGACATGTAGGCAGGGAATGTAGGAAGAAGAAGAGAAAGCGGGGCGAATGCTTTCATTGTGGTGAGTTTGGACATCTCAACAAGGATTGCCCAAGGAAACAAGGGCAAGGTCAGACTCAGTGTGCAGGACTATCTGGAGGGCGAGTTCATCCCCTCAACACCGTTCTTCCAGCTCATGATAGAGGTGGCATTTCTGTTGAAAATCTTGATTACATTTTCTGATTTTCCCTGTTCGTACTTTGTTTGATTCTGGCACATCGCATAGTTTTATTTCATCTGATCTAGTTGAAAGTTTGCACCTAAGTACTAGTCCAGTTGATGATCCCGTATGTGTTTCAAATCCAATTGGGGGTTCTGCCTGCCTGTCTGTGGTCTGAGTGGATTTGAAAATTTCTATCCTGAGTATAGAATTCTCGTGGGATGTCTATATTCTCGGTTTCGGGGGATATGGGTTGGTTTTGGGCATGGAATGGTTGTCCTGTTTTGGAGCCATTCTGGGTTTTTGTATATAGGGTTGTGAGGCTCATGACTCGCCTCGGTAATACCCTAGAAATTTCTAGCAACCCTATGGGTCCCGTCATGTTATGTTATCTTGAATCCCTCAACTCGTCTATCGATGGTTTGCAATCTGTGAGGGTGGTCCGAGAATATCCTGATATCTTGGGGGAAAGTATAGGGGTTACCCCTAGACGTGGGATGAATTTCCGTATTATCTGGTTGGTAATACCAAGCCAGTTTCGTGGCCGGTTAGGCACATGACCTCACGAGATGAGAGTTAAGAAAGCAAGTCAAGGAGTTGCTTGAGAAGAACTTCCTGAAACGAAGCATTTTCGAGTAGGGTGCTCCAGTAGTATTCGTTACTGATGTGGACAGCTTGCTTCGTTTATGTGTTGATGATCGTAAAGATAACCGTTACCAAGGATCGATGATTTGTTTGATCAGCTTGTAGGAGCATCTGTTTTCTTTTGATCTAGCTACCGGATTCCATCAGCTTAGGAGGGCTGAGGATGGAATTGACAAGACTGCGTTTAGGACTCTAGATGGGTTTTAGAATGGCTAGTCGTGCTATTTGGTTTGACTAATGCACCCGCATATTACGTGAACCTGATGGGTAGGGTGTTTAGGGAGTCCTTGAACAAGTTTGTCGTGGTCGTCGTAGACGATATTTTGATCTCCTCAAAAGAACGAGGAAGAGCATGTTATACATCTCAAGGAGGAGATGGAAACGCTTAGAGCCACCAGTTGAAGGTCAAGTTCTCCAAATGTCACTTCGGAGGAAAGAAGTTGGATTCCTTGGGGACATAGTTCCTAAGTAAGGCTTAGCGGTGGATTCCGCTAAGTGGTTGCGGTTTAAGACCGAAAAACTCCGAGGAGGGCAATTGAAGTAAGAAGCTTTCTCCGTTTGGCTAGTTAGTTAGCATTCCCGGAGCTTAGACTTACTCTTCTGGATCAAGAAGGGGGTTTCACAGGAAGAAGACCCGCCGTTGGTCAAGAACATGGACCAGATGATTCGAGGCGAGACGTTAAGTCACCTCACTAGATATATTATAGATGACAAGGGATGACTAGGCGCGATGAGAGATTATGTGTTCCTCAAGTAAAAGACCTGGTAAGGAAGGTTCTTGAGAATGCGCATCACTTGAGGAAGTGGCCGAGTTGGTCTCAGGATGCATGTTGTGCCACCAGGTTAAGGCCAAGTCATAGAAGCCCAGTGGGCCATTACCTCCATTGGAGGTTCCGCAAGGGAAGTATGAAAACATCTCAATTGATTATGTGGATGGACTACCTAGATCAAGAAAAGGGAATACGGGTATGAGGGTCATAATAGGTAGACTCACGAAGAGTGCTCATTCCAGTCCGGTGAAGAGCAAGAGGACTGCGTCATGATTAGCAACGATTTACCCTCAGAAAGTTGGCCAGTTTTGAAAGAGCCTACATGAAGCCACGGGTAGGCAACTGAATCTAGGTATGGCCTATAGGCGGATGGTTCATTTTGACTAAGCTTGAGTTACAGAAAATCACGTTTATGAGGGCAATTGGCAACGTGGATTGGTATTTTCAAGAAAGGTTCTGCTGCGTGGAATACTTTATAGAGAGTAGACGAGATCCAGGATTCACTAGTGAATTTTGGAGAGCTTGCATGAAATCATGAGGTTACAGTTATGTTTAACCCAGGTATGTAGAAAGGAGAATAAGTGGAAAAGAAAGACGAGAGGCGACGAGTTCCAACTCGAATTTGGGAAATAGGAGTTAGGAAGCCAAGAAATCATGAAGTAAAAGACGGTCAAAGCACAGTGGAGTTAAGCTCAAGAAAACGTGACTAAGAGGAGTGAAGACTAGACACGCGCATCATATCTCTTTTTAAGGGTGCATCCTTGATCCTTGTTTTCCTGTGGAGCTTGCTTGCAAGTTATCTTTTGTATATATCCTCTCGGTCCCATTCTCGATCTTATTTCTGTTGTAAACTCCATAAGGGGGTTATGACTCATCGGTTAGTACTATATGTCAGAGTTTGAATGGATTTCTTGTAATCCAAAAGGGAATTTATCTTGCTTCTTTCTCTGTCCCTGTTTATCTAGTTTATCTAGTTTATCGTGTTTATCTTGTCATGAGGTCCTTAGGTAGAAACCCTTTGGATGAAACATGTGTTTGAAACATGTTATGTTTGATGGTTGCAAGTGGTTGCAAGTGTTTGCAAGTGGTTGCTCGTGGGTGCATTATACACGATTAGGCACTAGATCGGCTCGCACACTCCTCATATTGCATATGCATGAGTGTTTATGCTTATTCATGGATGAAAATTGTGTGTTATCACATGGATGTTGCATATGGATGAATGTTATGTGCACTCATATAGATACTATGAATTTAGGAATTTGCATACATATGGATTCATTTCACTGACATACATATGCATTAAGGAGGTTTACTGTATCAGTAACCGCTTGATTTACATACATATGCATTAAGGAGATTTACTGTATCAGTAACCGCCTGATTTTTGCATTAGGTAAGTACATATACACACACTTTTGCATATGTTCATACCACATTTAGAATCCTTTAAGGACAATGATTGCTCGTGGATGATGTTTTGAGTAGATGGATGTTGGATGGTAGGATATGTTCTTCCTAACTTGAAGATTTCGGGGACGAAATCCTTTAAGGAGGGGAGAATGTAACAACCCGTATTTTCAATAACCTGTAATAATGTAAATTGAGGCAGAATTTAATTCAAAAATCTGAATCAAGGGAAACGGGCTATGCCATTGCGTTCGTCTTGGAAAAATACGCGAAATAGAGTCCGAGTTTTCGAAAATCGGAGTCCGTTAAGGCCCATTGAAGTTTTCAGAAAATTTCTATGCTAAAAACAGATTTAAAATTTAAATTAAAAACATGGGTTAGGGCAAACTGGGCAGGCGGGAAAAATTCCCGCCCAGGACCCCATGTCGACAGGCCTGTCGACAGGGGTCTTAGCATGTCGACTGCCCTGTCGACAGCCCTGTCGACAGGGGGTGCCCGGCTGTTTAAGCCTGGTGCACCATTTCTGATTAGGGTTGGGTCTAGTGGCCTGTTTCTAGAGAGTTCCGAGATCTGATGGACCTAATTGAATCTAGGGTTAATCCTATGGCCTAAAAACACTAGCCTAATCTATAAATAAGACCCTAACCTACCCTAAATCACTCATTATTCATCCTAGCAACTAAACTATGCCAAAATCAAAACTCTCATGGCCTCCACTCTCTTCATACAATTCCTAAATTAATTCCTAAGTGATTTTCCATGCATATAAGTATATTTGGGCTTGTATGATCCTCCTTGGCTTTCATTAAAGGCTTGTTTCTCTATTGGCATCATAAAGGAGGAGTTTTGATCAAGTTTGTTTGCATTTGGGGGTTTTAATTAGTTGCATAAGGGGTTCCTTACAAATGCTACACTCATTTGAGTCCGCATAAGCGTTGTAAGCCCTCTTACCTTCATTTTAGAAACTCTAAAGTTAATATGTGATGCAAGTTGGGATTTATGTATGTTTATTAAGTTATGCATGTTTATGCAAGTTTGCTAAGCCATGATTTACAAGTTTATTAAGTTATGCATGTTTATGCAAGTTTGCTAAGCCATGATTTACAAGTTTATTAAGTTATGCATGTTTATGCAAGTTTGCTAAGCCATGATTTGCAAGTTTATTGAGTTATGCATGTTTATGCAAGTTTGCTAAGTCATGATTTGCAAGTTTATTAAGTTATGCATGTTTATGCAAGTTTGCTAAGCCATGATTTACAAGTTTACTAAGTTATGCATGTTTATGCAAGTTTGCTAAGCCATGATTTGCAAGTTTATTGAGTTATGCATGTTTATGCAAGTTTGCTAAGTCATGATTTGCAAGTTTATTAAGTTATGCATGTTTATGCAAGTTTGCTAAGCCATGATTTGCAAAGTTTATTGAGTTATGCATGTCTATGCAAGTTCACCAAGCCATGATTTGCAAGTTAAATAAGTTATGCATGTTTATGCGAGTCCACTATGCCATGATTTGCAAGTTAAATGAGTTATGTATGTTCATGCAAGTTCATTATGCCATGTTATGCATGTTTAATAAGTTGTGCATGCTTATGCAAGTTTAAAATGACAAGTTGTGCATGTTTGACAAGTTATGCATGCTTATGCAAGTTTAAAAATGACAAGTTGTGCATGTTTAACATGTTATGCATGTTTATGGTAATATGCAAGTTCACTATGCTAAGTTGTACAAGTCTAACATGTTATGCATGATTGTTGTGCAAGTTTATCATGTATGTTGTGCCAAGTTCCCTCTTCCCATCCTTTATGCGTTATTACGAATATGTAAGCGATAGAATGACGTTGGGGGTTTGGGTAAAATTAAAATACATGAAAATATAAGGTTGGGAATTTACCTATTAAGTTAGGTCTACCCCTTGGGAATTTACCTATTAAGTTAGGTCTACCCAAGCATTTGTTGACTTGTAATTATGTTTTGAAATAAAGTGGACATGACACTTAGAAAACATAAGTGTGGCCAACTCGAGGTTGGGTTGAGTTTGTAGCGTAATTCTACCCGGAACCGACCGGCTTAACTAGTGGCTACAAACAATAGGACGCAATGTGAGAAGTTGGTCATGTGGTGCCAAAACCCGAGGTTAGACTAAGTTGTGGTGTAAACCTACCCGGACCCGCCCGGCCTAACTAGTAACCACAACAAGGTCTAATGTGGGAGGTTAAGGTGCATTAAATTAATTAATGCCTCATGATTAGGGTTAAGTCAGGGTCCACTAATACTTAACCAATTTGGGGATTCGAGGGATTGAAATGGGGTTAAGTGGTGAACTGTGGGTTACACTTAACTAGTTTAATCCAGGATTAGTGAAGGGTTAAATCACCCTTAACTCTCTTAGGAGACTCTAGCAACGTGGTCTGTTCTAACAGTAATCCCAGTTTGGTATCATTCACAACCCTAGAAGCTAGGCTAGGGCGGTGCACGATTACTGGACGGATGTAAGCGACCAAAGGGCGATGGCCGAGTGGTACAGCGGTGCGGGTCCAGGCGGGCTACGGACGTGCACGTAGTCCGGTGTTGGACAAACTCGAGGCACGGGTACCAGTAGGTTAGGGCTGTGCATTATTGCTTAAGTGTCTGGGGTTGACACCGGAGGGCTTGATACACCCAAAGGTGGACCCAGCACAGTCTAACTACAACCATATGTGGGCCATATGGACACCAACACTTGACGTGTTAGGTTTATAGGGAGCCGATTGACTAGACCGTTGGGCTGGACCTTATATTAAGGTCACTTCATGTAATTGGGCCGAAGTTTGGGCTGAGGGATCAATACCTGTTATGTTGGTTTGCTAGTACACCGTGGTGCAAAAACTTAGCTTTGATTATGCGATGACACCTCTATCTATCTTGTAGTTAGTTTATCATGCTAGTGTGTTGTTATTTATGATCATCTCAGTTTCCATCATGATGTTAACTTTATTAGTTTATAGACTGATCGTAGCAGGGCTTACTCAGTCTTTTTGACTGACCTGTTTTCTTTCGCCTCTTTTCTTCCGTTCCCCCCCCCCCAGGTTCTCAGGGAGGGAATACTGGAGCCTAGCTTGGATTTTAGCTGCTTCCTTGGTTAGCTCGAGTATGCTTTGGACTTGAGCCGCTATGGTTTATCACTCTTATTTGGTGATAGTACTTATGTATTTCAATTTATCAGATGATGTTTTATCTAGACTTGTAATTTTGGGAAATTGACATTTTGATGTACCAAACTTGTGTTTTGAAATGGGTTAAAAATCTTCCGCTGTTTATTTACATATATATATATGTCATGTCCTGCCTTGCTATATCATTATGCATGTTTACCTTTGTTTTAAAAACGCCCCACCAAAGTCAGAGTTGCTTGCAAGAGCCACCCTGGCTGAGGTGGGGCATTACACCTTCACAGTAGTTAAAAAATAGGGGTAATTGTTGGATGTAAGGGCTATTTAGAGAATTAGGGGTATGATTAAAAAGAATAGCAGTTTTGAAGTATTAAGAGATGTAGGGGTAGTTTAAGCATAGTTGGGGTAGATTGAAAAATATGAAAGATGATGAATCGTTTGGATTGGGTGCTGCAAAAATCAACCCTTTGCAGTAGTAAAAAGATAGGCATAACTGTCGAAAGTAAGGTCGGTTTAGAGAAATAGGGGTAGAATTAAAAAGAAGGACTGTTTTGATGCATTAAGAGGAGTAGGGGTAGTTTAAGCATAGTAGGGGTAGATCGACAAATATGAAAGATTATGAATCGTTTGGATTGGTTGCTGCAAAAACCAATACTTCACAGTAGTAAAAAGTTAGGCGTAATTGTTGAAAGTAAGGGCTATTTAGAGAATTAGGGGTACCATTAAAAAGAAGGGTTGTTTTGAAGTATTAAGTGAGGTACGGGTAGTTTAAACATAGTAGGGGTAGATCGATAAATATGAAAAATGATGAATCATTCTGATTGGATCGACAAATATGAAAGATGATGAATCATTTGCATTGGGTGCTGCAAAAACCAATCCTTCACAGAAGTTAAAAAATACGGGTAATTGTCGGAAGTAAGGGCTATTTATAGAATTAGGGTTAGGGTTAAAAAGAATAGTAGTTTTGATGTATTAAGAGAAGTAGGGGTAGTCTAAGCATAGTAGGGGTAGATCGACAAAAATAAAAGACGATGAATCGTTTGGATTGGGTGTTGCAAAAACCAACCTTCACAGTAGTTAAAAAATAGGGGTTATTGTTGTAAGTAATGGTTATTTTGTGAATTAGGGGTAGGATTAAACAGAAGGGTTGTTTTGAAGTATTAAGAGAAGTAGGGTAGTTTAAGCTTAGTAGGGTTAGATCGACAAATATGAAAGATTATGAATCGTTTGGATTGGGTGTTGCAAAAACCAACACTTCACAGTCGAAAAAAGATAGGCATAATTGTTGGAAGTAAGGGCTATTTAGAAAATTAGGGGTATGATTTAATAGAAGGATTGTTTTGAATTATTAACATAAGTAGGGGTAGTTTAAGCATAGCAGGGGTAGGTCGACAAATATGAAAGATTATGAATCGTTTGGATTGGTTGGTGCAAAAAGCAACCCTTCAAAGTTGTAAATAGATAGGCGTAATTGTTGGAAGTAAGTTCTATCGAGAAAATTAGGGATTGGATTAAAAAGGAGTCTTGTTTTGAAGTATTAAGAGAAGTATGAGTAGTTTAAGCATAGGAGGGGAAGATCGACAAATGTGAAAGATGATGAATCATTTGGATTGGATCGACAAATATGAAAGATTATGAATCCTTTAGATTGGGTGATGCAGAAACCAACCCTTCGCAATAGGTAAAAAATAGGGGTAATTGTTGGAAGTAAGGGCTATCTGGAGAATTAGGGGTGGACTAAAAATAAAGAATATTTTGAAGTATTAAGAGAAGTATGTGTAGTTTAAGCATAGTAAGGGTAGATCGAAAAATATGAAAGATGATGAATGATTTGGATTGGATGCCGCAAAAACCAATCCTTCAAAATAGTTAAAAAATAGGGGTAAGTATAGGAAGGAAGGCCTATTTACAGAATTAGGGGTAGGATTAAAAAGAAGATTTGTTTTGAAGTATTAAGAGAAGTAGGGGTAGTTTAACCATACTAGGGGAAGATCAACAAATATGAAAGATTATGTATTGGGTTCTGCAAAACCAACCCTTCATCGTAGTAAAAAGATAGGCGTAATTTTTGGAAGTAAGGGCTATTTAGAGAATTAGGGGTAGGATTAAAAAGGATTGTTCTGAAGTGTTAAGAGAAGTAGGGATACATTATGCATTGTAGGGGTAGATCGATACATATGAAAGATGACGAATCATTTAGATTGGGTGATGCAAAAACCAACCCTTCACAGAAGTTAAAAAATAGGGGTAATTGTTGGAAGTAAGGGATATTTAGAGAATTAGGTTTAGGATTAAAAAGATGGGTTTTTTGAGGTATTAAGAGAAGCAGGGGTAGTTTAAGCGTAGTAGGGGTTGACCGACAAATATGGAAGATGATGAATCATTTAGATACGGTGTTGCAAAAACCATCCCTTCAAAGTAGATAAAAAATAGGGGTAATTATTGGAAGTAATGGCTATTTAGAGAATTAGGGGTAGGATAAAACATAAGGGATGTTTTGAAGTATTAAGAGAAGTAGTGGTGGTATAAGCATAGTACGGTTAGATCGACAAATATGAAAGATTATGAATCATTTGGGTTGGTTGCTGGAAAAACCAACCCTTCACAGCAGTAAAAAGATATGCGTAATTGTTGGAAGTAAGGGCTATTTAGAGAATTAGGGGTAGGATTAAAAAGAAGGGTTGTTTTGAAGTACTAAGTGAAGTATGGGTAGTTTAAGCATAGTAGGGGTAGATTGACACATATGAAAGATGTTGAATCATTTGGATTGGATCGAAAAATATGAAAGATGATGAACCATTTGGTTTGGGTGCTGCAAAAACCAACCCTACACAAAAGTTAAAAAATAGGGGTAATTGTTGGAAGTAAGGGCTATTTAGAGAATTAGTGTTAGGAATAAAGAGAAAGACTATTTTGAAATATGGGTAGTTTAAGCATAGTAGGGGTAGATCGACAAATATGAAAGATGATGAATCATTTGGATTGGGTGCCGCAAAAACCAATCCTTCACAATAGTGAAAAAATAGGGGTAATTGTTGGAAGGAAGGGCTATTTAGAGAATTAGGGTTAGGATTAAAAAGAAGAGTTGTTTTGAAGTATTAAGAGAAGTATGGGTAGTTTATGCATACTAGGGGAAGATCGACAAATATGAAAGATTATGTATCGTTTGGATTGGGTTCTACAAAACCAACCCTTCACAATAGTAAAAAGATAATCGTAATTGTTGGAAGTAAGGGCTACATAGAGAATTAGGGGTAGGATTAAAAAGGAATGTTTTGAAATGTTAAGAGAAGTAGGGATGGATTAAGCATAGTACGGGTAGATCGACCAATATGAAAGATGACGAATCATTTAGATTGGGTGTGCAAAAACCAACCCTTCACAGAAGTTAAAAAATAGGGGTGATTGTTGGAAGTAAGGGATATTTAGAGAATTAGGTGTAGGAATAAAAAGAAGGGTTGCTTTTAAATATTAAGAGAAATAGGTGTAGTTTAAGCATAATAGTGGTAGATCGACAAATATGAAAGATGATGAATCATTTAGATTGGGTGCTACAACAACCATCCTCTCACAGTAGTTAAAAAATAGGGGTAATTGTTGGAATTAATGGTTATTTAGAGAATCAGGGGTAGGATTAAATAGAAGGGTTGTTTTGAAGTATTAAGAGAAGTAGGGGTAGTTTAAGCATAGTAGGGAGAGATCGACAAATATATACGATGATGAATCATATGGATTGGGTGCTGCAAAAACCAACGCTTCACAGAAGTTAAGAAATTAGCGTAATTGTTGGAAGTAACGGCTATTTAGAGAATTAAGCGTAGGATTAAAAACGAGGACTATCTTGATGTATTAAGATAGGTAGGGGTAGTTTAAGCATAGTAGGTGTAGATCGACAAATATGAAAAACTATGAATCGTTTGGCTTGTTTGCTGCAAAAATGAACCCTTCATAGTAGTAAAAAGATAGGCTTTATTGTTGGAAGAAAGGGCTATTTAGAAAATTAGGTGTAGGATTAAAAAGAAGGGTTGTTTTGAAGTATTAAGTGAAGTATGGGTAGTTTAAGCATAGTAGGGGTAGATTGAAAAATATGAAAGAAGATGAATCATTTGGATTGGGTTGACAAATATGAAAGATGATGAATCATTTGGATTGGCTGCCGCAAAAACCAACCCTGCACCAATGTTAAAAAATAGGAGTAATTGTTTGAAGTAAAGGCTATATAGAGATTTAGGGGTAGGATTAAAAAGAATAGTTGTTTTGATGTATTAAGAGAAGTAGGGGTAGTTTAAGCATAGTAGTGGTAAATCGACAAATATGAAAGATGATGAATTGTTTGGCTTGGGTGCTCAAAAACTAACCCTTCACAGTAGTTAAAAAATAGGGTAATTGTTGGAAGTAATGGCAATTTAGAAAATTAGGTTAGGATTAAACAGAAGGGCTGGTCCGAAGTATTAAGAGAGGTATGCGTAGTTTAAGCATTGTAGGGGTAAATCGAAAAATATGAAAGATTATGAATTGTTTGGATCGGGTGATGCAAAAACCAACCCTTCACAGTAGTAAAAAGATTGGCGTAATTGCTGGAAGTAAGGGCTATTTAGAGAATCGTGGGTAGGATTAAAAGAAGGACTGTTTTGAAGTATTAAGAGAAGTAGGGGTAGTTTAAGCATAGTAGGGGTAGATCGACTAATATGAAAGATTATGAATTGTTTGGTTTGGTTTTTGCAAAAACCAACCATTCACAGTAGTGAAAAATAGGCGTAATTGTTGAAAGTAAGGGCTATATAGAAAATTTGGGGTAGAATTAAAAAGAAGCGTTATTTTGAAGTATTAAGAGAAGTATGGTTAGTTTATGCATAGTAGGGGTAGATCGACAAATATGAAAGTTGATGAATCATTTGGATTGGATCGACAAATATAAAAGACGATGAATCATTTGGATTGGGCGCTACAAAAACTAACCCTTCACAGTAGTTAAATAATAGGAGGAGTTGTTGGAAGTAAGGGCTATTTAGAGAATTAGGGGTAGGACTAACAAGAAGGACGGTTTTGAAGTATTAAGAGAAGCATGGGTAGTTTAAGCAAAGTGGGGGTAGATCGACAAATATGAAAGATGATGAATCATTTGGAGTGGGTGCCACAAAAACCAATCCTTCACAATAGTTAAAAAATAGGGGTAATTGTTGAAAGTAAGGCCTATTTAGAGAATTAGGGGTAGGATTAAAAAGAAGGACTGTTTTGAAGTATTAAGAGAAGTGGGGGTAGTTTAAGCGTAGTAGGAGTAGATCGACAAATATGAAAGATTACGAATTGTTTGGACTGGTTTCTGCAAAAACCAACCCTTCACAGTAGTGAAAAATAGGCATAATTGTTGGAAGTAAGGGCTATTTAGATAATAAGGGTAGGATAAAAAAGAAGTGTTGTTTTGAAGTATTAAGAGAAGTATGGTTTGTTTAAGCAAAGTAGGGGTAGATCGACAAATATGAAAGATGATGAATCGTTTGGATTGGATCGACAAATATGGAAGATGATGAATCATTTGGATTGGGGGCTACAAAAACCAACACTTCACAGTAGTTAAATAATGGGTGGAATTGTTGGAAATCAGGGCTATTTAGAGAATTAGGGGTAGTAATAAAAAGAAGGATTGTTTTGAAGTATTAAGAGAATTATGGGTAGTTTAAGCATAGTACGGGTAGATAGATAAATATGAAAGATGATGAATCATTTAGATTGGGTGCCGCAAAAACCAATCCTTCACAATAGTTAAAAAAATAGGGCTAATTGTTGGAAGGAAGGGCTATTTAGAGAATTAGGGGTTGGATTAAAAAGAAGAGCTGTTTTGAAGTATTAAGAGAAGTAGGTATAGTTTAAGCATATCAGGGGAAGATTGAGAAAAATGAAAGAATATGTATCGTTTGGATTGGGTTATGCAAAAACCAACCCTTCAAAGTAGGAAAAAGATAGACGTAATTGTTGGAAGTAAGGCTATTTAGAGAATTAGGGGTAGGATTAAAAAGAAGGGCTGTTTTGAAGTATTAAGAGAAGTAGGGGTAGTTTTAAGCATAGTAGGGGTAGATCGACAAATATGAAAGATTATGAATCGTTTGGATAGGGGGCTGCAAAAACGAACGATTGACAGTAGTATAAAGATAGGCGTAATTATTAGAAGTATGGGCTATCAATAGAATTAGGGTTAGGATTAAAAAGAAATGTTGTTATTAAGTATTAAGAGAAGTATTGGTAGTTTAAGCATAGTAGGGGTCGATCGACAAATATGAAAGATGATGAATCATTTGGATTGGATCGACTAATATGAAAGATGATGAATCATTTGGATTGGGTGCTACAAAAACAAACCCTTCACAGTAGTTAACAAATAGGGGAAATTGTTGGAATTAAGGTCTATTTAGAGAACTAGGGGTAGTAATAAAAAGAAGGGCTGTTTTGAAGTATTAAGAGAAGTAGGGGTAGTTTAAGCATAGTAGGGGTATATCGACAAATAAGAAAGACGATGAATCTTTTGGATTGGGTGCTGCAAAAACCAACCCTTCACAGTAGTTTCAAAAATAGGGGTAATTGTTGGAAATAAAGGTTATTAGAGAATTAGGGGTAGGATTAAACAGAAGGGCTGTTTTGAAGTAGTAAGAGAAGTAGGGGTAGTTTAAGCATGGTAGGGGTAGACCGAAAAATATGAAAGATTATGAATCGTTTGGAATGGGTGCTGCAAAAACCAACCCTTCACAGTAGTAAAAAGACTGGCATAATTGTTGGAAGTAAGGGCTATTTAGAGAATTAAGGGTAGGATTAAAAACAAGGACTGTTTTTATGTATTCAGAGAAGTAGTGGTAGTTTAAGCATAGTAGGTGCAGATTGACAAATATGAAATATTATGAATCATTTGGATTGTTTGCTGCAAAAACCAACCCTTCATAATAGTAAAAAGATAGGCGTAATTGTTGGAAGTAAGGGCTATTTAGAGAATTAGGGGTAGGATTAAAAAGAAGGGTTGTTTTGAAGTATTAAGTGAAGTATGGGTAGTTTAAGCATAGTAGGGGTTGATTGACAAATATGAAAATGACGAATCATTTGGATTGGATCGACAAATATGATAGACGATGAATCATTTGGATTGGGTGCTGCAAAAACCAACCCTACAAAGATGTTAAAAAATAGGGGTAATTGTTGGAAGTAAGGGCTATTTAGAGATTTAGGGGTAGAATTAAAAAGAATAGTTGTTTTGATGTATTAAGAGAAGTAGGGGTAGTTTAAGCATAGTAGGGGTAAATCGAAATATATGAAAGATGATGAATCGTTTGGATTGGGTGCTGCAAAAACTAACCCTTCATAGTAGTTAAAAAATAGGGGTTGTTGTTGGAAGTAATGGCTATTTAGAAAATTAGGGGTAGGATTAAACAATAGGGCTATTTTGAAGTAGGGGTAGTTTAGCATGGTAGGGGTTGATTGACAAATATGAAAGATTATGAATTGTTTGGATTGGGTGCTGCAAAAACCAAACCATCACAGTAGTAAAAAGACTGGCATAATTGTTCGAAGTAAGGGCTATTTAGAGAATTAAGGTTAGGATTAAAAACAAGGACTGTTTTTATTTATTCAGAGAAGTAGTGGTAGTTTAAGCATAGTAGGTGTAGATCGACAAATATGAAATATTATGAATCATTTGGATTGTTTTCTTCAAAAACCAACCCTTCATAATAGTAAAAAGATAGGCGTAATTGTTGGAAGTAAGGGCTATGTAACAACCCGGAAAATCTGGGCCAGTTTAAAATTTTTATTTTGGCCATTTTAGCGAATTTTGATTATTTAAAATGAATTATTTTAAATAATATCGACGAGAAATTTATTTTGAATATAATTCGAACGTATATATTATACGCGTCGTTGTTAGAATATAAAAATTTATATATAATTATAAATAGAATTGAAAATGGCGCAGTAGTTCGATAATTCGATTTCAAACTTCAATTGAATGTACCGGGTGCAAAACAATCCGGATTTTAGTGAGACCAAAAATAATGGAATCTAATTGATGATATCTTTCCAACGAATCAGAAAAATCAAGATTTCATCTTAGAAATGATAAGATATGTCCAGTTTAAAATTAGAAATAGTCGCTGTGGAAGTTATATATATTTTTATATATATAAGGCCCTTAAAAATGGACATTTTGCAAACGACCTCGGATTTCGACGAAACCAGTTTTGTTGTGTCCGGGATGTGAAGTTATTGCTTGGTTTTAAATTTCATAATTTTTCGAATCAATATGTGAGCGCGGCAAAGGAAAACGCGTTTGACCAGTTTCAGTTGATTTTAATCGACTGGAAATTGGCCATTTTTCAAACGGCCTCAGAATTCGACGAAACTAGTTTTGTTAGGACCGTATCGTCAATACGAAGCTAGAAAATATTTTTCTGGAATTTTTAGAGTTAGTATGTGACCCCGGTAATTTGAAATGTACGTTTAAAATTCAATATAGTGATTTAAATGTAAATCTAACGGAAACTGATTGTAACGATCAAATCAGCTTGCGATACATATCCCATTGTGTTCGGAATGGGGGTGAAACGCTATGGACGACAGGCGTTGGACCTCGTTCAGGGGTCGTATGTAAAAGTCAACTTTTAACAAAAAAATAATAATAATAATAAAATAAAATAATAATAATAATAATATAATATTCTTTCTCCTTCCCTAATACCCAGGCCCCCCCGTTGAAATTTCATTTCAGAAAGAAAATTAAAAGAGGAAAAAAAAAAAAAAAAAAGAAACCCTAAATCAAGAAGGCGATCGACGCCACCGCCTTGTCCTGCTCCGAGCCCCGCCTCCGCCTGAGCTCCCCCCAGATCGCTCGAGTTCCGCTGACGCCCTCCCTCGCTCGCGAAGATGAAGCCGCCGACCGCCACCAGCAAACCCCCCCCCCCCCCCAGCCGACGATCCTTCCACCGCCGACCGCCACCTAAAGCTACGACCCCCCCCCCAGTAAGTCTTTTCTTTTATTTATTTATTTTATTTTGTTTTATATATAAACTGAAAATGAAAAAGATAAAATACTGAACTGTTTTTATAAAATGATTAAAACTGATTTTTAGTAAATAGAAAACTGTTTTTTTATATAATAGAAAACTGATTTTTAATAAATAGAAAACTGTTTTTTTATATAATAGAAAACTGATTTTTAGTAAATAGAAAACTGTTTTTTTATATAATAGAAAACTGATTTTTAGTAAATAGAAAACTGTTTTTTTATATAATAGAAAACTGATTTTTAATAAATAGAAAACTGTTTTTTTTTATATAATAGAAAACTGATTTTTAATAAATAGAAAACTGTTTTTTTTATATAATAGAAAACTGATTTTTAATCAATAGAAAATTGATTTTTATAGAATGAAAAATCTAATTTTTATATGTTAAACTTCGAATGAAAAATCTAATTTTTATATGTTAAACTTCGAATGGAAAATCTAATTTTTTATATATTGAACTTTGAAATAAAAATTCGATTTTTATATATTGAACTTTGAAGTAAAAATTTGATTTTTATATATTGAACTTTGAAGTAAAAATTTGATTTTTATATATTGAACTTTGAAGTATAAATTTGATTTTTATATATTGAACTTTGAAGTATAAATTCGATTTTTATATATTGAACTTTGAAGTAAAAATTTGATTTTTATATATTGAACTTTGAAGTATAAATTCAATTTTTATATATTGAATAGCGAACTAAAAATTCAATTTTTATATATTGAATAGCGAACTAAAAATTCAATTTTTATATATTGAATAGCGAACTAAAAAATCGATTTTTATATATTGAATAGCGAAGTAAAAACTTGATTTTTACATATGTAGTGAAAGCGGACAACGAAGCTGATGAAGATGCGAAAACAATGAAGATTTCTACCAATGGAGTGCCGTGGAGCTAGGATAGCTATATGTGAGAATTTCTCACCTTTCAAATTTATTTTCTAGTTATATATATATATACTAGGATGCAGACGGTGCTTAGTAGCACCCGACACAATCGTCCACAGACCATGGACTTGTTTGTTTGACTGTTTGGTGATTGATTGCGATATTGGTTTGAATGTGGTTTGTGGTGTGAAAAATCGAATCGATAAATTGGTTAGGATTAGACATGCGCCGTTATAAGGCGAAGGAGTAAGGCTAGGTTAGACTCTTACTCCAAATTTTGTGGTTTGCATAACTAATTTATTTGATTGATGTGTGAATGGCGTGGGCCTTCACTAGACCGGGGATAAGGCTAGGCCTTGTCCCGTTTCTAGTATCGTGCCGTTATGCCGCCGAAATTTTCTAAAATATGTTAGAAAAATAAAATATCATTTTATTGAAGAAATGAACTGAATAGAAATTCAGGTGTTGAAATAAAATGTTTTATCGTTAAAATATAATTTTCGACGTGAATGTGAATAAATAAATATTCATTTACGAACCGGACGGTTTGTGTATATACACCTATTTGAAGGACATTGATTGGGTCGATAAATTTTACACATCGCCCAATTGCACAAATAAAATATTTGTTTGATGGTTTGAAAACCCCACACGGGTGTTGGGATGAAATATGAATTTCACTCATCCTGATTGATTAAATATGTCGATCGATTGATTGACAGGCTGTTATAAGCGTTGAATATCTATATTTGATGCTTATACAGTGTAGTGCACTTTGGTTGATGGTTGATTATTTTCAATGCTATTATATACATGTGTTGTATGAAAATCCATATAATTAATTTTATATGGTAATTGATTGGGCCTCATTCCATTTTTGAAAAAGAAATATTTGAAAAAGAAATATTTGAAATAGAATATTTGAAAATAAAAGAATATATGAAGCCGTGTTGATTAGATTGACGCCATTTTGACGTGAACGATATTTATATCGATTTTAATCGATTTCGAAATGAATTGAATTGAAAGTGATTTCGAAATGAATTGAATTGAAATCGATTTCGAAATGAATTGAATTGAAAACGAATTCAAATTGAATTGAAAGTGATTTCGAAATGAATTGAATTGAAAACGAATTCAAATTGAATTGAAAGTGATTTCGAAATGAATTGAATTGAAAACGATTTCGAAATGAATTGAATTGAAAACGATTTCGAAATGAATTGAATTGAAAACGAATTCAAATTGAGTTGAAAACGATTTCGAAATGAATTGAATTGAAAACGAATTCAAATTGAATTGAAAGTGATTTCGAAATGAATTGAATTGAAAACGAATTCAAAATGAATTGAAAGCAAATTGAAATGAATTCAAATTGAATTGAAATTTGAATTGAATAGAAATGAATTTTAAAACGAATTTATAGAGAAGAATTCAATTTTGCTTTGAATTGAGATGGAAGTTGAAATAGATTTTGAAACGAATTTTAAAACTATTTATATAATTCGTTTTAAATAGAAATCGACGAAATATATATTATATATATTATATATAATATAATGGCCTGAATAGAACGCGCCGCGCCGCGGCAGTTCGCGAATTTCGACCATTTATTTCAAACGGACATTACGGGAGATCCGACCGTCGGATTCTCCTAAAATCGGAACCGTTGGGTTCGTATCGAAAAGAGCTTTCTAACGAATATTAGAAATTTGAAATCTAACGGTTGGATTTGGAATTATGTCCAAATCAAATTCGAAAAAGGTCGCTGTAAGTGCAGTTCGATGGCCGTTAATGGAAATCGACTGTACGGGCCTTGATAAAATTATTAAAAATAGTAATAATTTGTGTAAAATCATAAGAAATGATTTGTGAAAGTTTGGGATGAAAAACTCCATATTTGAAAAGATAAAAATAGATTTTTATCGAAATGAACTAGTTTTGAACTAGAATTATAATTCTATTTATTTTTAAATAAATAAATTGAATTTGAAATGGTTTTGAAAATAACCAAAATTTCCAATGATTGCATTGGAGTGGAATTGAATCGAAATTGTCTTCGGAATATTTCGATGTTGGAATTCGTGATATTACAGGTGTTGTTATGGAAATTTGAAAGATATATATATGTATCGTTATTTCCAATACGACATTTGTTAGTCGTAGAATTCGATATTGAATATAAGCCGATATATTTTCTATTCAGAGCCTTGCATTGAATATCGAATGTGATTTGGGTTTGTCGTGAATGGTGTCTTCACTAACACTGTTCTTGAACCCAGTTGAGAAAAGATTAAATCTTTTTATTTAGATTTAATGAAGTGTACCAATTAAATGATATTTAATTGGAATTGAATTGGTATTGATTTTTGGGTTTATCGTGAACAGTGTTTTAAATAACACTTGTTCTTTAACCCGATAATTAATGGAATGGGATTTTGGGTTTATCGTGAATCGTGTTTTAAATGACACTGATTCTTTAACCCAGATAATGATTAAAACTAAGTGGAGTTTTAATGAATCTTTAATTAGATTGAAAAGATCGAGAATGGAGTATCACCAGTTTTGCTCCAGGCGATAGTTAAATCTTTAATTAGATTTGAACGTGAAATTTAGAAACTAACTGTCGGTTAGCCAAGCAGAATGGTTTTCTGGATATTGATCTGATGTTGGTTTCGGCCTTCGGGGTTAATATTTGGGGAATTATTCTCTTGATTAATTTACGATTAGTGACTAATGAATTGGAATGAGGCGTATGTTGTGTTTGTGTAACACTTATTTAAAATATACGCGAGTTATTCGGAAAGACCGGGTTCATCCCATTCTGAATAACTGATACGACGATAAGTCGAAGATGAAGACGATGGTCGAAGACCGTAGGTCTTCACGTCGTTTGGGTAATTACTGATGATCTTGATTGGGCTGTACACCCAAGAAGATGGAAACAGTTAGTGATCGTCCAGACGTACTTGGAGATCGATGGATATGCGGGGTACTAGGTGCCTCCGGCTTCGTTCAGACCCAGGACGGACTTGTAAATGGACTGTGTGTCTGACATTGGATTTTAGTCCGTGTGATTGATCTCTAATAAATATATATCTGTTTGGCGGCGGAGAATTTATTCTCTTGCTTAACGCCCTTCTCTGAGACGTACGAGCTCAGGGGTTATATATTGATGGATATCAATCGCATGGAGTGAATTGCCTGTGTGGCATGCCTAAGTGGCAAATGATCAAGGCTTCTGTTGGAAAGCAAAGTCTTGTGGTTGATGATCGAAGCACGGCCTTTGTGGCGTAGCTTTGTGTAACGTTGATTCGCGAGTATCACACCCGGTATGAATCAAAAACGGGAGACGGACATCAGGGAGGGCCTACGTTTCCTCCTAGCTAAAAGTGGCGTCAGTGGTTTTACACGCCCTGACGAGTTTGACTTATGTGGTTGTTGCTGTTGCGAGGCGCCTCGGATTGATCGGTCGTTCTCGAACCGATGGAGTCATTTAGTTGGCTCGCTTACGCCCCAAAGGGCGGCGAAACGTAGTGCTCAGGTATTTTAATCCACTCCGTGTGGACCGGCCCTGACGATCCAAGGGTCACTCGAGCTCTGATCCTGAGACTCGGGCTAGGCAGTCTCAAATCATTGAGGATCTTGCCCCTTGCCTCGGTTCATACCATAAATGATAACCCAACTTCCAATACGTCGTTTTGCGGTTTTGATTGTAAACTTATATATGGCGACATAGTGTTATGGGCCGTTCATGCCGCCTATGATTGATACTTATGATTTGAAGTTGTTTTATACACTATGCACTTATAATAGTATCAAATGATTTGTTTTAAAACGTATCAAGCATCCTTTGGCTGTTATAAGGGAAAACCCTATCCTCGACTGCGTTGCATTGTGTGATGGGACCTAGGTCTTATAACAGCTTCATTTTTCTTTATTTAGCATTGCGCTGTTTGTTTTATGCACTGGTATTCTTGGGAGGAAACCCGTTCCGTGTTATACGGCGTGGTCCCTTGATCCACCTAATGATTTAAAATAAAGAATAACTGTTTTAGTTCTCACACCAGTCACATGACTGACCTGGAGTTTATTGTTTTAACCTAAACTCTGGGTGCCCTTATTTTGACACGGGCAGCTAGTAGTTTTGGTTTTTGCAGATTTTATTCACAGGATCCTGGTTTACAGCTGGAACGATATCCGGAAAGCTTTGTATCCGTATATCTCCTTCTAGTTGTGTATTGTATTATTTTCCGCTGCTATGTATTTAAATGTAATTTAAATCTCTGATATTTCTGTGTAATATTTGTTCATACTCTGTATATTCTTGTAATCTGATGCATTGTTGTTATATACAATGAAATGTTCTTTTATATGCGTTCTGTTGTGGCTTGTTCTCGAACTATCCGACGCTTTCCTTTACGGGGAGGTTGCGGGTCTTCACACGTGGTATCAGAGCTTTGGTTTACAAAGCTCAGAGAACAAGACACATTAGAACCTTACGAAAGAATTCATCAGAAAGTGGATTAGTAATATCCAACGAGAATGACTCGTTAGAGATAGGATCAGTAGTATCCTAGAACGAGTGTGAAGAGTATATTTCTTTCAAATGAAAACAAATTTCGTTTTGAAAATTTAAATCAATTATTCGTATTTGATTATTTATTTTATATTGATTAGGACAATCCGATATATAAAGATTTTGCATATATGTCTTGCAAACGTGTATTCGAAGTTTTAATATATTGGGTAGATATAGAATCCCTCTAGTGCCCGGGAATGATTCTGGTGATGGGGCACTGTCGCCAGTATTTATTTTCGAGCGACGAAAGTGAGATTTCTATATATTTCCTATTGACTGGTGTGAGAACCAAAATTAGATAGGGCCTATTGTTGTGATTTGGCATCAAAAATCTGATTCTTGACTATGTATCAAAATTATGAATTTGATAATCTAATTCACTAATTGATTGATGTTTGTGTTGTTTGCCTATTTGTTTGCTAATTTTGAACCATTTAGCCTAATTGAAACAAATATTGAATTGTATTGAAAATTGGTCGCATGTGCTGGCATATACATATATATCATTGAACAGGTCATAGCAAGGAGGCTAGAGCAGAGAATAAAATTTGTTTGCCCGACAAATAGGTACATGTTTACTACATAATTTCCTGTTTTGTTTGGGTGATGATGATTTTGTGAGCCTATTGGCTAGCCGCTTGGCTTTTTCTTTTTCTTTTTGAGATCTGAAGGACAGGGGAAGCTATTTGAAATTCCCCGATGCTCCCATTGCAGGGGAGGTTATGGCGAAATTTTTCGAAAATTTAGGGTGTTAGCCAAATTTTTGAAATTTTGAAAATTCTCAGAAACTAAAGAGTTGGGGAATGGAAGCCTGATCGAACGTAGAGTTGAATAATCAAACCACTTTCTACTTTGTTCCTTTTCGGGGACGAAAAGTTTTAAGTGGGGGAGATTGTAACAACCCGGAAAATCTGGGCCAGTTTAAAATTTTTATTTTGGCCATTTTAGCGAATTTTGATTATTTAAAATGAATTATTTTAAATAATATCGACGAGAAATTTATTTTGAATATAATTCGAACGTATATATTATACGCGTCGTTGTTAGAATATAAAAATTTATATATAATTATAAATAGAATTGAAAATGGCGCGGTAGTTCGATAATTCGATTTCAAACTTCAATTGAATGTACCGGGTGCAAAACAATCCGGATTTTAGTGAAACCAAAAATAATGGAATCTAATTGATGATATCTTTCCAACGAATCAGAAAAATCAAGATTTCATCTTAGAAATGATAAGATATGTCCAGTTTAAAATTAGAAATAGTCGCTGTGGAAGTTATATATATTTTTATATATATAAGGCCCTTAAAAATGGACATTTTGCAAACGACCTCGGATTTCGACGAAACCAGTTTTGTTGGGTCCGGGATGTGAAGTTATTGCTTGGTTTTAAATTTCATAATTTTTCGAATCAATATGTGAGCGTGGCAAAGGAAAACGCGTTTGACCAGTTTCAGTTGATTTTAATCGACTGGAAATTGGCCATTTTTCAAACGGCCTCAGAATTCGACGAAACTAGTTTTGTTAGGACCGTATCGTCAATACGAAGCTAGAAAATATTTTTCTGGAATTTTTAGAGTTAGTATGTGACACCGGTAATTTGAAATGTACGTTTAAAATTCAATATAGTGATTTAAATGTAAATCTAACGGAAACTGATTGTAACGATCAAATCAGCTTGCGATACATATCCCATTGTGTTCGGAATGGGGGTGAAACGCTATGGACGACAGGCGTTGGACCTCGTTCAGGGGTCGTATGTAAAAGTCAACTTTTAACAAATAAAAAAAAAATAATAATAAAATAAAATAATAATAATAATATAATATTCTTTCTCCTTCCCTAATACCCAGGCCCCCCCGTTGAAATTTCATTTCAGAAAGAAAATTAAAAGAGGAAAAAAAAAAAAAAAAAAAAAAACCCTAAATCAAGAAGGCTATCGACGCCACCGCCTTGTCCTGCTCCGAGCCCCGCCTCCGCCTGAGCTCCCCCCAGATCGCTCGAGTTCCGCTGACGCCCTCCCTCGCTCGCGAAGATGAAGCCGCCGACCGCCACCAGCAAACCCCCCCCCAGCCGACGATCCTTCCACCGCCGACCGCCACCTAAAGCTACGACCCCCCCCCCCCCCCCAGTAAGTCTTTTCTTTTATTTATTTATTTTATTTTGTTTTATATATAAACTGAAAATGAAAAAGATAAAATACTGAACTGTTTTTATAAAATGATTAAAACTGATTTTTAGTAAATAGAAAACTGTTTTTTTATATAATAGAAAACTGATTTTTAATAAATAGAAAACTGTTTTTTTATATAATAGAAAACTGATTTTTAGTAAATCGAAAACTGTTTTTTTATATAATAGAAAACTGATTTTTAGTAAATAGAAAACTGTTTTTTTATATAATAGAAAACTGATTTTTAATAAATAGAAAACTGTTTTTTTTTATATAATAGAAAACTGATTTTTAATAAATAGAAAACTGTTTTTTTTATATAATAGAAAACTGATTTTTAATCAATAGTAAATTGATTTTTATAGAATGAAAAATCTAATTTTTATATGTTAAACTTCGAATGAAAAATCTAATTTTTATATGTTAAACTTCGAATGGAAAATCTAATTTTTTATATATTGAACTTTGAAGTAAAAATTTGATTTTTATATATTGAACTTTGAAGTAAAAATTTGATTTTTATATATTGAACTTTGAAGTATAAATTTGATTTTTATATATTGAACTTTGAAGTAAAAATTTGATTTTTATATATTGAACTTTGAAGTATAAATTCAATTTTTATATATTGAATAGCGAACTAAAAATTCAATTTTTATATATTGAATAGCGAACTAAAAATTCAATTTTTATATATTGAATAGCGAACTAAAAATTCAATTTTTATATATTGAATAGCGAACTAAAAACTTGATTTTTACATATGTAGTGAAAGCGGACAACGAAGCTGACGAAGATGCGAAAACAATGAAGATTTCTACCAATGGAGTGCCGTGGAGCTAGGATAGCTATATGTGAGAATTTCTCACCTTTCAAATTTATTTTCTAGTTATATATATATATACTAGGATGCAGACGGTGCTTAGTAGCACCCGACACAATCGTCCACAGACCATGGACTTGTTTGTTTGACTGTTTGGTGATTGATTGCGATATTGGTTTGAATGTGGTTTGTGGTGTGAAAAATCGAATCGATAAATTGGTTAGGATTAGACGTGCGCCGTTATAAGGCGAAGGAGTAAGGCTAGGTTAGACTCTTACTCCAAATTTTGTGGTTTGCATAACTAATTTATTTGATTGATGTGTGAATGGCGTGGGCCTTCACTAGACCGGGGATAAGGCTAGGCCTTGTCCCGTTTCTAGTATCGTGCCGTTATGCCGCCGAAATTTTCTAAAATATGTTAGAAAAATAAAATATCATTTTATTGAAGAAATGAACTGAATAGAAATTCAGGTGTTGAAATAAAATGTTTTATCGTTAAAATATAATTTTCGACGTGAATGTGAATAAATAAATATTCATTTACGAACCGGACGGTTTGTGTATATACACCTATTTGAAGGACATTGATTGGGTCGATAAATTTTACACATCGCCCAATTGCACAAATAAAATATTTGTTTGATGGTTTGAAAACCCCACACGGGTGTTGGGATGAAATATGAATTTCACTCATCCTGATTGATTAAATATGTCGATCGATTGATTGACAGGCTGTTATAAGCGTTGAATATCTATATTTGATGCTTATACAGTGTAGTGCACTTTGGTTGATGGTTGATTATTTTCAATGCTATTATATACATGTGTTGTATGAAAATCCATATAATTAATTTTATATGGTAATTGATTGGGCCTCATTCCATTTTTGAAAAAGAAATATTTGAAAAAGAAATATTTGAAATAGAATATTTGAAAATAAAAGAATATATGAAGCCGTGTTGATTAGATTGACGCCATTTTGACGTGAACGATATTTATATCGATTTTAATCGATTTCGAAATGAATTGAATTGAAAGTGATTTCGAAATGAATTGAATTGAAATCGATTTCGAAATGAATTGAATTGAAAACGAATTCAAATTGAATTGAAAGTGATTTCGAAATGAATTGAATTGAAAACGAATTCAAATTGAATTGAAAGTGATTTCGAAATGAATTGAATTGAAAACGATTTCGAAATGAATTGAATTGAAAACGATTTCGAAATGAATTGAATTGAAAACGAATTCAAATTGAGTTGAAAACGATTTCGAAATGAATTGAATTGAAAACGAATTCAAATTGAACTGAAAGTGATTTCGAAATGAATTGAATTGAAAACGAATTCAAAATGAATTGAAAGCAAATTGAAATGAATTCAAATTGAATTGAAATTTGAATTGAATAGAAATGAATTTTAAAACGAATTTATAGAGAAGAATTCAATTTTGCTTTGAATTGAGATGGAAGTTGAAATAGATTTTGAAACGAATTTTAAAACTATTTATATAATTCGTTTTAAATAGAAATCGACGAAATATATATTATATATATTATATATAATATAATGGCCTGAATAGAACGCGCCGCGCCGCGGCAGTTCGCGAATTTCGACCATTTATTTCAAACGGACATTACGGGAGATCCGACCGTCGGATTCTCCTAAAATCGGAACCGTTGGGTTCGTATCGAAAAGAGCTTTCTAACGAATATTAGAAATTTGAAATCTAACGGTTGGATTTGGAATTATGTCCAAATCAAATTCGAAAAAGGTCGCTGTAAGTGCAGTTCGATGGCCGTTAATGGAAATCGACTGTACGGGCCTTGATAAAATTATTAAAAATAGTAATAATTTGTGTAAAATCATAAGAAATGATTTGTGAAAGTTTGGGATGAAAAACTCCATATTTGAAAAGATAAAAATAGATTTTTATCGAAATGAACTAGTTTTGAACTAGAATTATAATTCTATTTATTTTTAAATAAATAAATTGAATTTGAAATGGTTTTGAAAATAACCAAAATTTCCAATGATTGCATTGGAGTGGAATTGAATCGAAATTGTCTTCGGAATATTTCGATGTTGGAATTCGTGATATTACAGGTGTTGTTATGGAAATTTGAAAGATATATATATGTATCGTTATTTCCAATACGACATTTGTTAGTCGTAGAATTCGATATTGAATATAAGCCGATATATTTTCTATTCAGAGCCTTGCATTGAATATCGAATGTGATTTGGGTTTGTCGTGAATGGTGTCTTCACTAACACTGTTCTTGAACCCAGTTGAGAAAAGATTAAATCTTTTTATTTAGATTTAATGAAGTGTACCAATTAAATGATATTTAATTGGAATTGAATTGGTATTGATTTTTGGGTTTATCGTGAACAGTGTTTTAAATAACACTTGTTCTTTAACCCGATAATTAATGGAATGGGATTTTGGGTTTATCGTGAATCGTGTTTTAAATGACACTGATTCTTTAACCCAGATAATGATTAAAACTAAGTGGAGTTTTAATGAATCTTTAATTAGATTGAAAAGATCGAGAATGGAGTATCACCAGTTTTGCTCCAGGCGATAGTTAAATCTTTAATTAGATTTGAACGTGAAATTTAGAAACTAACTGTCGGTTAGCCAAGCAGAATGGTTTTCTGGATATTGATCTGATGTTGGTTTCGGCCTTCGGGGTTAATATTTGGGGAATTATTCTCTTGATTAATTTACGGTTAGTGACTAATGAATTGGAATGAGGCGTATGTTGTGTTTGTGTAACACTTATTTAAAATATACGCGAGTTATTCGGAAAGACCGGGTTCATCCCATTCTGAATAACTGATACGACGATAAGTCGAAGATGAAGACGATGGTCGAAGACCGTAGGTCTTCACGTCGTTTGGGTAATTACTGATGATCTTGATTGGGCTGTACACCCAAGAAGATGGAAACAGTTAGTGATCGTCCAGACGTACTTGGAGATCGATGGATATGCGGGGTACTAGGTGCCTCCGGCTTCGTTCAGACCCAGGACGGACTTGTAAATGGACCGTGTGTCTGACATTGGATTTTAGTCCGTGTGATTGATCTCTAATAAATATATATCTGTTTGGCGGCGGAGAATTTATTCTCTTGCTTAACGCCCTTCTCTGAGACGTACGAGCTCAGGGGTTATATATTGATGGATATCAATCGCATGGAGTGAATTGCCTGTGTGGCATGCCTAAGTGGCAAATGATCAAGGCTTCTGTTGGAAAGCAAAGTCTTGTGGTTGATGATCGAAGCACGGCCTTTGTGGCGTAGCTTTGTGTAACGTTGATTCGCGAGTATCACACCCGGTATGAATCAAAAACGGGAGACGGACATCAGGGAGGGCCTACGTTTCCTCCTAGCTAAAAGTGGCGTCAGTGGTTTTACACGCCCTGACGAGTTTGACTTATGTGGTTGTTGCTGTTGCGAGGCGCCTCGGATTGATCGGTCGTTCTCGAACCGACGGAGTCATTTAGCTGGCTCGCTTACGCCCCAAAGGGCGGCGAAACGTAGTGCTCAGGTATTTTAATCCACTCCGTGTGGACCGGCCCTGACGATCCAAGGGTCACTCGAGCTCTGATCCTGAGACTCGGGCTAGGCAGTCTCGAATCATTGAGGATCTTGCCCCTTGCCTCGGTTCATACCATAAATGATAACCCAACTTCCAATACGTCGTTTTGCGGTTTTGATTGTAAACTTATATATGGCGACATAGTGTTATGGGCCGTTCATGCCGCCTATGATTGATACTTATGATTTGAAGTTGTTTTATACACTATGCACTTATAATAGTATCAAATGATTTGTTTTAAAACGTATCAAGCATCCTTTGGCTGTTATAAGGGAAAACCCTATTCTCGACTGCGTTGCATTGTGTGATGGGACCTGGGTCTTATAACAGCTTCATTTTTCTTTATTTAGCATTGCGCTGTTTGTTTTATGCACTGGTATTCTTGGGAGGAAACCCGTTCCGTGTTATACGGCGTGGTCCCTTGATCCACCTAATGATTTAAAATAAAGAATAACTGTTTTAGTTCTCACACCAGTCACATGACTGACCTGGAGTTTATTGTTTTAACCTAAACTCTGGGTGCCCTTATTTTGACACGGGCAGCTAGTAGTTTTGGTTTTTGCAGATTTTATTCACAGGATCCTGGTTTACAGCTGGAACGATATCCGGAAAGCTTTGTATCCGTATATCTCCTTCTAGTTGTGTATCGTATTATTTTCCGCTGCTATGTATTTAAATGTAATTTAAATCTCTGATATTTCTGTGTAATATTTGTTCATACTCTGTATATTCTTGTAATCTGATGCATTGTTGTTATATACAATGAAATGTTCTTTTATATGCGTTCTGTTGTGGCTTGTTCTCGAACTATCCGACGCTTTCCTTTACGGGGAGGTTGCGGGTCTTCACAGGCTATTTAGAGAATTAGGGGTAGGATTGAAAAGAAGTGTTCTTTTGAAGTATTAAGAAAAGTATGGGTAGTTTAAGCATAGTAGGGGTAGATCGACAAATATAAAAGACGATGAATCATTTCAATTGGATGCTGTAAAACCAACCCTTCACAGTAGTTAAAAAATAGGGGTAATTGTTGGAAGTAAGGACTATTTAGAGAATTAGGGGAAGGACTAAAAAGAAGGACTGTTTTTAAGTATTAAGAGAAGTATGCGTAGTTTAAGCATAGTAGGGGTAAATCGACAAATATGAAAATGGTGAATCAATTGGATTGGGTGCCGCAAAAACCAATCCATCACAATAGTTAAAAAATAGGGGTAATTGTTGGAAGGAAGGGCTATTTAGAGAATTAGGCGTTGGATTAAAAAGAAGAGCCATTTCGAAGTATTAAGAGAAGTAGGGATAGTTTAAACATACTAGGGGAAGATCGACAAATATGAAAGATTATGTATCGTTTGGATTTGTTCTGCAAAAACCGACCCTTCACAGTAGTAAAAAGATAGGCGTAATTGTTAGAAGTAAGGGCTGTTTAGATAATTAGGGGTAGGATTAAAAAGAAGGACTGTTTTGAAGTATTAAGAGAAGTAGGGGTAGATCGACAAATATAAAAGATTATGAATCGTTTGGATTGGTCGCAACAAAAACCAACCCTTCATAGTAGTAAAACGATAGGTGTAGTTGTTGGAAGTAAGGGTGAGACGACCCCATACCCCGTACTAACGGCGGCAAGGGTAATCCTTGAAATATAACATAGAAACAGATAATAGCAGAATAAAATTAAATAAATACACCAGATAATGAACAATAGAATATACTGGATAAAAGTAATCATCAGAGTTACACTGTATACAGGATCATAATTAGTAAAAATGCAGTTCAGCTATACATAAATGTCTACAGCGGAAAACAAACATAATATGTACAATAGGAGCTGAAAAGCATAAAAAGAGATAAATGATAGAATCCATCTTCAGCTCCAGCTATCAAGAAAGAACCAGCTAAACCTGAATACAAAGCTGCCCGTGTAGAAAAAGGGGCACTCGAGTTTGAGAGTGAAACAAACTACGAGTCAGTCATGGGACTGGTATGAGAAATCTACCCAATACATATATAATTTGGCTAATCACAGGACCCCGCCACTTTCGTGGAACGGGTTTACTCCATTGGATTGCCAGTGCTTTAAAACAAATCTTTCTTTTAAACATCGCTATGCTTTTTTATAAAAATGATGCCGTTATAGGACTCAGTTCCGATCACACAATGCAACGCAAACCGAAGGATAGAGTTTTACCTTATAATGGTCAAATTATGATTGATACGAATAAAACAAAAGCAATTGATATTATTACTAGTGTTTACATGTTCAAAACAACTTCGAATCATAACTATCAATCATAGATGGCATGGGTACCGTATATCATGTCGCCATATATATATACAATCAAAACTGCACAGTCACGTATTTGGAAATGGATTTCCGTCATGAACCAAGGCAAAAGATAGTCCTTACCGAATTCGAGACGCTATAGCCCATGTCTCAGGATCAGAACGCATCGACCCTTGGAGCGACACGGCCGGTCCACCGATGTGGATTAAAAATGCCTGAACACTATGTTTCCCAGCCCTTTGGGGCGTAAACGAGCCAATGAATGACTCCATCGGACCCGGATCGTCCGATCTAACTGAGGCGCCTCGCAACAGCAACAACCACACAGGTGAAAAGTATATAAATGTCAGGGCTGGTGGGTCACTGACACCACCTTAGCTAGAAAGAAACTTATGCCCTCCCTGAGGTCCTTCTCCCGTTTCTGGTTCATACCGGGGTGCGAGGTTCGCGAATTCACATTATACACAAAGCTACGCCACACAGGCGATGCTTTGATCATCACCACAAGACTTTGCTTTTCAACAGAAGCCCTGATCATTTGCCACTTAGGCATGTCACACTAGCAATTCATGCCATGCGACTGATGTCCATCGATATACAACCTATGAGCTCGTGCGTTTCAGAGAAGGGCGTTAAGCAAAAGAATAAATTCTCCACCGCCAAACAGATGTATATTTAATAGAGATCAATCTACACAGAATAAAATCCAATGTCAGACACACAGTCCATTTACAAGTCCGTTCTGGGTCTGAACGAAACCGGAGGCACTAAATACCTCGCAAACCCATCGATCACCACGTACGTCTAGACGATCACCACTCATTACCCATATTTCGGGATGCCTCCCAATCAGGACCTCGGTTACCATCCAAACGAGGTGAAGATCTCCGGTCTTCGACCACCGTCTTCATCTTCGACTTTCAATCGTCGGTCAATTATTTGAAATGAGAATTAACTCGTCCTTTTCAAATAATTCACGTATATTTAGAATTTCAAATCAATTTATTTCAATGGTTAAATCATTCGACAACACCAATTTTGTTCTTTAATGTAATTTTCACACCAAACACATTCAACCATCAAATACCGCATAAATCGAGAAAATTCAGTATATTTCCATTCCATATCATTTACGATATTTTATAACGATTTATCGCTATTTTTATTTATTTTTAAAATAGACAATTTATTCAAAACGACGCTTCGGGCCATAACGCAGCCGTGGCGCTGTTTTTCTTCAGATTTGATTTACACACATCTGAAAATCTAACCGTTGGATCTTCACAAAATTTACATCATTAGAAAGGTCTTTTCAAAACGAATCCAACGGTTCCAGTTTCAGGAAAATTCGACGGTCGGATCTCTAAGTGCAACGTTTGAAGTTTCGATTTCAAAATAAGAACTGCAGCGTCGTTATTCGATTAAATATAAATATTTATATATATATATATATGTATATAATCGTTTCTGGCGCTGTTTTTCTTCAGATTTGAATTAAACATTCCAGACAATCCAACCATTGGATTTTTACAAAGTTGGTTCCGTTGAAAAGATTTTTCCAAGGCGAACCCGACGGTTGCGGTTTCGGGAAAATCCAATGGTCGGATTTCCCGCACTAGTTGTTTGAAATCACGGTTTCAAAACACGAACTGCACGGCCATGTTTCGTTTTAATTTTATTTATATTTATATTTTTATATAAGTATAGTTCATTCGACAATTTCAATATCGTTTTCACTTCAAATATTTCACTAACGCCTTTAAATTTTGGAAAATTTCGCCATAACCTCCTTTGTACGGGAGGGGCTAGGAAAATTCCAAAATAGCCACACGAGCGTCTCATGTCGGAAAGAAAAAGAAAAAGCCAATAGGCTCATAAAATCATCACCCAAACAAAACAGTAAATGTGTACCTATTTGTTGGGCACAAAATTTTATTCCTCTTCTCTAACCCCTTTGTTATAACCTGTTCAATAAATATGCATGTGCATATATACAATTTTTATCACTTATCATTTTCTATTCAACTTCATTTTTGATTCCATTTGGTTTAAAAAACACCATTCATTCTAATGTTGCATGCAGAGGTAAAAATCATATCATTAGCTAATTAATGAATATGTAAGAACCCGTAACTTCCCCGTGAAGGAAAGAGCGGATACCTTGAGAACAACACACAAAGGAACGCAGACGGAAGAACATTTCATTGTATATTACAACAATGCATCGGATTACAAGAATATACAGAGTATAAATCAATATTATACAACACAAATTATCAGAGATTACATTAAATTACATAGCAGCGGAAAATAATACAATACACAACTAGAAGAGATATACGGATACAAAGCTTTCCGGATATCGTTCCAGCTGTAATTCAGGATCCTGTGAATATAAATCTGCAAAACCAAAACTACTAGCTGCCCGTTTGGAAAATAGGGGCACCCAGAGTTTAGGTTAAAACAATAAACTCCAGGTCAGTCATGTGACTGGTGTGAGAACTAAAACAGTTATTTAAAACTTTACTTTTAAAAGAGAGTGATTCAAGGGACCACGCCGTATAACACGGAACGGGTTTCCTCCCAAGAATACCAGTGCATAGAATAAACAGCGCAATGCTTTTTCGAAAAATGAAGCTATTATAAGACCCAGGTCCCATCACACAATGCAACGCAAGACGGAGGATAGGGTTTTACCTTATAACAGCCAAACATGCTTGGTACGTTTAAAACAAATCATTTGATACTATAATAAGTGTATAGTGTCAAAACAATTTCAATCATAAATATAAATCATAGGCGGCATGAATGTTCCATACCACTATGTCGCCATACAAGTTCTACAATTAAAACAGCAATACACGTATTGGAAATTGGATTTCTGTCATGAGTCGAGGCAAGGGACAAGTTCCTCTCCGCGTTCGAGACACTCTAGCAAATGTCTCAGGGCTACGCACTCTGGGCAACCCTGGATCCTCCAAGGCCGGTCCTCACTTACGTTAGAGGATTAGTTATTCGTGAACACACGTTTCCCGGTCCTTACAGACCTATAATCGAGGCGCCTCGCATTCCAATAACCACATAGGTGAAAAGTATATAAATGTCAGGGCTGGTAAGTCACACCACCATAGCTAGAAAGAAACGTCATGCACTCCTTGGGTCCTTATCCCGTTTTTGACTCATACCGAGGTGTGAGGCTCGCGAATGCACGCTATACACAAAGCTACGCCATGTAGGCCGTGCTTTGATCATCAACCACAAGACTTTGATTTTCAACAGAAGCCTTGGTCATTGCATCTTAGCATGCCACACAGGCAATTCATGCCATGCGACTGATGTCCATCGATATACAACCTCTGAGCTCGTACGTCTCAGAGAAGGGCGTTAAGCAAAAGAATAAATTCTCCACCGCCAAATAGATGTATATTTAATAGAAATCAATCAACACAGAATAAAATCCAATGTCAGACACACAATCCATTTACAAGTCCGTTCTGGGTCTGAACGAAACCGGAGGCACTTTCCTCGCATATCCATCCATCTCCAAGTACGTCTGGACGACCACCAACTATTTCCATCCTCTTGGGTGTACAACCCAATCAGGATCGTCAGTAATTATCCAACGATGTGAAGACTTCCGGTCTTCATTGTGAAAACCCGTAACTTCCCCGTAGAGGAAAGCCGCGGATAGTTCGAGAACAAAACACAACAGAATGCAAACAGAAGAACATTTCATTGTTATTACAACAATGCACCAGATTACAAGAATACACAGAGTAAAATGAATATTACACAGAAATATCAGAGATTTAAATTACATTTAAATACATAGCAGCGGAAAATAATACAATACACAACTAGAAGAAGATATACGGATACAAGGCTTTCCGGATATCGTTCCAGCTGTAAACCAGGATCCTGTGAATATAAATCTGCAAAACCAAAACTACTAGCTGCCCGTGTCAAAATATGGGCACCCAGAGTTTAGGTTAAAACAATAAACTCCAGGTCAGTCATGGGACTGGTGTGAGAACTAAAACAGTTATTCTTTATTTTTAAAGTCAAGTAAATCAAGGGACCACGCCGTAAAACACGGAACGGGTTTCCTCCCAAGAACACCAGTGCATAAAACAACAGCGCAATGCTAAATAAAGAAAAATGAAGCTGTTATAAGACCCAGGTCCCATCACACAATGCAACGCAGCCGAGGATAGGGTTTTCCCTTATAACAGCCAAAGAATGCTTGATACGGTTAAAACAAATCGTTTGATACTATTATAAGTGCATAGTGTATAAAACAACTTCAAATCATAAGTATCAATCATAGGCGGCATGAGCGTCCCATGCCACTATGTCGCCATATATAGGTTTACAAATAAAACCGCAAGATCATGTATTTGGAAATTGGATTTCCATCTATGAACCGAGGCAAAAGATAGTCCTCAACCGATTCGAGAAAATCTAGCCCATGACCCAGGCAAGTACTCAGTCAAGCCTTGGAGCGACAGGGCCGGTCCACCGATGTGGATTAAAATGCCTGAACACTACGTTTCCCCGCCCTTTGGGGCGTAAATGAGCCAACTAAACGACTCCATCGGTTCGAGAACGACCGATCAATCCGAGGCGCCTCGCAACAGCAACAACCACATAAGTCAAACTCGTCAGGGCGTGTAAAACCACTGACGCCACTTTTTAGCTAGAAGGAAACGCATGCCCTCCCTGAGGTCCGTCTCCCGTTTTTGGTTCATACCGGGTGTGAAACTCGCGAAGTAAACGTTACACAAAGCTACGCCACAAAGGCCGTGCTTTGATCATCACCACAAGACTTTGCTTTTCAACAGAAGCCTCGATCAATTGCTACTTAGGAATGCCACACAGGCAATTCACTCCATGCGTTTGATATCCATCAATATATAACCCCTGAGCTCGTACGTCTCAGAGAAGGGCGTTAAGCAAGAGAATAAATTCTCCGCCACCAAACAGATATATATTTAATAGAGATCAATCACACGGACTAAAATCCAATGTCAGACACACAGTCCATTTACAAGTCCGTTCTGGGTCTGAACGAAACCGGAGGCACCTAGTTCCCCGCATATCCATCGATCTCCAAGTACGTCTGGACGATCACTAACTGTTTCCATCTTCTTGGGTGTACAGCCCAATCAAGATCATCAGTAATTACCCAAACGACGTGAGGACTTCCGGTCTTCGACCATCGTCTTCATCTTCGACTTATCGTCGTATCAGTTATTCAGAATGGGATAAACCCGGTCTTTCCGAATAACTCGTGTATATTTTAAATAAGTGTTACACAAACACAACATACGCCTCATTCCAATTCATTAGTCACTAACCGTAAATTAATCAAGAGAATAATTCCCCAAATATTAACCCCGAAGGCCGAAACCAACATCAGATCAATATCCAGAAAACCATTCTGCTTAGCTAACCGACGGTTAGTTTCTAAATTTCACATTCATAGGGAAAGGTTCCCATTAATTTTATCCAAGATAAATTTCTTGAATTTATTCTCTAATCTTCTTTTGAATTTCGATTCAACTAGTCGGGATTAACGAAACTTACCGAAGTAATCATTTGTTTTAATTTCCCAATCCCAACCTATTTATCCCATGAAGTAAAACTGGTAATACTTCATATCTAACACCACAGTGTTATCGGTAAATTCAATTACCATTTCACGTTCAAATCTAATTAAAGATTTAACTATCGCCTGGAGTAAAACTGGTGATACTCCATTCTCGATTATTTCAATCTAATTAAAGATTCATTAAAACTCCACTTAGTTTTAATCGTTAATTGGGTTAAAGAATCCGTGTCCTTTAAAACACAGTTCACGATAAACCCAAAATCACATTCATTAATTATCGGGTTAAAGAACGAGTGTTATTTAAAACACTGTCCACGATAAACCCAAAAATCAATATCAATTCAATTCCAATTAAATATTATTTAATTGGTACACTTCATTAAATCTAAATAAAAAGATTTAATCATTTCTCAACTGGGTTCAAGAACAGTGTTAGTGAAGACACCATTCACGACAAACCCAAATCACATTCGATATTCAATACAAGGCTCTGAATAGAAAATATATCGGCCTATATTCAATATCAAATTCTACGATTAACAAATGTCGTAGTGGAAATAACGATATAAATATATATCTTTCAAATTTCCATAACAACACCTGTATAATCATGAATTCCAACATCGAAATATTCCGAAGACAATTTCGATTCAAATCCACTCCAATGCAATCATTGGAAATTTTGGTTATTTTCAAAACCCTTTTCGAATTCAATTTATTTATTTAAAAATAAATAGAATTATAATTCTAGTTCAAAACTAGTTCATTTCGATAAAAATCTATTTTTATCTTTTCAAATATGGAGTTTTTCATCCCAATTCTTTCTAAATCATTTCTTATGATTTTACACAAATTATTACTATTTTTAATAATTTTATCAAGGCCCGTACAGTCGATTTCCATCAATGGCCATCGAACTGCACTTACAACGACCTTTTTCAAATTTGATTTGGACGTAACTCCAAATCCAACCGTTAGATTTCAAATTTTTAATATTCGTTAGAAAGCTCTTTTCGATAAGAACCCAACGGTTCCGGTTTTAGGAGAATCCGACGGTCGGATCTCCCGTAATGTCCGTTTGAAATAAATGGTCGAAATTCACGAACTGCAGCGGCGCGGTGCGTTCTATTCATGCCATTATATTATATATATAATATATATAATATATACTTCGTCTATTTCTATTTAAAATGAATTATATAAATAGTTTTAAATTCGTTTCAAAAGCAATTTCAACTTCCTTTTCAATTCAAATCAAAATTGAATTCTTCTTCATAAATTCGTTTTAAAATTCAATTCAATTTGAATTTCAATTCAATTTGAATTCATTTCAATTCGCTTTCAATTCAATTCGAAATCGTTTTCAATTCATTTCATTTCGAAATCGTTTTGTTTTCAATTAAATTCATTTCGAAATCGATTTCAATTCAATTCATTTCGAAATCGTTTTCAATTCAATTCATTTCGAAATCGTTATCAATTCAATTCATTTCGAAATCGTTTTCAATTCAATTCATTTCGAAATCGTTATATATTCAATTCATTTCGAAATCGTTTTCAATTCAATTCATTTCGAAATCGTTTTATATTCAATTCAATTCGAAATCGTTTTATATTCAATTCATTTCGAAATCGTTTTATATTCAATTCATTACGAAATCGTTTTATATTCAATTCATTTCGAAATCGTTTTCTATTCAATTCATTTCGAAATCGTTTTCATCGATATAAATATCGTTCACGTCAAAATGGCGTCAATCTAATCAACACGGCTTCATATATTTCTATTTTCAAATATTCTATTTCAAATATTTCTTTTTCAAAATAGTTGTTATTATCAAAATATTTCGTTTAACACATGACCAATCTCAATGAATGAGTACTGTCAACACATGAACTTTTATTTTATATCGATATAGGTGCAAATTTTATTACTTAAATATTTCGTTCAACACATGACCAATCTCAATGAATGAGTACTGTCAACACATGAACTTTTATTTTATAATATTATTTATTTTCTAAATTGGAATGAGGCCCAATCAATCACCATATAAAGTTAATCATATGGATTTTCATACAACACATGTATAATAGCATTGAAAAATAATCAACCATCAACCAAAGTGCACTACACTGTATAAGTATCAAATATAGATATCTAACGCTTATAACAGCCTGTCAATCAATCGATCGACATATTTAATCAATCAGGATGAGTGAACTTCAAATTTCATCCTAACACCCGTGTGGGGTTTCAAACAATCAAACACATATTTTATTTGTGCAGTTGGGCGATGTGTGAAATTTATCGTCCCAATCAATGTCCTTCAAATAGGTGTACATAAACAAACCGTCTGGTTTGTAAATGAATATTTTATTTTATTCACTTTCACAATATTCATATTCACGTTAAAAATTATATTTTTAACGATAAAACATTTTATTCCAACATATGAATTTCTATTATTCATTTACACAATAAAATGATATATTTTCTTTTTTATTTTCTAACATATTTTAGAAAATTTCGGCGGCATAACGGCACGATACTAGAAACGGGACGAGGCCTAGCCTTATCCCCGGTCTAGTGAAGGCCCACGCCATTCACACATCAATCAAAATCACCAAACAATTCAATTTCAAATCAAATCATCTAATCAACTACACAACCAAACAATTTAACAAACAAGCCATCCATGGTCTGTGGATGACGGTTGTCGGGTGCTACTAAACACCGTCTGCATCCTAGTATATATATAACTAGAAAAATTATATTGAAAGGTGAGAAATTCTCACAGATAGCTATCCTAGCTCCACGGCTCTTCTTTTGCAGAAACCTTCTTCGTTCCCGCCTTTTGTTACCTTCGTTGCTATAGCCACTACATATGTAAAAATCGAATTTTTACTTCGCTATTCAATATATAAAAATCGAATTTTTACTTCGATGTTCAATATATAAAAATCGAATTTTTACTTCGATGTTCAATATATAAAAATCGAATTTTTACTTCGATGTTCAATATATAAAAATCGAATTTTTATTTCGAAGATCAATATTTAAAAATCGAATTTTTATACTTCTACGATATAAGAGATTATATTTTTATACTTCTACGATATAAAAGATTATATTTTTACCTCGCTTTATAAATATAAAAGATTATATTTTTACCTAGCTTTATATTTATAAAAAAAATTAAATTTTTACCTAGCTTTATAAATATAAAAAAAATTATATTTTTACCTAGCTTTATATTTTAAAAATCACAACTTTGCTTATATAAAAATCCCACCTTTGATTATATAAAAACCTTTCTTCTTATAAAAAAAAATTAAACCTTTATTTTAAAATGAAAATCACAGGTTATATACAATAAACAAAAATAAAAATAAAAAACAAGAAAAAGAACCTAAAAACTTACTGTGGAGATGAAGGAGGACGAGGGGAGGCTCGTGGGGTCTGGAAGCGGCGCAGCAGGCCAGGGGTGGTCTTCGTCGAGGGCAGGTGGTGCGCGCCAGGCGCGGTGGTGATTTTGGGGTGAGTTAGGGCTTGGGGTGCTGGTGATTTCGTGCGTCGGAGAAGGAGGAAAAGGGGGGAATCGCGGACGTAGGTGGAGTAGGGTGGGACGGCGGAGGACCTGGTGGTGGCGATGGCGTCAGGCGCCATCGATTTGAAAAATCGATCGTTTCGTTTTTTTTTCTTTTTTTTTTCTTCTTCTTCTCTGCTAAACGAAGAATAGGGGGGGGGGGGCAGAGCGAAGTTAAGGGGAGAGAAAAGAAAATTTTAAATTTTAAATTTAATTAATTATTTAATCTAATAGAAGTTGACTTTTTATTTCGACCTCGAAACGAGGTCCACCGACTGTCGTCCATAGCGTTTCACCCCCATTCTGAACACAATGGGATATGTATCGCAAGCTGATTCGATCGTCTCGATAAGTTTCCGTTGAATTTACATTTAAATCGCTATATTGAATTTTAAACGTACATTTCAAATTACCGGGGTCACATACTAACTCTAAAAATTCTCGAAAAATATTTTCTAGCTTCGTATTGACGATACGGTCCTAACAAAACTAGTTTCGGCGAATTCTGAGACCGTTTGAAAAATGGTCAATTTCCAGTCGATTAAAATCAACTGAAACCGGTGAAACGCGTTTTCCTTTGCCACGCTCACATATTGATTCGAAAAAATATGAAATTTTAAACCTAGCAATAACTTGACATCACGGACCCAACAAAACTGGTTTTGTCGAAATCCGAGGTCGTTTGCAAAATGTCCATTTTTAAGGGCCTGAATTCCATAGCGACTATTCAGAATTTTCAACTGGACATATCTTTTGATTCCCGCTACGAACTTTTGATTTTTCGGATTCGTTGGAAAGATATTCACTATTAGATTCCATTATTTTTGGTTTCACTAAAATCCGGATTGTTTTGCACCCGGTACATTCAATTGAAGTTTGAAATCGAATTATCGAACTACCGCGCCATTTTCAATTCTATTTATAATTATATATAAATATTTATATTCTAACGACGACGCGTATAATATATACGTTCGAATTATATTCAAAATAAATTTCTCGTCGATATTATTTAAAATAATTCATTTTAAATAATCAAAATTCGCTAAAATTGCCAAAATAAAAATTTTAAACTGGCCCAGATTTTCGGGTTATTACAATCTCCCCCACTTAAAACTTTTCGTCCCCGAAAAGGAACAAAGTCGAAAGTGGTTTGATTAATTAGCTCTACGCTCGGTCTGGCTTCTATTTTCCAACCTTTCAGTTTCTGAGAATTTTCAAATTTTCAAAAATTTGGCTAACACCCTAAATTTTCGAAAAATTTCGCCATAACCTCCCCTGCAATGGGAGCATCGGGGAATTTCAAATAGCTTCCCCGGTCCTTCAGATCTCAAAAAGAAAAAGAAAAAGCCAAGCGGCTAGCCAATAGGCTCATAAAATCATCATCACCCAAACAAAACAGTAAATTATGTAGTAAACATGTACCTATTTGTCGGGCAAACAAATTTTATTCTTCGGCTCTAGCCTCCTTGCTATGACCTGTTCAATGATATACATGTATATACAAGAAAATGCGACCAATTTTCAATATAGTTCAATATTTGATTCAGTTAGGCATAATGGTTCAAAATTATCAAACAATTAAACAAACAACACAAACATCAATCAATTAGTTGATTAGCTTTTCAAATGCATAACTTTGATATATATAGTCAAAAATCAGATTTTTGATGCCAAATCACAACAATAGGCCCTATCTAATTTTGGTTCTCACACCAGTCAATAGGAAACATATAGAAATCTCCCTTTCGTCACTCGAACATAAATTCTGATGATGATGCATCAATCATCAGAGTTCTCTCCGGGCGACTTAGAAGGTGATTCTATATCTACCCAGTATATCAAAACTTCGAATACACGCGGATCAGACGTATACGCAAAATCTATATATACTGGATTGTCCAAACTCATTAAAATAAATAATCAAATACGAATAGTTGATTTAAATTTTCAAAACAAATTTTGTTTTCATTTTAAAAATATACTCTTCACACTCGTTCTAGGATACTACTGATCCCATCTCCAACGAGTCATTCCCATTGGATATTACTAATCCAATATCTGATGAATTCTTTCGTATGGTTCTAATATGTCTTGTTCTCTGAGCTTTGTAAACCCAAGCTCTGATACCAACTGTGAAAACCCGTAACTTCCCCGTAAAGGAAAGCCGCGGATAGTTCGAGAACAAAACACAACAGAACGCAAACAGAAGAACATTTCATTGTTATTACAACAATGCACCAGATTACAAGAATATACAGAGTAAAATGAATATTACACAGAAATATCAGAGATTTAAATTACATTTAAATACATAGCAGCGGAAAATAATACAATACACAATTAGAAGAAGATATACGGATACAAAGCTTTCGGGATATCGTTCCAGCTGTAAACCAGGATCCTGTGAATATAAATCTGCAAAACCAAAACTACTAGCTGCCCGTGTCAAAATATGGGCACCCAGAGTTTAGGTTAAAACAATAAACTCCAGGTCAGTCATGGGACTGGTGTGAGAACTAAAACGGTTATTCTTTATTTTTAAAGTAAGGTAAATCAAGGGACCACGCCGTAAAAACGGAACGGGTTTCCTCCCAAGAACACCAGTGCATAAAACAACAGCGCAATGCTAAATAAAGAAAAATGAAGCTGTTATAAGACCCAGGTCCCATCACACAATGCAACGCAGCCGAGGATAGGGTTTTCCCTTATAACAGCCATAGAATGCTTGATACGGTTAAAACAAATCGTTTGATACTATTATAAGTGCATAGTGTATAAAACAACTTCAAATCATAAGTATCAATCATAGGCGGCATGAGCGTCCCATGCCACTATGTCGCCATATATAGCTTTACAAATAAAACCGCAAGATCACGTATTTGGAAATTGGATTTCCGTCTATGAACCGAGGCAAAAGATAGTCCTCAACCGATTCGAGACAATCTAGCCCATGTCTCAGGCAAGTACTCAGTCAAGCCTTGGAGCGACAGGGCCGGTCCACCGATGTGGATTAAAATGCCTGAACACTACGTTTCCCCGCCCTTTGGGGCGTAAATGAGCCAACTAAACGACTCCATCGGTTCGAGAACGACCGATCAATCCAAGGCGCCTCGCAACAGCAACAACCACATAAGTCAAACTCGTCAGGGCGTGTAAAACCACTGACGCCACTTTTTAGCTAGAAGGAAACGCATGCCCTCCCTGAGGTCCGTCTCCCGTTTTTGGTTCATACCGGGTGTGAAACTCGCGAAGTAAACGTTACACAAAGCTACGCCAAAAAGGCCGTGCTTTGATCATCACCACAAGACTTTGCTTTTCAACAGAAGCCTCGATCAATTGCTACTTAGGCATGCCACACAGGCAATTCACTCCATGCGTTTGATATCCATCAATATATAACCCCTGAGCTCGTACGTCTCAGAGAAGGGCGTTAAGCAAGAGAATAAATTCTCCGCCGCCAAACAGATATATATTTATTAGAGATCAATCACACGGACTAAAATCCAATGTCTGACACACAGTCCATTTACAAGTCCGTTCTGGGTCTGAACGAAACCGGAGGCACCTAGTACCCCGCATATCCATCGATCTCCAAGTACGTCTGGACGATCACTAACTGTTTCCATCTTCTTGGGTGTACAGCCCAATCAAGATCATCAGTAATTACCCAAACGATGTGAGGACTTCCGGTCTTCGACCATCGTCTTCAACTTCGACTTATCGTCGCATCAGTTATTCAGAATGGGATAAACCCGGTCTTTCCGAATAACTCGCGTATATTTTAAATAAGTGTTACACAAACACAACATACGCCTCATTCCAATTCATTAGTCACTAACCGTAAATTAATCAAGAGAATAATTCCCCAAATATTAACCCCGAAGGCCGAAACCAACATCAGATCAATATCCAGAAAACCATTCTGCTTAGCTAACCGACAGTTAGTTTCTAAATTTCACATTCATAGGGAAAGGTTCCCATTAATTTTATCCAAGATAAATTTCTTGAATTTATTCTCTAATCTTCTTTTGAATTTCGATTCAACTAGTCGGAATTAACAAAACTTACCGAAGTAATCATTTGTTTTAATTTCCCAATCCCAACCTATTTATCCCATGAAGTAAAACTTGTAATACTTCATATCTAACACCACAGTGTTATCGGTAAATTCAATTACCATTTCACGTTCAAATCTAATTAAAGATTTAACTATCGCCTGGAGTAAAACTGGTGATACTCCATTCTCGATTATTTCAATCTAATTAAAGATTCATTAAAACTCCACTTAGTTTTAATCGTTAATTGGGTTAAAGAATCCGTGTCCTTTAAAACACAGTTCACGATAAACCCAAAATCACATTCATTAATTATCGGGTTAAAGAACGAGTGTTATTTAAAACACTGTCCACGATAAACCCAAAAATCAATATCAATTCAATTCCAATTAAATATTATTTAATTGGTACACTTCATTAAATCTAAATAAAAAGATTTAATCATTTCTCAACTGGGTTCAAGAACAGTGTTAGTGAAGACACCATTCACGACAAACCCAAATCACATTCGATATTCAATACAAGGCTCTGAATAGAAAATATATCGGCCTATATTCAATATCAAATTCTACGATTAACAAATGTCGTAGTGGAAATAACGATATAAATATATATCTTTCAAATTTCCATAACAACACCTGTATAATCACGAATTCCTACATCGAAATATTCCGAAGACAATTTCGATTCAAATCCACTCCAATGCAATCATTGGAAATTTTGGTTATTTTCAAAACCCTTTTCGAATTCAATTTATTTATTTAAAAATAAATAGAATTATAATTCTAGTTCAAAACTAGTTCATTTCGATAAAAATCTATTTTTATCTTTTCAAATATGGAGTTTTTCATCCCAATTCTTTCTAAATCATTTCTTATGATTTTACACAAATTATTACTATTTTTAATAATTTTATCAAGGCCCGTACAGTCGATTTCCATCAATGGCCATCGAACTGCACTTACAGCGACCTTTTTCAAATTTGATTTGGACGTAACTCCAAATCCAACTGTTAGATTTCAAATTTCTAATATTCGTTAGAAAGCTCTTTTCGATACGAACCCAATGGTTCCGGTTTTAGGAGAATCCGACGGTCGGATCTCCCGTAATGTCCGTTTGAAATAAATGGTTGAAATTCACGAACTGTCGCGGCGCGGCGCGTTCTATTCAGGCCATTATATTATATATATAATATATATAATATATACTTCGTTGATTTCTATTTAAAACGAATTATATAAATAGTTTTAAATTCGTTTCAAAAGCAATTTCAACTTCCTTTTCAATTCGAATCAAAATTGAATTCTTCTTCATAAATTCGTTTTAAAATTCAATTCAATTTGAATTTCAATTCAATTTGAATTCATTTCAATTCGCTTTCAATTCAATTCGAAATCGTTTTCAATTCATTTCATTTCGAAATCGTTTTCAATTCATTTCATTTCGAAATCGTTTTCAATTCAATTCATTTCGAAATCGTTTTCAATTCAATTCATTTCGAAATTGTTATCAATTCAATTCATTTCGAAATCGTTTTCAATTCAATTCATTTCGAAATCGTTATATATTCAATTCATTTCGAAATCGTTTTCAATTCAATTCATTTCGAAATCGTTTTATATTCAATTCAATTCGAAATCGTTTTATATTCAATTCATTTCGAAATCGTTCTATATCCAATTCATTTCGAAAACGTTTTATATTCAATTCATTTCGAAATCGTTTTCTATTCAATTCATTTCGAAATCGTTTTCAGCGATATAAATATCGTTCACGTCAAAATGGCGTCAATCTAATCAACACGGCTTCATATATTTCTATTTTCAAATATTCTATTTCAAATATTTCTTTTTCAAAATAGTTGTTATTATCAAAATATTTCGTTCAACACATGACCAATCTCAATGAATGAGTACTGTCAACACATGAACTTTTATTTTATATCGATATAAGTGCAAATTTTATTACTAAAATATTTCGTTCAACACATGACCAATCTCAATGAATGAGTACTGTCAACACATGAACTTTTATTTTATAATATTCTTTATTTTCTAAATTGGAATGAGGCCCAATCAATCACCATATAAAGTTAATCATATGGATTTTCATACAACACATGTATAATAGCATTGAAAAATAATCAACCATCAACCAAAGTGCACTACACTGTATAAGCATCAAATATAGATATCTAACGCTTATAACAGCCTGTCAATCAATCGATTGACATATTTAATCAATCAGGATGAGTGAACTTCAAATTTCATCCTAACACCCGTGTGGGGTTTCAAACAATCAAACACATATTTTATTTGTGCAGTTGGGCGATGTGTGAAATTTATCGTCCCAATCAATGTCCTTCAAATAGGTGTACATAAACAAACCGTCTGGTTTGTAAATGAATATTTTATTTTATTCACTTTCACTATATTCATATTCACGTTAAAAATTATATTTTTAACGATAAAACATTTTATTCCAACATATGAATTTCTATTATTCATTTACGCAATAAAATGATATATTTTCTTTTTTATTTTCTAACATATTTTAGAAAATTTCGAAGGCATAACGGCACGATACTAGAAACGGGACGAGGCCTAGCCTTATCCCCGGTCTAGTGAAGGCCCACGCCATTCACACATCAATCAAAATCACCAAACAATTCAATTTCAAATCAAATCATCTAATCAACTTCACAACCAAACAATTTAACAAACAAGCCATCCATGGTCTGTGGATGACGGGTGTCGGGTGCTACTAAACACCGTCTGCATCCTAGTATATATATAACTAGAAAAATTAAATTGAAAGGTGAGAAATTCTCACAGATAGCTATCCTAGCTCCACGGCTCTTCTTTTGCAGAAACCTTCTTCGTTCCCGCCTTTTGTTACCTTCGTTGCTATAGCCACTACATATGTAAAAATCGAATTTTTACTTCGCTATTCAATATATAAAAATCGAATTTTTACTTCGATGTTCAATATATAAAAATCGAATTTTTACTTCGATGTTCAATATATAAAAATCGAATTTTTACTTCGATGTTCAATATATAAAAATCGAATTTTTACTTCGATGTTTAATATATAAAAATCGAATTTTTATTTCGAAGATCAATATTTAAAAACCATATTTTTATACTTCTACGATATAAAAGATTATATTTTTATACTTCTACGATATAAAAGATTATATTTTTATACTTCTACGATATAAAAGATTATATTTTTACCTCGCTTTATAAATATAAAAGATTATATTTTTACCTAGCTTTATATTTATAAAAAAAATTATATTTTTACCTAGCTTTATAAATATAAAAAAAATTATATTTTTACCTAGCTTTATATTTTAAAAATCACAACTTTGCTTATATAAAAATCCCACCTTTGATTATATAAAAACCTTTCTTCTTATAAAAAAAAAATTTAAACCTTTATTTTAAAATGAAAATCACAGGTTATATACAGTAAACAAAAATAAAAATAAAAAACAAGAAAAAGAACCTAAAAACTTACTGTGGAGATGAAGGAGGACGAGGGGAGGCTCGTGGGGTCTGGAAGCGGCGCAGCAGGCCAGGGGTGGTCTTCGTCGAGGGCAGGTGGTGCGCGCCAGGCGCGGTGGTGGTTTTGGGGTGAGTTAGGGCTTGGGGTGCTTGTGATTTCGTGCGTCGGAGAAGGAGGAAAAGGGGGGAATCGCGGACGTAGGTGGAGTAGGGTGGGACGGCGGAGGACCTGGTGGTGGCGATGGCGTCAGGCGCCATCGATTTGAAAAATCGATCGTTTCGTTTTTTTTCTTTTTTTTTTCTTCTTCTTCTCTGCTAAACGAAGAATAGGGGGGCGCCAGAGCGAAGTTAAGGGGAGAGAAAAGAAAATTTTAAATTTTAAATTTAATTAATTATTTAATCTAATAGAAGTTGACTTTTTATTTCGACCTCGAAACGAGGTCCACCGACTGTCGTCCATAGCGTTTCACCCCCATTCTGAACACAATGGGATATGTATCGCAAGCTGATTCGATCGTCTCGATAAGTTTCCGTTGAATTTACATTTAAATCGCTATATTGAATTTTAAACGTACATTTCAAATTACCGGGGTCACATACTAAATCTAAAAATTCTCGAAAAATATTTTCTAGCTTCGTATTGACGATATGGTCCTAACAAAACTAGTTTCGTCGAATTCTGAGACCGTTTGAAAAATGGTCAATTTCCAGTCGATTAAAATCAACTGAAACCGGTAAAACGCGTTTTCCTTTGCCACGCTCACATATTGATTCGAAAAAATATGAAATTTGAAACCTAGCAATAACTTGACATCACGGACCCAACAAAACTGGTTTCGTCGAAATCCGAGGTCGTTTGCAAAATGTCCATTTTTAAGGGCCTGAATTCCATAGCGACTATTCAGAATTTTCAACTGGACATATCTTTTGATTCCCGCTACGAACTTTTGATTTTTCGGATTCGTTGGAAAGATATTCACTATTAGATTCCATTATTTTCGGTTTCACTAAAATCCGGATTGTTTTGCACCAGGTACATTCAATTGAAGTTTGAAATCGAATTATCGAACTACCGCGCCATTTTCAATTCTATTTATAATTATATATAAATATTTATATTCTAACGACGACGCGTATAATATATACATTCGAATTATATTCAAAATAAATTTCTCGTCGATATTATTTAAAATAATTCATTTTAAATAATCAAAATTCGCTAAAATTGCCAAAATAAAAATTTTAAACTGGCCCAGATTTTCGGGTTATTACATTCATCCACCATCTTCATCTTCGACTTATCGTCGAATCGGTTATTCAGAATGGCTATAAAATCGGCCTTTTCAAACAACCCGCGTATATTAAAAACAAATGTTACACAAACACAACATACGCCTAATTCCAATTCAGAATATTCTTTTATTCATAAAATCACATTTTTAGGGAAAGGTTCCCATTAATTTTATCCAAGATAAATTCTTTAAAATTTATCCTATAATCTTCCTTTGGATGTCATTTCAAACCAAATTATGGTTTTCTAAACTAGTCGAGATTAGCGAACCACACCGAAGTAATCATTTATTTTATTTCCCAATCCCAACCTATTCATCCCATGAAGCAAAACTGGTAATACTCCATATCTAACACCACGGTGTTACCGGTAAAATTAATTACCATTTCACGTTCAAATCTAATTAAAGATTTAACTATCGTTTTGGAGCAAAACTGGTGATACTCCATTCTCGCTCACTTTCTATATTTGATAATTTAAATTATCAATTCACATTTCAATCTAATTGCAGATTCAATAAAACTCCTTTTACTGGGTTAAAGAACTAGGTGTTATTTAAAACACAGTTCACGACAAACCCAAATCACATTCTATTTGTTATCGGGTTAAAGAAATAGTGTTATTTAAAACACCGTTTACGATAAACCCATTTCAAATCCAATCAAATATATTAGAAATTCCGATTATTTAAAACCCTTTTTTAAATTTAATTTATTTATTTAAAAATAATTGGGTTTTAAATTTAGTTCAAAACTAGTTCATTTCGATAAAAATTCATTTTTATCTTTTCAAATATGGAGTTTTTCACCCCAATTTTTCTCAAATCATTTCTTATGATTTTACACAAATTATTGATATTTTTAATAATTTTGTGAAGGCCCGTACAATCGATTTCCAACAATGGCCATCGAACTGCACTTACAACGACCTTTTTCAAATTTGATTTGGACGTATCTCCAAATCCAACCGTTAGATTTCAAATTTATAATATTCGTTAGAAAGCTCTTTTCGATACGAAGCCAACGGTTCCGGTTTTAGGAGAATCCGACGGTCGGATCTCCCGTAATGTCCGTTTGAAATAAGTGGTCGAAATTCACGAACAGTCGCGGCGCGGCGCGTTCTATTCAGGCCATTATATATATATATATATATATATATATACATATATATATATATATATATATATATACTTCGTCGATTTCTAATTAAAAACGAATTTTACAAATAATTTTGAATTTGTTTTAAAAACAATTTCTACCTTTATTTCAACTTCAAATCAACATTGAATTTCCTATTATAAATCCATTTTACTTTCATTTCTATTTGATTTCCATTCAAATCGATTTTAATTCGGTTCGAATTCATTTCCTTTTTAATTCAATTTTGTTTCAAATTCGTTTTCTTTTCAATTCAAATTCGTTTTCTATTCAATTCAAATCAAATTCGTTATATATTCGACTGAAATCAAATTCGTTATATATGCAATTGAAATCAAATTCGTCTCCTATTCAAATCAAATTCGTTATATATGCAATTGAAATCAAATTCGTTTTCTATTCCATTCGAATTCATTTCGTTTTCTATTCAGTTCGAATTCATTTCGTTTTCTATTCAATTCATTTCGAAATCGTTTTATATTCAATTCATTTCGAAATCGTTTTATATTCAATTCATTTCGAAATCGTTTTATATTCATTTTAAAATGAATCAAATCGATATAAATATCGTTCACGTCAAAATGGCGTCAATCTAATCAACACGGCTTCATATATTCCTTCATTCTATTCAACAAATGAATATTTATTTTTGTCAACACACGACTAATCTCAGCGAGTGAGTATTGTCCACATGTGACTATTTTTGTTAAATTATTTCGTTCAACACATGACTAATCTCAACGGATGAGTACAGTCAACACATGAACATTTATTTTATAGTGATAAAGATATAAATTTTATTGTTAAAATATTACGTTCAACACATGACTAATCTCAACGGATGAGTACAGTCAACACATGAACATTTACTTTATAATATTCTTTATCTTCTAAATTGGAATGAGGCCCAATCAATCACCATATAAAGTTAATTATATGGATTTTCATACAACACATGTATATAATAGCATTGAAAAATAATCAACCATCAACCAAAGTGCACTACACTGTATAAGCATCAAATATAGATATCTAATGCTTATAACAGCCTGTCAATCAATCGATCGACATATTTAATAAATCAGGATGAGTGAACTTCAAATTTCATCCCAACACCCGTGTGGGGATTCAAACAATGAAACACAGATTTTATTCGTGCAGTTGGGCGATGTGTAAAATTGATCATCCCAATCAATGTCATTCAAATAGGTGTACATAAACAAACCGTCCGGTTTGTAAATTAATATTTTATTTTATTCACTTCACGTTAAAAATTATATTTTTAACGACAAAAACATTTTATTTCAACATATGAATTTCTATTCAATTCATTCTTTCGATAAAATGATATTTTTATTTTTCTAACATATTTTAGGAAATTTCGGTGGCATAACGGCACGATACTAGAAACGGGACGAGGCCTAGCCTTATCCCCGGTCTAGTGAAGGCCCACGCCCTTCACACATCAATCAAATCAATTCCATTTCACCAAACAATCAAATTTCAATCAAATAATCTAACTAATTTTTGCAATCAAACAAACAAGTCCATGGTCTGTGGACGATTGTGTCGGGTGCTACTAAACACGGTTTGCATCCTAGTATATATATATAACTAGAAAAAGAATTTGAAGAGTGAGAAGTTCTCACCGATAGCTATCCAATCATCTTGACTCTTCTTTGATAGAAATCTTCTTCGTTATCTCATTTTTGTCATCTTCGTTGCCCGTATTCTCTACATATGTAAAAATCGAATTTTTACTTTGCTATTCAATATATAAAAATCAAATTTTCACTTTGCTATTCAATATATAAAAATCGAATTTTTACTTTGTTATTCAATATATAAAAATCGAACTTTACTTTGTTATTCGATATATAAAAATCGAATTTTTACTTTGCTATTCAATATATAAAAATCAAAATTTTCCTTTGCTATTCAATATATAAAAATCGAATTTTTCCTTTGCTATTCAATATATAAAAATCGAAATTTTCCTTTGAATAAAAAATCTCACTTTTATGAATATAAAAATTCAACTTTTATATTATTGAAAATCATTTCCTTTTGCTATGAAAAATCGCTTCTTTACAATGATAAAAATATCGTCTTTACAATGGTAAAAATATCCTATCTTTCCATAGTTAAAAATCAAAATTTTCAAATTAAAAAAATCCAATCTTTATTTACAAAAACTATATATTTTCATTAACAAAAATATAATCTATTTCTATAATAAAATTATAAACTTTCATAAGTAAAAATATAAACTTTATTAAGTTAAAAATATAAACTTTATCATTATAAAAATCAAGTCTTTTATAATAAAAAAAGAAAATCAGTTCTTCCTATAGTTAAAAATTTAGATTTACTATAATTAAAATTAATTAAATACTCACTGATTTCGATCGGAGGGGGGTTGAGGTGCGGCACCGGAGAACCTCAGTGCGGCGGGGGAGATCACGTCAGGTGGTGGCTAGGGTTTTGTGCGGTGGTCGGGGGCTGAGGGCGCGGGTTCAAGGAGGCTTGATTTGGGGGTTCAGGGGAAGAGGAGGATGTCGAAGGGAGGGAAGCAGGGTCAGGCGGTGCGGCCGCTGGGTGGGGGGGGGGGGGGGACTTCCATCGACGGTGGTGGGTAGGGAGGTGGGCGGCGCGTCGTGGAGTTCGATCGCTGGTGGAGCGATTTATCTCTTTTTTTTGTTTTTTTTGAGATCGATTTGAAGTATAGACCGGGGGGGGGGGGGGGCAGCTGATAAAAGGAGAGGAAGATATATATTTTTTAATTATTTAATTCAAAAAGTTGACTTTCACAAACGACCTCTAAACGAGGCCCACCGCCTGTCGTTCACAGCTAATTACCCCCATTCCGAACTCAATGGGATATGTATCGTAAGCTGATTCAACCATTTCGATCATTTTCCGTTAAAATCAACATATAACTCTATATATTGAATTCGAACGCGTATTTCAATTTACCGGGGTCGCATACTAACTAGAAAATTTCCCGAAAAATATTTTCTATCTTCGTATTGACGATACGGTCCTAACAAAACTGGTTTCGTCGAATTCTGAGACCGTTGGAAAAATGGCCATTTTCCAGTCGATTAAAATCAACTGAAACTGGTCAAACGCGTTTTCCTTTGCCACGCTCACATATTGATTCGAAAAATTATGAAATTTGGAATCTAGCAATAATTTGACATCACGGACCCAACAAAACTGGTTTCGTCGAAATCCGTGGTCGTCTGCAAAATGTCTATTTTTAAGGGCCTGAATTCCATAGCGACTATTCAGAATTTTCAACTGGACATATCTTTTGATTCCAGCTATGAAATTTTGATTTTTCGGATTCGTTGGAAAGATATTATCAATTAGATCCTAATGTTTTTGGTTTCACTAAAATCCGGATTGTTTTGCACCCGGTACGTCCAATTGAAGTTTGAAATCGAATTATCGAACTACCGCGCCATTTTCAATTCTATTTATAATTATATATAATTATATATATTCTAACGATGACGTATATAATATATACGTTCGAATTATATTCAAAATAAACTTCTCGTCGATATTATTTAAAATAATCTATTTTAAATATTCAAAATTCGTTAAAATTGCCAAAATAAAAATTTTAAACTGGCTCAGATTTTCCGGGTTATTACAAAATATTTCGACTCATGCAAATTTATTGGAACAAGTTGCTATTTTTAACACTTCACATTTCAATAATTCATGTGTATAATAAAAATGTGATTTTTATTGTAAAACAAATTATTTCAAAACACTATTATTTTGTATAGTTTATATAGGTTATGAAAATGGGATTTTTATTATAAAACAATTTCTTTTGAAACGAGATTATTTTACATAGTCCATATAGTTGATAAAAGGTGATTTTATTTATGAAACAGTTTATTTCAAAATATGAATGCCGTTCAACACATGAATTTCTAATCAACGAATGAATATCGATTCAACACATCAAGGTTTTCTATTCAATGAATAAATATAGTTTCGACAAATGAAAATATTTCAAACACATGAATATTATTCAAAATTTCGGCAGCATAACGGCAGGGTAGTTAAAACCGGGACCGTCCCTAGTACGGCTCCTCGCTCTACCTTAAAACCTCGCGGTTTTTGACAATGGGGATCATGCATCTAGTTCGCATGCAGGCGGCATGTATATATTTATTTCATTTCCACAAACTAATCCTATGTGGTTTCAACCAAATATTTCTCAACCACAAATGGGTATTTTTCAACCACAATCAATCAATACCAACCACAAACAATCCCAAACAACCATTCGCTATCAATCAATTTTCACACCAATCACAACCAATAAATATCGTCCATGGTTTGTGGACGAGGGGCGTATATATATATTTATTTATATATAGCAATTCACTTCTATTTCAACAAATAAATAATTTTTACCACGCATATACCACTTATACATCGAATGTACAACTTATACAATGCTTATACAAGAGGTGTACAACACTTATATAACTCATACATCGACTGTATAATTTATACATCGTCGTTTTCCATATCGTTTATAAATTAGAAATCTCACATTGGGTTCTACTCCACCAAAAATAGTAGAAGGCTCAGAAAAATATGCGGTCTCTTCTAAAATGTAGAAGACGTCCACACGGTCACGATGTTTCCTGTTTCATCGAATTTCGTTAACGAACGAAAAATATATGATTTTTCAAAGTTTGCAACGGTTTTAAACTGTTAAAATCAGTTTTAAATTAAAACAGCCGATACCTTTCAAAATCTTCAAAACTAGGTTTCGATCTTTCAGGCAAACCGTTGATTGTTGCTTCGATCGGCCAGCGCCACCTTGTCGGGCTAGGAGAGGCGCACGTGCGCCAGCGAGGGGGTCGAGCTCGGTGGTCCCCAGGCGGCGGAATCGGGGTGCGAACGGCCGATCTTCTCGAGGGTGGTTCTCCACCTACAGGCCAAGAAAAAATCCAATACTTATATGGATTTGAAGATCATGAGAAGCACTACAAAAACCTTAACTGTGGCATTTGATTTCATTGAGCGGATCAGAAGAAAAAGAGGAGAGACGGCAGCGGCCAATTTCCGTCGTCATTCGAGTCGGGGAGAGAGAAAAGCGGGGGGGGGGGGGGGGGGGTTTGAACTGACGTGGACCAATAATATTTTTTTTATTTGTAAGGTTTTTAAAAATCCGAAAATACCCCTCGTCACACATGAACACCAATCCAAGCCCAACGACTGTCGTCCCTAGAATTTTACCCCCATTCCGAACACAATGGGATATGTTTCGTAGCCCCAATAGACTGTTTCAGTCAGTTTCCCTTTAAATCAAAATATAAAACATTCAATATTTGATTTGAACGTGTATTTCAATTTGCCAGGGACACAAACTAATTCGAAAAATTCCAGAAAAATAAATATGGCTATGTTTTGATGATACGGTCCCAACAAAACTAGTTTCGTCGAATTCTGAGACCGTTTGCCAAAAGGCCCATTTCTGGTCGATCCAATTTAACTATAATTGACCAAAACACATTTTCCATTGCCCCGCTCACATACTTGCTTCAAAAATTATGAAATTTGAAATCTAGCAATAACTTCACATCCCGGATCCAACAAAAGTGGTTTCGTCGAATTCCGAGGTCATATGCAAAATGACCAATTTCATGGGCTATATAAATTCCATAGCGACCTTTCTGAAAATTCATTTGGCCATAACTTTTGCTTTCCGTTATGAAAAATCGATTTTTCAGATTCGTTAGAAAGGTATTCACTAACAGATTTAAATATTTTTGGTTTCACTAAAATCCGTTTTGTTTTGCACCCGGTACAGTCCGACAAAGTTTGAATTCAATTTTAGAACTACAGCACCATTTCAGGCCTTGTTTATAATTATATTTAATTATATTCGTTTTCAATTGTCGATTCAGACTCAGTTTTCATCTCTATTATTTAAAATATTTATTTTAAATATTTAAAATCCATTATTTTAGCCAATTTAAAAAATTTTAATTGGTTCAGATTTTTTGGGTCGTTACAATCTCCCCCACTTAAAACTTTTCGTCCCCGAAAAGGAACAAAATCGAAAGTGGTTTGATAAATCTACAATCACACAACACAACCAACAATCAAATTGTTTTTAACTTTTCAAAAACATACAAATTAATTCCTATTCTCTTTTAAAACCATTCCGACTATAGAGTTTAAAAGTACACATCCATGGAAAGAAAATAACAACAGAGTAGAGAATTAAATGGTAATGCAAAGTAGGGTAAATGTACCTTGCACCAGAGTCAATCAGAGATATCCACTCGGCATCTAGGATAAGCTTTCTGAATGCTCTCCTTAGTTTCTCAAGTACAATCTCGCGGATCTCCACTCCATTGCACTTTTACTAAGGGAACCTTCTTGTTCCTCAGCTCTTTGGTTTCTTTGCCGATAATCTTTAGCGGCTCTCTTCTCACAGCTAGTTCTGGAGTAATTTCAATATCCTGTTGAGCTGCTTCTTCAATGATCAAGTCTGGATCATGAACGTGCTTTCGAAGTTGAGATATGTGAAATACATCATGAACTCCAGGCAACCAATCCGGCAATTTAACCCTGTAAGCGAGAGTTCCAATCCGTTCTAGAATAGGAAATGGACCAATGAATTTGGGTGCCAACTTTCCAGTTTTACCGAACCGGATAAATCCTCTCATCGGCGATACTTTCAGATATACATAGTCGCCAACAACAAAGGATATATCTCTTCTTCTTCTATCGACATAACTCTTTTGTCGGCTTTGAGCGGCGAGTAATTGCTTCTTGATAAAATCGACTTTTTCGGCGGCTTCTCGGATCATATCAGGGCCCAACACAAGTCTATTTCCGGGTTCGACCCAACAAGAAGGAGATCGGCACGGTCTACCATACAATGCTTCGAATGGCGACATTGTCAGGCTCGCTTGGTAGCTGTTGTTATAAGAGAATTCAGCCAAATGCAGATGGTCTTCCCATGATCCATTGAAATCGATAACACAAACCCGCAATAGATCTTCTAAAATACGATTTACCCTCTCAGTCTGACCATCTGTCTGAGGATGATAAGCGGTGCTCAAGTTCAACTTCGTTCCCAGCTCGACTTGAAATGCTTCCCAGAATTTGCTAGTGAATATTGTATCTCTATCACTGACTATACTGAGCAGCACTCCATGTAGTCTAACTATTTCCCTGAAGTGTATCTGCGCCAGACTCTGAGTAGTTCTATTTGATCTGACCGGTATGAAATGGGCGGTCTTCATGAAGCGATCTACGATCACCCAAATACTGTCATTTCCTTTTCTGGTTCTGGGCAGACCATCGATGAAATCCATAGAAATATATTCCCACTTCCAACCAGGAACTTCTAGTGGTTGTAACAATCCAGCCAATTTCTGTTGGTCGCCCTTGACTAGTTGGCAATTAGGGCATCGGCTAACATATAAGGAAATGTCCCTTTTCATCGACTTCCACCAGAAAGTGCGTTTGATGTCATTATACATTTTGCTTACTCCTGGATGGATACTGAGTTTTGACTTGTGGCATTCATCCAGTACTTCCTTTCGAAGCTCAGGAATGTTAGGGACACAGATTCGACCTTTGAGACTTAAAATCCCCTCATTATCTACTTGAAAACTTGAGGGTTCGCCTTGTTGAATTATCTCTCGGATCTTCTGAATGAAGTGATCATCCTCCTGAAGAGTAGATATCTTATCTAGCAATGAAGTCGTGATAATAGAACTGGTGATCATCTCATTCTTTCGGCTTAACGCATCAGCCACGACATTGGCATTCCCTGGAGTGTATATAATTTCGAAGCCATATGCTGCAAGGAACTCCAGCCAACGTTGCTGCCTCAGATACAGGTCTTTCTGAGTGAACAGATACTTTAGCGACTGGTGATCTGTAAACAATTCAAATCTCTCTCCCAGAAGATAGTGCCTCCATATTTTCAAGGCGAATACTATAGCCAATAACTCAAGATCATGAGTTACGTAGTTCTTTTCGTGCGGCTTCAGTTGACGGCTAGCATAAGCAATCACTTGGCCCCTTTGCATTAACACTGCGCCAAGGCCTTCTCTAGAAGCATCAGTCCAGACATTTAAATCTTGGTTGCCATCGATGATGGTTAGCACTGGAGCAGTTGTTAATCTCAACTTTAGCTCTTCAAAGGCCTCCTCACTTTCTGGAGTCCATTTGAATTTAGCGTGCATCTTTGTACGCTTTGTTAAATGACCAGATATCTTCGAAAAGTTTTTAATGAACTTCCGGTAATAGCTAGCCAATCTGAGAAAACTGCGGACTTTAGTGGGGTACTGGGCTGTTTCCAATTCTGAATAGCTGTGATTTGGCTTGGATCCACAGCAATTCCTTCTTTCGATACAACGTGGCCCAGAAATTTCACTTCATCCTGCCAGAATATACATTTGGAAAACTTTGCTTTCAACACGTTCCTTCTGAGAATTTCCAGAACCTGTTCCAAATGCTTTTCATGTTCGGCCTTCGATTTAGAGAAGATTAGAATATCGTCAATAAAAACCAGAACAAATTTATTCAAAACTCCTTTGAATACTCTGTTGATCAGATCCACGAAGTAAGCGGGAGCGTTACATAAGCCGAACGGCATTACTAACCACTCATAAAATAAGTCGGGGCCTCTAAACGCTGTCATTGGAACACACTCTTCGGCAATTCGAAGTTGATGGAAGCCTGTAGCTAGGTCCATTCGTGAAAATACTTGTGCTCCATTTAATCGATCCAATAAATCATCAATCCGCGGCAATGTATATTTTTTCTTTATCGTTTGTTTATTGAGATCACGATAATCCACACATAGACGTAGAGTACCGTCAGATTTTGGGACAAACACCACTGCTGCTCCCCAATCAGAGAAACTAGGCCCGATCAGACCTTTCCATACTAGCTGTCGTGTTTGATTGTCTAATTCCTCTTTCCCTTTCAAGGACATTCTTCGAATAGCGTGAACTACCGGCCTTGCATTCAGAATTAAAGCAATTTTGAAATCTTTTTCTCTCTGCGTTGGTAAGCGAACAACTTCTTCGAACACATCCGCATAGTCCTTGACGACAGGAATATCTTTCACTAGGTCGGGAATATTCTCTATGATTTCAGGGATATTTTCTATTTGGGCTGGAGAAACATTCAAAGCTGCCCAGAAGTCTTTTCTATTAGATTTCTGACCTTCACACGGTATGGTTATATAACTCCCTGATTTAATCTTAGCTCTAACAACTCTCTCGGCGCATCTAACCTCTGCTTCATATTTGGTTAGCCAATCCAATCTCAGAATAAGACCGAATTCATTAAAATTCATAACGACAGAGATAGTAGGGAATTTATAGCAGGAAAAGGAGACATGTACTACACAAATCCAACTGCGTTTGATAGAACCCCAGACCGGATTCTAGAGAGTCATTAGTTCCTTGAGCTTCCTCAAATTCAAATCCAGCTTCTTAGCTGCACTCTTGGCAATAAAGCTTCATGACGCGCCTGTGTCAAACAGTACTTTGACTGGAATGTTTTTTTGAGTAAGCGTGCCTTCTAAAACATCGGACCTTTCCTGAGTTGACGAAGATGCAGGTACTTCTACCACTTCATTTACTTGCGCTGTTTTGGATTTCTTAAATTGTTTGCAGTCCTTTTCAAGATGACCAATCTGACGGCATTGAATGCACTTTCTATTTTCTAGGAACTTGTCCTTAGATTTAAATTTATTCTTTCTTCTTTTCTTCAAGGGTCCACAGTTTATCGACAAATGCCCTTTCTGATGGCAGTTACTGCATACGGTGTTCGTTACCGGTTCTCTTCCTGGTCTGGCCCTTTTCCCATTGACTTTGGGCTCCCTGCCGGCCTCGGACATGGTACTGGCCTCAGGACGATCAGTTTCTGATTCAACCGTATCGCTAGAACTGACTTCCTCTTCGACGCGCAACATGCCCTTTTTATCGAGATCTTCATACTGGTAGGCCATGTATATCATTTCAGAAAAGGGGAGCTTCACATTCCTCATTACACTGTTCTGATATTTTCTTTGCAGGCCATAAATAAATCTCAGATTCTTCCTCTTTGGATCTTGTATCAGATGGGGAGCTAAGTGAGAAAGTTCGTTGAATTTCTTATGATATTCTGGGATGGTCATATCACCTTGTATCAAATAAGAAAATTCATCACATAATCGCTCGGTTGCTTCGGGAGGAGTAAATCTTTCGAAGAAAATCACTTTGAATCTGTCCCAGGTGATATCACCTTCTGGATTATCTTTAATAATTGAATCCCACCAAAACAAAGCTTCTTCTTTGAGTGCCCAAGACGCCAGTAATCTTTTTTGATCATCTCTCAGCTTTAAACCCTCAAAGATTTTCTCTGCAGAATGAATCCAAGCTTGTGTTTCCATAATGGTTTCCTTGCCTAAGAATGGCGATCCACCCAGATTTCGAAATCTCTTAAATAGAACTTCTATATCGGATTCTGGCTGGGGAAGCACCACTGGCTCATTAGCTGGTCGAGCCATACGATTATTTCTTCTGTTCCTATCACTCATTTTCTAGTACGTCTGCAATTAGCAGACAAAGTGTCAGGTCAACAGAAAAGATATTTAAAAATATAGAGACAAATACTTCAAATGTAAATGTGTCTATCAAGGTGTAATTTCATTCTGCTTTACTCATACTAGGATATTGCTGATCCTATCTGTATAGGGTTACCCGTCCTAGAACACTAATGGTTCTATTTCTGACGAGTTCGTTCAAATGTTATATTCCAGAACTAAGCTTAACCAATGCTCTGATACCAAATTGAGACGACCCCAAACCCCGTGCTGACGGCGGCTAGGGTAACCCGTGGAATATAACACGGAAACAGATAATAGCAGAACAAAATTAAATAAATACACTAGATAATGAACAATAGAATATACTGGATAAAAGTAATCATCAGAGTTACACAGTATACAGGATCATACTTAGTAAAAATGCAGTTCAGCTATACATAAATGTCTACAGCGGAAAACAAACATAATATGTACAATAGGAGCTGAACAGCATAAAAAGAGATAAATGATAGAATCCATCTTCAACTCCAGCTATCCAAAAAGAACCAGCTAAACCTGAATACAAGGCTGCCCGTGTAGAAAAATGGGCACCCGAGTTTGAGAGTGAAACAAACTACGAGTCAGTCATGGGACTGGTATGAGAAATCAACCCAACACATATATAATTTGGCTAATCGCAGGACCACGCCACTTTCGTGGAACGGGTTTACTCCATTGGATTACCAGTGCTTTAAAACAAATCTTTCTTTTAAACATTGTTATGCTTTTTTAAAAAAATGAAGCCGTTATAAGACTCAGTTCCCATCACACAATGCAACACAAACCGGAGGATAGAGTTTAACCTTATAATGGCCAAATTATGATTGATACGAATAAAACAAAAGCAATTGATATTATTACTAGTGTTTACATGTTCAAAACAACTTCGAATCATAACTATCAATCATAGATGGCATGGGTACCATATATCATGTCGCCATATATATATACAATCAAAACCGCACAGTCACGTATTTGGAAATTGGATTTCCGTCATGAACCAAGGCAAAAGATAGTCCTTACCGAATTCGAGATGCTCTATCCCGTGTCTCTGGATCAGAACGCATCGACCCTTGGAGTGACAGGGTCGGTCCACCGATGTGGATTACAAATGCCTGAACACTACGTTTCCCCGCCCTTTGGGGAATAAACGAGCCAACGAATGACTCCATCGGACCCGGATCGTCCGATCTAACCGAGGCCCCTCGCAACAGCAACAACCACACAGGTGAAAAGTATATAAATGTCAGGGCTGGTAGGTCACTGACACCACCCTAGCTAGAAAGAAACGCATGCCCTCCCTAAGGTCCTTCTCCCGTTTCTGCTTCATACTGGGGTGTGAGGCTCGCGAATTCACATTATACACAAAGCTACGCCACATAGGCGGTGCTTTGATCATCACCACAAGACTTTGCTTTTCAACAGAAGCCCTGATCATTTGCCACTTAGGCATGTCACACTAGCAATTCATGCCATGCGACTGATGTCCATCGATATACAACCTCTGAGCTCGTGCGTTTCAGAGAAGGGCGTTAAGCAAAAGAATAAATTCTCCGCCGCCAAACAGATGTATATTTAATAGAGATCAATCAACACAGAATAAAATCCAATGTCAGACACACAGTCCATTTACAAGTCCGTTCTGGGTCTGAACGAAATCGGAGGCACAAAATACCACGCAAACCCATTGATCACCACGTACGTCTGGACGATCACCACTCATTATCCATATTTCGGGATGCCTCCCAATCAGGACCTCGGTTATCATCCAAACGAGGTGAAGATCTCTGGTCTTCGACCACCGTCTTCATCTTCGACTTTCAATCGTCGGTCAATTATTTGAAATGAGAATTAACTCGGCCTTTTCAAATAATTCACGTATATTTAGAATTTCAAATCAATTTATTTCAATGCTTAAATCATTCGACAACACCAATTTTGCTATTTAATGTAATTTTCAAACCAAACACATTCAACCATCAAATCCCACATAAATCGAGCAAATTCAGTTTATTTCCATTCCATATCGTTTATAATATTTTATAACGATTTATCGCTATTTTTATTTATTTCTAAAATAGCGAATTTATTCAAAACGACGCTTTGGGCCATAACGTGGCCGTGGCGCTGTTTTTCTTCAGAATTGATTTACGCATATCTGAAAATATAACCGTTGGATCTTCACAAAATTTACATCATTAGAAAGGTCTTTTCAAAACGAATCCAACGGTTCCTGTTTCGGGAAAATCCGACGGTCGTATCTCCCAGTACAATCGTTTGAGGTTTCGATTTCAAAATACGAACTGCAGTGTCGTTATTTGATTAAATATAATTATATATATATATATATGTATATAAATATAATCGTTTTTGGCGCTGTTTTTCTTTAGATTTGAATTAAACATTCCAAACAATCCAACCGTTGGATTTTTACAAAGTTGGTGCCGTTGAAAAGATTTTTCCAAGGCAAACTCGACGGTTGCGGTTTCGGGAAAATCCAATGGTCGGATTTCCCGCACTAGTAGTTTGAAATCACGGTTTCAAAACACGAACTGCACGGCCACGTTTCGTCTTAATTTTATTTATATTTATATTTTTATATAACTATAGTTCATTCAACAATTTCAATATCGTTTTCACTTCAAATATTTCACTAACGCCTTTAAATTTTGGAAAATTTCGCCATAACCTCCTTTGTACGGGAGGGGCTGGGAAAATTCCCAAATAGCCACACAGGCATCTCATGTCCAAAAGAAAAAGAAAAAGCCAAGCGGCTAGCCAATAGGCTCATAAAATCATCACCCAAACAAAACAGTAAATGTGTACCTATTTGTCGGGCACAAAATTTTATTCCTCTTCTCTAGCCCCTTTGCTATAACATGTTCAATAAATATGCATGTACATATATACAATTTTTATCACTTATCATTTTCTATTCAACTTCATTTTTGATTCCATTTGGTTTTAAAAAACACCATTCATTCTAATGTTGCATGCAGAGGCAAAAATCATATCATTAGCTAATTAATGAATATTTCGACTCATGCATATTTATTGGAACGAGTTGCTATTTTTAACACTTCACATTTCAACAATTCATGTATATAATAAAAATGTGATTTTTATTCTAAAACAAATTATTTCAAAACAATATTATTTCGTATAGTTTATATAGGTGATGAAAATGGGATTTTTATTATAAAACAATTTCTTTTATAAAGAGATTATTTTACATAGTCCATATAGTTGATAAAAGGTGATTTTATTTATGAAACAGTTTATTTCAAAATATGAATACCGTTCAACACATGAATTTCTAATCAACGAATGAATATCGATTCAACACATGAAGGTTTTCCATTCAATGAATAAATATAGTTTCGACAAACGAAAATAATTCAAACACACGAATATTATTCAAAATTTCGGCAGCATAACGGCAGGGTAGTTAAAACCAGGACCGTCCCTAGTACGGCTCCTCGCTCTACCTTAAAACCTCGCGGTTTTTGACAATTGGGATCATGCATCTAGTTCGCACGCAGGCGGCATGTATATATTTATTTCATTTCCACAAACTAATCCTACGTGGTTTCAACCAAATATTTCTCAACCACAAATGGGTATTTTTCAACCACAATCAATCAATATCAACCACAAATAATCCCAAACAACCATTCGCTATCAATCAATTTTCACACCAATCACAACCAATAAATATCGTCCATGGTTTGTGGACGAGGGGCGTATATATATATATATATATATATATATATATATATATATATATATATATATATATATATTTATACATATATAGCAATTCACTTCTATTTCAACACATATATAATTTTTACCACGCATATACAACTTATACATCGAACGTACAACTTATACAACGCTTATACAAGAGGTGTACAACGCTTATATAACTCATACATCGACTATATAATTTATACATCGTCGTTTTCCATATCGTTTATAAATTAGAAATCTCACATTGGGTTCCACTCCACCAAAAATAGTAGAAGGCTTAGAAAAATATGTGGTCTCTTCTAAAATGTAGAAGACGTCCACACGGTCATGATGTTTCCTGTTTCATCGAATTTCGTTAATGAACGAAAAACATATGATTTTTCAAAGTTTGCAACGGTTTTAAACTGTTAAAATCAGTTTTAAATTAAAACAGCCGATACCTTTCAAAATCTTCAAAACTAGGTTTCAATCTTTCAGGCAAACCGTTGATTGTTGCTTCGATCGGCCAGCGCCACCTTGTCGGGCTAGGAGAGGCGCACGTGCGCCAGGGAGTGGGTCGAGCTCGGTGGTCCCCAAGCGGCGGAATCGGGGTGCGAACGGCCGATCTTCTCGAGGGTGGTTCTCCCCCTACAGGCCACGAAAAAATCCAATACTTATATGGATTTGAAGATCATGAGAAGTAATACAAAAACCTTAACTGTGGCATTTGATTTCATTGAGCGGATCAGAAGAAAAAGAGGAGAGAAGGCAGCGGCCAATTTCTGTCATCGTTCGAGTCGGGGAGAGAGAAAAGCGCGGGGGAGGGGGGGGGGGGGTTGAACTGACGTGGACCAATCATATTTTTTTTATTTATAAGGTTTTTAAAAATCCGAAAATACCCCTCGTCACACACGAACACCAATACAAGCCCAACGACTGTCGTCCCTAGCGTTTTACCCCCATTCCGAACACAATGGGATATGTTTCGTAGGCCCATTCGACTGTTTCAGTCAGTTTCCCTTCAAATCAAAATATAAAACATTCAATATTTGATTTGAACGTGTATTTCAATTTGCCAGGGCCATAAACTAATTCGAAAAATTCCAGAAAAATAAATCTGCTATGTTTTGATGATACGGTCTCAACAAAACTAGTTTCGTCGAATTCTGAGACCATTTGCAAAAAGGCCCATTTCTGGTCGATCCAATTTAACTTTAATTGACCAAAACACATTTTCCTTTGCCACGCTCACATACTAGCTTCAAAAATTATGAAATTTGAAACCTAGCAATAACTTCACATCCCGGATCCAACAAAAGTGGTTTCGTCGAATTCCGAGGTCGTATGCAAAATGGCCAATTTCATGGGTTATATAAATTCCATGGCGACCTTTCTGAAAATTCATTTGGCCATAACTTTTGCTTTCCGTTATGAAAATTTGATTTTTCAGATTCATTAGAAAGGTATTCACTAACATATTTAAATATTTTTGGTTTCACTAAAATCCGTTTTGTTTTGCACCCGGTACAGTCCGACAAAGTTCGAATTCAATTTTAGAGCTGCAGCACCATTTCAGGCCTTGTTTATAATTGTATTTAATTATATTCATTTTCAATTGTCGATTCAAACTCAGTTTTCATCTCTATTATTTAAAATATTTATTTTAAATATTTAAAATCCATTATTTTAGCCAATTTAAAAATTTTAAATTGGTTCAGATTTTCTGGGTCGTTACAAAGGGCTATTTAGAAAATTCGGGGTAGGATTAAAAAGATGTTTTGTTTTGAAGAATTAAGAGAAGTATGGGTAGTTTAAGCATAGAAGGAATAGATCGCCAAATATGAAAGATGATGAATCATTTGGATTGGATCGACAAATATGAAAGATGATGAATCATTTAGATTGGGTGCTGCAAAAACCAACCCTTCAAAGTAGTTAAAAAATAGGGGTAATTGTTGGAAGTAAGGACTATTTAGAGAATTAGGGGTAGGACTAAAAAGAAGGACTTTTTTGAAGTATTAAGAGAAGTTTGGGTAGTTTAAGCATAGTAGGGGTAAATCGACAAATATGAAAGATGGTGAATCCTTTGGATTGGGTGCCCCAAAAACAAATCCATCACAATAGTTAAAAAATAGGGGTAATTGTTGGAAGGAAGGGCTATTTAGAGAATTAAGGGTTGGATTAAAAAGAAGAGTTGTTTTGAAGTATTAAGAGAAGTAGGGATAGTTTAAGCATACAAGGGGAAGATCGACAAATATGAAAGATTATGTTTCGTTTGGATTGGATTTCCAAAAACCAACCATTCACGGTAGTAAAAAGATAGGCGTAGTTTTTGGAAGTAAGGGCTATTTATAGAATTAGGGGTAGGATTAAAAAGAAGGACTATTTTGAAGTATTAAGAGAAGTAGGGGTAGTTTTAAGTATAGCAGGGGTAGATCGACAAATATGAAAGATTATGAATCGTTTGGATTGGTTGCTTCAAAAACCAACTCTTCACAGTAGTAAAAAGATGGGCGTAATTGTTGGAAGTAAGGGCTATTTAGAGAATTAGGGGTAGGATTAAAAAGAAGTGTTGTTTTGAAGTATTAAGAGAAGTATGGGTAGTTAAAGCATAGTAGGGGTAGATTGACAAATATGAAAAATGATGAATCATTTGGATTGGATCGACAAATATGAAAGACGATGAATCATTTGGATTGGGTGCTGCAAAAACCAACCCTTCACAATAGTTAAAAAATAGTGTAATTATTGGAAGTAAGGGCTATTTACAGAACTAGAGGTAGGAACAAAAAGAAGGTTTGTTTTGAAGTATTAGGAGAAGTTGGGGTAGTTTAAACAAAGTAGGGGTAGATCGACAAATATGAAAGATGATGAATCGTTTGGGTTGGGTGATGCAAAAACCAACCCTTCACATTATTCAAAAAATAGGGGTAATTGTCGGAAGTAATAGCAATTTAGAGAATTAGGGGTAGGATTAAACGGAAGGGCTGTTCTGAAGTATTAAAAGAAGCAGGGGTAGTTTAAGCATAGTATGGGTAGATCGACAAATATGAAAGATTATGAATCGTTTGCTTTGGGTGATGCAAAAACCAACCGTTCACAGCAGTAAAAAGATAGGCGTAATTGTTGGAAGTAAGGTCTATTTAGAGAATTAGGGGTAGGATTAAAACGAAGGGTTGTTTTGAAGTATTAAGAGAAGTAGGGGTAGTTTAAACATAGTAGGGGTAGATCGACAAATATGAAAGATTATGAATATTTTGGATTGGTTGCTGCAAAAATCAACCCTTCACAGTAGTAAAAAGATAGGCATTATTATTTGAAGTAAGGGCTATTTAGAGAATTAGTTGTACGATTAAAAAGAAGTGTTGTCTTGAAGTATTAAAAGAGGTATGGGTAGTTTAAGCATAGTTGGGGTAGATCAACAAATATGAAAGATGATGAATCATTTGGATTGGATCGACAAATATGAAAGATGATGAATCATTTGGATTGGATCGTGGGTGCTGCAAAAACCAACCCTTCACTGTAGTTAAATAATAGGGGTAATTGTTGGAAGTAAGGGCTATTTTGAGAATTAGGTGCAGGACTAAAAAGAAGGACTATTTTGAAGTATTAAGAGAAGTATGGGTAGTTTAAGCATAGTAGGGGTAGATCGACAAATATGCAAGATGATGAATCATTTAGATTGGGTGCAGCAAAGAGAAGTATTAAGAGAAGTATGGGTAGTTTAAGCATACTAGGGGAAGATCGGAAAATATGAAAGATTATGTATCATTTGGATTGTGTTCTGCAAAAAACAACCCTTCAAAGTAGTAAAAAGATAGGCGTAATTGTTGGAAGTAAGGGTTATTTAGAGAATTAGGGGTAGGATTAAAAGGAAGGACTGTTTTGAAGTGTTAAGAGAAGTAGAGGTAGATTAAGCATAGTAGGGGTAGATCGACAAATATGAAAGATGACGAATCATTTAGATTGGGTGATGCAAAAACCAACAATTCACAGAAGTTACAAAATAGGAGTAATTGTTGGATGTAAGGATTATATAGAGAATTAGGGGTAGGATTAAATAGAAGGGTTGTTTTGAAGTATTAAGAGAATTAGGGGTAGTTTAAACATAGTTAGGGTAGATCCATAAATATGAAAGATGATGAATCATTTGTTGAGTCAAGGAATTTTGATTTATGTCAAAGTAATGCGCGATGATCAAGAAAAAGGCGACATTTTTAACACCCCATAAATTTTAATATTAATGTTAACAAATTAAAGAATAATTAATCCTAAATGTGAGAATTAAGGGAAAAGGGTTACGCCATTATGTTCGTCTCGGAATTTTGGTTGAGATAGAGTCCGAGTTTGCGTGAATTGGACTTCGTATAAAGAAGTTATGGTCATCGGAAGTTTCTTTAAAATTCAAACAGATTTCAAAAATTCAAGTTCAAACTCAGATTGGGCTAGGCGGGAAAATTCCTGCCAGGGGCCAGGTCGACCAGGGGGTCGACCTACCCATACAGATCGACCAGGGGGTCCACCTCCCCCCCCCCCCCGAGCCGATTTGAGTGATGAGGATTTTGTGACTGTTTGCTGAGTCATTAGGGTTTCTGGATAGTTCTGATCTGGTCTGAATGGTTGAGGTTAATTCTAGGTTGATCGGATGGCCTAAATTAATCCTAAATTCTATATAAACACATGTAGACTCAAACCCTAAAATCAAATAAAAATTAAAACCATAGCCGTCATGCTGTCACCTTGCAACCTAGAGTAGCCGTCACCAACTAGAGGAAAAGTGAAGCTAATCAACTCAATTCAATTCAACTCTAATTTAAACAACAACGAATTGGTCTACTTCAAAGGAGAGCTTAATCAATTTCAGAACTCAGATTTCAGAACTCAAGACCTTCTTTGAGTAGTGAGTTCGATTTCTTTAACAAAATAATAGTTAATTTAATCATGATATGTTTATATGTTGGATTATAAGTTTGTGATTGTGAATCATTGACTGCTATGATATTATCTATGTTGTAAATCTATGTTAGTTGTTGGCTTATGTACAGTCGATTCATAATGATGCTTCATATGCTAGTTTTTTTATGTTAGTGGATCTAATTCATATGTTAAATCATGTTTAACTTGATATGCAAGTTTGGATATGTTAATTTATATATGAATCATATGCAAGTTTAATGAGAATCATATGTAACTTTGTACGTTTAATTTGATTTATGACACCTATTTTATATGTAAGTTTGGATCTAAAGTATATGCTAAGACATATGTGGGTATGATTTCATTAGCAAAACAATTCATAAATTAATATTGATGGGTTTATGTTTGGATTATGAGAATTTGTCTGTTGATTCATGTGGCATAGTTTGTTATTATCACCTATTTTGTAAACATATAAACAAGTTAGTTAATTTAGTGAATCTATTCCTTATTCCTAATCCTATATATGTAATTTGACAATGTTAGAACATTGGAATTTTTTGCAAGTGGGATATTAGTCATTTGCAAGTTCATTTGTGAATCATATGTAAAATTGCAAGTGAATCATATATGTGAATCTTATGTTAGTATACATATGCAAGTATGTGATATTTAGATCTATGTTTAGATCTATTGTAATACAGAGTTTATGCTAGATTGTGATTATACGTCTATACACTATGCAAGGTTACCTTTATGCATAATAATCTATGCAAATTACACCATGTACATAATTTAGTCCATGCTAGTTTGTTGCTACATTTATGTTAGTTATCGATTATGCAAATTATGCCAATCATGCAAGTTTATCTTTTTAGATCTATTTTTATGTGACATGCTAATTGTGATATTTAGATCTATGATTAGATCTATGTTTAGATCTATTGTAATACATAGTTTATGCTAGATTGTAATTTATACGTCTATACACTATGCAAGTTCACCTTTATGCATAATAATCTATGCAAATCACACTGTGTACATAATTTAGTCCATGCTAGTTTGTTGCTACATATATGTTAATTATGGATTATGCAAATTATGCCAATCATGCAAGTTTATCTTTTTAGATCTATTTTTATGTGACATGCTAATCGTGATATTTAGATCTATTTTTATGTATTGTGAAAATTGTGACGTTTTATAAATTTAGGCTATTTGGCTAGCCTAATATATTCCATAAATTTCGCGTACGAATAACGTGGGGATTGGGTAAATATTAATATTTGACACAATGAAATTGGTTTAAAATTACCTTAAAGGATAGAATTAAATTAAGGCATTAATTAGTAATTAATGTGCATTAATGGACAAAATTTAAGTGGCAATTATGGACATGATTTGAAATAGAAATTTTGAGTAGGGATATTAATCCATAATGGGGTGAATTAATTAAGATTAATTAATTAATCGTCTAAGACACGAGGTTAGGCTCGTTTGTGGTATAAGACTGTCTGGACCAGCCCGACAAATCCAGCAACCACAAACGTCAGCCTAATGTGAGGGGTCAAAGGCATGAATAAAATGTGTGATTATTGCAAAGACACGAGGTTAGACTCGTTTGTGGTATAAACATGTAAGTGGGACATGAAGGTTAAGTGGGTGCCTTGGGTGGCTTGTGAAATACGAGTAGAAACACTTAACCAGATTGAAACATGTAAGAAGACATGTGTAACGCCCCATATTTTATGAGAATATTAAAATAACAAATTAAAGAATAATTTATTTGAAAAAGAGAAATGAGAAAAGATTGATGTTTGGCATTGTTCTAAGGTTTATAAGCAAAAGACTTAGTAGCTCATTTTGTTAGAACATGTGATTTGCATACAAGAGGTACAGAGTTCGATCCCCGCCAGCGCCATATTTTTGTTTTAGGGGAATGGCTAAAAAGTGGCTTAGTGTGAACGCAGTTCAGAAAGTGGTTTAGTGTGAAAATGGTTAATTATGAATAAGTTATTATGCCATGAAGTTTGTATGCATATGATATATATATATATATATATATATATATATATATATATATATATAGAAATTAAATAAATAGATATTCAAAAAAAAGTTCAAAATAGCGAAACGGGGGGAGGAATAGCCAAACCGCACCATTTTTGGACTCGACCCTGCTGGGTCGACTAGAGGTCAATCTACGGTGTTTGGCTGCCAACCCGTGGCCCGATTCGCCCTAAGGGCTGATATGGCATCTGAGTGGTCCAGATCCGTTCTAAGGTTAATCCTAAGGCCTAATAACTTCCTACACCTATATATACACCCTAAGACCTAACCCTAATTCATAAATATTATCTATGACACCATTATGCTTTCAAACTCTCTCTTAAACCCTAGCCGCCGCCTCTAAATCAAATCTCAAGTATTCAACTTTAACTCAAATTAAAGATTAGAGCTTCTACAACAATTCAAGAAGATAAATCAGCAACACAGCAATGTTTCTACACCAATTTCAGTGCATAATTCTATTCTTTAACCCCAAAAGATGATTACGGTGATTTTCACCATATACAAAGATTAAAAGTAACATGATGAAGTTATAAAGAGGATTCATATGTATGTATGTAATTTAAATCTCATCTAAGTCTTCACCTTTTTGATTCATGTCATCATATGCCTATGTTTCTATGTAAATTCATACCTTTATCAGTTTATTCATGTTGAATCTGTCATTATGCCTCTATGCCAGTTTAAAAGCCCCTTTATTTCATGATGTTATGTTAATTCCAATTTTCTGTGATTTGATTCTCTCTTCTTATCCCTATTCCTTTTATTTCTGGATCTAGGCTACCTTCGAGCCTATGTTAAAAATACGCGCGAATGCAAATATGTGGGAACAATGGGAATATTTGAAATATGGAAAATTGGATATTATTGGATATTTTGGATGATTGGATAATATGTGAGATTGGCATATTTGGGTATGAATTACATGGAATTGATGAGATTGCCTATAATTGTAAATTTGTAATCGAGGCTAATTAATATGTAATTAGTGACAATTTGGAATAGGCAATATTATAAACATGATTATATGTTTAATTAGATATACATGACATGAAAATTGGGTATGGGTGAAATACGATTATTAATAAACCTTTGACACGAGGTTAGGCGCAATTGTGGCGTATAACTGCCCGGAACCACCTGGAAAATCCAGCTGCCACAATTGGACGTCTAATGTGAGATGTCAAAGGTATGAATTGTACGCGCAAGGGTTAATGACAGGAGGTTAGACCAGGTTTGTGGCGTAAGACTTCCCGGAACCGCCCGGCAAATCCAGCAGCCACAAAGCGTTCGGGCTAATGTGGGAGGTCATGCACCGTTCGTCATAAGGAATGAATTAAGGAATACTAACCGTAATAAGACATGGTATGGTTAGAGGGTTAAGTGGGGTGACATGTAAATTATGACATGTAAATATGGACTTAACCGGAATAATATAAGGCATGTAAATTAGACATGTAAGTATGGACTTAACCATAGCATGTGTAAGACATGGACATTTAAATTAAAATGGTTAAGTGGGAGAAAAACCTATGAGAGACCAAGCATAGGTGGGAGGCTTGTGTCGGATGGGGGACTCGTTTCAACCAGTAACCCGTTTGAGTATCTAATTGGGCCAGGTACTAGGCCGGGGTTGGGGCACCCTTACTGGACCTAAATGTAAGAGGTCAAAACGTGAATAGCGGTGGCAATGCGAGTCCAACGGGTTCATCTGGATGCATGGGTCCGAGCAGGTAGGTAAGACGTTGCATCGTGTAGGTATGGCCGTGCATTTTATGTTGTTATCGGGGTTGCCACTTTCGGGAGTGATACACCCCACTGTGAGGCCAACACGGGTGCCTACGGGGTTTGGGGAGCCGATCGAATGGGTAGGGTAAGGGTAGCTTAGCGGTGGTACGAGCAAGCCGGCACCAACGATAGCAGCTAGGTACAAGTAACTACCAAGTTTGTCATGTGGGTACAATTAGTGGGAAGGGATCAACCTTTAGTAAATAGAGACTAGTAGATGTGCGGTGTAATTAAGTAATGTGGTGTAACTTAGCAAAATTGCGGTGAAACGAAATATATGTTGGTTCAGTTGGATAGTCCTTTGGGTGCTAGACTTATGTTGACTTTGGTCTTCGGGGTTAGTACTTGGAGGGTTGTTCGCTTAGCCAAGGTGTAGGATTGTCTTAGTACTTCGGAACGGAATCATCTTGTCCATCGTTTTTATCTACCTTATCTATGTCACAACCATATCATGATGCCTATTTGTGTCTTGATCATTTACCTTACCTATTATTTGTTAAAATTACTGGACTCGACAGACTTTATGTCTGACCCTTTTTGTTTCCACCTCTTTTCTTTCCTTTCCCACCCCCCCTCAGGTTTGCAAGGAGGGAATACTACAACATAGTGCCGATTTCTTTCAGTTGCTTGAAGAGAGTAGATTTATCGCTTTGGACTCTCTCATCTATATGGCTTTGCTTATGCTCAGTGGGGATTTATGCATTTATGTTATTTAAGTATTTGCTTCTTTATTTACTTTGAAGTTTTTGTAAAAGATAATTGATCCTGTTGTAATGGTTTTTGGAGACTACTTATGTAAGCTTGTTTTGAAGTTAAGATGCTATGAAATAAGTTTTATCTTCCGCTGTGTTTTATTTATTTATTCTTGTAATTTATCTGTTCTATACTACTATAACGCTTCATGACATTAATGCATTCCCTTTGTGAGTGACATTAATGGCCATGGGGTGTTACACGTGGTATCAGAGCTATGGTTACAAGAACAGATAAAAAGTTTTGAAAAGTGTTTTCAAAAGTATTATTTTCATAGAAAGTATTTTCCAAAACTTGTTTTAAAGAAGCTATTTTCAAGGAAAGTTTACTATAAAGAGCATAATCCCCGCAAGCCATACATCTCTCTTTCACTTCCCTTGTTTGGAAACTCTTTCTTTTTCTTTTCAGCATGTTCGGAGCATCAGAGATACCGGAGGGTGTTCATGTACCCGGTTGGTTTCGTCAATATCTCGAGGCTTGGGACGTTGCCGCGGGTCCGGCTGACGTTCCTCCTCCTCCCCCAGCTCCATTCATTCCTCCGCGTGGAGATGCTTTCTCCAAGATATGTAAAGACTTTCATTTGATGGGGGGAAAACCTTTTAGTGGGTCTGAAACGTTCGTTGAAGCTAGAAAATGGTTGAAAGAAGTATAGGATCTTTTTGGCATTTCCGATTTGGACGATTGTAGGATGGTCCAATTGGCTGCTTGGTTTATGAAGGATGAAGCTTCGTTTTGGTGGGAGGTTACTAATGGAGAGCATGTAGTAGAGACGTGGGAAGATTTTAGGCGAAGGTTTGAGTTGAAATTCCTTTCTCAAGCTGAGGAGAATATGTACATGGAGAGGTTCTTGACATTGAAGCAGAAAAACTTGACCGTGAAGAAGTATGTGACCGAATTTAATAAGTTTGCGAGATTTGGGCAAGAGTTGGTAAATACGCCTCACAAGGACTTGAGGTTTACAAAGGGCCCAAATGAACCGCTTCACAGTTTGGCTATGTCCCACATTCCAATGGGGGCTACGTATGAAAAGCTTGTTGATATGGCATACATGTATGAAGAAGAGAATGGTGTAAGTACTTTTAGGCCGCAAGATAAGAAGGAGGATCCAAAGAAAGCCCAATAACAAAAGAACGGTGGTAAAGAAAAGAGGAAGTGTCACAACTATGGGATACCCGACCATTTGAAGAAAGACTGTTGGAAGAAGAAGAAGTTCGCTTGTTATCATTGTGGCGATCAAGGTCATGCCGTCGAGGACTGTCCTGAAAAGCAATGGCAGGTTCTACTTCGGGAGGGCAGGTTCATTCTCTCATGGCTCCGGGGCTGGAAGAAGGTAGAAATTATCGGTCAAAAGCTTGATTTTCTTGTTTAATTTTCTTGTCCGTACTTTATTCGATTCTGGTGTATCACATTCGCTTATCTCGACATCATTAGTTGAAACACTGCATTTAAATACTAGTCTCATTGTGGATCCCATTCTAGCCTAAAATCCTATTGGTGGGTCGGCTCATTTATCCATGGTATGTTGGGATTTGATATTATCTACCTTAGGTGTTGGTTTTGAATGTAATGCTTTTGTGCTTGGTTTCATGGACTATGTGTTGATTCTAGGGATGGATTGGCTAGCCGGACATGGTGCCATCCTAGATTGTGAATGAAGGGTAGTAAAATTGTTGACTCATAGTGGAAAGACCCTTGATATTTCTTGTGACCCTAGAGGCTCGGTGATGCTTAGTTATCTTGAGTCACTTGATGCATCCAATGATGATTTACATTCTGTTCGTATAGTCCGTGAATATGTTGACGTCTTCGATGAGGTGAGGGGTCTACCCCCAAAACGTAAGATAGACTTTCGTATTTATCTTGTGGACAATGCAAAACCAGTATCTCTACCAGTACACCACATGGCTCCTCGTGAGAGGTGAGAGCTCAATAAGCAAGTAGGGGAGTTGCTTGAGAAGGGGTTCATAAGACGTAGTATATCGGAGTGGGGTGCTCCAGTAGTATTTGCCATGAAGGCGGATGGGTCCTTTAGGCTTTGTGTGGACTATAGAGAACTTAATAAGCTTACTAAGAAGAATAGGCACCCACTGCCGAGGATTGACGATCTCTTCGATCAGTTAGTTGGCGCCTCAGTGTTTTCGAGGTTGGACTTAGCCAGTGATTTCCATCAATTTGGAGTGGCTGAGGATAGCATAGACAAGACTGCCTTTAGGACTCCGGATGGTTTCTATGAGTGGCTTGTGATGCCCTTCGGTTTGACAAATGCCCCCGCATACTTTGTTGACTTGATGAATAGGGTGTTTAGGGAGTACCTTAATAAATTCGTGGTGGTATATGTGGATGACATCTTGATCTTTTCTAAGAGCGAGAAAGAGCATGCCCTACATTTTAGGGAAGTGTTGGAGACCTTTCGAGCACATAACCTTAAAGCTAAATTGTCTAAATGTCACTTTTGGAGGAAGGAAGTGCGATTCTTAAGGCACTGGTTTCCAAAGAAGGGATAGCTATGGATCCCGCGAAGGTGGTGGCTATCCAAGATTGGAAGGTCCCTAAAAATGGTACCGAGGTGAGAAGTTTCTTAGGGTTGGCTGGCTACTATAGGAAGTTTATCAAGGACTTCGCAAAGATTTCAGCCCCATTGACACGCTTGACGAAGAAGAACCTAGTTTTCACGTGGGACATAGATTGTGATGATGCATTGCAATGTTTAAAGAGAGCTTTGAGCACAGCCCTAGTCTTAGTTTTGCCAGATGGTAGGATACGTTCTTCTTGACTTAGAGATTTCGAGGACGAAATCGTTTAAGTAGAGGAGAATGTAACACCCCGTATTTTCTAAGAATATTAAAATAAAAAATTAAAGAATAATTTATTTGAAAAAGAGGAATGAGAAAATAATGATGTTTAGCATTGTTCTATGGTTTGTTAGCAAAAGACTTAGTAGCTCATTTGGTTAGAACATGTGACTTGCATACAAGAGGTACATAGTTCGATCCCCGCCGGCGCCATATTTTTGTTTTAGGGGAATGGCTAAAAAGTGGCTTAGTGTGAACGCAGTTCAAAAAGGGGTTTAGTGTGAAAATGGTTAATTATGAAGAAGTTATTAAGCCATGAAGTTTGTGTGCATATGAGATAAATATATATGTATATATATAAATTAAATAAATAGATATTCAAAAAAAAAGTTCAAAACAACAAATCGGGAGGGGGAATAGTCAAACCGCACCATTTTTGGAGTCAACCCAAGCCTTGTTGGGTCGACTAGAGGTTAATCCAGGTTGTTTGGCTGCCAACCCGTGGCCCGGTTCGCCCTAAGGGCTGATATGGCATCTGAGTGGTCTAGATCAGTTCTAGGGTTATTCCTAAGGCCGAAATAACTTCCTACACCTATATATACACCTTAAGACCTAATCATAATTCATAAATATTATCTATGACACCATTATGCTGTCAAACTCTCTCTTAAACCCTAGCCACTGCCTCTAAATCAAATCTCAATTATTCAACTTCAACTCAAATTAAAGATTAGAGCTTCTACAACAATTCAAGAAGATAAATCAGCAACACCGCAACGTTTCTACACCAATTTCAGTGCATAATTCTATTATTTAACCACGAAAGGTGAGTACGGTGATTTTCACAATATAATGGGATTAAGAGTAACATGGTGAAGTTGTAAAGAGGATTCATATGTATGTATGTAATTTAAATCTAATCCAAGTCTTCACCTTTTTGATTCATGTCATCATATGCCTATGTTTCTATGTAAGGTTCATACCTTTATCAGTTTATTCATGTTGAATCTGTCAGTATGCCTCTATGCTAGTTTACATGCCCCTTTATTTCATGATGTTGTGTTAATTCCAATTTTCTGTGATTTGATTCTCTCTTCTTATCCCTATTCCTTTTATTTTTGGATCTAGGCTACCTTCGAGCCTATGTTAAAAATACGCGCGAATGCAAATACGTGGGAACGATGGGAATAAGTGAAATATGGAAAATTGGATATTATTGGATATTTTGGATAATTGGATAATATGTGAAATTGGCATATTTGGGTATGAATTACATGGAATTGATGAAATTGCCCATAATTGTAAATTTGTAATCGAGACTAATTAATATGTAGTTAGTTACAATTTGGAATAGGCAATATTATAAACATGATTATATGTTTAATTGGATATACATGACATGAAAATTGGGTATGGGTGAAAAACGATTAATAACAAACCTTTGACACGAGGTTAGGCGCAATTGTGGCGTAAGACTGCCTGGAACCGCCCGGCAAGTCCAGCTGCCACGATTGGACGTCTAATGTGAGAGGTTAAAGGAATGTATTGTGGGCGCAACGGTTAATGACACGAGGTTAGACCGGGTTTGTGGAGTAAGACTGCCCGAAACCGCAGGGCAAATCCAGCGGCCACAAAGCGTACGGACTAATGTGGGAGGTCATGCACCGTTCATCCTAAGGAATGAATTAAGGAATACTAACCATAATAAGACATGGGTATGGTTAGAGGGTTAAGTGGGGTGACATGTAAATATGGACTTAACCGGAATAAGTTAAGACTTGTAAATTATGACATGTTAGTATGGACTTAACCATAGCATATTTAAGACATGGACATTTAAATTAAAATGGTTAAGTGGGAGAAAAACCTAGTGGGGACCAAGCATAGTTGGGAGGCTTGTGTCGGAAGGCAGACCCGTTTCAACCAGTATCCCGCTTGAGTATCTAATTTGGCCCGGTACTTGGCCGGGGTTGGCGCACGCTTACTAGACTTGAATGTAAGAGATCAAAACGTGACTAGCGGTGGCAACGCGAGTCCAACGGGTTCATGTGTGTGCATAAGTCCGGGATGGTAGGTAAGACGTTGTTGCATCGTGTAGGTATGGTCGTGCATTTTATGTTGGTATCGGGGTTTCCACTTTGGGGAGTGATACAACCCACTGTGGGGCCAGCACGGGTGCCTACAGGGTTTAGGGAGTCGATCAAATGGGTAAGGTAAGGGTACCTTAGCGGTGGTAGGAGCAAGTCGGCACCTACAATAGCAGCTGGGTACAAGTAACTACCAAGTTTGTCATGTGGGTACAGTTAGTGGGAAGGGATCAACCTTTAGTAAATAGAGACTAGTAGATATGTGGTGTAATTAAGTAATGTGGTGTAACTTAGCAAAAGTGCGGTGAAATGAAATACATGTTGGTTGAGTTGGATAGTCCTTTGAGTGCTAGTCTGATGTTGGCTTCGGTCTTCGGGGTTAGTACTTGGAGGGTTGTTCGCTTAGCCAAGGTGTAGGATTGTCTTTGTACTTAGGAACGGAGTCATCTTGTCCGTCCTTTTTATCTACCTTATCTATGTTACAGCCATATCATGATGCCTATTAATGTCTTGATCATTTACCTTGCCTATTGTTTGTTAAAATTACTGGACTCGACAGACTTTATGTCTAACCCGTTCTGTTTCCACCTCTTTTCTGCCCTTTCCCACCCCCCCTCAGGTTTGCAAAGAGGGAATACTACAGCTTAGTGCCGATTTCTTTCAGTTGCTTAAAGAGAGTAGATGTATCACTTCGGACTCTCTCATCTTTATGGCTTTGCTTATGCTCAGTGTGGATTTATGCATTTACGTTATTTAATTATTTGCTTCTTTATGTACTTTGAAGTTTTCGGAAAAGACAATTGATCCTGTTGTATTGGTTTTTGGAGATTACTTATGTAAGCTTGTTTTGAAGTTATGATGATATGAAATAAGTTTTATCTTCCGCTGTGTTTTATTTATTTATTCTTGTAATTTATCTTTTCTATACTACTATAATGCTTCATGACATTAATGCATTCCCTTTGTGAGTGACATTAATGGCCATGGGGTGTTACAACATGATTAAGAAGGGGTTAAGTAGGAAACCTTAGTGGGGACCAAGCTTTGGTGGAAAACTTGTGTTGAGTAATGGGGGCCCGTTTCAAACCAATAACCCATAAGTATCTTTGTGAGCTCGACCCAAGTTGAGGACGGGACACGCTTACTGGGCTTGACTATAAGAGGCCAAAACGGGTTAGCGGTGACAACGCAAGTTCAACGGGGTCATGTGCGTGCGTGGTCCCGAGCTGGTAGTTAAGACGTTGCATCGTGTAGGTATATGTCGTGCATCCTTAAGTTGTATCGGGTTGCCTCTTTGGGGAGTGATACACCCCTCTATGGGACCATAACGGGTATCTACGAGTTAGGGAGCCGATCGCATGGGGGTAGTGGGTACAACTAGTGGAGATAGGAGCAGGCGGCACCTATGAAGACAACTAGGGGTACACGAAACTACCGTTATGATTATTGAATTCTGTAGGTGGGATCATCTTTAGGTGTGACTAGTAATAGGGGTGCAGTATAGTAATTATCCTATAGTAATAGGGAAGCGCAATTAAAGTTATCTTATTCCTCTCGTTTACTTTGCCATGCCCATGTGGTTCACACAGTCATTCCTTATTTTCCAGCTTATATCTTATCGTATTACTTTAATAATTATGTTGTTAGAGTTATCGAACTCGCCAGACTTTATGTCTGACCCACTTTGTTTTCGGCTCTTTTCTTCCTTCCCCCCCCCCCAAAGGTTCTCTAGGTCGAACTTGTACTAGTGGAGCTTGATTTGGATCTCTTTTGGAAGCACTTGGATTTGGATTGCTGAAGTAAAGTTCAGCCTGTCTCTTTTATGGCTATTTATGTTGGGGCTATGCTTTTTATTTTATGTACTCGGAGAATAATTTGTCAAGATGGATATTAAGTGTACTTGATATTATGATTGGGTTTTTGAGGTTGATGTAATCAAACTATTTCTCCACTGCAATAAAAGTTGTTTAAAAATTATCAAGTGCCAATATTTATATCTATCTTGTTATTTTCTGTTCTATACACTAAAAATACTCCATTAAAGTTAATGCGTTCACTTTGTGAGTGACATTAATGGACGTAGGGTGTTACAAGGTTCATTGATAAGGAGCTTCATATGGTATTAGTCATTAGAAATTGATTGTTTGGTATGATAATAGTGTTCAATATTGTTAAAACCCATCCTCAAATAATCAATGTTTATATATGTACACTTCTTTATATGTATGCACATAAATTGTGCAAACTAGGCTATACCGGTCGACCGCCCAAAACAGATCGGTCGACCGTTTTTACCCAGTTTGCACAATGAACGTGCACACATATACATATAACGTATATATATTTAAATTCCTATTTGCTGGTCCTTTTTTGACCTGTCGACCATTTTTAAATAGAAGCAACTATTTGAATAGTCACTTCCATTCCTCCAAGGGTTGCTTCTCCTTCCTTTCATCAATGATCATATCTATTGATTGTAACTCTTTACCAAAGGTTACAAATAATTATCTCCTATATAAACACTTTGAAATCATCAATTCTGATCATCAATTCTTTATATCTATTCTCTATATTATTGATTTCATTTTTGAACTCTCAAGCACTCAAACACTCATATTCTTCACAATATCGTTCTTGAATCACTACTACAAAAAAGGTCTGTTGCTTCGCCTCATTTGGTTCAGTTGTTCTTATAACAAAAGCAAATAGTATCACTTGCTTATGTTCTGTTAACAACAGAAGCAAACGCACGAAGAATATGGTATTACTTGCTTCGGTTATGCCAATAACAGAAGCAAATAGTATAATTTGCTTCTATTGTACCAAAAACCGAAGCAAATTGTGTTGTTTGCATCGGTTGCTTTGAAACTAAAGCAAATGCACCGAAGTAAATAATGCATTTGCATCAGTTCCATAAGAACAGAAGCAACTACACTGAAGCAACTGCTAATTATTTTACCAAAGGAAATGCAAATATCAATAATCATAGACAACCTTACATATGTCATTATTTATAATTTATTATAACAAATGATTGTTAATAAATAATTTATATTTACAAATTATTATAAATAACCAATAATTATATTTTATATTAAATAATTTATTGTAGTTAATTACTAATATTTAGTATGTTGTAGTTAACATTTATTAGTTTCAATTAAGTGAAAATTAGGCACACATCCCTAAAACGAAACTTAATTAGGCTCGCATCCGGTCTAACTTTTCATGCACATAAAACGAAACTTAATTACGACAAAAAAATCAGGTGGAAAAATAATCGATAAACAAGTCAAAATAAAAAAAATACACAAAACAGCGGAATATGCAGTAAAATGCATGAAAACATGCACATATTTCAAATATTTGCATACAGTATGCACATATTGCTATGCCCTCTGCCTTTCAACGCATTACTGCATACAAGTATACAACTATTCTAAATAGCAACATATTTGTATGCAAATATTCAGCAGGTTTGCCCTTTTTTTCGCATGTGTATTTAAATAGTTGCATACATGTATGCAACTTTTTTTTTTGATTTGCGTGGACTAAGTGGAATATTTCCAGATTTTAGAATTTTTTTTAATGCAAGAGCGCAAATTTTTTTTGTGAAAAATGGAAAAGGCAAAGTGGAAGGAGGTGTAAGGCGGAAGGGACAAAATTTATTAGGCGGCAGCTCGAAAGGAAGGGGCGGAAACGAGTGGAAACTTTGTCCCTTTTTATTATTCCGCCTTTTCTTTATATTTAAAAAAAAAAAGCGCTACAATGTAAAAAAAAAAAACCCTCTAAATTCTGGAAGTATTAACAGAAGATCACGGAAATTAAAAAGAAAAAACTTGCATACATGTATGCAACTATTTGAAATACTTGCACACATGTATGCAAGTATTGCATGAAAAAATATGTAGCGAAAATTTTGCCTGAAGATTGTTGCACACTTGTATGCAAGAATCTGTGTACCTTGCATTCATGTATGCAAAAAAACAAACGCAAATTCAACATTTTAAATACTCGCACAGATGAATGCAAGTACTGCAAATATGCGCATGATTTGATGCAAATCACTGCATTTTTCGCTGTTTTATTGTATTTTTTGATTTTGATGCATTTTTTAATTTTTTATGAGCTGTTTTTTGGGTGAGTACATGTTTTATTTAAATAGAATTTTGGTGATATAATTTTTTTTTTAGTGTATTTTTGAAAAATTGGGATTAAATTTTCATGAAAAGTTGGACCGGATGTGAGCCTAATTTTGAAAATTAATAGGGACTTGTGCCGAACGGACCCCTTCATTTAATAATTAACAAATGAATTAATAATTAATACAAAATAATTAACAAATAATAGTAAATATTAAATGTTTAACATTTATTATGAAAATAATTAGTATTAGTTAATAATTAAGAAGTATTATCTAATAATTAGTTTTCGATAATTATTTAATAATTAATATTAATTAATTGATTGTTATTACCAAAAATTTAATTTACAATAATAACATAATATTTAAAATTGATATTTAATAGTAATTAAATACTAATAAAGTTTACTACTTATGAATTGATGATATTAAGTATCTAAAAGTTAATTTTATATAATTATTTTTTTTGCAACGCTAATTTTATATAATTATTAATTAATAATGACTATTTAAAAATTAATGATTAAAAAAATATTTAATAGTTCAATTATTAATAATTAATAATCAGTATTTTTATAATTAATTTATAAAATTCAATATTTAATTAATAATTAATATTTAATCATTTAATAATTGTTAACTAAAAATTGATTATTATATATTATATAATAGTAATTCTATTAATTAATTAACATAATTTAATACTTATGAAGTGTACTTATTGATTAATATTAAATAATCATTCATTAATAATGATTTTCAGCACCTTAACGCAAATCCCAAATTATATATTAATTAATATTAAATAATAATTCATTAAGAATCATCAATAATAATTAATGGTTTGTATTTACTAATTGAAAAGTAATATTTATTATTTGGTACTTATTTTTTAGTAATTACCCCTGAATAATTAATTTTTAATAATTATGTAATAGATAGAACTCATCATTAATAATAATAATATAATATTAATTGTTAAGTAAAATTTAAAAATGAGAAATAATTGTTAATATTAATATTCAATAATTAAGGAGTAATATTTATTATAATGAATGATCATTAATAAATTATTTATAATTACTAACTATGATAAATAATAATAAATTATTATTATTTATTAATATACCATATATAATTACTGATAATTAGTAAATCATAGTTAATATTTTATATATTGCATTTAATAGTTAATAATTTTTTTAATAATCTATATATACAATTAACGTTTAAGATTTAATAGTTAGTTAAAATTAATATTAATTAATTAAGAAGTAATATGTAGTAATTAATATCTAATAGCTGTTAACTAATAATTACTATTAAATAATTAATTTTTAATAGTTATATAATTTGTTAGGCTAATATTTAATTATTATTATTTAATAGTAAAATTTAATATTTATGAAGTGATAATTAGCATAATAATTAATTTTAACTAATTATTAATCTATGCTGGTTTTTAAAATTTTCTTGGTAATGATAAGCTACCATCTCCGTTCTAGTGGAAAATTAACGCAAGCTTTTCAATACCCAGGTTTATTGTACCTTAGTTCACAAAATATATTACAATCAAATTCCAACCGCTATATAGGTCGAAATTTAAGCACAGAAGAGCAGGTCGGGTTCTAACCGCAAATCAGTCTACCCGTCCTAGTAATTGCGAATACGTGCTTCAGACTCTAAGGTATCATATACTTTTATTTTGCCGCCTTCTTTCTTACCCTTTTTTTCTCTTCGGCTGTTTTCCTTCTTGGTTTGAGATTCGTTATTTAGAATAATTTATTTGATGGTTATATTGATTTGGTTTCAGTTTGGTTAACCTAATCTTGTAACGTTGATCCGAAGCACCGAGATTCGAAGCTTTTATTGTTTTGATTGTTTCTAACGGTGTGAAAACAATGGCTTGTGCAGCTTGTATCTGAAGCTTCGATTGCTCCTGATGGTGATAGTAGCAGCCGTCGCGTGTCAAAGTGCGACCTTTATGTATTCTTTTTGGATATGAAATAATATATTAGCTGTATCTCTGTACGTGCTACCAAAGGAAAGCGATCGATATGGAGGCTAATAATATTGTCCATTTGTTCAAGTCCATTATTAACTTCATTTCAGTTTTTGTTCTTACATGTTCTCGGTAAAACTTTGAACTTCTGTTGCTTTCTTTTTTCATGGGAAAATGTTTCCTTGCTTAGCTAATGGAGTAATAAATTTCCTTATCGTGTAGATGGACAAGACAAACAAGTACAAGAAAAGGTCCGGTTCCTTGAAAAAGTGGGATGGTGCGCCAAGTGGTGGGCGACCAGGTGGCCCATCTGGTGGAAGTTTATGTAAGGCAGAAGGAGCTTTTATCAGCTATTCTGGTGTTTATTCTTGTCCTTATTTTCAACTTTCTATGCGTTTTCGTTATCCTAAACAAAGTGCTAATTTTCATATTTCTTATCACTTCATAAGTATACTTAATTATTTCGTTTATGTATTGTTGCCTTTACATTTAAGAAAAGGGAAAATCCCAGAAAATGTTATGTACATTTGTGTCCACCAATTCCCTGTTTTCTGTGCACATTGAAACTGCATTTTCTTAATTCACATTTCACTTTGGGCAAATTTTATTTCAACCCCCGAAACTAGGTAGTAGCCCACCGTTTTCTTTAGAAAATACCAGAACGAAAATGCTATTTTTATGTTATAATTTTTTTCCAGTTTTCAGGGTACCTCGTAGAAGCCCTACGTGGTTCCTCAGTGTACCACACAGTATACCTACATGGTTTTCCAAGGAACCACGTAGGGCTACTGCGCGATATACCGAGGAACCACGTAGGGCATCTTCGAGGTACCCTGAAAAACCACGTAGAACCCCTACGTGAAAGGGTATTTTTGGTTTATTTTTTAATTCAGCGGGGGGCTACTTACTAAAATTGGGGATTTGCTGTTTTTTTCAAATTGTACGGGGCTACTACCTTATTTTGGGGGTTGGAATAAAATTTTCCTTCACTTTGGAACCCAACTTTTTATACAATTGTTTTCTTGTTACAATCTGGTATCCATTGGTTTACATTTCTATTATTGTTTTGTCAATAATTTTTACAACTCGTCCCCACTATAGCTTCATCCACACTGTTCTTTCAACGACCATCAACAGTAAAACACAGTAGCTATTTACTCCCCTGCACACGCATTAACCTGCAATCCATCACACTTAAACGCTAACCACTGACACCTACTACATCATTTCATTTTTTGATTTTATTTTAGTTAAATATGGTTTTAGTCAGGTAAAAATTTATAAAGAAGGTTGCTAGAAGTAGGATACTAATTAATGCAATTGTTATTAGACAAACAAAGATATCTATCTAGTTCCTATTCAATTTACCATTAAAAAGTATTAATCAGGTTACTAGTTAACTAATTTTTTTAATCTATGTCTATGTTTTTTAATTAACATTTTCAGATTTGTTTCAATATGTTACTGTTTGTTTTGCTCAATTGACCATAATAATATATATTTTTAATCTACGTGGGCGTCGGTTTATGTCTGATATCCGCTCTAATGACCATAGTAAGATTTCGTTGCAATTTAATCATTATTTTCTCCTTACTAGACGAATTTAGTCATGAAATGCATCTTTTTATTTCAGGTTCACTTCCTACACGTGGATCGTGTTGCCGCTAATACTACTGTAATGACCACGTGATGGTTGAATGTTCTAATTTTCTCTATCTTTTCTTTTTTTAAAATAAAATATATAAATCTTGTGTTCATAAGATAATTGCTTAGTAATAGCGAGTCTGATTAATGTGTGTAAATTGCTGTCATATCTGTGTGTGCAGTGAATGAGTTGGGTCATGGAGTTTTCAGTGCAGAATGATTATAGCGTTCATGAGTTTTCATTGTGCTAATGCATTGTAGATAGATTAAATAGTTTCTTTGGGCTTTTAGAATGTTCTTGACAATTATTAACATTATAAAATGATAATCAATTCACTGCGCATTTGTCATTCTTTGTGGTCATTTCATTTTTTTATGATAATAGGACATGCTCCTGCCTCTTGTTAGGGTGTATTTAAAGTGTAATTGGAGTTAAGGAAATTAGAATACAATAATAATGATACTGATAGTCATATTAAATTTTCTATTTTATCGCTGTTAAAAGTTTCTATTGTTAGTGTACGCATTGGTAATAGCAAGAGGAAGGCAGCCTCCTTATGTACATTTCTTTCTTGCTTAATCGAAAAGCGGATGACCTCTGAAGACTTGGAATGATATAACATGCTGAAGCTGCATGCATTTTCAGTTCGGTGCGTGTTACTTCTGAGCTTGAAACACCCCACCTCCGTTAGGGTCACTCTCAAAGGGAATGCCCTAATTTTTGTGGAGGTTTATAAGTATAAGTCACAGATATACAAGACAGATATAATAACACATATTTTTGAACAGCGGAAAACAACAACTTTGATTTCATTAAAGTATGTGTTACAACAACCATACCATAATTGTCTTACAATACTTCCAAAAACATAACATCTTCATAACTATCTTGATTACACTATTTAAAGAAGCATAAAGAAAACATAAATAATCTGCAAAAGTCCCATAGTTGCTGTCCAAAGCCATAGTCCAAAACGAAAAGATCCAAGCAATACATTCTTTCTCTTCAAGCTGGATATGAAGGCTGGTCAAGTTGCGGTATTCAATCCCTGTGGACCTGGGGGGGGGGGGGGGGTGGAAACGGAAGAAAAGAAGACGAAAGAAAAGTAGAGTCAGACATAAAGCCTGAGTAAGTCTAGGACTATTCAGTCTATGAATAAAGAACTGGGTATGATAAGTATAAACTAGAAATGGGAAAGCACCATAAACTTAGTTAAGTTGTCTAGGTTCGAATATACTATCGTACCCCATATTAATCTCTGTACCCATATAAACTAGTTCCCAACAGGCACCCCATAATCAGGGTGAAGTGATCCATTTTATGATGATCGGCTCCTACTCGCATAGTTACATGTGTCTTATGGCCCCCGATGTTGTAGTTACCTATGCTGGTCCCACCATGGGGTGTATCAAGTCCCATGGCGGCGGCCCGACACAACCCTAGAATGCACAGGTATGCTACTGGTGCCCAGTGCCTTATTTTTCTGCGTCGGAGTGTGTGCATGCCCGCACCCCGTTAGAACCTACACTGCTGCACCACCGCCGTAGATTTGACCTCTTACAGTCAGCCCAGTAATCGTGCCCCACCATGCCTAGTTTCAGGGTATCATGATACACCTTATAGGGTTACTGCTGAAAAGGGTCCCCCGCTACTAGGTTTTCTATTTCTAGCCAACATGCTAAGTTGGTTAAGTGTTTTATAAACCTAACCCCCAATCAGTCTGTTTAGTTTAGCATGTTCCATTTCGATTAAGTATTAATATAATTTACTTAATCCTATCAATCCTGACTCAACCTTAATTGTCATATTAAAGCCTTGACCTCTCACATTAGACAGGTATTGTTGTGGCTGCCTGTTGCCGGTTGGGTCCGGGCAGTCTTACGCCACAACTCAGTCTAACCTCGGGTCCTTATTGGGCTCCATGTTTAACCACCCACATTGGATAGGTATTGTTGTGACTACTGGACAGTCGGGCGGTTCCGGGCAGGTTTACATCACAACTCAATCCAACCTCGGGTTAAACACATCGTATTTTCTACATTTACATATTTTGTCCTTCTTCTTTATTTTCTTATATGTAAATATTTGCGGCCCATTATTGAAAATCGATTTAAGCTAATGGTGTAAAGGTTTACACCAATCATGGGCCCAACCCATTCTTGAATTTGGGCCCCTCTACTTTTATATTTTCATTTATTAATTAATTTGGCCCAACGCTATTTCCCCCGTTTAATACGTTCATTTATTATAATATATGTTGGGCTTAGCCTTTTTAAGCCCAACTTAGCCACGTGAAAAAGGGGAGGCTTAAAACGTGATTATATACACAAAAAGGGGAATGTGAACGCATGAACTTGCAGCATAACGTTGAAACTACAAAATAGAAACTGGTGTACTTGCATTGTAGTAACATATACTTTGGTCATAAAGCATAAGTGACATGAATCAAACCATGTAAACTTGTAGTTAAGTTAAGAATCTAACTAAATTAGATATCATTATTGACCCATAGTCTTAACTACAACATAAACCTATATTTTTACTTAGGCATAATGTCAAACATAAGCAAATCATGTTTATAAAATTACTATATTTTTACAAAGGTGCTTACTTTTGTTACTAATAAAAAAGTATAGTTCAACTAGAATTATTCCAACTTAATCATGATTTTTAATCTATTCACATAATCATGGCACAAATATACCCAAACATGAAATCATGGTTTTTGATCTATTCATGTAATCATGGCATCAATATTCCTAAACATGAAATCATGGTTTTTACTTTATTCATGCAAACTTGCAATTGGAATGTAAATCTAACTTAGCTATGTGTCACATATATTATCATATAATTCTTGTTAACAATATAGGCCTAACATGTTTTTCAATTAGGCATAATACCAAACATAGCCTAGTCATATTTATAAAACCAACATAAGTTCACAAAGAGGCTTACTTTTGTTTCTAATACAGAAGTATGGTTTTATACATAGATCATGATGCCAATTCCAACATAATTTCATATGAATCATAATACCCCAAATTTGATCCAATTACACAAAAAGTGATTTTTTTACAAAAATATACATTATGTTGGCATAGTAGCAAAACCACATACTTGCATGAATCACAATTAAACAACCACAAACATGTAGCTTCAACATGAATTACATACTTGCGAATATCCAATCGTATACATGCATAAATCTCAAATAAACTACCGCAAACATGTAGTTTTTATCATGAATTACATACTTGCGAATATCCAATCATTACATCACAACATTCCAAATCGATTAGAATCATAACAACGCACAAATATGAATTACTATCACCACAAAATCAAGTGTACAAATAAAACACAGTTATTTATTCACATCGGAATAGTACTCTACTTACAATTGTGTGACGAATTCTTCAATTCAGGAATCTGAATTCTGGATTTGGAGATGCTTTTCCTTTGATGTAGGCGTTGATTTGATTTGTTTAAGTTTAACTTGTAGTTGCTTTATGCTTTAGAGTTTGTCTCCTAATCGTCTCTCAAATTGGTGGCTACTCCTAGTCGTTCCTCAGCAGCATGATGGCCTCATTCTTATTTTTGAATGAATAGATTAGGTAGAGTCTAGGGTCATTTTTATAGAGTTTATGAACTGATTAGGACCATCGATGTAGCTTGGGTTAATCGTAGCCATTCATTCGAAAGAGAGACCAATCAGGAGCTGACACCTAGCCCTCGTGATAAAGCAAGGCTCAGAAAATCGACCAATCACAGACCAGGCCAGCCAGGGTGGGCTGGGTTCGACCTGGCTCTGGGGTCAGGTCGACAGCCCAGTCGACAGCCCTGTCGACAGCCCTAGCCCAGGTCGAGTGCCAAGTCGACCTGGGTGCCTTAGGCGGGAATTTTCCCGCCCTGGCCAATTGGGCCCGATTTTGAATTTTAAACTTGTTTTCTGAGCTGTTTTCGTCTATTTGAATTTTAACCTGAATTCTGAAACTTCCGGAGGCCATATCTTCTTCATACGGACTCCGTTTTTCTAAAACTCGGACTCTATTTCGCGTATTTTTCCGAGACGAACACAACGGCGTATCCCGTTTCCCTTAATTCTTTGATTTGAAATTAATTATACTTTAATTTGTGAATTTCATGGTTATAGAATTCACGTGGTGATACATTCTCCCCCACTTAAAAGGATTTCGTCCCCGAAATCTTCAAGTTAGGAGGAATGTATATCCTAACATCCAATCATCCATCTACTCATCCATCAAACACGAACATCCATTGTCCTTAAAAGACTTCTAATGCTTCATGATCATATGCGAAGTGTGTGTGTGTACGTGTACTTATCTAATGCAAAATCAGGCGGTCTACTGATTCAGTTGACCTCCTGAATGCGAATTATGTAAGTGCCATGAATCCATTATGTATGCAAATTTTCCTATTCATGATTCTACATGAGTGCACAATCATTCATACAAATGCAACATCCATATGACAACACATTAAAGTTCAACCATATACGAATGCAAACATATATGCATATGAAATATGAAGTGACTGAGCCGATCTAAAACCTAGATTGTGTGTGTATATGCAACCACGAGCAAACACTGGCAATCACTTGCAACCACTTGCAACCATCATCCATAACATGTTTCAATTACATGTTTTCATCCAAAGGGTTTCTACCTAAAAGATAAGGTCGAGGAAATATACCTAAAAAGATTGATAAAAGCGCAACTTAAGGAAAAAGAAAGATCAAGGATGTACCCTCGAAAAGAAAAGGGTAGGCAGTGCGTATTCTAACTTCTGTTTCCCAAGTCGCGTCTCCCTCGGCGTCGCTCCACTGAACTTTGACGAGTTTGACTTCGCGGTTGCGTAGCTTCTTCACTTCCGTTCCTAATATGCGGGTTGGAACTTTCCTCACGTTGCTTCGCGCTCCACTTCAGCTTCTTCTAGGATATTTGGCTCTACCACTTCAGCAGACTCATGTAGACATTTTCGGAGATGTGAAACATGAAAAACGTTGTGAACTCCAGCCGGCTTTTCGGGCAGCTCTAATCTATAGGCCATTTTCCCAATTTTCTCGATGATAGGGAATGGCCCTACGAACCTTGGTGCTAGCTTTCCTGTGGTTCCAAAACGAACAACGTTCCTTAGCAGAGATACCTTGAGAAAAACTCTGTTCCAACCTCAAATTCAAGGTCGGTCCTTCTCTTGTCGGCGTAGGACTTTTGTCTGTCTTGGGCCGTCTTCATCCTTCTTCGTATTAAGTCTACTTTCTCTGTAGTTTCTCGGATCATATCTGGTCCAAGTATGAGTTTATCAGTAGACTCCCACCAACAAGTGGGCGATCGGCACGGTCTTCCATATAAAGCTTCCAAGGCCGCCATTCCGATGGTTTCTTGATAGCTGTTGTTGTAGGCAAATTCCACCAAAGGAAGATGGTCTTCCCACGTCCCTCCGAAGTCAAGGACGCACAGTCTTAGAAGGTCCTCCAAAACTCTGTTCAGTCTTTCTGTTTGGCCGTCAGTTTGGGGATGGTAGGCTGTGCTCAAGCATAACTGTGTTCCTAGTGCTTCTTGCAGACTCCGCCAAAACTCACTTGTGAAGATAGGGTCTCAGTCACTAACAATGCTGGATGGTATTCCGTGGAGTCGGACAATTTCCTTGAGGTAAAGAGATGCTAGGGATGAGGCAGTTCTTTTACTTTTGACAGGTAAAAAGTGGGCGCTTTTAGTAAGCCTATCCACTATTACCCAAATGCTAGTGTTGCCTCTCCTAGACCTAGGCTGCCCATCGATGAAATCCATTGAGATGCTATCCCACTTCCACTGCGGGACCTCTAGAGGATGTAGCAGTCCGCAAGGCTTTTTCTGTTCCGCCTTAACCTGTTGGCACACCATACACTTAGAAATGAATTCTGCCACGTCCTTTTTCATGCCGTTCCAGAAGAAAGTTCTTTTTATATCTTTGTACATTTTATCTCCGCCTGGGTGTATCGTCATCTTGGACTGATGTGCTTCCTCGAGAACCTTCTTTACTAAATCCCTTGTCTGTGGGACGCATAGTCTTCCGTCTCGCCTTAGCAAACCCTTATCGTCGATGGAGTATCTGTTGAGGTGACTTGAAGTCTCACCCCTAATTAGCCTATCAATCGTTTCCACAAGCTGAGGGTCTTCTCGTTGTGCTGTCCCTATTGAGTACACTAAAGTCGGGCGCACTTCGAGAGATGCTAGCAAGCCTGGCACAAAATCGTAGGAAGGCCTAAAGTCGAAGCTGGCCATAAACTCTAGGCTTTGTCTTTCAACAAACAGCGGGCTTAAGGTCAGTTTCTTTCGGCTCAACGCGTCTGCTACTACGTTGCCTTTGCCCGGAGTGTAGGAGATCTCGAAATTGTACGAGGCAAGAAACTCCATCCATCTTTGTTGCCTCAAGTTAAGATCTTTCTGCGAGAAAAGATATTTCAATGATTTATGGTCAGTGTAAAGTTCGAACTTCTCACCTAGGAGATAGTGTCGCCAAGACTTGAGTGCAAAGACGATGGCAGCTAACTCCAGATCGTGCGTCGGGTAGTTCTTTTCGTGCACTTTCAACTGCCTTCCGCCATAAGCTACTACCCTTCCTTCTTGCATTAAGACGGCGCCTAGCCCTGCCCCACATGCATCTGTATAAACAGTGAACATCTTGCTTCCATCTGGCAACGTCAAAACTGGGGCTGTTGTAAGAGCCTTTTTCAGTCGCTGGAAAGCAAACTCGCAATCCAAGTCCCTATTGAACAATAGATTCTTCTTGGTCAATTTCTTGAGCGGAGCTGAGATTTTCGTAGAATCCCTTATGAACTTTCCATAGAAACCTGCTAGTCCTAGAAAACTTCGGACCTCAGTTGCATTCCTTGGTGTCTTCCAATCCTGTACCGCCACTACCTTAGCAGGGTCCACTGCTAACCCTTGTTTGGATAATATGTGCCCAAGGAACCTCACTTCTTCTCTCCAAAAGTGGCATTTGAAGAATTTGGCTTTTAGTTGATGGACTCGCAGAGTTTCCATGATTGCCCTTAAGTGCTGAGCATGTTCCTCTTCACTCTTTGAGAAGATTAGGATATCATCTACGAAGACCACTACGAACTTGTTGAGGAAATCTCTGAATACCCTACTCATCAGGTCAACGAAGTAAGCAGGTGCATTTGTCAAGCCGAAAGGCATGACAAGCCATTCAAAGAAGCCGTCTAGGGTTCTGAATGTCGTTTTATCGATACTATCTTCAGCCACCCTTAGCTGATGAAAACCGGTTGCAAAATCGAGTTGGGAGAAAACAGACGCTCCTACAAGCTGATCAAAAAAATCGTCAATTCTGGGGAGAGGGTGCCTATTCTTTTTCGTTAGCTTGTTGAGCTCCCTATAGTCAACACATAGACGGAGTGAACCATCCGCCTCTGTAGCGAACACCAGTGGAGCGCCCCATTCTGAAATGCTCCTCCTAATGAACCCCTTTTCTAGAAGCTCTTTAATCTGTTTAGTGAGCTCTTTCCTTTCCCGTGGAGCCATGTGTCTAACGGGCAACGCAACGGGCTTTGCATTATCTACAAGATATATGCGGAAGTCTATCTCCCGCTTCGGAGGCAAGCCCTTCACCTCTTCGAAGACATCCGGATATTCCCGGACCACTCTAACCGATTGCAGATTTTCAACGGAGGCATCTGGCGATTCAAGGTAACTAAGCATAACCGCATACGAGGGATTACAAGAAATTTCCAAAGTATTACCGAGCTGGGTTAGGAGCCTAAAAACCCTTTTTTCACAATCAAGGATGGCCCCATTACTGGATAGCCAATCCATGCCCAAAGTCAAACCATATCCCGAAAAGCCCAAAACAAAGGCACTACATTGAAATTCTATGCTTAGAATAGAAATTTTCAATCCCAAATAGATCATAGACAAATGAGCTGGGCCCCCAATTGGGTTTGAAACAATTAAGGGGTCCTCTACCATACTAGTTTTTAGGTGCAGAGATTCTACTACAGCAGACGAGATAAAGGAGTGTGATGCGCCAGAATCAAATAAAGTGCGAATGGGGTGATCATAAAGATAAACTACACTTTCTACAGAAGTATTTATACCTCGCTGTTGCAGAGGTGGCGCGTCTAGCACATGAACTTGTGCCCCTGAGGTGGATCCAGCCCCCTGCCCCTGTCCTCGTTTCTTTGGGCAGTCCTTAGCCCTGTGGCCTGTCTCACCGCAAGAAAAGCACCCACCATTCTCTTTGGTCTTCTTTTTCCGGCAATCTTTCACTAAGTGCCCCACTTTGTCACAGAAATTACACTTCCTCTTCTCTTTATTTCCTTTCCCGCCTTTCTTAAAGTCTGTCTTCTTAGGCTGCAAACCCTCTTTCTTCCCTTGAGAGCTTTCTGCCTTTGTCTCCTTCTTACCCTTATCCTCTTCGTTCAGCAATGCCATTTGTACCAACCTTTCATATGTAGCTACCATGGGTATATGGGTCATGGCCAAACTGTGTAATGGCTCATTCAACCCTTTGACAAAACGGAGAGCCTTCTTGTGCGGGGTGTTGACTAGGTCCAGCCCAAACCTAGCCAGCTCATCGAACTGATTAACATACTCTCTGACTGTCTTGTTCCATGGCTTAAGAAATAAGAATTTTTCCAACTGCAAACTCCTTTCCGCATCTGAGAGAAATTTAGCCTCAAACCTTGCCCTAAAGTCCTCCCATGTCTCCACTGGTCTTTCTGCATTAGTGACTTCCCACCAGTAGGGAGCCTCGCCCTTTAGTAGCCATACTGCCAGTTGTACTTTCTGTCTATCTTCTACCTCAAAGATGACGAATAAGTCCTCGGTTTCTTTCCGCCAATTTCTGGCTGCCACGAATGAAACACACCCCCTCCGTTAGGGTCACTCTCAAAGGGAATGCCCTAATTTTGGTGGAGGTTTATAAGTATAAGTCACAGATATACAAGACAGATTTAAGAACACATATTTTTGAACAGCGGAAAACAACAAACTTTTATTTCATTAAAATACGTGTTACACCAACCATACCATAATTGTCTTACAATACTTCCAAAAACATAACATTTTCATAACTGTCTTGATTACATCATTTAAAGAAGCATAAAGAAAACATAAATAAACTGCAAAAGTCCCATAGTTGCTGTCCAAAGCCATAGTCCAAAACGAAAAGATCCAAGCAATACATTCTTTCTCTTCAAGCTGGATATGAAGGCTGGTCAAGCTGTGGTATTCCCTCCCTGTGGACCTGGGGGGGGGGGGGGAACGGAAGAAAAGAAGACGAAAGAAAAGTAGAGTCAGACATAAAGCCTGAGTAATTCTAGGACTATTCAGCCTATGAATAAAGAACTGGGTATGATAAGTATAAACTAGAAATGGGAAAGCACCATATACTTAGTTAAGTTGTCTAGGGTCGAATATACTATCGTACCCCATATTAATCTCTGTACCCATAAAAACTTGTTCCAAACTGGCACCCCATATTCAGGGTGAAGTGATCCATTTTATGATGATCGGCCCCTACTCGCATAGTTACATGTGTCTTACGGCCCCCGATGTTGTAGTTACCTATGCTGGTCCCACCATGGGGTGTATCAAGTCCCATGGTGGCGGCCCGACACAATCCTAGAATGCACAAGTATGCTACTGGTGCCCAGTGCCTTATTTTTCTATGCCGGAGTGTGTGCACGCCCGCACCCCGTTAGAACCTACACCGCTGCACCACCGTCGTCGATTTGACCTCTTACAATCGGCCCAGTAATCGTGCCCCATCCTGCCTAGTTTTAGGGTATCATGATACCTTGTAGGGTTACTGGGAAAAGGGTCCTCCGCTACTAGGTTTTGTATTTCTAGCCAACATGCTAAGTTGGTTAAGTGTTTTATAAACCTAACCCCCAATCAGTCTGTTTAATTTAGCATGTTCCATTTTGATTAAGTATTAATATAATTTACTTAATCCTATCAATCCTGACTCAGCCTTAATTGTCTTATTAAAGCCTTGACCTCTCACATTAGACAGGTATTGTTGTGGCTGCCTGTTACCGGTTGGGTCCGGGCAGTCTTACGCCACAACTCAGTCTAACCTTGGGTCCTTATTGGGCTCCATGTTTAACCACCCACATTGGATAGGTATTGTTGTGACTACTGGACAGCCGGGCGGTTCCGGGCAGGTTTTCATCACAACTCAATCCAACCTCGGGTTAAACACATCGTATTTTTCTACATTTAAATATTTTGTTTTTCTTCTCTTTATATGTAAATATTTGCGGCCCATTATTCAAATTCATCTTTAGCTAATGGTGTAAAGGTTTACACCAATCATGGGCCCAACCCATTCTTGAATTTGGGCCCATCTACTTTTATACTTCCATTTATTAATTAATTTGGCCCAACGCTATTTCCCCCATTTAATACGTTCGTTTATTATAATATAATGTTGGGCTTAGCCTTTTAAGCCCAACTTAGCCACGTGAAAAAGGGGAGGCTTAAAACGTGATTATATACACAAAAAGTGGAATGTGAACGCATGAACTTGCAACATAACGTTGGAACTACAAAATAGAAACTGGTGTACTTGCATTGTAGTAACATATACTTTGGTCATAAAGCATAAGTGACATGAATCAAACCATGTAAACTTGTAGTTAAGTTAAGAATCTAAATAAATTAGATATCATTATTGACACATAGTCTTAACTACAACATAAACCTATATTTTTACTTAGGCATAATGTCAAACATAAGCAAATCATGTTTATAAAATTACTATATGTTTACAAAGGTGCTTACTTTTGTTACTAATACAAAAGTATAGTTCAACTAGAATTATTCCAACTTAATCATGATTTTTAATCTATTCACATAATCATGGCACAAATATACCCAAACATGAAATCATGGTTTTTGATCTATTCATGTAATCATGGCATAACATGAATCATTTTATCCATATAATCATAGCATAAACAATACTTAAACATAAATCATTCTATTCATATGGTTAATGCATAGACAATACTTAAACAAGAATTATTTTATTCATATGATTATGGCATAAGCAGTACTTAAACATGAATTAGTCATATGATAATGGCATAAACTTAAACATGAATCATAGGTTCAACTAACCATGTAAACTGGACATTAAGAATCTAACTAAATTAGATATCATTATTATTGGCATAGGGTCTTGACTAGAAATATAAGCCTATATTTTTATTTAGGCATAATATAAACTAATCGTGTTCATAAAATCACTACATGTTAACAAAAAGGTGCTTACTTTTGTCACTAATACAAAAGTATGGTTCAACTAGAATTATCCCAACCTAATTCTTATGTGAATCATGGTTTTCATTCTATTCATAGAATTATAGCATAAACATATCTAAACTTACATCATAGTTTTTATTTTATCTATGTAAACTTGCAAGAGGAATGTAATTCTAATGTAATTCTAATGTAATTCTAATGTAACTTATGATAACAACATGAGCCTAAAAACATGTTTTTCAATTGGGCAAAATAACGAACATAGATTAGTCATGTTCATAAAATTAATACAAATTTACAAAGATGCGTGCTTTTGTCACTATCACAAAAATATGATTTTTATACTTGAACTATGATGCCAATTCCAACATAACTTCATATGAATCATAATACTTAGTCGATTCAATTACACACTAAAAGTGGTCATAAAAGTATGTACATCTTATTAGCATAATAACGAATCATATACTTGCATGAATTCCAATTAAAATATCATAACATATAGTTGTTAACATGTATCATATGCTTGCATAAGTCCCAATCAAAATTCCACAACATGTGGTTGTCAACATAAGCCACATACTTGTATGAATCAAACCATAGCATTGCCTAATCGTTAGAATCAAAATAACATACAAATATAAGTCATTATCGCCACAATTTCATTTCGTTTCCAACGCAAATCGCGTACTTGCGAATATCCAATCATATACCATAATATTCCCAAATCGTTTTGCATCAAAGCAATGTACAAATATAGATTATTATCGCACAATTCCATTTCTTACAATTACACAAATCAACACAATTATTTAATTCATTTCGGAATAACACTCTACTTACAGCGTATGATGAATCTTCAATTCAGAAATCTGAATTCTGAATTTGGAGATGCAATCCTTTGTTGTAGGCGTTGTTTTGATTGATTTGACGTTGCTTTAAGCCTTTGTTTATTCTCCTAATTGCCTCTCAATTTCTGACGGCTATCTTCAGTCTCTCCTCAGCAACATGACGGTCTCAGCTCCATTTTAGTTTGTGTGAATTAGGGTTAGTCTTAGGTCCTTTTTATAGAGTTTGTGAGTTGATTTAGACCGTCGATGAAGCTTGGTTCAATGATAGCCGTTCGTTTGAAGGAGAGACCAACCTGGAGCTGACACATAGCCCTAGTGACAAGGCAAGGCTTAGAAAATCGACCAAACACAGACCTGGCCAGCCAGGATGGGCTGGGTTCGACCTGGCTCTGGGGCCAGGTCGACAGCCCAATCGACACCGTGTCGACTTGGCAGTCGACACGGGTTACCCAGGTCGATAGCCCTGTCGACCTGGCTAGCCCAGGTCGACTGCCAAGTCGACCTGGGTGCCTTAGGCGGGAATTTTCCTGCCCTGGCCAATTGGGCCCGATTTTGAACTTTAAACTTGTTTTTCTGAGCTGTTTTCGTCTGTTTGAATTTTAACCTGAATTCTGAAACTTCCGGAGGCCATATCTTCTTCATACGGACTGCGTTTTTCGAAAACTCGGACTCTATTTCGCGTATTTTTCCGAGATGAACACAATGGCGTATCCCGTTTCCCTTAATTATTTGATTTGAAATTAATTATTCTTTAATTTGTGAATTTCACTGTTATAGAATACACGGGGTGTTACATTCTCCCCCACTTAAAAGGATTTCGTCCCCGAAATCTTCAAGTTTAGGAAAAATATATATATCCTAATATCCAATCATCCATCTACTCATCCATCAAACACGAGCATCCATTGTCCTTAAAAGACTTCTAATGCTTCATGATCATATGCGAAGTGTGTGTGTGAACATGTACTTATCTAATGCAAAATCAAGCGGTCTACTGATTCAGTTGACATCCATAATGCGAATTATGTAAGTGCCATGAATCCATTATGTATGCAAATTTTCCTATTCATGTTTCTACATGAGTGCACAATCATTCATACAAATGCAACATCCATATGACAACACATTAAAGTTCAACCATATACGAATGCAAACATATATGCATATGCAATATGAAGTGACTAAGCCGATCAAAAACCTAGATTGTGTGTGTATATGCAACCACGAGCAACCACTAGCAATCACATGCAACCACTTGCAACCATCATCCATAACATGTTTCAATTACATGTTTTCATCCAAAGGGTTTCTACCTATAAGATAAGGTCGAGGAGATATACCTAAAAAGATAGATAAAAGCGGAACTTAAGGAAAAAGGAAAATCAAAGATGTACCCTCGAAAAGAAAAGGGTAGGCTACGCGTATTCTAGCTTCAGTTTCCCAAGTTGCATCTTCCTCGGCGTCGCTCCACTGAACTTTGACGAGATTGACTTCGCGGTTGCGTAGCTTCTTCACTTTTGTTCCTAATATGCGGGTTGGAACTTTCTTATGGTTGCTTCGCGTTCCACTTCAGCTTCTTCTAGGATATTTGGCTCTACCACTTCAGCAGACTCATGTAGACATTTTCGGAGATGTGAAACATGAAAAATGTTGTGAACTCCGGCCAATTTTTCGGGTAGCTCTAATCTATAGGCCATTTTCCCAATTTTCTCAATGATAGGAAATGGTCCTACCTAAAGGTATAGTCGAATGATAGAAGCAAGTAAAACCTTTGTGCCCATTAGGCAATGTCAAAACTGGAGACCTATGCCACATATATATTGATTAGGAGAAGAACTCTCTAAGCATCAGCCCCGAAGACCGAAATCAACATTAGACTGACACCCAAAGAATTACTCAACCCAACCACCATATATGATTCTAGGAAACTAAGCATGATGGACTCCTTTTAGGTCACAAGGGAGTCCCTTCCTAAGACCAATACGTATCCTATAAAACCCAAAAACTTTAGTCAAACCATTGAACACCCTCGAGCCCCAACATGTGTTACTAACAGATGAGTCATACTCCCTATAGGGTTTGCAACAGAAATTGGATTGAGAATGGGACCGAGAGGATATACACAAAAGATAGCATGCAAGTGAGCTCTACAGGAAGAGAGGGATCAAGGATATACTCTTAAGAAGAGATATGATGCACGAATCAAGTCTTCAATCTTCTAGGTCGCATTTCTTGAGCTTAACTTCATTATGCTTTGTCCGTCTTTAACTTCACAATTTCATAGCTTCTTAATTCTTGTTTCCAAAATAGGAGTTGGAACCTATTTCACTGTTGCCTCTCATTCCTCTTTCACTTACTCTACATCTAGTATACTCGGCTCAAGCATAACGGCGTACTCATGGTTTCATGCAAGCTCTCCAAAATTCACTAATGAATTTTTAGATCTCGTCCACTTACTATCGGGAATTCTATGGAGAAGAACTATAAATGCCAACCATGTTGCCCAATGTACTTACTAAGGTGATTCTCCACAACTCATGCATAAGCGAAATGAACCTTCTGCCTTAGTGGCAAACACTACTGGAGCGCCCCATTCTGAAATGCTCCTTCTAATGAACCCCCTTCTCTAGAAGCTCTTTAATCTGTTTACTGAGATCTTTCCTTTCCCGTGGAGCCATGTGTCTAACGGGCGACGCAACGGGTTTTCATTATCTACGAGATATATGCGGAAGTCTATCTCCCGCTTCGGAGGCAAGCCCTTCGCCTCTTCGAAGACATCCGGATATTCCCAGACAACTCTAATCGATTGTAAATTTTTCAATGGAGGCATCTAGCGATTCAAGATAACTAAGCATAACCACATACGAGGGATTACAAGAAATTTCCAAAGTGTTACCGAGCTGGGTCAGGAGCCTAACAACCCTTTTCTCACAATCAAGGATGGCCCCATTACTGGATAGCCAATCCATGCCCAAAATCAAACCATATCCCGAAAAGCCCAAAACAAAGGCACTACATTTAAATTCTACGCTTAGAATAGAAATTTTCAATCCCAAACGGATCATAGACAAATGAGCTGGGCCCCCAATTGGGTTTGAAACAATTAAGGGGTCCTCTACCATACTAGTTTTTAGGTGCAGAGATTCTACTAAAGCAGACGAGATAAAGGAGTGTGATGCGCCAGAATCAAATAAAGTGCGAACGGGGTGATCATAATGATAAACTACACTTTCTACAGAGGTATTTATACCTCGTTTCTTTGGGCAGTCCTTAGCCATGTGGCCTGTCTCACCGCAAGAAAAGCACCCACCATTCAACTTGGCCTTCTTTTTCCGACAATCTTTCACTAAATGCCCCACTTTGCCACAGAATTTACACTTCCTCTTCTCTCGGGACTTGTTGTCTTTCCCGCCCTTCTCAAAGTCTGTCTTCTCAGGGCAGTTTTTTGTTGATGTGTCCAGTCTACCCACATTGAAAACATTCCCCTTTCTTTCTTTTCCTTTTTCTACAATCCTTGGCTATGTGCCCTTCCGTACCACAAAAATTGCATTAACTTTTTTCTCGTTTCTTATTATTACTGTTACGATCCTTTCTTGTTTGACTATTATTCGTCTTCCTACTCTGGGAATCTTCCGCTTGCTGGTTCACGTGGAGGAGGAGGAGGAGTGAAAGCGTCAGCAGCTGGGGAGTAAGGTCTCCAGACATGCTGAAACAGAAAGGATAGATTCAAAACGAAGGATAAGAGATATTACCTATGGCTTTGGCGGGACTTTGGCTTTTAAAATAAAATAATATTTTATCTTTTAAAAATGCTTCTTTAAATTTCCTTTTTGAAAATAAATTTTCAAAACTTTTTATCTTATCTGGTAAACCTATGCTCTGATACCAAGTGAAACACCCCACCTCCGTTAGGGTCACTCTCAAAGGGAATGCCCTAATTTTGGTGGAGGTTTATAAGTATAATTCACAGATATACAAGACAGATATAAGAACACATATTTTTGAACAGCGGAAAACAACAAACTTTTATTTCATTAAAATACGTGTTACACCAACCATGCCATAATTGTCTTACAATACTTCCAAAAACATAACATTTTCATAACTGTCTTGATTACATCATTTAAAGAAGCATAAAGAAAACATAAATAAACTGCAAAAGTCCCACAGTTGTTGTCCAAAGCCATAGTCCAAAACGAAAAGATCCATGCAATACATTCTTTCTCTTCAAGCTGGATATGAAGGCTGGTCAAGCTGTGGTATTCCCTCCCTGTGGACCTAGGGGGGGTGGGGAAACGGAAGAAAAGAAGACGAAAGAAAAGTAGAGTCAGATATAAAGCCTGAGTTAGCCTAGGACTATTCAGTCTATGAATAAAGAACTGGGTATGATAAGTATAAACTAGAAATGGGAAAGCACAATATACTTAGTTAAGTTGTCTAGGGTCGAATATACAATCGTACCACATATTAATCTCTGTACCCATATTAACTAGTTCCCAACTGGCACCCCATATTCAGGGTGAAGTGATCCATTTTATGATGATCGGCTCCTACTCGCATAGTTACATGTGTCTTATGGCCCCCGATGTTTTAGTTACCTATGCTGGTCCCACCATGGGGTGTATCAAGTCCCATGGTGGCGGCCCGACACAATCCTAGAATGCACAGGTATGCTACTGGTGCCCAGTGCCTTATTTTTCTGCGCCGGAGTGTGTGCACGCCCGCACCCCGTTAGAACCTACACTGTTGCACCACCGCCGTCGATTTGACCTCTTACAATCAGCCCAGTAATCGTGCCCCACCCTGCCAAGTTTCAGGGTATCATGATACCTTGTAGGGTTACTGCGAAAAGGGTCCTCCGCTACTAGGTTTTCTATTTCTAGCCAACATGCTAAGTTGGTTAAGTGTTTTATAAACCTAACCCCCAATCAGTCTGTTTAGTTTAGCATGTTCCATTTTGATTAAGTATTAATATAATTTACTTAATCCTATCAATCCTGACTCTGCCGTAATTGTCTTATTAAAGCTTTGACCTCTCACATTAGACAGGTAATGTTGTGGCTGCCTGTTGCCGGTTGGGTCCGGGCATTCTTACGCCACAACTCAGTCTAACCTCGGGTCCTTATTGGGCTCCATGTTTAACCACCCACATTGGATAGGTATTGTTGTGACTACTGGACAGCCGGGCGGTTCTGGGCAGGTTTACATCACAACTCAATCCAACCTCGGGTTAAACACATCGTATTTTTCTATATTTACATATTTTGTCTTTCTTCTTTTTATATGTAAATATTTGCGGCCCATTATTCCAATTCATCTTTAGCTAATGGTGTAAAGGTTTACACCAATCATGGGCCCAACCCATTCTTGAATTTGGGCCCATCTACTTTTATACTTTCATTTATTAATTAATTTGGCCCAACGCTATTTCCCCGTTTAATACGTTCGTTTATTATAATATAATGTTTGTCTTAGCCTTTTAAGCCCAACTTAGCCACGTGAAAAAAGGGGAGGCTTAAAACGTGATTACATACACAAAAAGGGGAATGTGAACGCATGAAATTGCAACATAACGTTGGAACTACAAAATAGAAACTGGTGTACTTGCATTGTAGTAACATATACTTTGGTCATAAAGCATAAGTGACATGAATGAAACCATGTAAACTTGTAGTTAAGTTAAGAATCTAAATAAATTAGATATCATTATTGACACATAGTCTTAACTACAACATAAACCTATATTTTTACTTAGGCATAATGTCAAACATAAGCAAATCATGTTTATAAAATTACTATATGTTTGCAAAGGTGCTTACTTTTGTTACTAATACAAAAGTATAGTTCAACTAGAATTATTCCGACTTAACCATGATTTTTAATCTATTCACATAATCATGGCACAAATATACCCAAACATGAAATCATGGTTTTTGATCTATTCATGTAATAATGGCATAACATGAATCATTTTATCCATATAATCATAGCATAAACAATACTTAAACATAAATCATTCTATTCATACGGTTAATGCATAGACAATACTTAAACATGAATTATTTTATTCATATGATTATGACATAAGCAGTACTTAAACATGAATTAGTCATATGATAATGACATAAACTTAAACATGAATCATAGGTTCAACTAACCATGTAAACTTGACATTAAGAATCTAACTAAATTAGATATCATTATTATTGGCATAGGGTCTTGACTAGAAATATAAGCCTATATTTTTATTTAGGCATAATATAAACTAATCGTGTTCATAAAATCACTACATGTTAACAAAAAGGTGCTTACTTTTGTCACTAATACAAAAGTATGGTTCAACTAGAATTATCCCAACCTAATTCTTATGTGAATCATGGTTTTCATTCTATTCATAGAATTATAGCATAAACATATCTAAACCTACATCATGGTTTTTATTTTATCTATGTAAACTTACAAGAGGAATGTAATTCTAATGTAATTCTAATGTAACGTATGATAACAACATGAGCCTAAAAAAATGTTTTTCAATTGGGCAAAATAACGAACATAGTTTAGTCATGTTCATAAAATTAATACAAATTTACAAAGATGCGTGCTTTTGTCACTATCACAAAAAAATGATTTTTATACTTGAACTATGATGCCAATTCCAACATAACTTCATATGAATCATTATACTTAGTCGATTCAATTACACACTAAAAGTGGTCATAAAAGTATGTACATCATATTAGAATAATAACGAATCATATACTTGCATGAATTCCAATTAAAATATCATAACATATAGTTGTTAACATGAATCATATGCTTGCATAAGTCCCAATCAAAATTCCACAACATGTGGTTGTCAACATAAGCCACATACTTGTATGAATCAAACCATAGCATTGCCTAATCGTTAGAATCAAAATGACATACAAATATAAGTCATTATCGCCACAATGCCATTTCGTTTCCAACGCAAATCGCATACTTGCGAATATCCAATCGTATACCATAATACTCCCAAATCGTTTTACATCAAAGCAACAAACAAATATAGATTATTATCGCCACAATTCCATTTCTTACAATTACACAAATCAACACAATTATTTAATTCATATCGGAATAGCACTCTACTTACAGCGTATGATGAATCTTCAATTCAGAAATCTGAATTCTGAATTTGGAGATGTTATCCTTTGTTGTAGGCGTTGTTTTGATTGATTTGACGTTGCTTTAAGCTTTTGTTTATTCTCCTAATTGCCTCTCAATTTCTGACGGCTATCTTCAGTCTCTCCTCAGCAACATGACGGTCTCAGCTCCAATTTAGTTTGTGTGAATTTGGGTTAGTCTTAGGTCCTTTTTATAGAGTTTGTGAGTTGATTTAGACCGTCGATGAAGCTTGGTTCAATGATAGCCGTTCGTTTGAAGGAGAGACCAACCAGGAGCTGACACCTAGCCCTAGTGACAAGGCAAGGCTTAGAAAATCGACCAAACACAGACCTGGCCAGCCAGGATGGGCTAGGTTCGACCTGGCTCTGGGGCCAGGTCGACAGCCCAGTCGACACCGTGTCGACTTGGCAGTCGACACGGGTTACCCAAGTCAACAGCCCTGTCGACCTGGCTAGCCCAGGTCGACTGCCAAGTCGACCTGGGTGCCTTAGGCGGGAATTTTCCCGCCCTGGCCAATTGGGCCCGATTTTGAACTTTAAACTTGTTTTTCTGAGCTGTTTTCGTCTGTTTGAATATTAACATGAATTCTGAAACTTCCGGAGGCCATATCTTCTTCATACGGACTCCGTTTTTCGAAAACTCGGACTCTATTACGCGTATATTTCCGAGACATACACAATGGCGTATCCTGTTTCCCTTAATTCTTTGATTTGAAATTAATTATACTTTAATTTGTGAATTTCACTGTTATAGAATACACGGGGTGTTACAACGAAGGACTCAGTTCCATGGAAATCCTTTCCTCCCATAGCTTTAAAATCTTTACATAACTTAGCAAAAGTATTTCCCCGCGGAGGAGGTGGAGGAAGAGGTGCCGCTGCAGCTGGATGATTTCCTGCAGCTGGGGGAGGAGGAACGGTAGGACCTGGCAGAGTGGCCCTTGCTTCTAAGAACCGTCTAAACCAACCAGGTATTGGTACACCCTCTGGCAAGTTAAGTTCTTCGGACATGCTGAAACAAAAAGGATAGATTCAAAACGAAGGATAAGAGATAGTACCTATGGCTTTGGGGGGGACTTTGCCTTTTAAAACAAAATAATATTTTATCTTTTAAAAATGCTTCTTTAAATTTCCTTTTTTAAAATAAATTTTCAAAACTTTTTATCTTATTTGGTAAACCTGTGCTCTGATACCAAGTGAAACACCCTACCTCCGTTAGGGTCACTCTCAAAGGGAATGCCCTAATTTTGGTGGAGGTTTATAAGTATAAGTCACAGATATACAAGACAGATATAATAACACATATTTTTGAACAGCGGAAAACAACAACTTTGATTTCATTAAAGTACGTGTTACAACAACCATACCATAATTGTCTTACAATACTTCCAAAAACATAACATCTTCATAACTGTCTTGATTACACTATTTAAAGAAGCATAAATAAAACATAAATTAGCTGCAAAAGTCCCATAGTTGCTGTCCAAAGCCATAGTCCAAAAACGAAAAGATCCAAGCAATACATTCATTCTCTTCAAGCTGGATATGAAGGCTGGCCAAGCTGCGGTATTCCCTCCCTGTGGACGGGGGGGGGGGGGGGGGGAACGGAAGAAAAGAAGACGAAAGAAAAGTAGAGTCAGACATAAAGCCTGAGTAAGTCTAGGACTATTTAGTCTATGAATAAAGAACTGGGTATGATAAGTATAAACTAGAAATGGGAAAGCACCATAAACTTAGTTAAGTTGTCTAGGGTCGAATATACTATCGTACCCCATATTAATCTATGTACCCATATAAACAAGTTCCCAACAGGCACCCCATAATCAGGGTGAAGTGATCCATTTTATGATGATCGGCTCCTACTCGCATAGTTACATGTGTCTTACGGCCCCCGATGTTGTAGTTACCTATGCTGGTCCCACCACGGGGTGTATCAAGTCCCATGGCGGTGGCCCGACACAACCCTAGAATGCACAGGTATGCTACTGGTGCCCAATGCCTTATTTTTCTGCGCCGGAGTGTGTGCACGCCCGCACCCCGTTAGTACCTACACTGCTGCACCACCACCGTCGATTTGACCTCTTACAGTCAGCCCAGTAACCGTGTCCCACCCTGCCTAGTTTCAGGGTATCATGATACACCTTATAGGGTTACTGCTGAAAAGGGTCCCCCGCTACTAGGTTTTCTATTTCTAGCCAACATGCTAAGTTGGTTAAGTGTTTTATAAACCTAACCCCCAATCAGTCTGTTTAATTTAGCATGTTCCATTTTGATTAAGTATTAATATAATTAACTTAATCCTATCAATCCTGACTCAGCCTTAATTGTCTTATTAAAGCCTTGACCTCTCACATTAGACAGGTATTGTTGTGGCTGCCTGTTGCTGGTTGGGTCCGGGCAGTCTTACGCCACAACTCAGTCTAACCTCGGGTCCTTATTGGGCTCCATGTTTAACCACCCACATTGGATAGGTATTGTTGTGACTGTTGGACAGCCGGGCGGTTCCGGGTAGGTTTACATCACAACTCAATCCACCCTCGGGTTAAACACATCGTATTTTATACATTTACATATTTTTTCTTTCTTCTTTATTTTCTTATATGTAAATATTTGCGGCCCATTATTGAAAATAAATTTAAGCTAATGGTGTAAAGGTTTACACCAATCATGGGCCCAACCCATTCTTGAATTTGGGCCCCTCTACTTTTATATTTTCATTTATTAATTAATTTGGCCCAACGCTATTTCCCCCGTTTAATATGTTCATTTATTATAATATATGTTGGGCTTAGCCTTTTTAAGCCCAACTTAGTCACGTGAAAAAGGGGAGGCTTAAAACGTGATTATATACACAAAAAGGGGAATGTGAACGCATGAACTTGCAGCATAACGTTGAAACTACAAAATAGAAACTGGTGTACTTGCATTGTAGTAACATATACTTTGGTCATAAAGCATAAGTGACATGAATCAAACCATGTAAACTTGTAGTTAAGTTAGGAATCTAACTAAATTAGATATTATTATTGACCCATAGTCTTAACTACAACATAAACCTATATTTTTACTTAGGCATAATGTCAAACATAAGCAAATCATGTTTATAAAATTACTATATGTTTACAAAGGTGCTTACTTTTGTTACTAATACAAAAGTATAGTTCAACTAGAATTATTCCAACTTAATCATGATTTTTAATCTATTCACATAATCATGGCACAAATATACCCAAACATGAAATCATGGTTTTTGATCTATTCATGTAATCATGGCATAAATATTCCTAAACATGAAATCATGGTTTTTACTTTATTCATGCAAACTTGCAATTGGAATGCAAATCTAACTTAGCTATGTGTCACATATATTATCATATAATTCTTGTTAACAATATAGGCCTAACATGTTTTTCAATTAGGCATAATACCAAACATAGCCTAGTCATATTTATAAAATCAACATAAGTTCACAAAGAGGCTTATTTTGTTTCTAATACAAAAGTATGGTTTTATACATAGATCATGATGCCAATTCCAACATAATTTCATATGAATCATAATACCCCAAATTTGATCCAATTACACAAAAAGTGATTTTTTTACAAAAATATACATTATGTTGGCATAGTAGCAAAACCACAAACTTGCATGAATCTCAATTAAACAACCACAAACATGTAGCTTCAACATGAATAACATACTTGCGAATATCCAATCGTATACTTGCATAAATCTCAAATAAACTACCGCAAACATGTAGTTTTTATCATGAATTACATACTTGCGAATATCCAATCGTTACATCACAATATTCCAAATCGATTAGAATCATAACAATGCACAAATATGAATTACTATCACCACAAAATCAAGTGTACAAATCAAACACAGTTATTTATTCACATTGGAATAGTACTCTACTTACAATCGTGTGACGAATTCTTCAATTCAGGAATCTGAATTCTGGATTTGGAGATGCTATTCCTTTGATGTAGGCGTTGATTTGATTTGTTTAAGTTTAACTTGTAGTTGCTTTATGCTTTAGAGTTTGTCTCCTAATCGTCTCTTAAATTGGTGGCTACTCCTAGTCGTTCCTCAGCAGCATGATGGCCTCATTCTTATTTTTGAATTAATAGATTAGGTTGAGTCTAGGGTCATTTTTACAGAGTTTATGAATTGATTAGGACCATCGATGTAGCTTGGGTTAATCGTAGCCATTCATTCGAAAGAGAGACCAATCAGGAGCTGACACCTAGCCCTCGTGACAAAGCAAGGCTCGGAAAATCGACCAAACACAGACCAGGCCAGCCAGGGTGGGCTGGGTTCAACCTGGCTCTGGGGCCAGGTCGACAACCCAGTCGACAGCCCTATCGACAGCCCTGTCGACCTGGATAGCCCAGGTCGACTGCCCAGTCGACAGCCCTGTCGACAGCCCTAGCCCAGGTCGACTGCCAAGTCGACCTGGGTGCCTTAGGCGGGAATTTTCCCGCCCTGGCCAATTGGGCCCGATTTTGAATTTTAAACTTGTTTTCTGAGCTGTTTTCGTCTGTTTGAATTTTAACCTGAATTCTGAAACTTCCGGAGGCCATATCTTCTTCATACAAACTCCGTTTTCCGAAAACTCGGACTCTATTTCGCGTATTTTTCCGAGATGAACGCAACGGAGTATCCTGTTTCCCTTAATTCTTTTATTTGAAATTAATTATACTTTAATTTGTGAATTTCATGGTTATAGAATTCAGGGGGTGTTACAGAGCTGCTGTCTCCACCAAGTGTCCATGGCTAATTTAATTAAGGGTAAGTATCTTCCATACCAGACAAAACGTTAGTTCAAGGCACTGTACTTTTTTATCTAAAATATCACCTTTTGACTTGATATATGAAACTTCGCTGATTTATTTTCAAATATGGCACTCACACGGTTGTGATATTATGTTTTTTTCATGTTATTATGTTAAATGTTAAGCTTCAGTTCATAGAAGTTCGCAGGTTACAAGTTGAACTGGTATTTTGGAACAAATTTGGTTTTTAATTTTTTATACAATATTTTAGAAAAGCCTTCAGAATTAAAATGAAATATTGGAGATTGTAGTGTAAAAGACATACTCATCCAATAACTATTTGCAAAAAAATGGAAGTGATACAAAATTGCAGGTCATTAGTATCTGACCTTAGACTTAATACCCGCCCAATCGCATGTGAGTTCTTTTTTCTGAAATTGAACACTGTTTTTAATTATTGTTTCCATTTTACATCCCGCTATATTTCATCTTTTGTTCAAAGAATTATTATCTATAAGATATCATGGTTTGTATAATATTGATACGCATGCGGCACATAATTATGGACTAGTAGCAGTAATTAAATGTGAGAATAATTTTGCGGGACCTGGTTGCTTTTTGATTGGTTATAGAGACTAGGGAGTCAGAATATTTTGGGCCTTTCTAATGCAGAAAGGTGCTTTCTAAATTTACAAAGCATACGGATTCAGTAATTTATTACCCAGCAATATATAAACAGATTGATATAAATAATATTGTATCATTGATTAATATTTTGCAAGAAATTGGTCTTTGGTCATGAGTTATGTTACAGTTTTCTAAGTTGGTTGAATTGATTAACTAACAACACTTCTCAGCTGGAAATTTAATATTTATGTGGTCTGCAGTTGTACGGTTCTTTTACACAATGAGCAATCCAATGTAGAATGGCTACTTTTTATGCTGGTGTCCCTGGTACACATCAATTACTATTTTATATAATTGAGCACTATCCATTTATATTAGCAAGAGTAAACATGTGATAAAATAATAGTTCATTCATTTTTATTTGTTTTATGTTGCAGGCCCATTTGGTTTTGGAACATACAAGAGTAAGCGATTTGTCGATGTATATGAGAGTGCTCCTTATTTGTACAAAGTAATCAAGTACTGTTAGCCCACTTTGTGAACTGGGCAACACAAAGTCAAGATGTGAAATATTGAAGAGCTTGAAAAACACAGAAGCGGGTCGGATCGGAGCAGCATATCGAGTCGGATCGGATAAAGTTTTCTGTTCGGATCGGTGACCATTACTATTGGAATCAGAGAGAGACAGCTATTCAGATCGGAGAGGAATCTACTTCCAGTTGGACCGGAAAGCCACTCAATCGCTACAAAGATAGATCGGAGCGGAGCAGAGTAAGAAGAAGGGAGAATCAGTCCAAAATTAATCCGGGTCGGATCGGAGACGCCGATCCGAACCCCTTGAGCATACTCTTCCGATCCGAACCCACTTTCCACGTCACTCCCCTGCATAGGCGTCTGGTTATTCGGAGCGGCTATGACCAGTTCCTACCCACAACGTCCACTACCCTGATGTGTTGTCAACATAGAAATCCATCCGAACCCGAGGCTGATGGGATGAATGACACGTGGCTCCGATCCGGATCGGCTTCTGAGCAAATTCTCACCTATAAATACCCCGTTCTGAAGCAAAGAAAAGGATCTTTTTTCTGACACTTTGAGAGTTCAACCACCTTCATAACCTGAATTCCAGCACTCCCGGAAAATCCAAATCTTCTTTCATTATTTGTTTTTAGTCAATTGAGTGATTGTAAGTGAGTTGTGAGAGAAATCAAGTGAATCTTTCATTGTATTTGCAACTAAATCATTGAAAATAGTGAAAGACAAGTGGACATAGGCATTTCTTCGCCGAACCACTATAAATCATGTGTGTTCATTTTTATTTTTGATCTCATTTCATTTTGCTTTTAATCAATTTGGGTGTTAGAACCACTTTTTGGTCTAACATTTTGGTGCTTTCACTGAGAATTCATCTGAATTCTTTGTTTTTCGGGATTATCGTTCTACTTTTTGGACCGTTGAGTTCAAAGAAGTTAATCCTCAACTTTCAACTCTCTCGGATATTTGTCGAAGTGATTGTTGAAGAAACCATGGCGAAAGGAAAAGGCAAAGAAGTTCAGTCTGTTCGAGGAAATGGAGCTGGCGAAGATCAGCAAAATGCGGTTGTGACAAGGTCTCGTGGGCAGAGTTTAGCAGCAGGACGAACCGATGCAGAAAACCCGAACCGCCCTCAGGGGGAGAGCTCCGATCCGATCCGGGTGGGAGATTCTGAAGCAGTGCGTTCCCCCAACCTGAAAATACGGGTTGTTACACTACTGGTCACACCCCTTTCTCTCTCTCCTTTGGCTCAGAAGCAGTAATTCCAGTTGAGATGGAAGTTCCTTCCCACAGGGTGACGTATTATGAACCGATGACGAATCGGGCACCCTTACTTGAATCTCTTCATCAAGTCGAAGAAAAAAGGGACGAAGCAGATTTGCGTGCGGCAAGACATTGACGTCAGATGGCACGCTATTACGACAAAAAAGTTCGCCTCAAGACTTTTGAACCAGGAGATTTGGTGCTAAAGAGAGTCTTTCCATCCCTTCCTCACCTCGGTCCAAAGTGGGAAGGACCCTTTGTCATCCAACGAAAACTTGAAAAAGGAACCTTCAAGTTAACGACCGTAGATGGCGAAGAATTTCCTAGAGCATGGAATGCCCAACACTTAATGCGATATTTGGATTAGAAATGTTGTACTTTATGTTATTTTTCTTATGAACTCTGTAATAAGGCACGACTTGCCTTGGGAAAATATGATGATATGAATAAAGGACTATAAAGTGGATGTAGGCTACGACTTAGCCGAACCACTATAAAAACATCGTGTGTTATTTACTTTTATGCATTATATATAAACATACATCGACTATTCTGTTGTGATTATGGAATACAAGATGATTCAAAACCAGAAAAGGTTGAAGACAGTTTAAACATAAGAAAAAGCACAACGACTATTTGTGCAACATGACATAAAAGAATGAGAAAACGACATTCTTAACTCTAACTCTCCAGAGAGAGAGAGAGAGTATAAAAGCGTCTCCGACTGAGCGCTGAGAAAGAGGTCCTTCCCCGCTGAAAGACCGGGGAATGAATAAATTGCTGAGTTCGAACTCTAACTCTTGAGAGAGAGAGTATAAAAGGACGGGAAGACGACGTCCTCTGAGGCATGAGGGTGCACCCAGACAAGGGACCACCTCAGTAAGAACTCTAACCTGAGTATAAGACAGGAGAGTATAAAAGAAATGCCAGAAAAAACGACAGGCACTGACAACACAGGAAATGCTATCCCGTCAGAAAATCGGGAGCATTCAGATTGCTTGATTAAGCATTAAATAAGTTGTGGGAATTGACTGGGGCCATATATGTATACACATATTTCCTCCCTCCGTAACCTCATTTCACAACTATAGCAAGACATGCATTTTTATATAAGTGCAGAACTACTGACAAACAGACATTGCAGAAAATGGATTATTTTTTATTTACGAATGAATGAATTTGTACAGGAAAATAGCAAAAAAAAAAAAAGGTGCAAGAACCACTCTTGTAGCAGCAATAATTGATCTACCAAATACTAAAACAACACAAGGCAACCCACTATTTAGATTTCAAGTGGGCCTTGGCTTCTTGGCGGCTTTCTCCGCATCCTTTGCCTCTTTCTCGGCCTCTGTCAAGATTCGTTTTGATTTCTTCTTTCTTGAAGATGCGGTGCTGGAACCGGTAGACTTCTTCCCGGAGGGCGGAGCGCTGGAATCAAGAGAAGATTTTTTAGCGAATTCCTATGTAATAGATCTAGTTCAGAGCTTAACAACTAACCTCGATCCCGCATCCACAACTGCGACGGGCTTGAGGGCTTCAGGGTCTAGTTCTTCGGCTTTTAATTGGAAGCGTTTGTCTTGATCAGCTTTCATTGCAGCCAAAGTAACATCATCAGCATTTTTTGACTCCCCGACTATTGCAACTTCTGGTTCCTCCTCATGACCTCCGTCACCGCCATCATCCTTTAAAGCTGCTATCATTTCTTCATCATGGGAAGTGTCGGCCTTAGTCGGCTCACTTCCTTCTCCCAATTCTATAGGAGCAGCCTTGCCCTCCACTCCTTTTGCCTTTTCCGTAGGCTCTACCCCAGCGGTGGCTCCCTGAGTCACATCTGTCTTTCCGGATGGCTCAATACCTACAGAATGAGAAGCAATAGTTATCAACTCAGGCGAAAACAATGGGTTTTTCATCGATTGCTCAAACACGTGGCGAAAGGTAGAAATAGCTTTGACAAATTGAGGAGAAAAGGTAGGGATACCTTCCGAAGACTTCTCAGCGGGGGTAACTGCTGTCTCCGATGCCATTTCAGGGATTGGAGATAGCAGAGTTGTTCGGGGGATTCCCGGATTTTCAGTGTCATACCCCTCTACTTCCGAAGTCGCGGGGGCAGCAGAAGAGGAATCAGTCTCGGGAATGTTTTTCTGTTTAATCCTCCGCCTCTCTTCTTCCATAGCATCAGCAATGAGGCGGCGCCCTTCAGCTAGGCGTTCTGGCTCCTCATCCCTCAAGCATTTTTCCATTAGCTTATCCTCATCGATGGAATCGACTTTGAGCTCCTCTTTTTCCCACTCAACGATCTGATTCCTTACTTGAACTAGAGTGGATGGGTAATCTTCGATCAAAGAAATGTTTCGGCGACGGATGATATGTGCGAAGAATTCAATCATTAATTCGCAAAAACCCTGAATATCAGCCTCCGCCTCTGACAATTGTTTGCGGGCCTCCTCCGCAGATTTGATAGCACACTCAACATTGCCTTCCGCCAGGGCAGCTCTGTTCTCTGCCTCCAATAGCTTTGAAGCTAAGTCAGCATTCTTCTTTTCTAGTTCAGCATTTGTAACAACCCGTATTTCGATAACATGATTAAAGACGAGAATCAAGGCAGAATTTAATTTTAAATTCTGAATCAAGTGAAACGGACTATGCCATTGCGTTCGTCTCAGAAAAATACGCGAAATAGAGTCCGAGTTTTCGAAAATCGGAGTCCGTATGACCAAGATATGGCCTCGCGAATTTTCACGAAAAATTCCCAAATTAAAGTATACTTAATTAAGTGAAATGGGTTGCGCAGAGAAATATATATATATTGATATATATATATATATAATTGAAAATTAAATAAATAAATATGCAAAAATGTTCAAAACAGCGAATTGGGAGAGGGGAATAACCGAACCGGCCGATTTTTGAGGTCGACCCGAGCCCGCTGAGTCGACTAGGGGTTAATTCAGGGTGTTTGGCTGTCAACCCATGGGCCGATTCGCTCAAATGCAGATTTTGCATTTGGATGGTTCTCATGGTTCATCTTTAATCTAAAGGCCCTAGATGGTTCCTACACTTGACTTCTTCCCCAAGACATGCTTTGATGGCTTGGATTGAATCTAGGTTTAATCCTATGGCCTAAAACACTTGCCTAATCTATAAATAAGACCCTAACCTACCCTAAACCCTCATTATTCACTCATGTAACTAAACTATGGCCAAATTTCTACTCTCATGGCCTCCACTCAACTATCCTAGCCTCCACTTCATTTCTATGAGAGGTTTCATGATCATGAGAGTGTTAGAGAGTCCCTATGCTAGTATGAGAGCTTCTCAAGTTGATTTCAAGGCAAAAGCTTTGATCTTTGTTCATAAAGATGGGTTTTTTATTGATTTGGAGTGTGCATCTTTTGGTTTTTGGGTGATGGCATGCATAGGCTTCATCACAAGCTTTAGTACAATCGATTTAGGCCTTCATAGCAATGTAAGCCCTTTCCCAACTCTTAGATATTAACTATGAAGTTAAATGTTCATGTTGCAAGTTTGGGTTTGATCATTGAGAATGATACATGCTATCATGTTATGCAAGCTTATGAAGTCATTATCTTGATCTTATGAGCTAAAAGCTACAACCTTTATGTTGAAATGTTGCATTATGCAACATGAGAACCTTCATAACCTTTTATGTCAACTTGCATATGAAGTCATAACCCTTATATGATGATATATGCGAGTTTCTAGTCATCATTCCATGTCTTTTGTCACCATGATTCGCTTATGTGCCAAGTTTGGGTTTATGCATGTTTTTGAGGCTTAAGAATGTAACATGCAAGCTAATGAACACATTTGTGCCTCATTTGCCACCATGATTAACTTGTGGCTTAATATCCATTTTTGTCATGCCTTTGCCAAGTCTCTTCTTTTAATCCATTACGTTGTTGCGAACGTATATGCGAGTTTAAAAAGCGTTGGGGTCACATTATGGGAAAACATAATGATATGAACATGATTTGGGTAAATGGGTATAAACATGACAACGTGTAACGTTAAATATGACATGTGTTTATACTTGAAAACATGACTTGAAATATAACATGGAAGTGACATGTAAGTATTCATAAAAACATAAGCTTGGGAATTTACCTATTAAGTTAGGTCTACCCATTGGGAATTTACCTATTAAGTTAGGTCTACCCAATTGCTTGAAAACTTGAATATGAACATGACACTAGACTAAACATGAAAGTGGCCAACTCGAGGTTGGGTTGAGTTTGCAACATAAAGCTACCCGGAACCGACCGGCCTAACTAGTAGTTGCAAACAATAGGACCCAATGTGAGAAGTTGGTCATGTTGTGCTTGAACCCGAGGTTAGACCAAGTTGTGGTGTAAAGCTACCCGGAACCGACCGGCTTAACTAGTAACCACAACAAAGTCTAATGTGAGAGGTTGGGGTGCATTAAGAAATTAATGCCACATGATAGGGTTAAGTTAATTTGATTAATGACTCTTAACCAAATATGACATGGACAAATGGGTTAAGTAATTGGATTAGGCTAATGATACTTAACAAAACATGACAAGGTTGGGTAGGTTAAGTAACTTGATTTGCCTAATGACACTTAACCATTTTTATACGACTAGTGGACGGGGATTAAGTTAACCAACACTTAATCAATCCAACACGATAATTTGGTAAGGTTAAGTAAGTTTTCTTAATGACACTTAACCAAAAGATACAGTTAATGGATGGGGTTAAGATTAGACTCAACTAGTCTAAACATGATAATCGGATGGGGTTAAGTTAGCCTAGACTTAATTAATCCCACTTGGTAGTTTAATGGGGTTAAGTTAAATACTTAACTAATCTAACACGATGATTTGAAGTGGTTAAGTGACCTATACTTAACCAATCTCACCCGTTAATTTGAAGAGGTTAAGTGACCTAAACTTAACCAATCTAACTCGTTAATTTGATGTGGTTAAGTGATCTATGCTTAACCAATCTAACTCGTGAATTTATTGAGGTTAAGTTAACCCATACTTAACCAATATAACGTGAAAACATGATAAGGCTAAGTCATGAATCGCTTGAATACACTTGACCTATTTGACTAAGTAATTTCATAGGGTCAAGTTAATATATACTGAACCAACTTGAGCATGGTTTGTAGGGTTAAGTCTTGGACTTGGATACTTAGCCAATTTTGACATGATTTGTAGACGGGTTAAGCCTTGAACTTGGATACTTAGCCAATTTTGACATGATTTGTAGACAGGATTAAGTCATGAACTTAAGTGACACTTAATCTATTATGTAAACCCTAATTCGGAGAATTAGGTGGGTAACCGTAATTAACAAGGATAACGGGAATAAGGCTAAGTCGTAAACCTTGGTTGAAGGATAACTAAGTAATGATTCTTAGTCAAGGAAATTTAGACCAGTTCATAGATAGATGAGTAACCTGATACGGTAGGTCATCGTTTAAGTATACGAGTAGGAGCAAGTATCTGATTTAGATAAAGGCTCCAACGAACTGGGTAACGAAGCAACGGCTTCGGGGAACGTGAGGATATTCTTGGGATCCCTCTGTGAGCTGCCAGGTCATTATACTAGGCTCACGAGAGGTTGAGGTCTGCGGTAGAAGAACCAAGAATATGCCTTGGTTGCTATGCGAGCGACCTAAAGACTGGGGTGGATAGCAGTGAGTCGACGAATACATAAGGTGCCCGAGATAGCAAGTTCGTCGATCATCTACCATCTTGAGTCAAGCGTGTACGTACGGAAAGGCAGGGAACACCCAACAGACCATAATTGCTATCTAATTATGGGTGAGGTAGGCCGTAGGATGTGGGCTGGCCGGGGTGTAGTTCTCATGCAAGATTTTCTCTTGTGTTGCCTTTCACTAGTTGAGGGAGGGGTCTCGTGGGACCATAGCCACGTGTAGAAAAGCAGACCTTAGTATCTGCATCGGCAGATAAATCTAAAGCTCCCGACCGAGTCCTGTATTTCTTGTTTTGCCCTGTGACAGGACTCGGATGGCACGATGTGATACATGTGCATACAGTTATAGAAAAACGATTCACGATGAATGCGTGGGAAAAAGGGCGCGGTTGAGGGTTAGCGTAATCCCTAGTGGCCTAGGTGGTTTAACCCAAACCGAAATACGAAAGCGTGCAATAGGTAAGCGTAATCCCTAGTGGTGCTAGGTGGCGTAAGTCCTAGTAGTTCAAACGATGATTCATAGGGAAGAGCCTAGCTAGAACAAGGGTGACAGTCCAAACGATTTCAAGGATAATATGACATGAGGAAGCCCGTACGAGGTACGGCAAAGGACTGAACTTATATAAATGGAAAGAAACATATGATTTGAGTAACCTATATATGCGATATATTAGGTTGACATGGACCATTACACGACTTTTGAGTAAGGGTCATTCACGGATAGCACGTGATACAGTTGGGATACTAGTACGGTAGGTGCAGAGCGGGCATACAGGATAGACACCATGGGACGTTATACGTAATAGATATCTTGGGGATATTATACTTGATAGAAACATGACGATGTGATACCTTGTTTTATCTTGACATCGTAATTTATCATGACACCTTAGTTTTCTGAGTTCAGTAGTTCATCCTGTTATTTTGATTTAGCTTATCTATCTTGTTATCATGCTTATGTTCATCTCAGTTTCTCATGTCAGTTAACTTTACTAGTTTTTATGCTAATAGTAGATAGGGCTTACTCAGTCTTTTTGACTGACCCGTTTTGTTTCGCCTCTTTTCTTCCGTTTCCCCCCCAGGTTACAGGGAGGAAATACTGTTGTTTAGTTCGGACTTCTTCTGCTTGAAGGTCATCATGGATGGCTTGGACTTTTCTTGGCTAATAGCTACTTTACCGTTTTTACTTGGGGAATAATTTATGAAAATGTCTTTATGCTTCTTTAGTATTGCAAGACAGGTTTTGATGTACTCTGATGTAAAAGGCTTTAGACCTTATTTATTCATGTTATGAAAGTTTGATTTTACTTCCGCTATTTCATATGTTCTGTCTTGTGATATTTCTGTGCATGTTTACCAATAATGCCCCTCTAAAGCTAGTGCATTCCCTTGCGAGTGACCCTAGCGGAGGCGGGGTGTTACATTTGGTATCAGAGCAGAAGGTTACCAGACTGGGCAAAAGTTTTTAAAGACCTTCTGAAAACTATTTGAAAATCGTTTATAAAGAAGCATTTTTCAATAAAATTTTCTTTTAAAAGAAAAAGGCTATTCCCCAAAGGCCATTAGCGTTATCCTTGTTTCCTTAATTGAATCTCTTTTCCTTTCTTTCCTCTATTTGTAGTCACAGTGGTTTTAACTGCGACTAGTCTTTTCTATCTACGAAAGTGTTTTCCTTATGATGGAGGTGGTTCTCGAGAGACCAGTGGCCGCGTTATAAGAAAGGATAGTGAGGAAGAGGATAAAGGATACGAGCTTAAGGATGAGCAACTTGTTGGTGTGGCTCAGCCCAGGACGAGAGAGAAGGATGAACAATGAAACCCATGACGAGAGAGTACCTTTGGCATGGTAAAACGGGACAGATAGTTAAGTATTATGGGAAAAGGACAAGATCATCGGGAGGGCAGCAGTATGCTCTCATTTCTAGGGTACCTCGGAAGGAGGGTGACGATCTTGTTAAAGGTTTAGCTTTTCTTCTCTATCATCCCGTTAGGACTTTGTTTTGATCATCGTATCATTTAAGTCTGCTTCGATAGTTGAGTATCTGCACCTTAAGTACTAGCGTAATAGAGAATCCCATTTTTGTCTCAAAGTCCTATTGGAGAATCAGTCCATTTATACATGACTTGTTTGGATTTGGGAATGTCTATGCCAAGTGTTGAGTTTGGAAATAATGCTTATGTTTTTAAGCTATGGATGGATTCTAGGGATGAAGTGGTTATCCAGTAAGGGGTGCCACTCTCGGTTTTGATAAGAGCGTAGTTAGACTCTTGACTAGCCTTGGTAATACCCTCGAAGTCTCGTGTAACCTTTTGGGTTCGGTCATGGTTAGTTACTTAGAATCCCTTGATGCCTTTATGGGAAATTGGAAGCCCAATCGAGTGGTGTTCGCCGATAAGACGGATGGTTTATTTCACTTATGCATGGGTTATAGAAATCACCTTAGTAAGTGCGCTTGATAACAGGGTTGGCATCTGTTTACTTTCAAGAGAAAGTTCTACTATGTGGAATACCTTGTGGTACGAGGTCCGAGATTCATTAGTGAATTTTGGAAAGCTTGCATGAGATCATCAGTACGCAGTCATGTTTGCGTCAAGTATTTTAGGAAAAGGATAAGTGCGAGTGGAACGAGAGGCGACGAAGAAATGAGTTTCAGCTCATGTTATGGAAACAGGAAATAAGAAGCTACGAAATCGCGAAGTTAAAGGACGGTCAAGGCACAATGGAATTAAGCTCAAGGAAATACGACTTTGATGGTCAAAGACTAGATACGCGCATGATATCTCTTTTTGGGAGTATATCCTTGATCCCTGTTTTCTGTAGAGCTTACTTGTAGGCTATCTTTTGTGGACATCCTCTCGGTCCTATTCTCCGTTACAAACCCTGTAAGGAGTTTGTCCTGTTTATCTTCTCGACCCTGTTTCAGGGAATTCTAGGTAGAACCCTATGGATGTAAACATGTATTTGAAACATGTTATGATTGATATGGTTGCAAGTGGTTGCTCGTGGATGCGCGAATACACATTAGATACTAGCTCGACTCGGTCACATTTCATATTGCATATGCACGAGTATTTATACTTGTTTATGGATGAAATCGAATGTATTATCATGCGGTTGTTGCATATGAATGAATGATTGTGCACGCATATAGTATCTATATAACTAGGAGTATTTGCATACATGTTGGATTCATGGCACTATACATATTTTGCATTAGAAAGATTATTCAGGCCTGATCATTAGCATTAGCTAAGGAACATGTACACACACGTCTTGCATATATTCATACAGCATTAGAAATCATCTAAGGACAATGGTTGCTCGTGAATGATGTTTTGAGTAGATGGATGATGGATGGTAGGATATGTTCTTCCTAACTTGGAGATTTCGGGGACGAAATCCTAAAAGGTGGGGAGAATGTAACAACCCGTATTTCGATAACATGATTAAAGACGAGAATCAAGGCAGAATTTAATTTTAAATTCTGAATCAAGTGAAACGGACTATGCCATTGCGTTCGTCTCAGAAAAATACGCGAAATAGAGTCCGAGTTTTCGAAAATCGGAGTCCGTATGACCAAGATATGGCCTCGCGAATTTTCACGAAAAATTCCCAAATTAAAGTATACTTAATTAAGTGAAATGGGTTGCGCAGAGAAATATATATATATTGATATATATATATATATATATATATAATTGAAAATTAAATAAATAAATATGCAAAAATGTTCAAAACAGCGAATTGGGAGAGGGGAATAACCGAACCGGCCGATTTTTGAGGTCGACCCGAGCCTGCTGGGTCGACTAGGGGTTAATCCAGGGTGTTTGGCTGTCAACCCGTGGGCCGATTCGCTCAAATGCAGATTTTGCATTTGGATGGTTCTCATGGTTCATCTTTAATCTAAAGGCCCTAGATGGTTCCTACACTTGACTTCTTCCCCAAGACATGCTTTGATGGCTTGGATTGAATCTAGGTTTAATCCTATGGCCTAAAACACTTGCCTAATCTATAAATAAGACCCTAACCTACCCTAAACCCTCATTATTCACTCATGTAACTAAACTATGGCCAAATTTCTACTCTCATGGCCTCCACTCAACTATCCTAGCCTCCACTTCATTTCTATGAGAGGTTTCATGATCATGAGAGTGTTAGAGAGTCCCTATGTTAGTATGAGAGCTTCTCAAGTTGATTTCAAGGCAAAAGCTTTGATCTTTGTTCATAAAGATGGGGTTTTTATTGATTTGGAGTGTGCATCTTTTGGTTTTTGGGTGATGGCATGCATAGGCTTCATCACAAGCTTTAGTTCAATCGATTTAGGCCTTCATAGCAATGTAAGCCCTTTCCCAACTCTTAGATATTAACTATGAAGTTAAATGTTCATGTTGCAAGTTTGGGTTTGATCATTGAGAATGATACATGCTATCATGTTATGCAAGCTTATGAAGTCATTATCTTGATCTTATGAGCTAAAAGCTACAACCTTTATGTTGAAATGTTGCATTATGCAACATGAGAACCTTCATAACCTTTTATGTCAACTTGCATATGAAGTCATAACCCTTATATGATGATATATGCGAGTTTCTAGTCATCATTCCATGTCTTTTGTCACCATGATTCGCTTATGTGCCAAGTTTGGGTTTATGCATGTTTTTGAGGCTTAAGAATGTAACATGCAAGCTAATGAACACATTTGTGCCTCATTTGCCACCATGATTAACTTGTGGCTTAATATCCATTTTTGTCATGCCTTTGCCAAGTCTCTTCTTTTAATCCATTACGTTGTTGCGAACGTATATGCGAGTTTAAAAAGCGTTGGGGTCACATTATGGGAAAACATAATGATATGAACATGATTTGGGTAAATGGGTATAAACATGACAACGTGTAACGTTAAATATGACATGTGTTTATACTTGAAAACATGACTTGAAATATAACATGGAAGTGACATGTAAGTATGCATAAAAACATAAGCTTGGGAATTTACCTATTAAGTTAGGTCTACCCATTGGGAATTTACCTATTAAGTTAGGTCTACCCAATTGCTTGAAAACTTGAATATGAACATGACACTAGACTAAACATGAAAGTGGCCAACTCGAGGTTGGGTTGAGTTTGCAATATAAAGCTACCCGGAACCGACCGGCCTAACTAGTAGTTGCAAACAATAGGACCCAATGTGAGAAGTTGGTCATGTTGTGCTTGAACCCGAGGTTAGACCAAGTTGTGGTGTAAAGCTACCCGGAACCGACCGGCTTAACTAGTAACCACAACAAAGTCTAATGTGAGAGGTTGGGGTGCATTAAGAAATTAATGCCACATGATAGGGTTAAGTTAATTTGATTAATGACTCTTAACCAAATATGACATGGACAAATGGGTTAAGTAATTGGATTAGGCTAATGATACTTAACAAAACATGACAAGGTTGGGTAGGTTAAGTAACTTGATTTGCCTAATGACACTTAACCATTTTTATACGACTAGTGGACGGGGATTAAGTTAACCAACACTTAATAAATCCAACACGATAATTTGGTAAGGTTAAGTAAGTTTTCTTAATGACACTTAACCAAAAGATACAGTTAATGGATGGGGTTAAGATTAGACTCAACTAGTCTAAACATGATAATCGGATGGGGTTAAGTTAGCCTAGACTTAATTAATCCCACTTGGTAGTTTAATGGGGTTAAGTTAAATACTTAACTAATCTAACACGATGATTTGAAGTGGTTAAGTGACCTATACTTAACCAATCTCACCCGTTAATTTGAAGAGGTTAAGTGACCTAAACTTAACCAATCTAACTCGTTAATTTGATGTGGTTAAGTGATCTATGCTTAACCAATCTAACTCGTGAATTTATTGAGGTTAAGTTAACCCATACTTAACCAATATAACGTGAAAACATGATAAGGCTAAGTCATGAATCGCTTGAATACACTTGACCGATTTGACTTAGTAATTTCATAGGGTCAAGTTAATATATACTGAACCAACTTGAGCATGGTTTGTAGGGTTAAGTCTTGGACTTGGATACTTAGCCAATTTTGACATGATTTGTAGACGGGTTAAGCCTTGAACTTGGATACTTAGCCAATTTTGACATGATTTGTAGATGGGATTAAGTCATGAACTTAAGTGACACTTAATCTATTATGTAAACCCTAATTCGGAGAATTAGGTGGGTAACCGTAATTAACAAGGATAACGGGAATAAGGCTAAGTCGTAAACCTTGGTTGAAGGATAACTAAGTAATGATTCTTAGTCAAGGAAATTTAGACCAGTTCATAGATAGATGAGTAACCTGATACGGTAGGTCATCGTTTAAGTATACGAGTAGGAGCAAGTATCTGATTTAGATAAAGGCTCCAACGAACTGGGTAACGAAGTAACGGCTTCGGGGAATGTGAGGATATTCTTGGGATCCCTCTGTGAGCTGCCAGGTCATTATACTAGGCTCACGAGAGGTTGAGGTCTGCGGTAGAAGAACCAAGAATATGCCTTGGTTGCTATGCGAGCGACCTAAAGACTGGGGTGGATAGCAGTGAGTCGACGAATACATAAGGTGCCCGAGATAGCAAGTTCGTCGATCATCTACCATCTTGAGTCAAGCGTGTACGTACGGAAAGGCAGGGAACACCCAACAGACCATAATTGCTATCTAATTATGGGTGAGGTAGGCCGTAGGATGTAGGGTGGCCGGAGTGTAGTTCTCATGCAAGATTTTCTCTTGTGTTGCCTTTCACTAGTTGAGGGAGGGGTCTCGTGGGACCATAGCCACGTGTAGAAAAGCAGACCTTAGTATCTGCATCGGCAGATAAATCTAAAGCTCCCGACCGAGTCCTGTATTTCTTGTTTTGCCCTGTGATAGGACTCGGATGGCACGATGTGATACATGTGCATACAGTTATAGAAAAACGATTCACGATGAATGCGTGGGAAAAAGGGCGCGGTTGAGGGTTAGCGTAATCCCTAGTGGCCTAGGTGGTTTAACCCAAACCGAAATACGAAAGCGTGCAATAGGTAAGCGTAATCCCTAGTGGTGCTAGGTGGCGTAAGTCCTAGTAGTTCAAACGATGATTCATAGGGAAGAGCCTAGCTAGAACAAGGGTGACAGTCCAAACGATTTCAAGGATAATATGACATGAGGAAGCCCGTACGAGGTACGGCAAAGGACTGAACTTATATAAATGGAAAGAAACATATGATTTGAGTAACCTATATATGCGATATATTAGGTTGACATGGACCATTACATGACTTTTGAGTAAGGGTCATTCACGGATAGCACGTGATATAGTTCAGATACTAGTACGGTAGGTGCAGAGCGGGCATACAGGATAGACACCATGGGACGTTATACGTAATAGATATCTTGGGGATATAATACTTGATAGAAACATGACGATGTGATACCTTGTTTTATCTTGACATCGTAATTTATCATGACACCTTAGTTTTCTGAGTTCAGTAGTTCATCCTGTTATTTTGATTTAGCTTATCTATCTTGTTATCATGCTTATGTTCATCTCAGTTTCTCATGTTAGTTAACTTTACTAGTTTTTATGCTAATGGTAGATAGGGCTTACTCAGTCTTTTTGACTGACCCGTTTTGTTTCGCATCTTTTCTTCCGTTTCCCCCCCAGGTTACAGGGAGGAAATACTGTTGTTTAGTTCCGACTTCTTCTGCTTGAAGGTCATCATGGATGGCTTGGACTTTTCTTGGCTAATAGCTACTTTACCGTTTTTACTTGGGGAATAATTTATGAAAATGTCTTTATGCTTCTTTAGTATTGCAAGACAGGTTTTGATGTACTCTGATGTAAAAGGCTTTAGACCTTATTTATTCATGTTATGAAAGTTTGATTTTACTTCCGCTATTTTATATGTTCTGTCTTGTGATATTTCTGTGCATGTTTACCAATAATGCCCCTCTAAAGCTAGTGCATTCCCTTGCGAGTGACCCTAGCGGAGGCGGGGTGTTACAGCATTCCTCTTTGCTAACTCGGCATTTTTCCGTCCGAGGTCAGTATAAGCAAGGCGTGTCTTAACAGCTTCTGACTTGGCATCATCAGCTTGCTTTTTTAACTCAGAACGCTCTTGAGTATGAGATTCCAGCAAATCATGATAACGTTTTTGCATATCTTCAAATTGTTGTTTGAAGTTGGTAGCGTCCCTCTGAGCAATAGCAAGCTGGGCCTGTGTGTCCTCCAAATCTTTTCCTAGGTTCTTTAAGGCCTTTGCATCTTCTTCCGCAGTTTTTTGCATTGAATCAGCATTCGTAATTAGAGTACGGATAATTCTGGAAAGGTAGCGTGAATATTTGAACATTTCGGAATACTGTTTTTCAACCGCGTCTATCTTTGCTTTGGCCTCGTCTGCCCACCTGGAAGAAATAGGTTCGAGGGCAGGTAAAAAAGTCAAAGTCTCGAAGTAATGTTCTGGAAATTGCTCCTTCAAATACGCCCGCTTGATTTCAGCTTCCGCATCTAGTGGTGTAGGAGCGGGGATCGTCAATTCAGTGTCCCTGTGTGTGGAGGATTCAATACTTTCTTTATATGTCCTAGGTCGTTTAGTAGCAGGGACCTTGTGTTTACTTCGAGACCCAGTATCTTTTGGAGGACTTCTCTCTCTGCTGCGCTTTTCGAGGGAAGAGGTGGAGTCTTTCGATTGTGGCCTGTCCTCTTCCCTACGACTTTGATAACCTTTATGTTTCTCTTGGTCCGACCGAACGGGAGAGCGAGAGCGTGAGGGTTGAGAGCGATAGGGTTCATAAGGCCTTCCCTCCTCCCTACCGCGATCATCGCGGCGATCATACTCGATATCCTGAGGTGGATTAGACAGCTGCGGCGAAGCTTCCTGATATCATAATAAGATCGAGACATTGTGCCTGCACAATAGGATAAACGAAATTCAGAATCAATGGATTCACAGAGAAAGAGGTTCAAAGAATGCTAATGTTGTTGTATAAAGTGTGTCCTAAGTGGTGTGTTTCCCCCCAACCAACCCGAGTCTGAAGCTAGACTAGTACAGGAAGGCTCTTTGGCCTTAGCAGGAGTGGTCTCCTCAGAAGAGGTGAAGGCTAAATGATCCTTCCTAAAATTCTCTGAAGTGTATATAGTTTTAGGTAAGGGGAGATCCCCCAAACCCTGAAATATTGGGTCGTCAGTACTAGGGACATCTCCCTCGGAAGCGTTAAGTGGCGACTCTTGGGAGGATGTTTACTTTTCCAGAGAAGTAGCCTCTTCGGGGGCAGTATATCATTCACGATGCTTTTCAGCCAGGTTAGCCAATTCGTCATCTTGAGTAGAAGATGGAGAAGGTGAAGTTTTAAGAGGCACTACAGGAACTCCAGAACCTTCTCCTATCTCTGGAACTACATCCACTGGAGGAATATATACGTATGGAGCCGTCCCATGACCGATACTATGAAAAACGAATAACAGCCCATGAAAGTGAAGATATTCGTCCTTAAGGACTTCATCAATAGTCAGGAATTTCTGGTCTCCATTAAGAAGCTGGTACATCTGGTCAAATAACACCTGATCTGATATTTGTTTCGGGTTGTCGACTGCAAGCAAAAAGAAAAACAAGTTAAGGCGATGACTCGATTGTATAGAGTCCGGATTTAGAAAATCAGTGCTTTACTTGATTTCGTCCACCTCTTGGCACATCAAGTCTGTCGCTTCACATAGAACCATTCCAGTCTAGAATCTCCAGCTTTACTGCTGAATGGCGCCGAGATTATCTTCCTCTTAGGAACAGACTCAAAATAGCAGAAAGATGGAGACTCTCGAGTCCGATGCTTGTAGTTATAGAAGAAATGAACGTAATCGAAAGTGAGATCTATGCCTAAGATTTCACGGTATGCTATGTATAAAGTGTGCAAGTAGGCATAAGAATTGGGATGTAGCTGCATGGGGGCAATCCGCATTTGTCTTAGAAAATCTACGATGAAGGGAGAAAATGGAGGGATAGCACTGACCATGCACATCAACCGGGTGATTGCCATATATCCTTCCGGAGGATTGTTGGGACGATCAGATCTCGAAGGCACTAGAGTGTCCTTTTTCATTATCCCATACTTTAAGCAAATTTGGATAAGTCGGTCGTTGTCGATTATTGATTCAACGGAATCTGGAGGTGATTCCAATATGACAGCCGATTCAAACTCATCAGGAGCCCGGTCGTCACCAATCCCTCCTTCCTCCTCAAAACCTAGAGAAACTTCATTCTCTGAAGACATCTCGTCCCCTTCACGATTTCCAACCCTGTAGTCTACACCCTCATTATTCCATTCTGGATCCGACGGAGAAGATATGTCCTCGAGAGTAATTTTGTTAGAGGTTTCTGGGGCTTCTTTCCTCTCAGCTAGTCTGGAAGAGCGTCTGGGTCTCATGCTCATAAAACTATTGAAGAAGCAATAGCACAAATTAGAGCAAGTTAGCCCGTATCCCCCCGTGTGTGTGTGTGCAAACTAAAGTGTAAACAGTGTATACGGAAAGTGCAAAGTAGATGTTTAAAAGTGCGACGAAAAAGTTTGGCAAGATATAAAGAGTTGAAGTAATTCTTGATGTCCAGTTACATTCGCAAGGCACTATCCTAACTGTCCATTAAATTGAAGATCATGCCAAAAGTTGATTGGGCCAGTTAAACGAGTTTTTATGCGTTAAGGAAAACTGTGCTTCGGTTCGGTTCGGGTCCATTCATTGGGATCGGATCGGGGGCATGGCCTTAGGCTTGAATATCACAGTGAAACTCAGAAATTAAAGTCGGATCGGATCGGAGGTAAATTCCCCTAACGGTTCAGATCGGATCACATAGTTATACTTCTCCTCCGTCATCTTACGGTCCGACCCGATCCGGTTAGGTAGGCTCCTTTTCCCCTTCTTTAAATATTTGCTCCAACTCGATCCGATCTCCTGGATTTCTTTTCTTTTTTCTTTCTTTACTTGCCCCGACCCGGTCCGATTTCCTGAACTCCCTTCCTCTTTCCCTCCTTTTTTCAACTTCCATGTCCCTCCGAATCGAACCGATTCTCTATCATCTTCTTCTTCTCCTTCACCCTCTTTCTTCCCTAACCGACCCCAAGGCCAATTTCGTGCCAGTCACTCAAATCAAAACCCAACAATTATATGCTGACGCACTCAACTACGGATTCTCATCCCCTCCGTTCCAACCTCAAGATGGCGACGATTCTACTGGCGACGATGACGAAGGGGGGGTCACGGCGGCAAGGTCATCAGAGTTTCATACTCAAATCATCCTAATCGCTCACGAATCCGAATCGAGAATGATTAAAGAAGGAATTGTTCAAAGTTTTAAAACCTACCGATGTAATTACTTCGAGAATTAAGCAGAATTTTGATGTTTCACGAATTCAGTTTTTTCTCTCGTTTTACAGAACCTCGGGAATGAAGCAGTAAAAATGAAAGGAGGAAGAAGGCAGTGTTTATATAGGAGAGAAGAGTGTCTATTCGTCTCCCCATTCGGATCGGCAGCCCAGTAGAAGAATTCTCATTCGGATCGGACGGACAGCCCAAAAGCGAAGCTTGGCCCAACAGTCCAGTGAAAAATAGAAAGGAGAAGGGATATGTTCGGATCGGAATCCGAACTGAACCGGGTTCTTTAGCTCAGCAACGGATTAAATTGAAATCTGAAGAAAAAGATGAAAACACAAGGAAAATCAAAAGAAAAATCACCTCGAAGAGCGCTGTGCAATGATAATCAAAGCATGCTCCGTCTCCAACAGAAGCATCCTTTGAGGGGGCAAAATGTTAGCCCACTTTGTGAACTGGGCAACACAAAGTCAAGATGTGAAATATTGAAGAGCTTGAAAAACACAGAAGCGGGTCGGATCAGAGCAACATATCGAGTCGGATCGGATAAAGTTTTCTATTCGGATCGGTGAACCATTACTATTGGAATCAGAGAGAGACAGCTGTTCGGATCGGAGAGGAATCTACTTCCAGTTGGACCGGAAAGCCACCCAATCGCTACAGAGATAGATCGGAGCGGAGCAGAGTAAGAAGAAGGGAGAATCAGTCCTAAATTAATCCGGGTCGGATCGGAGACGCCGATCCGAACCCCTTGAGCATACTCTTCCGATCCGAACCCATTTTCCACGTCACTCCCCTGCATAGGCGCCTGGTTATTCGGAGTGGCTATGACCAGTTCCTACGCATAATGTCCACTACCCTGATGTGTTGTCAACATAGAAATCCATCCAAACCCGAGGCTGATGGGATGAATGACACGTGGCTCCGATCCGGATCGGCTTCTGAGCAAATTCTCACCTATAAATACCCCGCCTGGAAGCAAAGAAAAGGATCTTTTTTCTGACACTTTGAGAGTTCAACCACCTTCAAAACCTGAATTCCAGCACTCCCAGAAAATCCAAATCTTCTTTCATTATTTGTTTTTAGTCAATTGAGTGATTGTAAGTGAGTTGTGAGAGAAATCAAGTGAATCTTTCATTGTATTTGCAACTAAATCATTGAAAATAGTGAAAGACAAGTGGACGTAGGCATTTTTTCGCCGAACCACTATAAATCCTGTGTGTTCATTTTTATTTTTGATCTCATTTCATTTTGCTTTTAATCAATTTGGGTGTTAGAACCACTTTTTGGTCTAACAAGTACATTTTGATTGTTCTTGAATTCTAAGTATCTCAAATATGTTATCTTAGAAATAATATAGTTGCAGCATGATTTCCTTTTAAAAAATTAGTCAAATTTGTTTTTAATTGCATTTGTATTCATCTTACATTTGTATTTGCTGCATTAAGCTCATAATTGTTTTATTTGCATTTTTGGAACATACGATGCTCTTGACATTCACATGCTTATACCTTGAATTTATTTTTCTATTTTAAGCAGATAACAATGCGATGTGTGTTGTATATTGGCTGAATTTGATACTATAGTAGGTCTTATTTCACTTTGTTCTACTATTTAGTTTTTTTTCGTTGTGTATCATTGAAATTTAGTTAGAATTCAATATTATATGTAGATATAACATTGATATTTAGTTTTATTTCAATGTTTTATATTTGTATTGAATCAGATTTAGTGATATTGTCATTTATTCTATTCTAACTTTAAATGCAATTTGATGCTGCTTCAGGTTTTAATTAAAACCTGAAGCAGTATTATTTTTTCTGCTTCAGCCACTTTTTGCTTCGGTTCTTTGGAGCAACTGAAGCAAAATATTGGCCATTTGCTTCTGTGTAGAATAGAAGCAACATGTGTAAACTTGTTGCGTCTTCCGTTATTGAACTGAAGCAATAGGGGGTAGACAACCGAAGAAAAAAATATTATTTGCTTCAATTGTTTTTCCGAAGCAACAAAATTTGTTTTGTTGCGGCGTCTGCAGTAGCTTCGGTTCCAGAACCGAAGCAATAGGGGTTAAACAACCGAAGCAACTGTCCTATTTTGTAGTAGTGAATCCTAGAATTTATATATTATTCTTTTGATTCAAACACGATATCATCTTCCAAATCTTCACAATTACAAATTCTATATGAGGATAAGATTATAGGAAGCTTGTGCAAGAATTGACAAATTCGTGTTATTGAGAACACACATTGTTAAATTACAAGTCTACTCGTCTTGTTTGAAGTTGTCCGTGTTGTTAGAGGCAAGTATTGAAGTCCTCATGTTGATAGAGGCATGAAATCCCATTCGGCTGCTCGGGTGTTGTGAACCTGTTTCCTCCGGGTTAAGTGAGGTTGTTGATTAGTGAAATTGTAGTTAGAAGTCTGGGACTGGACGTAGGACGGTGCTCCGAACCAATATAAATATCTCTGGTGTGATTTTTCCATTACTCCATTTACTCATATGTGATATCTTATTATACTTTATATTTATTTGCATAACTATTGTATTAGACAAGTAGTTGTGTGTTATTCCATATTACACGATCCGAGTGTACTATATTATATTTGGCAAGTACACGCACACGTTTTCATTATTTAGATTGAGTGCTACAAAAACCATCCCTTCACTATAGTTAAAAAAAGGGATAATTGTTGTAAGTAAGAAATATATGAAAGATGATGAATCATTTAGATTGGATGCTGCAAAAACCAACCCTTGACAGTAGTTCAAATATAGGGGTAATTGTTGGAAGTAATGGCTATTTACAGAACTAGGGGTAGGATTAAAAAGAAGGGTTGTTTTGAAGTATTAAGAGAAGTTGGGGTTGTATAAATATAGTAGGGGTAGATCGGCAAATATGAAAGATTATGACTCGTTTGGATTGGGTGATGCAAAAACCAACCCTTCACAGTAGTAAAAAGATAGGCTTAATTGTTGGAAGTAAGGGCTATTTAGGGAATTAGGGGTAGGATGAAAAAGATGGACTATTTTGAAGTATTAAGAGAAGTAGGGGTAGTTTAAGCATAATAGGGGTAGATCGACAAATATAAAAGATTATGAATCGTTTGGATTGGGTGTTGGAAAAACCAACCATACACTGTAGTAAAAAGATAGGCGTAATTGTTGGAAGGGCTACTTAGAGAATTAAGGGTAAGAATGAAAAGAAGGACTGTTTTGAAGTATTAGGAGAAGTAGGGGTAGTTTACGCATACTATGGGAAGATCAACAAATATGAAAGATTATGAATCGTTTGGATTGGTTTCTACAAAAACCAACCCTTCACAATAGTAAAAAGATATGCGTAATTGTTGGAAGTAAAGGCTATTTTGAGAATTAGGGGTATGATTAAAAAGAAGGATTGTTTTGAAGTGTTAAGAGAATTAGGGGAAGTTTAAGCATAGTAGGGGTAGATCGACAAATATGAAAGATTACGAATCATTTAGATTGGATGATGCAAAGGCCAACCCCTCACAGAATTTAAAAAATAGGTGTAATTATTGGAAGTAAGGGCTATTTAGAGCATTAATGGTAGGATTAAAAAGAAGGGTTGTTTTGAAGTATTAAGAGAAGTAGGGATAGTTTAAGCATGGTAGGGGTAAATCGACAAATATGAAAGATGATGAATTATTTAGATTGGGTGCTGCAAAAACCAATCCTTCATAGTAGTTAAAAAATAGGGGTAATCGTTGGAAGTAAGGGCTATTAGAGAATTAGGTTATGGATTAAAAAGATGGATTGTTTTGAAGTATTAAGAGAAGTAGGGGTAGTTAAGAAAAGAAGTTGTAGTTTAAGCACAGTAGGGGGTAGATCAAGAAATATGAAAGATGATGAATCATTTAGATTGGGTGCTGCAAAAACCAACCCTTCATAGTAGTTAAAAAATAGAGGTAACTATTGGAAGTAAGGGATATTTAGAGAATTAGGGGTAGTACTAAAAAAAGGGTTGTTTTGAAGTATAAAGAAAAGTAGGTGCAGTTTAAGAATAGTACGGGTAGATCGACAAATATTAAAGATGATAAATCATTTGGATTGTGTGCTGCAAAAACCAACCCTTCATGGTTATTAAAAAATCTGAGTAATTGTTGGAAGTAAGGACTATTTAGAGAATTAGGGGTAGGATTAAAAAGAAGGGATGTTTTGAAGTATTAAGAGAAGCAGGGTAGCATAAGCATAGTAGGGGTAGATCGACAAATATGAAAGATGACGAATAATTTGGATTGGGGGCAGCAAAAACCAACCCTTCATAGAAGTAAAAAAATAGGGTTAACTGTTGGATTTAAGGGCTATATAGAGAATTAGGGGTAGGATTAAAAAGAAAGAATATTTTGAATTATGAAGAGAAGTATGGGTAGTTTAAGCATGTAGGTGTAGATCGACAAATATGAAAGATGATGAATCATTTAGATTGGGTGCTGCAAAAACCAACCCTTCACAGTTGTATAAAAATAGGGGTAATTGTCGGAAGTAAGGACTATTTAGAGAATTAGGGGTAGAATTAAAAAGAAGTTCTGTTTTGAAGTATAAAGAGAAGTAGGTGCAGTTTAAGCATAGTAGGGGTAGATCGACAAATATGAATGATGATGAATCGTTTGAATTGGGTGCTGCAAAAAACAATCCTTCACATTAGTTAAAAAATAGGGGCAGTTGTTGGAAGGAAGGGCTATTTAGAGAATTAGGGGTAGAATTAAAAAAGAATAGCTGTTTTGAAGTAATAAGAGAAGTAGGGGTAGTTTAAGCATAGTAGTGGTAGATCGACAAATATGAAAGATGATGAATCGTTTAGATTCGATGCTGCAAAAACCAACCCTTGACAGTAGTTCAAACATAGGTGTAATTGTTGTAAGTAATGGCTATTTAGAGAATTAGGGGTAGGATTAAAAAGAAGGGATATTTTGAAGTATTAAGAGAAGTGGGGGTAGTTTTAGCATAGTAGGGGTAGATCGACAAATATGAAAGATTGTGAATCGTCTGGATTGGTTGATGAAAAAACCAAACCTTCATAGTAGTAAAAAGATTGGAGTAATTGTTGCAAATAAGGGTTATTTCCAGAATTAGCGGTAGGATTAAATAGAGGGACTGTTTTGATGTACTAAGAGATGTAGGGGTAGTTTAAGCATAATAGAGTTAAATCGACAAATATGAAAGATTTTGAATCGTTTGAATTAGGTGCTGCCAAGACCAACCATAAACAGTAGTAAAAAGATAGGCGTAATTGTTGGAAGGGCTACATAGAGAATTAGGGGTAGGATTAAAAAGAAGAGATGTTTTGAAGTATTAAGAGAAGTAGGGGTAATTTAAGCATACTAGGGGAAGATCAACAAATATGAAAGATTATGAATCGTTTGGATTGGGTTCTGCAAAAACCAACCCTTCACAGTAGTAAAAAGATAAGCATAATTGTTGGGTGTAATAACCCGAAAATCCGAGCCAATTTAAAATTTTTATTTTGGCGATTTTGGCGAATTTTGATTATTTAAAATGAATTATTTTAAATAATAACGACGAGAAATTAATTTTAAATAGAACTCAAACGTACATATTTATATACGTCTTCGTTAGAATATAAATAATTATTTATAATTATAAAAGGAATTGAAAATGGCGCGGTAGTTCGATAATTCGATTTCAAAATTCAAATGAATGTACCAGGTTCAAAATAAACCGGAATTTAGTGAAACCAAAAATATTTGAATCTAATTGATAATATCTTTCCAATGAATCCGAAAAATCAAAATTTCATAGCAGGAATAAACAGTTATGTCCAGTTGAAATTTCAGAATAGTCGCTATGGAATTTCGGCCCTTAAAAATGGGAATTTTGCAAACGACCTCAATTTTCGACGAAACCACTTTCGTTGGATCCGCGATGTCAAATTATTGCTAGGTTTCAAATTTCGTAATTTTTCAAATCAATATGTGAGCGTTGAAAAGGAAAACGCGTTTGACCAGTTTCAGTTGATTTTAATCGACTGGAAAATGGCCATTTTTCAAACGATCTCAGAATCCGACGAAACTAGTTTTGTTAGGACCGTATCATCAATACGAAGATAGAAAATATTTTTCTAGAATTTTTCGAGTTCGTATGTGGCCCCGGTAAATTGAAATGCGCGTTCAAATTCAATATACAGAGTTATATGTTGATTTTGACGAAAACTGATCGAAGCGGTCGAATCAGCCTACGGAACATATTCCATTGTGTTTGGAATGGGGGTAATTAGCTATCTGCGATAGGCGGTGGGTTCGATTTCGAGCTCAAAATAAAAAGTTGTTTTTTGAAATTAATTAAATAAAATAACATATATTCCCTCTTATCTCTCCCTCCCCTTTTCCATTCCTCAGCCCCCCACCCCCCCATTCAAATCAGAAAGAAAAAAAAACTAACGGGACCTCGTCGCACGCCACTGCGCTCCAGCAACCGCCGCCACCATGGTTGGAGCCGCGCCCCCTTCTCCATCGCCTCTTCTCCCTCCTCTTCGCTTCAACGTTCGAGGCCGCGAGACCCCAATCACCCAGTCATGCATCTCAACGCCAACCCCCGACCTCGCCCCCCACCTGACCGACGCACCACCGCTCCGACGAGATGCAAACTCCGGCCCCCCAAGGACCTGACTGTGAGCTTCCCCCTCCATCCCGATCTGAAAAACAACAGTAAGTTTCATTTTGTATTCATTTTGAAAATCAGTTTTTCTTGTACATAGGAATAGTGATCTTAAAAACAATCAGTTTTAAAATTCAGATTTATATATGGCAAGTTAAAGATTTGATTTTGAATATAAAGGTAAAAAAAAAATTTGTATGAAAAACAAATAAGGGAATGATTTTTATATGTGATACATTGAAGTAAAGGAGCGATTTTTATATGTATGAAGGTGAAATAAAAATGGGATTTTCATTGATGTAGAAGAATAAAAATATGATTTTTATATACTAGATAATAAAAATATGATTTTTATAAAGTAGAAGTAATAAAAATACGATTTTTATATTACGTAGATAGTAAAAATTCGATCTTTATATGATAAGTAGAAATATAAAAATATAATTTTAATATATAGAAAGAAGCATTGTAAAAATATATGAAGTAGAAATAAAAATATGACTTTTATTTATTGAATGAAGTAATAAAAATATAATTTTGATATATGAACAGCGTGAAAAGACTGCAATGGAATTTCAAGCAGATCCAGACGGTTCAGCAGATCAAATGCAAAGCACAGCGGAGTGGAACCCTCGGTGAGAACTTCTCACTTTAATTCTATTTTTCTAGTTATAAATATATACTAGGATGCAGACGGTGTTTAGTAGCACCCGACACCCGTCGTCCACAGACCATGGACGGCTTGTATGCTTGTTTGTTTGATTTTGATGTGTAGTTGATTGTGTGATATGATGTGAAATGAAATAAAATATTTTACAGTGGAAAATATTTTATAGTTAAAAATAGAATTTTTAACGTGTATTTAAAATAAATATTTATAAACAAATCGAAGATTTGTTTATGTACACTGATTTGATTGATATTGATTGGGACGATAAATTTTACACATCGCCCAAACTGCACAAATAAAATCTGTGTTTGATTGTTTGAAACCCCACACGGGTATTGGGATAATATATGACATACACTAATCCCAATAATTAGTTGTATGTCGATCGATTGATTGACAGGCCGTTATAAGCGTTAAATATTTATATTTGATGCTTATACAGTGTAAAACGGACTCTGGATGATGGTTAATTATTTATGGTTGTTATTTTGTACATGTGTTGTAGAAAATCCATACAATTAACATCATATGGTAATTTATTGGGCCTCATTCCAGTTTTGAAATAGAAATATTTGAAAAAGAAATATTAGAAATAGAATATTTGAAAATAGAAATATACGAAGACGTGTTGATTAGATTGACGCCAATTTGATGTGAACGATATTTATATTGATTTTATTCAATTTTCAATGTATATTGAAAGCGTTTTCGAAATTCGAATTATATTGAAAGTGATATCGAAATTCGAAGAATTGAATTGAAATTGAATTCAAATTGAAATTGAATAGAATTGAATTCGAATCGAAATTGAAAAGAATTGAATTGAAATTGAATTCAAATTGAAATTGGATAGAATTGAATCGAAATTGAAAAGAATTGAATTGAAATTGAATTCAAATTGAAATTGGATAGAATTGAATTCGAATTAAATTGAGTAGAATTGAAATTCGAATTAAATTGAGATGAATTGAAAATCGAATTAAATTGAAATTGAATTGAAATCGATTTGAAATGAATTTAAAACGAATTTATATTGGAATATTCAATTTCGATTTGAAATTGAATATGAAGTTGAAACCGTTTTGAAAATGAATTTAAAACGATTTATAAAGCACGTTTTCAATTGAAATCGGCGAAGTATATATATTATATATATTATATATATAATATAATGGCCTGAATAGAACGCGCCGTGCCACGGCAGTTCGCGAATTTCGACCATTGACTTCGAATGGATATTGCGGGAGATCCGACCGTCGGATTCTCCTAAAACCGGAACCGTTGGGTTCATATCGAAAAGAACTTTCTAAAGAATGTGAGAAATTAGAAATCTAACATTTGGATTTGTAATTATGTCCAAATCAGATTTGAAAAAGGTCGCTGTAAGTGCAGTTCGATGGCCGTTGATGGAAATCGACTGTACGGGCCTTGATGAAATTATTAAAAATAGTAATAATTGGTGTAAAATCATAAGAAATGATTTGTGAAGAATTGGGATGAAAAACTCCATATTTGGTAAGATAAAAATAGTATTTTTAATCAAAATGAACTAGTTTTGAACTAGAATAATAATTTATTTATTTTTAAAATAAATAAATTGGATTTGAAATGGTTTTGAAAATAGCCAGAATTTCCAATAATTGCATTGGAATGGATTTGAGCCGTAATTGTCTTTGGAATATTTCGATGTTGGATTTCGTGATTATACAGATATTGTTATGGAAATTTGAAATATATATATATATATATATATCGTTATTTCCAATACGATATTTGTTGGTCGTAGAATTTGATATTGAATATAAGCCGGTATATTTAATATTCAGAGCCTTGTATTTAATATCAAATGTGATTTTGGTTTGTCGTGAATGGTGTCTTCATTAACATTGTTCTTAAGCCCAGTAGAGAAAAAGACTAAATCCTTTTATTTAGATTTAATGAAGTTTACCAATTAAATAATATTTAATTGGAATTGAATTGGTATTGTTTTTGTTTTTATCGTGAACAATGTTTTAAATAACAATTGTTCTTTAACCCGATAATTAATGGAATGTGATTTTGGGTTTATCGTGAACTGAGTTTTAAATGACACTGATTCTTTAACTCAGTTAAAGATTAAAACTAAGTGGAGTTTTAATGAATATTTAATTAGATTAAAAAGATCGAGAGTGGAGCATCACCAGTTTTACTTCAGGCGATAGTTAAATCTTTAATTAGATTTGAATGTGAGATGGTAATTGAATTTACCGATAACACCGTGGTTTTAGATATGAAGTATTACCAGTTTTACTTCACGGGATGAATAGGTGGGGATCGGGAAATAAAATAAATGATTACTCCGGTGTGGTTCACTAATCCCGACTAGTTTGAATTGATATTCAAAGAAGATTAAAGAATAAATTTAAAGAATTTATCTTTGATAAAATTTATGGGAACCTTTCCCAAAGAATAAGATTATTTGAACAAAAGAATATTCTGAATTGGAATGAGGCGTATGTTGTGTTTGTGTAACAGTTGTTTATTATATACGCGGGTTATTCAGAAAGACCGGGTTTATCCCATTCTGAATAACTGATTCGACGTGGTGTCGAAGATGAAGACGGTGGTCGAAGACCGGAAATCTTCACATCGTTTGGGTGATTGCTGATGATCTCGATTGGGCAATACACCCAAGAGAAGAGAAACAGTTGGTGATCGTCCAGACGTACTTGGAGATCGATGGATATGCGAGGAAAGTTCCTCCGGTTTCGTTCAGACCCAGAACGAGCTTGTAAATGGACTGCATGTCTGACATTGGATTTTATTCTGTGTGGTTGATTTCTATTAAATATATACCTGTTTGGCAGCGGAGAATTTATTCTCTTGCTTAATGCCCTTCTCTGGGACGTACGAGCTCAGGGGTTATATACTGATGGATATCAAACACATAGAGTGAATTGCCTGTGTGGCATGCCTAAGTGGCAAATGATCAAGGCTTCTGTTGAAAAGCAGGGTCTTGTGGTTGATGATCAAAGCACGGCCTGTGTGGCATAGCTTTGTGTAACGTTGTTTCGCGAGCCTCACACCCCAGTTGTTAACCAAAAATGGGAAAGGACCTCAAGGAGGACATGCGTTTCCTTCTAGCTAGAAGTGGCATCAGTGGTTTTACACGCCCTGACGAGTTTGACTTATGTGGTGGTTGCTGTTGCGAGGCGCCTCGGTTTGATCGGACGATCCGGGTACGATGGAGTCATTCGTTGGCTCATTTACGCCCCATAGGGTGGGGAAAAGCAGTGTTCAGGCATTTTAATCCACATCGATGGATCGGCCCTAACGATCCAAGTGGCTTGACTGAGTACTTGTCCTAAGGCTCGGTCTAGAGAGTCTCGAATCAGTGAGGACGATCTTTTGACTCGGTTCATAGATGGAAATCCAATTTCCAAATATGACATGTGCGGTTTTGATTGTAGAACTAGTATGGAGACATAGTGGTATGGGGCACTCATGCCGCCTTTGATTTATACTCATGATTGAAATTGATTTATTCACTTGTAGTAATAATAAAAGATGAAATTTCGCGTATCAAGCATTCTTTGGCTATTATAAGGTAAAAACCCTATCCTCCGGCTTGCGTTGCATTGTGTGATGGGACCTGGGTCTTATAATAGCATCATTTTTCTTTATTTAGCATTGCTTTGTTGTTTTATGCACTGGTATTCTTGGGAGGAAACCCGTTCCGTGTTATACGGTGTGGTCCCTTGATTTACCTAACTTTAAAATAAAGATTAATAACTGTTTTAGTTCTCACACCAGTCCCATGACTGACCTGGAGTTTATTGTTTTAACCTAAACTCTGGGTGCCTTTATTTTGACACGGGAAGCCAGTAGTTTTGGTTTTGCAGATTTATATTCACAGGATCCTTGTTTACAGCAGGAACGATATCCGGAAAGCTTTGTATCCGTATATCTCCTTCTAGATGTGTTTTGTATTATTTTCTGCTGCGATGTATTTAAATGTAATTTAAATCTCTGATATTTTCTGTGTAATATTGATTTATACTCTGTATATTCTTGTATTCTGATGGAATTGTTGTAATATACAATGAAAAGTTCTTCCGTGTGCGTTCCGATGTGTGTTGTTCTCAAAACAATCAAGCATTTCTAACGGTCTCGATCGGTTAAGCGGTTGATTTAGATCGAGCGAAATTCCTTTTCGTTACAGTGGTATCAGAGCATTGGTTTACAAAGCTCAGAGAACAAGACACACTAGAACCATACGAAAGAAATCATCAGAAATTGGATTAGTAATATCCAATGGGAATGACTCGATAGAGATGGGATAAGTAGTATCCTAGAACGAGTGTGAAGAGTATATTTTTAAAAAATGAAAAAAAAAATTGTTTTGAAAATTTTAATCAATTATACGTATTTGAATATTTATTTAAATTGATTTGGACCATCCAATATATAAAGATTTTTCATATACGTTTGATCCGCGTGTATTCGAAGTTTTATATACTGGATAGATATAGATTCGCACTCTAGTCGCTCGGGGATAATTCTGGTGATGACCGGACATCATCAGTATTTATATTCGTGTTTCGAAGGTGTGATATCTATATATTTCCATTAGACTGGTGTGAGAACCAAAATTAGGTAGGGCCTATTGTTGTGATTTGGCATTAAAAATGTGATTTTTTGACTATGTATCAAAATTATGTGTTTGAAACGATAGTTAACTAATTGTTGCTGATTGTTTTGTTTGATTATTGTTTGATTAGTTAAAAGTTGAACCATTTAGCCAAATTGATCAAATAGTGAATTGTATTGAAAAATTTTCGTATTTGCATGCATATACATGTACTTACATTGAACAGGTCATAGCAAGGAGGCTAGAGAAGAGGAATAAAATTGTTTACCCGACAAATAGGTACATGTTTATTGTGTTTCTTTTGGTTTGGATGATTTTATGAGCCAATCGGCTAGCCACTTGGCTTTTTCTTTTTCTTTTGGATTGAAGAAGGCCATGGGAGGCTATATGAAATATCCCGAAGTCCCCGGTGCAGGGGATGTTAAGGCGAAATTTTTCGAAAATTTAGGGTGTTATCCAAATTTTTGAAAATTTGAAAAGTTTTTGGAAGCTGAAAAGTTGAAAAACTTAAGCCGTAGTGAAAATATGGAAAGTTGAGTTGATTATTTAAACAACTTTCGGCTTCGTTCCTTTTCGGGGACGAAAAGTTTTAAGTGGGGGAGATTGTAATAATCCGAAAATCCGAGCTAATCTAAATTTTTTATTTTGGCGATTTGTCGAATTTTGATTATTTAAAATGAGTTATTTTAAATAATAACGACGAGAAATTAATTTTAAATAGAATTCAAACGTATATATTTATATACGTCGTCGTTAGAATATAAATAATTATTTATACTTATAAAAGGAATTGAAAATGGCGCGGTAGTTCGATAATTCGATTTCAAAATTCAAATGAATGTACCAGGTTCAAAATAAACCGGATTTTAGTGAAACAAAAATATTTGAATCTAAATGATAATATCTTTCCAACGAATCTGAAAAATCTAAATTTCACAGCGGGAATAAAGAGTTATGTCCAGTTGAAATTTCAGAATAGTTGCTATGGAATTTCGGCCCTTAAAAATTGGAATTTTGCAAACGACCTCGGTTTTTGACGGAACCACTTTTGTTGGATCCGCGATGTCTAATTATTGCTAGGTTTCAAATTTCATAATTTTTCAAATCAATATGTGAGCGTGAAGGAAAACGCGTTTGACCAATTTCAGTAGATTTTAATCGACTGGAAAATGGCCATTTTTCAAACGGTCTCAGAATCCGATGAAACTAGTTTTGTTAGGACCGCATCATCAATATGAAGACAGAAAATATTTTTTTAGGATTTTTCGAGTTCGTATGTGGCCCCGGTAAATTGAAATGCGCGTTCAAATTCAATATATAGAGTTATATGTTGATTTTGATGAAAACTGATCGAAGCGGTCAAATCAGCCTACGGTACATATCCCATTGTGTTCGGAATGGGAGTAATTAGCTATGGGCGACAGGCGGTGGGTTCGATATCGAGCTCAAAATAAAAATTTGCTTTTTGAAATTAATTAAATAAAATAATATATATTCCCTCTTATCTCTCCCTCCCCTTTTCAATTCCTCAGCCCCCCCATTCGAATCAGAAAGAAAAAAAAAAGAAAAAAACCTAACGGGACCTCGTCGTGCGCCACCGCGCTCCAGCAGCCACCGCCACCGTGGCTGGAGCCGCGCCCCTTCTCCATCGCCTCTTATCCCTACTCTTCGCTTCAACGTTCGAGGTCCCGAGACCCCAATCCCCCAGTCGCGTAACCCAACGATGACCCCCGACCTCGCCCTCCCCCACCTGACCGACACACCACTGCTCCGACGAGATGCAAACTCCGGCGCCTCAAGGACCTGACCGTGAGCTTCCCCCTCGATCCCGATCTAAAAAACAACAGTAAGTTTCATTTTGTATTCATTTTGAAAATCAGTTTTTCTTGTGCATAGGAATAGTGATTTTAAAAAAAATCAATTTTAAAATTCAAAATTATATATGGAAAGTTAAAGATTTTATTTTGAATATAAAGGTAAAAAAAATTGTTCGTATGAAAAACAAATAAAGGAGAGATTTTTATATGTGATACATTGAAGTAAAGGAGCGATTTTTATATGTATGAATGTGAAATAAAAATGGGATGTTCATCGATGTAGAAGAATAAAAGTATGATTTTTATATACTAGATAATAAAAATATGATTTTTATAAAGTAGAAGTAATAAAAATACAATTTTTATAATACATAGTAAAAATTCGATCTTTATATGAGAAGTAGAAATATAAAAATATAATTTTTATATATAGAAAGAAGCATTGTAAAAATATATTTAGTAGAAATAAAAATATGATTTTTATTTATTGAATGAAGCAATAAAAATATAATTTTGATATATGAACAACGTGAAAAGACTGCAATGGAATTTCAAGCAGATCTAGACGGTTCTGCAGTTCAAAAGCAAAGCACGGCGGAGTGGAACCCTATGTGAGAACTTCTCACTTTAATTCTATTTTTCTAGTTATAAATATATACTAGGATGCAAACGGTGTTTAGTTGCACCCAACACCCGTCGTCCACAGACCATGGACGGCTTGTATGCTTGTTTGTTTGATTTTGATGTGTAGTTGATTGTGTGACATGATGTGAAATGAAATAAAATATTTTATAGTGGAAAATATTTTATAGTTAAAAATAGAATTTTTAACGTGTATTTAGAATAAATATTTATAAACAAATCGGAAATTTGTTTATATACACTGATTTGATTGATATTGATTGGGACGATAAATTTTACACATCGCCCAACTGCGCAAATAAAATCTGTGTTTGATTGTTTGAAACCCCACACGGGTATTGGGATGATATATGACATACACTAATCCCAATAATTAGTTGTATGTCGATCGATTGATTGACAGGCTGTTATAAGCGTTAAATATTTATATTTGATGCTTATACAGTGTAAAACGCACTCTGGATGATGGTTGATTATTTATGGTTGTTATTTTGTACATGTGTTGTAGAAAATCCATATAATTAACATTATATGGTAATTTATTGGGCCTCATTCCAGTTTTGAAATAGAAATATTTGCAAAAGTAATATTTGAATTAGATTATTTCAAAATAGAAATATATGAAGCCGTGTTGATTAGATTGACGCCATTTTGACGTGAACGATATTTATATCGATTTTATTCAATTTTCAATGTATATTGGAAGTGTTTTCGAAATTTGAATTATATTGAAAGTGATATCGAAATTCGAAGAATTGAATTGAAATTGAATTCAAATTGAAATTGAATAGAATTGAATTCGAATCGAAATTGAAAAGAATTGAATTGAAATTGAATTCAAATTGAAATTGGATAGAATTGAATCGAAATTGAAAAGAATTGAATTTAAATTGAATTCAAATTGAAATTGGATAGAATTGAAATCGAATTAAATTGAGTAGAATTGAAATTCGAATTAAATTGAGATGAATTGAAAATCGAATTAAATTGAAATTGAATTGAAATGAATTTAAAACGAATTTATATTGGAATATTCAATTTCGATTTGAAATTGAATAAGAATTTGAAACCGTTTTGAAAATGAATTTAAAACGATTTATAAAGCACGTTTTGAATTGAAATCGGCGAAGTATATATATATATTATATATATATATATATATATATATAATATAATGGCCTGAACTGAACGCGCCGCGCCGCGGCAGTTCGTGAATTTTGACCATTGACTTCGAATGGATATTGCGGGAGATCCGACCGTCAGATTCTCCAAAAACTGGAACCATTGGGTTCGTATCGAAAAGAGCTTTCTAACGAATATGAGAAATTATAAATCTAACAGTTGGATTAGGAATTATGTCCAAATCAAATTTGAAAAAGGTCGATGTAAGTGCAGTTCGATGGCCGTCGATGGAAATCGACTGCACGGGCCTTGATGAAATTATTGAAAATAGTAATAATTGGTGTAAAATCATAAGAAATGATTTGTGAAGAATTGGGATGAAAAACTCCATATTTGAAAAGATAAAAATAGTTTTTTTATCGAAATGAACTAGTTTTGAAATAGAATTATAATTTATTTATTTTTAAAATAAATAAATTGGATTTGAAATGGTTTTGAAAATAGCCAGAATTTCCAATAATTGCATTGGAATTGATTTGAATCGAAATTGTCTATGGAATATTTCGATGTTAGATTTCGTGATTATACAGATATTGTTATGGAAATTTGAAATATATATATATATATATATCATTATTTCCAATACGATATTTGTCGGTCGTAGAATTTGATATTGAATATAAGCCAGTATATTTTCTATTCAGAGCCTTATTTTTAATATCAAATGTGATTTGGGTTTGTCGTGAATGGAGTCTTCATTAACACTGTTCTTAAGCCCAGTTGAGAAAAAGATTAAATCTTTTTATTTAGATTTAATGAAGTGTATCAATTAAATAATATTTAATTGGAATTGAATTGGTATTGATTTTTGGATTTATCATGAACAATGTTTTAAATAACACTTGTTCTGTAACCCGATAACTAATGGAATGTGATTTTGGGTTTATCGTGAACCGTGTTTTAAATGACACTGATTCTTTAACCCAGTTAAAGATTAAAACTAAGTGGAGTTTTAATGAATCTTTAATTAGATTGAAAAGATCGAGAATGGAGTATCACCAGTTTTACTCCAGGCGATAGTTAAATCTTTAATTAGATTTGAACGTGAGATGGTAATTGAATTTACCGATAACACCGTGGTGTTAGATATGAAGTATTACCAGTTTTACTTCATGGGATGAATAGGTGGGGATTGGGAAATAAAATAAATGATTACTCCGATGTGGTTCGCTAATCCCGACTAGTTTGAATTGATATTCAAAGAAGATTAAAGAATAAATTTAAAGAATTTATCTTTGATAAAATTTATGGGAACCTTTCCCAAAGTATAAGAATATTTGAACAAAAGAATATTCTAAATTGGAATGAGGCGTATGTTGTGTTTGTATAACACTTGTTTATTATATACGCGGGTTATTCATAAAGATCGGGTTTATCCCATTTTGAATAACTGATTCGACGTGGTGTCGAAGATGAAGACGGTGGTTGAAGACCGGAAATCTTCACATCGTTTGGGTGATTGCTGATGATCTCGATTGGGTCGCACACCCAAGAGGAGAGAAACAGTTGGTGATCGTCCAGACGTACTTGGAGATCGATGGATATGCGAGGAAAGTGCCTCCGGTTTCGTTCAGACCCAAAACGAATTTGTAAATGGACTATGTGTCTGACATTGGATTTTATCCTGTGTAGTTGATTTCTATTAAATATATATATCTGTTTGGCAGCGGAGAATTTATTCTCTTGCTTAACGCCCTTCTCTGAGATGTACGAGCTCAGGGGTTATATACTGATGGATATTTAACGCATAGAGTGAATTTCCTGTGTGGCACACCTAAGTGGCAAATGATCAAGGTTGCCTTAGAAGAGCAGGGTCTTGTGGTTAATGATCAAAGCACGGCCTGTGTGGCATATGTAACACCCTACCTCCGCCAGGGTGGCTCTTGCAAGCACTCTGACTTTGGAGGGGCGTTTGTACCGGTTAAACATGCATAATGATATATCAAGGCAGAAAAAGAACATATGTATATATGTAAACAGAGTAAATAAGATAAGTAAAACAGCGGATGATTTCAAACTATTTCAAAACAAGTCTGGTACAACATAATGTCAACTTTCCAAATACACAAGTCTAGATAAAAACAACATCACTGAAAAACTGAAATACATAAGTACTATCCCCAAAATAAGTGATAACCATAGCTAGCTTCATGTCAAGACCGTACATGAGCTAAAATCCCACAAGCAAGCGATCAGAAATCCATACTAAGCTCCAATATTCCCACCCTGAGAACCTGGGGGGGGGGGGACGAAAGAAAAGAGGTGAAAGAAAAACAGGTCAGTCAAAAAGACTGAGTAAGCCCAATTACAATCAATGTAAACTGATAAAGTTAACTGGCATGAGAAGCAGGGATGAACATAAGAATAACAACATACTAGCATGATGATTAACTAACAAGGTAGATAAAGGTGTCAACGCATAATCAGGTTTAAGGTTTTTGCACCACAGGTGTACTAGCAAGCTAACATGACTTGAATAAACAAGTATTGATCCCTTGGCCCAAGCTTTGGCCCAATAACATGAAGTGACCCTAATACGAGGTCCAACCAAACGGTCTAGTTGATCGGCTCCCTATAAGCCTAACTCGTCACGTGTTGGCGTCAATACGACCCAAACATAATTATAGTCAGACTGTGCTGGGTCTCACGTCGGGTGTATCAAGCCCTAGGGTGTCAACCCCTGGACACCATAAACATAAGTGCACAGTCTTAGATCTACTTGTACCCGTGCTTGATTTTCTCCGGCTACGGACTACGTGCACGACCATAGTCCGTCCGGAACTACACCGGCGTACCACTCTGCCTTCGTTTTTGGTCACTTACCTCAAATCCAGTAATCGTGCCCCACCCTAGCCTAGTCCCTAGGGTCATGATGATACAAACTTGGGATTACTGCTGGAGTTGACCCCCGTTGCTAGGATTTTCTAGTGGGTTAAGTACGGTTTAACCCTCTTGCTAATCATGGATTAACTTGGTTAAGTGTAACGATGAGTTCACGACTTAACCCTGATTAATCTACCAAGCCCACATTGATTATGTATTAAGTGGACCATGACTTAAACCCTAACCATGAGGCATTAATTAATTAATGTGCCTTAACCTCTCACATTAGACTTCGTTGCGGTTACTAGTTAAGCCGGTCGGTTCCGGATAGCTTTATACCACAACTTGGTCTATCCTCGGGTACAAGGTACAACATGACCAACTTCTCACATTGGGTCCTATTGTTTGTAGCAACTAGTTAAGCCGGTCGGTTCCGGGTAGGATTACGCTACAAACTCAACCCAACCTCGAGTTGGTCACACTTATATTTTCTAAGTGTCATGTCCATTATGTTTCCAAAACATATTACAAGTTTTCAAGCATTTGGGTAGACCTAACTTAGTAGGTAAATTCCCAATGGGTAGACCTAACTTAATAGGTAAATTCCCAATCTTATGTTTTTATGTCTTTTAAGTTTACCCAACCCCAAATGCAATCCCATCGCTTACATATCGCAATAGCGCATAAACGATAGAAAGAGGGAACTCGGCATAATCATGACATAAAGGTGTTGAAGCCACAAGTTTAACATGGTGGCATATGAAATGTACATATGTTCATATACTTGCATATTACATTTTTAGGCCTTAAAAGCATGCATAAAACCAAACTTAGCATATTGGTGATACATGGTGATAAATGACAAGTAGAAATGGCCATAAGTTCGCATTTAGCCTCACATGCAAGTTATCATAAGAGATATGATAACTTACATGTTGCCAAAATGCAACCTTTAGCATAAAGCTTGAAGCTTTATGTTCATATACTCAAGGTAAGCTTGCATAACATGATAACATTAGTAAAATGATCCACCCAAACTTGCATACATAACATGACAACTTGCATATCATAACATGGCAAACTTGCATAACATAACATGGCAAACTTGCATATCATAACATATCAAACTTGCATAACATGACATGGTAAACTTGCATATCATGGCAAACTTGCATATCATAATGATCAACCAAACTTGCGTCATTCATTTAACTTTAGAGTTTAAATATGAAAGTAGAAAAGGGCTTACAATGCTTATGAAGACACAAAAATATATATAGATTAAGACAAAGCCCTTATGCAATCTAATAAACCCAAAATGCAAGCTCCAATAGAAAAACCCTTGAGCCAAAATGATCAAAACCCTTGCTTTATGATGTAAATATGGAAACTTGACTTGAATGCAAGCTAATGACACTCATACAAGCTTGAAAACACTTGTATGCATGGAAAATCTCTCATAGAAATGACTTAGAATTTTATGAAAAGAGTGGAGGCCATGAGAGGAATGATTTTGCCGTAGTTTAGTTGTAGGGTTGATCAATGATGATTAGGTTAGGTCTAGGGTCTTATTTATAGAGATTAGGATTAGTTTTAGCCTTAGGATTAAACCCTAATTCCAATCTCAGCCCTCAAAACCGAATCTGGCCCCCAAACTCAACACAACTCCAAAATGGTGCACCAGGCAAAACTGCCCGGCTGAACCAAGTCGACACCAAAGTCGACAGGGCTGTCGACTTGGGCCTAACCATGTCGACTGCCTAGTCGACAGGGCTGTCGAAATGGGTGGTCTGGCGGGGAAATTTCCCGCCTGTGCCCAACTGCCCTAATTTCCAAACTCAAACTTGAATTTGAAATATGTTTTTTACTTTGAAATTTTCTGAAAACTTCGTTGGGCCTTAATCGGGTCATACGGACTCCGATTTTCGAAAACTCGGACTCTATTTCGCGTATTTTTCCGAGACGAACGCAATGGCCCAGCCCGTTTCCCTTGATTCAGATTTATAAATTAAATTCTGCCTCGATTTATGTTATAACAGGTTATTGAAAATACGGGTTGTTACATTATCCCCTCCTTAAAGGATTTCGTCCCCGAAATCTCTAAGTTAGGAACAACATATCCTACCATCCAACATTCATCTACTCAAAACATCATCCACGAGCAATCATTGTCTTTACAAGATTCTAAATGTTGTATGAACATATGCAAAGGTGTGTGTATATGTACTTATCTAATGCAAATATCGTCAATGCAAATTATGTTAGTGAAATGAATCCATATGTATGCAATTCCTAACATAATGTATAACATCTATATGTGCGCACATAACATACATCCGTATGCAACTTCCATGTGATAACACAAAAATTTTCATCCATGAATAAGCATAAACACTCATGCATATGCAATATGAGGAGTGTGTGAGCCGATCTAGTGCCTAATGTGTATAATGCATCCACGCGTAACCACTTGCAAACACTTGCAACCACTTGCAAACATCAAGCATAACATGTTTCAAACACATGTTTCATCCAAAGGGTTTCTACCTAAGGTTCTCATGACGAGATTAACACGATAAACTAGATAAACATGGATAGCAAAGAGAAAGATATGCTAACCAAGAAAAGAGATTGAGAGTGTACCCTCAAAAAGGAATGAATAAAGCCCACGCATCTTCTCCTCGGTTTCCCAAGTTGCGTCTTCTTCGGCTTCACCCCATTGAACCTTCACCAACTTGACCTCTCGATTCCTTAGCTTCTTGGTCTCCGTCCCCAAGATACGAATCGGAGCTCTCCTCAAGGTAGCCTATTTCTCCAGTTCCACATCTTTCAGAACACTTGGCTCAACAACCTCTGCTGATTCATGTAAACACTTCCGGAGATGCGAGACATGAAAAACATCGTGTACTCCGGCAAGCTTCTCGGGCAACTCCACTCTATAAGCCATCTGCCCGATCCTCTCTATAATAAGAAATGGTCCAACAAACCTCGGTGCTAACTTCCCAACGGCTCCAAATCGGACCACATTCCACAAAGGAGAAACCTTCACGAAAACCATATCCCCAACATCAAACTCCAAATCAGTTCTTCGCTTATCAGCATAGGATTTCTGTCGGTCTTGGGCCGCTTTCATCCGTCTCCGAATCAACTCGACCTTCTCGGATGTATCTCTGATCATATCAGGCCCAAGTATAAGCTCATCTGTAGTCTCCCACCAACATGTAGGCGACTTGCACGGCCTCCCATATAAAGCTTCAAATGGTGCCATCCCTATGCTTGCCTGATAACTGTTATTATATGCAAACTCAACAAAAGGAAGATGGTCTTCCCAAGTACCACCAAAATCCAGAATACAAAGCCTCAACAGATCCTCGAGTACCCTATTCACCCTTTCGGTTTGACCGTCCGTCTGTGGGTGATAAGCCGTACTTAAATTCAACCTCGTGCCCATAGCTTCTTGCAAGCTATTCCAGAACTGACTTGTAAAGATTGGGTCACGGTCACTGACTATACTAGAAGGGACTCCATGTAGTCTCACAATCTCACGAAGATATATAGACGCTAGCCAAGATGCGGTCATTTTGCTCTTCACCGGAATGAAATGAGCACTCTTCGTAAGTCTATCCACAATAACCCAAATGATCGTATTCCCTTTCCTTGACCTTGGTAGCCCATCGATAAAATCCATGGAAATACTCTCCCACTTCCATAGTGGAACGTCTAGAGGATGCAATAGCCCACCGGGCTTCTTCGACTCAGCCTTAACTTGCTGGCAAATGATACATCTAGAGACAAACTCTGCCACATCCTTCTTCATCCAAGGCCAAAAGAAAATGCGCTTCATATCTTTATACATCTTATCTCCGCCCGGATGTATAGTCAACTTAGAGCGATGCGCTTACTCAAGAACTTTTCTTACTGAATCTTCTACCATTGGAACACATAACCTTCCGTCTCTCCTCAGCCAACCCTTGTCATCAATAGAATATCGAGCGAGATGACTAGACGCCTCTCCTCGAATCAGCTTATCCATAATCTCAACTATCTGAGGGTCTTCTCTCTGCGAAGCCCCAACTTGATCAAGAAGGGTAGGTCTGAGTTCCAGGGATGCTAAAGAACCGGTCATCGACTGAATCGCCAAAGAGAAATCAAATGTTGCCACATACTCTAAATTCTTCATCTCAACGAATAGAGGACTCAGAGTCAACCTTTTTCTACTCAATGCATCTGCTACCACATTCCCCTTGCCAGGGGTATAAGCTATCTCAAAATCGTAGGACGCCAAGAATTCCATCCATCTTTGTTGCCTCAGATTCAGATCCTTCTGAGAAAAGAGATACTTCAATGACTTGTGATCGGTATAAAGCTCAAATCTTTCTCCCAGAAGATAATGGCGCCAAGCCTTGAGTGCATATACTATTTCTGCCAACTCTAAGTCATGAGTGGGATAATTCTTCTCATGCACTTTGAGTTGTCTACCGCCAAAACATATCACTCTTCCTTCTTGCATCAGAACAGCTCCTAACCCCGTGCCACATGCATCGGTGTATACTGTAAATAACTTCCCTCCATCGGGCAAAGCTAGAACAGGTGCTGATGTGAGAGCTCTCTTGAGCCTCTGGAAAGCAAGCTCGCATTCTATGCTCCAAGCAAAAACTAAATTCTTCTTCGTCAATTTAGTGAGAGGAGCGGAAATCTTCGCGAAGTCCTTGATGAACTTCCGGTAAAAGCCTGCAAGACCTAGAAAACTTCTCACTTCGGTTGCATTCCTTGGAGTCTTCCAATCCTGAACTGCAACTACCTTAGCGGGATCCACCGCTAAGCCTTGCTTAGATACTATATGCCCAAGGAATCTTACTTCCCTTCTCCAAAAGTGACACTTGGAGAACTTGGCCTTCAACTGATGCGCTCTAAGCGTATCCATCACCTCCACGAGATGCCTTGCGTGCTCTTCCTCATCCTTAGAGAAGATCAGAATATCATCTATGAAGACCACGACAAACTTGTTCAAGAACTCCCTGAACACTCTACTCATCAAGTCCACGAAATATGTGGGTGCATTAGTTAAGCCGAACGACATGACAAGCCATTCGAAGAATCCATCTGGTGTTCTAAACGCAGTCTTGTCTATACTATCTTCAGCTACCCTGAGCTGATGGAATCCAGTAGCAAGATCAAGCTGAGAGAAAACATAAGCACCGATAAGCTGGTCAAAGAGATCATCAATCCTCGGTAACGGGTGTCTGTTCTTCTTAGTCAGCTTATTCAACTCTCGATAGTCAACACAAAGTCGGAGAGAATCATCTGCCTTGGTAGCAAATACCATAGGCGCTCCCCATTCAGATATACTTCATCTAATGAAGTTCTTCTCAAGCAACTCCTTCACTTGCTTACTTAGCTCCCGCCTTTCACGCGGAGCCATGTGCCGAACGGGCAAAGAAACCGGCTTTGCATTATCCACCAGATAAATGCGGAAATCAATCTCTCGCTTAGGGGGCAACCCCCTAACTTCATCGAAAACATCCGGATACTCTCGAACCACTCTCACAGACTGAAGAGTTTCCATTGACGAGTCGAGTGATTCAAGATAGCACAACATGACGGGACCTCTCAGATTACAAGAAATTTCTAGGGTGTTTCCGAGGCGAGTCACGAGCCTCACAACCCTATGCTCACAATCAAGGATGGCTCCATATCTGGACAACGAATCCATGCCCAATATCAATCCGTATCCCCTAAAACCAAGAACATAAGCACTACAAAAGAACTCTACACTCAGTATAGGGATCCTCAAATCCCCACATATCATAGACAGATGGGCGGAACCCCCAATAGGATTTGAGACACAGACGAGATCATCTACCAAGCTAGTACTAAGGAGCAAACTGTCAACAAGATCAGATGAGATAAAGCTATGCGATGCACCAGAATCAAACAAGGTACGAACTGGAAAATCAGAAATATATACAAGGCTCTCAATAGAAATACTACCTCGATCGGGAACTGGAGCGGCATTGAGAGCATGAACTTGCCCTCCTGAAGGTCCAGCACGCTGAGTCTGACCCTGGCCTTGCCCTTGCTTCTTCGGGCAATCCTTACTGAAATGTCCACTCTCACCGTAGAAAAAGCATTCACCATTCTTCCTTTTCCTCTTCTTACAATCCTTAATAAGATGCCCAACTGAACCGCAATAATGGCACTTCCCCTTGTTGTTATTGCCCTTGTTGTTGTTCCCCTTGTTGCCTTGACTCTTGTTCTTGTTCTGATTGCCTTGACTGCTCTGACCACTTGGATTACCCTGATTTCCTTTCCACTGGGAATCAGTCTTCTTGGCTTGAGTATCATTCATCTTGATCTCTTTCTTGACATCTCCCTGAAGTAACGCCATATCAACCAAGCTCTCAAACGTGGCCCCATGGGGAATATGTGACATAGCCTATCCCTGCAACGGCTCATTCAATCCTCTAGCAAAACGAAGAGCCTTCTTCTGAGGAGTACTCACCATATCCAAGCCAAAACGAGCTAACTGATTGAACTTGTTCACATATTCTTTGACAGACATATATCCTTGTTTCAAAGCTATGAACCTCTCCATTTGCAGATTCTCCTCAGCAGAAGATAGAAACTTAAGCACGAACCTTGCCCTGAAATCGGCCCAAGTCTCAACAGGCCTAGTACCATTGGTGACTTCCCACCAATAAGCGGCTTCATTTTTCATAAGCCAAACCGCCAACAAGATCTTCCTCTGATCGTCTAACCCAAAGATAGCAAATAAATCCTCGGTCTCTTTCAACCAATTTCTGGCCTCTACAAAAGTCTCAGTGCCTTGAAAGTTCTTGCCACCCATTGCTTTGAAATCTTTGCAAGTCTTTGCGAAGTCAGCTTGAGGATGCTGAGGGGGAGGAGGAAGAGGAACCTCAGCGATAGGAGGAGGAGGAACATCAGCGACAGGAGGAGGAGGGACATTAACTACCGGAGGAGGAGGAGGAGGAGGAACATCTGCGGGGCCGGCTTCGGTCGCCCTAGCCTCCAAAAGTCTCCTATACCAAACAGGTACGTGTACTCCCTCCGGAATAGCAAAGTTATCGGCCATACAAAAAACGAGGAAAAAGACAGATTCAGAATGGAGAAAAACGAAGGAATTTTGCTAATGGCTTTTTGGCGAATAGCCTTTAAAATAGACTAGACTTTTCTTTGGAAAATACTTTATACTTGGTTTTGAAAATAGTTTTCCAAAAGTTTTAAAAACCTTTTTGTCCCTTCTCGTAAACCATATGCTCTGATACCAAATGTAACACCCCACCTCCGCCAGGGTGGCTCTTGCAAGCACTCTGACTTTGGAGGGGCGTTTGTACCAGGTAAACATGCATAATGATATATCAAGGCAGAACAAGAACATATGTATATATGTAAACAGAGTAAATAAGATAAGTAAAACAGCGGAAGATTTCAAACTATTTCAAAACAAGTCTGGTACAACATAATCTCAACTTTCCAAATACACAATTCTAGATAAAAACAACATCACTGAAAAACTGAAATACATAAGTACTATCCCCAAAATAAGTGATAACCATAGCTAGCTTCATGTCAAGACCGTACATGAGCTAAAATCCCACAAGCAAGCGATCAGAAATCCAAGCTAAGCTCCAATATTCCCACCCTGAGAACCTGGGGGGGGGGGGGGGAAACGGAAGAAAAGAGGCGAAAGAAAAACAGGTCTGTCAAAAAGACTGAGTAAGCCCTACTACAATCAATGTAAACTGATAAAGTTAACTGGCATATGAAGCAGGGATGAACATAAGGATAACAACATACTAGCATGATGATTAACTAACAAGGTAGATAAAGGTGTCATCGCATAATCAGGTTTAAGGTTTTTGCACCACAGGTGTACTAGCAAGCTAGAATGACTTGAATAAACAAGTATTGATCCCTTGGCCCAAGCTTTGGCCCAATAACATGAAGTGACCCTAATACGAGGTCCAACCAAACGGTCTAGTCGATCGGCTCCCTATAAGCCTAACTCGTCACGTGTTGGCGTCAATACGCCCAAAACATAATTGTAGTCAGACTGTGCTGGGTCTCCCGTCGGGTGTATCAAGCCCTAGGGTGTCAACCCCTGGACACCATAAACATAAGTGCACAGTCTTAGATCTACTGGTACCCGTGCTTGATTTTCTCCGGCTACGGACTACGTGCATGACCATAGTCCGTCCAGAACTACACCGGCGTACCACTCTGCCGTCGTTTTTGGTCACTTACCTCAAGTCCAGTAATCGTGCCCCACCCTAGCCTTGTCCCTAGGGTCATGATGATACAAACTTGGGATTACTGCTGGAGTGGACCCCCGTTGCTAGGATTTTCTAGTGGGTTAAGTACGGCTTAACCCTCTTGCTAATCATGGATTAACTTGGTTAAGTGTAACGATGAGTTCACGACTTAACCCTGATTAATCTATCAAGCCCACATTGATTAAGTATTAAGTGGACCATGACTTAAACCCTAACCATGAGGCATTAATTAATCAATGTGCCTTAACCTCTCACATTAGACTTCGTTGCGGTTACTAGTTAAGCCGGTCGGTTCCGGGTAGCTTTATACCACAACTTGGTCTAACCTCGGGTTCAAGGTACAACATGACCAACTTCTCACATTGGGTCCTATTGTTTGTAGCAACTAGTTAAGCCGTTCGGTTCCGGGTAGGTTTACGCTACAAACTCAACCCAACCTCGAGTTGGTCACACTTATATTTTCTAAGTGTCATGTCCATTATGTTTCCAAAACATATTACAAGTTTTCAAGCATTTGGGTGGACCTAACTTAATAAGTAAATTCCCAATGGGTAGACCTAACTTAATAGGTAAATTCCCAATCTTATGTTTTTATGTCTTTTAAGTTTACCGAACCCCAAACGCAATCCCATCGCTTACATATCGCAATAGCGCATAAAGGATAGAAAGAGGGAACTTGGCATAATCATGACATAAAGGTGTTGAAGCCACAAGTTTAACATGGTGGCATATGAAATGTACATATGTTCATATACTTACATATTACATTTTTAGGCCTCAAAAGCATGCATAAAACCAAACTTAGCATATTGGTGATACACGGTGATAAATGACATGTAGAAATGGCCATAAGTTCGCATTTAGCCTCACATGCAAGTTATCATAAGAGATATGATAACTTACATGTTGCCAAAATGCAACATTTAGCATAAAGCTTGAAGCTTTATGTTCATATACTCAAGGTAAGCTTGCATAACATGATAACATGAGTAAAATGATCCACCCAAACTTGCATACATAACATGACAACTTGCATATCATAACATGGCAAACTTGCATAACATAACATGGCAAACTTGCATATCATAACATATCAAACTTGCATAATATGACATAGTAAACTTGCATATCATAATGATCAACCAAACTTGCATCATTCATTTAACTTTAGAGTTTAAATATGAAAGTAGAAAAGGGCTTACAATGCTTATGAAGACACAAAAATATATATAGATTGAGACAAAGCCCTTATGCAATCAATTAAACCCAAAATGCAAGCTCCAATAGAAAAACCCTTGAGCCAAAATGATCAAAACCCTTGCTTTATGATGTAAATATGGAAACTTGACTTGAATGCAAGCTAATGACACTCATACAAGCTTGAAAACACTTGTATGCATGGAAAATCTCTCATAGAAATAACTTAGAATTTCATGAAGAGAGTGGAGGCCATGAGAGGAATGATTTTGCCATAGTTTAGTTGTAGGGTTGATTAATGATGATTAGGTTAGGTCTAGGGTCTTATTTATAGAGATTAGGATTATTTTTAGCCTTAGGATTAAACCCTAATTCAAATCTCAGCCCTCAAAACCGAATCTGGCCCCCAAACTCAACACAATTCCAAAATGGTGCACCAGGCAAAACTGCCCGGCTAAACCAAATCGACACCAAAGTCGACAGCCCTGTCGACTTGGGCCTAACCATGTCGACTGCCCAGTCGACAGGGCTGTCGACATGGGTGGTCTGGCGGGGAAATTTCCCGCTTGCGCCCAACTGCCCTAATTTCCAAATTCAAACTTGAATTTGAAATCTGTTTTTTACTTTGAAATTTTCTGAAAACTTCGTTGGGCCTTAATCGGGTCATACGGACTCCGATTTTCGAAAACTCGGACTCTATTTCGCGTATATTTCCGAGACGAACGCAATGGCACAGCCCGTTTCCCTTGATTCAGATTTATAAATTAAATTCTGCCTCAATTTATGTTATAACAGGTTATTGAAAATACGGGTTGTTACAGCATAGCTTTGTGTAACGTTGTTTCGCGAGCCTCACACCCCAGTTGTGAACCAAGAAGGGAGAGGATCTCAGGGAGGACAAGCGTTTCATTTTAGCTAGAAGTGGCGTTAGTGGTTTTACACGCCCTGACGAGTTTGACTTATGTGGTTGTTGCTGTTGCGAGGCGCCTCGGTTTGATCAGACGATCCGGGTCCAATGGAGTCATTCGTTGGCTCATTTACGCCCCATAGGGCGGGGAAACGCAGTGTTCAGGCATTTTAATCCACATCGGTGGACCGGCCCTGACGATCCAAGTGGCTTGACTGAGTACTTGTCCTGAAACTCGGGCTAGAGAGTCTCGAATCGGTGAGGACTATCTTTTTCCTCGTTTCATAGATGGAAATCCAAATTCTAAATACGACATGTGCGGTTTTGATTGTAGAACTAGTAAGGTGACGTAGTGGTATCGGGAATTCATGTCACCTATGATTTATACTTATGATTAAAATTGATTTATTCATTTATAGTAATAATAAAAGATGAAATTTCGCGTATCAAGAATTCTTTGGCTATTATAAGGTAAAAACCCTATCCTCCGGCTTGTGTTGCATTGTGTGATGGGACCTGGGTCTTATAATAGCTTCAATTTTCTTTATTTAGCATTGCGCTGTTGTTTTATGCCTGGTGTTCTTGGGAGGAAACCCGTTCCGTGTTATATGGCGTGGTTCCTTGATTTACCTAACTTTAAAATAAAGATTAATAACTGTTTTAGTTCTCACACAAGTCCCGTGACTGACCTGGAGTTTATTGTTTTAACCTATACTATGGGTGCCCTTATTTTGACACGGGCAGCTAGTAGTTTTGGTTTTGTATATTGACAGGATCCTGGTTTACAGTTGGAACGATATCCGGAAAGCTTTGTATCCGTATATCTCCTTCTAGTTGTGTTATGTATTATTTTCCGCTGCGATGTATTTAAATGTAATTTAAATCTCTGATATTTTCTGTGTAATATTGATTTATACTCTGTATATTCTTTTATTCTGATGGAATTGTTGAATATACAATGAAATGTTCTTCCGTGTGCGTTCCGATGTATGTTGTTCTCAAAACAATCAGACATTTCGAACGACCTCGATCAGTTTAGCGACTGATTCGGATCGAGCGAAATTCCTTTTCGTTACATTGGGAGTAAAGGCTATTTAGAGAATAAGGGGTAGGATAAAAAAGAAGGACTGTTTTGAAATGTTCAGATAAGTAGGGGTAGTTTAAGCATAGTAGGGGTAGATCGACAAATATGAAGATGACGAGTCATTTAGATTGGATGATGCAAAAACCTAACATTCACAAAAGTTAAAAAATAGGGGTAATTATTGGATGTAAGGGCTATTTAGAGAATTAGAGGTAGGATTAAAAAGAAGGGTTGTTTTGAATTATTAAGAGAAGTAGGGATAGTTTAAGCAAAGTAGGGGTAGATCGACAAATGTGAAAGATGATGAATCATTTAGATTGGGTGTTGAAAAAAACAATACTTCACGTTAGTTAAAAAATAGGGGTAATTGTTGGAAGTAAGGGCTATTTAGAGAATTAGGGGTTGGATTAAAAAGAAGGACTGTTTTGAAGTATTAAGAGAAGTATGGGTAGTTATGAAAAGAAGGCGTAGTTTAAGCATAATAGGGGCTAGATCAAGAAGTATGAAAGATGAGGAATCATTTAAATTGCGTGCTGCAAAAACCAACCCTTCACAGTAGTAAAAAAATACAGATAATTGTTGGAAGTAAGGGCTTTTTAGAGAATTAGGGGTAGTTTTAAAAAGAAGGGTTGTTTTGAAATATGAAGAGAAGTGGTGCAGTTTAAGCATAGTAGGGTAGATCGACAAATATTAATGATGATAAATCATTTGGATTGTGTGCTGCAAAAACCAAACCTTCATGGTAATTAAAAAATAGGGATAATTACTTGAAGTAACGGCTATTTAGAGAATTAGTGGTAGGATTAAAAAGAAGGGTTGTTTTGAAGTATTAAGAGAAGTAGGGGTAGCTTAAGAATAGAAGGGGTAGATCGACAAATATGAAAGATGATGAATTATTTGGATTTGGTGCTGCAAAAACCCACCCTTCATGGAAGTAAAAAAATAGGATGTATTGTAGGATTTAAGGGCTATATAGAGAATTAGGGGCAGGATTAAAAAGAAAGACTGTTTTGAGTTATTAAGAGAAGTATGGGTAGTCTAAGCATGTAGGTGTAGATCGACAAATATGAAACATGATGAATCATTTAGATTGGGGGCTGCAAAAACCAACTCTTCACAATAGTTAAAAAATAGGGGTAATTGTTGGATGTAACGGCTATTTAGAGAATTAGGGGTAGGATTAAAAAGAAGGGTTGTTTTGAACTATAAAGAGAAGTAGGTGTAGTTTAAGCATAGTAGGGGCAGATCGACAAATCTGAATGATAACGAATCTTTTGGAATGGGTGCTGCAAAAACCAATCCTTCACATTAGTTAAAAATTAGGGGTAATTGTTGGAAGGAAGGGCTATTTAGAGAATTAGGGGTAGGATTAAAAAGAAGGGCGGTTTTGAAGTACCAAGAGAAGTAAGGGTAGTTTAGTCATAGTAGGGGTAGATCGACAGATATGAAAGATGATGAATCATTTGGGTTGCTTGCTATAAAACCCAACACTTCACAGTTATTAAAAAATAGGGGTAATTATTGGAAGTAAGGGATATTTAGAGAATTAGGGGAAGGATTAAAAAGAAGGGTTGTTTTGAAGTATAAAGAGTAGCATGTGTAGTTTAAGCATAATAGGGGTAGACCGACAAATATGAAAGATGATGAATCATTTGGATTGGTGCTGCAAAAACCAACCCCTCATAGTAGGTAAAAATAGGGGTACTTGTTAGAAGTAAGGGCTATTTAGCGAATTAGGGGTAGGATTAAGAAGAAGGGTTGTTTCGAGGTACAAAGAGAAGTAGGGGCAGTTTAAGTATAGTTGGGGTAGATTGACAAATATGAAAGATGATGAATCATTTGGATTGGGTATAGCAAAAACAAACCATTCACGGTAGTTAAAAGATAGTGGTAATTGTTGTAAGTAATGGCTATTTAGAGAATTAAGGGTAGGATTAAAAAGAATAGCTATTTTGAAGTATTAAGAGAAGTAGGGATAGTTTAAGCATAATACGGGTAGATCGACAAATATGAAAGATGATGAATCTTTTGCATTGGGTGCTGCAAAAACCATCCCTTCACAGTAGTTAAAAAATAGGGGTAATTGTTGTAAATAATGGGTACTTAGAGAATTAGGGTAGGATTAAACAGAAGGGCTGTTTTGAAGTATTAAGCGAAGTAGGGGTAGTTTAAGCATAGTAGGGGTAGATCGACAAATATGAAAGATTATGAATCGTTTGGATTGGGTGCTGCAAAAATCAAACCTTTACAGTAGTAAAAAGGTAGGCGTAATTGTTGGAAGTAAGGGCTATTTGGAGAATTAGGGGCAGGATTAAAAAGAAGGATTGTTTTGACATATTAAGAGAATTAGGGGCAGTTTAAGCATAGTAGGGGTAGATCGAAAAATATGAAAGATTATGTATCGTTTGGTTTGGTTGCTAGAAAAACCAACACTTAACAGGAGTAAAAAGATAGGCGTAATTGTTGAAAGTAAGGGCTATTTAGAGAATTAGGGGTATGATTAAAAAGAAGTGTTGTTTTGTAGTATTAAGTGAAGTATGGGTAGTTTAAGCATAGTAGGGCTAAATCGACAAATATGAAAGATGATGAATCCTTTGGATTGGATCGACAAATATGAAAGATAATAAATCATTTGGATTGGGTGCTACAAAAACCAACCCTTCACAAAAGTCAAAAAATAAGGGTAATTTTTGAAAGTAAGGGCTATTTAGAGAATTAGGGGTTGGATAAAAAAGAATAAATGTTTTAATGTATTAAGAGAAGTAGGGGTAATTTAAGCATAGTAGGGGTGGATCGACAAATATTAAAGATGATGAATCGTTTTTATTGGGTGTTGCAAACACCAACCCTTCACAGTAGTTAAAAAATAGGGGTATGTTGGAAGTAATGCCTATTTAGAGAATTAGGGGTAGGATTAAACAAAAGCGCAGTTTTGAAGTATTATGAGAAGTAGTGGTAGTTTAAGCATAGTAGGGTTAGATCGACAAATATGAAAGATTATGAATCGTTTGGATTGGGTGCTGCAAAATTCAACCCTTCGCAGTAGTAAAAAGATAGGCGTAATTGTTGGAAGTAAGGGCTATTTATAGAATTTGGGTTAAGATTAAAAGGAAGGATCATTTTGAAGTATTAAGAGAAGTAGGGTTTGTTTAAGCAGAGTAGGGGTAGATCGACAAATATGAAAGATGATAAATCGTTTGGATTGGGTGCTCCAAAAACCAAACCTTGACAGTAGTTAAAAAATAGTGGTAATTGTTGGAAATAATGGGTATTTTGAGAATTAAGGGTAGGATTAAACAGAAGGGCTGTTTTGAAGTATTAAGAGAAGTAAGGGTAGTTTAAGCATAACAGAGTTATATCGACAAATATGAAATATTAAGAATCGTTTGGATTGGGTGCTGAAAAAACCAACCCTTCACACAAGTAAAACGATATGCGTAAATTTTTGAAGTAAGGGTTATTTAGAGAATTAGGGGCAGGATTAAAAAGACGGACTGTTTTGACATATTAAGAGAAGTCGGGGTAGTTTAAGCATAGTAGGGGTAGATAGACAAATATGAAAGATTCTGAATCGTTTGGATTGGTTGCTGCAAAAACCAACCCTTCACAGTAGTAAAAAGATAGGTCCAATTGTTGGAAGTAAGGGTTGTTTTGAAGTATTAAGTGAAGTATGGGTATTTTTAGCATAGTAGGGGTAGATCGACAAATATGAAAGATGATGAATAATTTGGATTTGATCGACAAATGTGAAAGATGTTGAATCATTTGGATTGGGTGCTGCAAAAACCAACCATTCACAGAAGTTAAAAAATAGGTGTAATTGTTAGAAGTAAGGTCTATTTAGAGAATAGCGGTAGGAATAAAAAGAATAGTTGTTTTGATGTATTAAGAGATGTAGGGGTAGTTTAAGCATAGTAGTGTAGATCGACAAATATGAAAGATGTTGTATGATTTGGATTGGGTGCTGCAAAAACCAACCCTTCACAGTAGTTAAAAAATTAGGGTAATGGTTAGAAGTAATGGCTATTTTGAGAATTAGGGGTAGGATTAAATAAACGGGCTTTTTTGAAGAATTAAGAGAAGTACGGGTAGTTTAAGCATAGTAGGGTTAGATCGACAAACAGGAAAGAATATGAATCGTTCGGATTGGGTGCTGCAAAAACCAACCCTTCGTAGTAGTAAAAAGATAGGCGTAATTGTTGGAAGTAAGGGCTATTTAGAGAATTAGGGGTAGCATTAAAAACAAGGACTATTTTGAAGTATTAAGAGAAGTAGGTGTAGTTTAAGCATGGTAGGGGTAGATCGACAAATATGAAAGATGATCAATCTTTTGGATTGGGTGCGGCAAAAACCAACCCTTCACAATAGTTAAAAAATAGGAGTAATTGTTGTAAGTAATGGGTATTTAGAGAATTAGGGGTAGGATTAAACAGAAGGGTTGTTTTGAAGTATTAAGTGAAGTAGGGGTAGTGTAAGCATTGTAGGGGTAGATCGACAAATATGAATGATTATGAATCGTTTGGATTGGGTGCTGCAAAAATCAAACCTTCACGGTAGCAAAAAGGTAGGCGTAATTGTTGGAAGTAAGGGCTATTTAGAGAATTAGGGGCAGGATTAAAAAGAAGGATTGTTCTGACATATTAAGAGAAGTAGGGCTAGTTTCAGCATAGTAGGGGTAGATCGAAAAATATGAAGGATTATGTATCGTTTAGTTTGGTTGCTACAAAAACCAACCTTTCACAGTAGTAAAAAGATTGGTGTAATTGTTGAAAGTAAGGGCTATTTAGAGAATTACGGGTAGGATTAAAAAGAAGGGTTGTTTTGTAGTATTAAGTGAAGTATTGATAGTTTAAGCATAGCAGGGGTAGATCAACAAATATGAAAGATGATGAATCATTTGGATTGGATCGACAAATATGAAAGATGATAAATCATTTGGATTGGGTGCTGCAAAAACCAACCCTTCACAAAAGTCAAAAAATAGGGCTAATTTTTGGAAATAATGGGTATTTAGAGAATTAAGGGTAGGATTAAACAGAAGGGCTGTTTTGAAGTATTAAGAGAAGTAGGGGTAGTTTAAGCATAACAGGGTTATATCGACAAATATGAAAGATTAAGTATCGTTTGGATTGGGTGCTACAAAAACCAACCCTTCACAGTAGTAAAACGATAGGCGTAAATTTTTGAAGTAAGGGTTATTTAGAGAATTAGGGGTAGGATTAAAAAGAAGGACTGTTTTGACATATTAAGAGAAGTCGGGGTAGTTTAAGCATAGTAGGGGTGGATGGACAAATATGAAAGATTCTGAATCATTTGGATTGGTTGCTGCAAAAACCAATGCTTCACAGTAGTAAAAAGATAGGAGTAATTGTTGAAAGTAAGGGTTGTTTTGAAGTATTAAGTGAATTATGGGTAGTTTTAGCATAGTAGAGGTAGATCGACAAATATGAAAGATGATGAATAATTTGGATTTGATCGACAAATATGAAAGACGATGAATCATTTGGATTGGGTGCTGCAAAAACCAACCATTCGCAGAAGTTAAAAAATAGGGTTAATTGTTAGAAGTAAGGTCTATTTAGAGAATAGCGGTAGGATTAAAAAGAATAGTCGTTTTGATGTATTAAGAGATGTATGGGTAGTTTAAGCATAGTAGGGTAGATCGACAAATATGAAAGATGTTGTATCGTTTGGACTGGGTGCTCCAAAAACCAACCCTTCATAGTAGTTAAAAAATAAGGGTAATTGTTAGAAGTAATGGCTATTTAGAGAATTAGGGGTAGGATTAAATAAAAGGGCTATTTTGAAGAATTAAGAGAAGTAGGGGTAGTTTAAGCATGGTAGGGGTATATCGACAAACAGGAAAGAATATAAATCGTTTGGATAGGGTGCTGCAAAAACCAACCCTTCGTAGTAGTAAAAAGATAGGCGTAATTGTTGGAAGTGAGGGCTATTTAGAGAATTAGGGGTAGCATTAAAAATAAGGACTATTTTGAAGTATTAAGAGAAGTAGGGGAAGTTTAAGCATGGTATGGGTAGATCGACAAATATGGAAGATGATGAATCTTTTGGATTGGGTGCAGTAAAAACCAACCCTTCACAGTTGTTAAAAAATAGGGGTAATTGTTGTAAGTAATGGGTATTTAGAGAATTAGGGGTAGGATTAAACAGAAGGGTTGTTTTGAAGTATTAAGCGAAGTAGGGGTAGTTTAAGCATTGTAGGGGTAGATCGACGAATATGAAAGATTATGAATCGTTTGGATTGGGTGCTGCAAAAATCAAACCTTCACAGTAGTAAAAATGTAGGCGTAATTGTTGGAAGTAAGGGCTATTTAGAGAATTAGGGCCAGGATTTAAAAGAAGGTTTGTTTTGACATATTAAGAGAAGTAGGGGTAGTTTAAGCATAGTAGGGGAAGATCGAAAAATATGAAAGATTATGTATCGTTTGGTTTGGTTGCTACAAAAACCAACCCTTCACAGTAGTAAAAAGATAGGCGTAATTGTTGAAAGTAAGGGCTATTTGGAAAATTATGGGTAGGATTAAAAAGAAGGGTTGTTTTGTTGTATTAAGTGAAGTATTGATAGTTTAAGCATACTAGGGGTAGATCAACAAATATGAAAGATGATGAATCATTTGGATTGGATCGACAAATATGAAAGATGATAAATCATTTGGATTGGGTGCTGCAAAAACCAACCCTTCACAAAAGTCAAAAAATAGGGGTAATTTTTGGAAGTAATGTGTATTTTGAGAATTAAGGGTAGGATTAAACAGAAGGGCTGCTTCGAAGTATTAAGAGAAGTAGGGGTAGTTTAAGCATAACAGGGTTATATCGAAAAATATGAAAGATTATGAATCGTTTGGATTGGTGCTGCAAAAATCAACCCTTCGCAGTAGTAAAAAGATAGGCGTAATTGTTGGAAGTAAGGACTATTTAGAGAATTAGGGGTAAGATTAAAAGGAAGGACCATTTTGAAGTATTAAGAGAAGTAGGGGTAGTTTAAGCATAGTAGGGGTAGATCGACATATATGAAAGATGATAAATCGTTTGGATTGGGTGCTGCAAAAACCAAACCTTCACATTAGCTAGAAAATAGGGGTAATTGTTGGAAGTAATGGGTATATAGAGAATTAAGGGTAGGATTAAGCAGAAGGGCTGTTTTGAAGTATTAAGAGAAGTAGGGGTAGTTTAAGCATAGCAGAGTTATATCGACAAATATGATAGATTAAGAATCGTTTGGATTGGGTGCTGCAAAAACCAACCCTTCACAGTAGTAAAAAGACAGGCGTAATTGTTTGAAGTAAGGGTTATTTAGAGAATTAGGAGTAGGATTAAAAAGAAGGACTATTTTGACATATTAAGACAAGTAGAGGTAGTTTAAGCATAGTAGTGGTAGATCGACTAATACAAAAGATTCTGAGTCGTTTGAATTGGTTATGGCAAAAAACAACCCTTCACGGTAGTAAAAAGATAGGCGTAATTGTAGGAAGTAAGGGTCATTTTGAGAATTAGAGGTAGGATTAAGAAGAAGGGTTGTTTTGAAGTATTAAGTGAAGTATGGGTAGTTTTAGCATAGTACGGGTAGATCGACAATTATGAAAGATGATGAATAATTTGGATTTGATCGACAAATATGAAAGATGATGAATCATTTGGATTGGGTGCTATAAAAACCAACCCTTCACAGAAGTTAAAAAATAAGGGTAATTAGCGAAAGTAAGGGCTATTTAGAGAATAGGGGTAGGATTAAAAAGAATAGCCGTTTTGATGTATTAAGAGACGTAGGTGCAGTTTAAGCATAGTACGGTAGATCGACAAATATGAAAGATGTTGTATCGTTTGGATTGGGTGCTGCAAAAACCAACTCTTCAAAGTAGTTAAAAAATAAGGGTAATTGTTGGAAGTAATGGCTATTTAGAGCATTAGGGGTAGGATTAAATAAAAGGGTTGTTTTGAAGAATTAAGAGAAGTAGGGGTAGTTTAAGTATAGTAGGGGTAGATCGACAAATATGAAAGATTATGAATCGTTTGGATTAGGTGCTGCAAAAACCAACTCTTCATAGTAGTAAAAAGATAAGCATAATTGTTGGAAGTAAGGGCTATTTAGAGAATTAGTGATAGGATTAAAAACAATGACTGTTTTGAAGTATTAAGAGAAGTATGGGTAGTTTAAGCATGGTAGGGGTAGATCGACAAATATGAAAGATTATGAATCGTTTAGATCGGTTGCTGCAAAAATCAACCCTTCACAGTAGTAAAAAGATAGGAGAAATTGTTGGAAGTAGGGGCTATTTAGAGAATTAGGGGTAGAATTAAAAAGAAGGGTTGTTTTGAAGTATTAAGAGAAATATGGGTAGTTTAACCATAGTTGGGGTAGATTGACAAATATGAAAGATGATGAATCATTTGGATTTGGATCGACAAATATGAAAGATGATGAATCATTTGGATTGGGTGCTGCAAAAACCAACCCTTCATAGTTGTTAAAAAATAGGGGTAATTTTTGGAAGTAAGGGAAATTTAGAGAATTAGGGGTAGGATTAAAAAGAAGGGCTGTTTTGAAGTATAAGGAGAAGTATGTGCAATTCAAGCATAGTAGGGGCAGATTGACAAATATGAGTGATGATGAATCGTTTGGATTGCATGTTGCAAAAACCAATCCTTCACATTAGTTAAAAAATAGGGGTAATTATTGGAAGGAAGGGCTATTAAGAGAATTAGGGGTAGGATTAAAAAGAAAAGATGATTTGAAGTATTAATAGAATAGGGGTTGTTTCAGAATAGTAGGGGTAGATCGAAAAATATGTAAGATGATGAATCGTTTGGATTGTGTGCTGTAAAACCAAACCCTTCACAGTTATTAAAAAATAGGGGTAATTAAACACCCTGCATTTTTTAATGAAATTATAAATATGGAAATATGTATATATATTATATGCACAGATATATTTAAGAAAAAAATTAAATAACGACAATTTAATTGTATGTAATAAGTTCACGCAGCGAAATAAAGAAAAAGATTAATAAAAGAAATAACATTCAATACATGAAATGTGAAGAAATGCATGCGAACATTTAAAAGAAAGAAAAAGGAAAATTTGAAGAGCTTGCAGAATTTGGTCATGGGATTAGCGTCATTGCATTCGTGGCAATTTTCTGGGAAATTTAGATCTATGGTTTGCAGAAAACCGATTTAAAATGAAAGAGATATCTTTATATTAAATGTTGCAACAAAACATGAAATAGAGGAATGAGAAAAGAATAATGGTAACCATTGTCCTTAGCCTTGTTAACAAAAGACTAAGTAGCCTAATTGGTTAGAGAATGTGACCTGCATACAAGAGGTACAGACTTCAATCTCAGCCAGCGCTATATTTTTTGTTTTAGGGGAATGGCTAAAAAGTGGCCTAGTGTGAACGCAGTTTTATTAAAATATGATGTGTAAAAAGAAGAAGGTAATGAGCAATTAATAAATAAATTTAATTGTGTGAAAATAAGAAAGATGTGTCTATATATATATATATATATATATATATACACACACACACACACACACACACACACATGACGGTTAAGAATTTAACGCAGACAATTAATTACGTGCATATGAATATATGCATAATTAAGAATAAAATTAATAAATGAATGTTTGTATTGTTTATGCATGCAATCATACATGTGCGTGAACATACATTAAAATAAAAAGAAGAATTAGTAAATTGATTGAAATGAGGGCGTGCAATTAAAATAGAAAGAAAGCAATTAAATAATTTCAGCGACGAATTAAATGCATGAAGAAAAGATGTTACCATACGTTAAAAATAGTGTAGTAATGCATTAACTTAAAAGAAATAAGGCGGTTTCTTTTTAATTGAAAGAGCACTAAGTGTGAAAAGGGTTTAGGCGGTTTTTTTAAGAGCATTCAGTGGTTAAAAAGAGAATTAAATCATTTAATTGATTAGAGGAAGAACCAGACAAATAATTGTTCACATACAATTACTTAGTTTACGCACAAAGGTGGAATATAAATAAATATATGTTAGAACAAGCATTGCAAGCGAACATAGGATCAACCAAACAATGGAATAAAAGATTGTCTTGAAATTTTATTTATGTGTAATGAATAAAATTTCAAATCAAAAAGAGTATATAATAATAATAATAATAATAATAATAATAATAATAATAATAGCATATGCCGTTGCGCATGATCTATGGGTGCAATGCACCCTGGCTGTGTTGGCTGGGTTCTGGAATGTTCTTTTCTAGGGTAAGGTGGATGGTTTAGATGAGTTTTTATTTAAACCTAAGGGCCCAGTTCTTCTAACCCGCCTATAAATAGATGGCTAGGTTTTCTTCCACTCTCATAATTTCAGAAGAGACGTCAAAACTCAGCTCTTTTCTTCCTCAAGTAATTCTCTTCTTTTTTACTCCTAATCCAATTCTAAAGATAAAAATTAGATTTAGGCTTCTTCTGCTTCAGAAATAGAGAAAGAGAATTTTGATTATTCAAGAGCTGAAGGGGATAATTAACATTAATAAATGATTATTCAGAATTGGGTAAGCAAATCAAGGTGGGTAGGTTTAAATTATAATTTTGAATAATAGTATACCTATCGTTCGACGTTCCCCATTTATGTAAATATAAATTTGATAAACATGCTAATTACTATAGTCTTAATTTTATGTTTATTCTGTTCTTCTCCATCCATTTCCCCTTTTTATTTTTAAGACTAGGCTACCTTCGAGCCTAGTCCAATCTCTCTGAATTATGCGCAAGAATGAAATTGAGATAATTGGAAAAGTTTGGGTATGATTATGAAAAAAAGGGAATATGGGGAAGTCGCTTAATTGAGAATATAAGACTTTAATTTGGGGCATAACTGTAAAGAATATGAACGATTGTTACAATTGGAATAAGTACACTATTTGAGAATTACATGTTATTTTAAATGATGTTAATTACATGTAGAAAGACATGCGGCATATACGGGAAATTGGGCATAACTAATATATGGGATTATAGGCATAAATTGTATTGGAAAATTATGGGTAATTAGTATTCACTATAATACAAGGTTGGAAATTGGGCATGAATTAACGAAAATATAATGAACGCCTAAGACACGATGTTAGGTTTAGTCTATGGTAGAAATCTGCCCGGAACCGCCTGGCATATCCAGCAACCGCAAACGGTAATCTAATGTGAGAGGTCAAAGGAAGAAATTAGATCCGTAATATTGATAAGACAAGAGGTTATATTTGGTTTGCAGTAGAAATCTGCCCGGTACTGCCCGTCATATCGAGCAACCGCAAACAGTAATCTAATGTGGGAGGTCTTGCACAATTACGGGTATAATAAATTAATGAACACTTAACCAAGATAAGACATGTGGTAAGGACATGGGAATAATAAATGGGTTAAGTGGGTGACATGGGCAGCATGGATAAATTGTAAAATTTGAATACTTAGCCTAATTGAACCTGTAGTGGTGTTATGAACCAGTTGAATTGGGTAAGGGTTAAGTTGTTCTTAATTAATGCTAAAATGGGGAATGCTAATAATAACCTATTATAAATGAACTTGAATAAGGAAAGGAAAGATAATAGGTAGGCTTGTTCTAGGGACAAGTGGGAATAATAACTTATGAAATATGGTAAGTTATAAGCAACAATAAGGGAAATGAAATAACTAACGTAATAAGGTAAGTTGTAATTAATTGTAAATTAAGTATTCTGTAAAGGCAAGAATAAATCTAGGAATGAAGATAACATAATTTATATGAATGGAAAGGGATTAGGACATAACAAGAGATTGGTTGAGTCGAGTAATTCTCTGAATGTCAATCTAATGTTGATTTCGGTCTTCGGGGTTGATACTTAGGGAGTTATTCTCTTACCAATGTATATGTAGATAATTTTAAATTATGTAGAACATGTTATGGTATCCATAATACGGAATAATGAATAGATTATGAGAATTAGATATTGTAGGCTTATTAATAAAATTAAATGGGTTAAGTTATAAATGGAATTAATAAGCAAGGGTAAGTTGGTAAACTTGAAAAGGAAGTCAATATGAATGAGAATAACAAAGTTAAATGAGAAGACTGAAGAGGTGGTGCAAGCGCGTAATTAATGATTAGACGTAGGGTCTAATGACATGTTAAACTGAGGCGCTTGGAGCAATCCATACATTATAGGATGAATAGCCCAACGAGGTAGATCATCACGGTGTCATAAGGAATGAGGGGAGCGCAGGTTCATCTTATTATTCTGGCGGCTCTGACGGGCAGGAAGGGGAAGCACGCGACTTCCTGAAACGTTAAAGGAGCTCCTAGTAGTCCTCTATGTGGTGGCAGATGTTTAAGGCTGTGTCCGCAGAGGTTGGGACTGCGCGTAAGTACTAGGTGGGTGTGCCTTTACTGCAAGAAAAACTTGGCAGTCATAATGCTGTACGCGGTGACAGAAAGGGTGGTTCGGCGGCAGCCTAAACGGAGGTGGAGGGTCAGGACCAACAAGGATAGTAGGTCGTCAAGTGCCTGTCACCACAGCTAGTAGGATGTGGAAAGACTGGAGCTAGACCCAAGATACGATTAACCAATCACTATCGCGGGACGGTGGTTAAGGGGAGACGCCAGATGGATGTTTAGATTGTTTGCTTAGAGGCTTGTCGCTTAACTCTTGTATTCTTTACTAGTTAAGGGAGGGGCTGAGGTGGGGCCATAGCCACCATAGAAAATAGACCCTAGGGATATTTGTGTGGGAGGCTTTTAAAGGCAGGCCTGCACAGATATGGGGAAAGCTCCCGACCGTGTTCCGTGTTTCTTATGTAGCCCTGCCACGGAACTCGAGCTCGCACACGATAGGTGTGCAGGTTAGGCATCGAATACGTTTTACGATACATACGTGGGAAAGTCTATATACATGCTTGTCTGCTCTGGGTGGTGTATCGTAGACTCTGGGGCTTTACTCGATGAAGGAATCTAACTCGATGAAAAGTTTTAGGATAGTTGTCGGTGCGCTTATGTAGTACAGCGATAGTGGTTCTGTGCAGATGTAGCGTTGTTATATATGTAAAGATATATGTACGTTACTATGGCATAAGATGAGGGACTGCGCACATAAATGTGGTGTTACGGAGGAGACCATGCGAGTGGGGTACCATGGGGAGTACATCTGTTTAGTGGTAGCTACATATACATTATATTAGGTTAATTTACTAGCCAGTAGATGGGAGCGACGTGTGTGTGTAAGCCTTGAGCACTAATAACACAGATAACCTAATAAATAAGAAATTTGATTGAACGGTATATGTAGGATTATCCAGAAGTGTAATTTAAGTCCAGTCACCAGAACTTATGTTCAGACCCCCCCCCCTCCTCATAACATTCGCAGGTTAGGTTCATAACAAAGATGGTATAGCTTTGGATACTGGTATAGAAGTATTGTTATTAAGGTAAAGCTATGTTTTAATTACATTATATTTTATTCCTTCCATTGTGGGATATTTTTCGAACTCTGACATGTTTTATCTCTTTGTCTTTTATACATGATACCAGAGCAAACCAACTCGCGTTTCGATGGATTGGGATTTTGAAAAAAAATCAGTCTGTTGGAATTCGGGTTGTTACATCTGGTATTAGAGCTTCGGTTTAGGATCCTATATAGATAATGAGTGAACGTATTTGTGTTTTCAAAATATAAATATTACACACACACACATATATATAACCTAGATCCATATTGGAACCCACTAAATAGAAAGAGGAAAATGGATTAGGAATATATATAGTTGAGAGAATTGTATCTGTGGGGGTGTCTAAGACACCCTAGTTGAGTTGGAGATCCACTTTGAGTCTAACCCAATGATTAACTTTTAAGAACTTGAAATTATAAAAGTTTTGGCGAAAGAATTTTTGGTGATTTCATGTTTTAATCTTAAAATTATTTTTGATGTTTGAATGAGATATGTAAGAAACATATTTGAAAAATGCATGTTGGGTTTTAAAGTAAAGTAGGGGTATACTTTTTAAAATAATTATTATTGTTTTCAAAAGAAATTTTGTTGGGTGAACAAAATAATTTGTAAAGAGTAAGAATAGAGTCTTGTAGAAGGCAGTCAAAATCAACATTGTAGGTATAAATAATGTAACCCAATAGTTATCCTTGTCTACTCCAGTTTTTCGATTTGAAATTTTTTTTTTTGCATTTTTTATATTGTGTCATGTTTTTTATGGTTTGGCAAAAGCAATTTTTGGAGAAGAGAATAAAGTTTTAACACTTTTAATTTTTGGAAGGAAAATGTTAAAAAAAAAGAGAGAGGCCAAACCAAGTTTTGAAAAGTATGGAGTATGTAAGAATTAGGGCCTAGAAAGAATGAGAAAAAGTTTGAGGGTAAAAAGTAAATAGCAAGGGTTATCTTGGAATAATGGAAAATTTCCTGCAGAACGCATAAGCATTCTGAGGCCTAGAATTGTTGCTTGAAAAAAAAGTGTAGGCTAGTGATACATAGAAAGGACTAGTAGTGACTACTAAGTGGTAAAGGGCAAGTAAGAATATAGATTCTGTTGTTTGGACTTGTGGTTGTCGGAAGTGACATACTCCTAAGATTCTTGGCCCGTTGTAGTAGCTGTGTAGTATGTTGTTTAAATTGAAAACTAGAAAAGCTTATTTGGAAAATAAATTTAAGTAATTGGATCAAGTCAAATAAACTAAGAAAGAAAATAGCCTAATAAAAAAAGAATAACAAATTCAGTGAAGCAATAAACGCGACGAGAAAAGAAAATGAAAATTTTAAGAAAAGATGGATAAAAATGGAATTTTTCCAAGTTAAGTTGAAAAAGAAAAGAAAATTTCTTATGTGGGTTGTGCTTGGATAGGAAAATAGGAGATTTTTATAGATTAGTTACATAAAATCAAAGTGCAATTGGAAAAGGTACATAAAAGAAAAACCGAAGATTTGAATTTTTTCGTTTTATACCTTTTTGTAACATAAGAAATCGAATTTAGAAAAATAGATTTTTCTAAATTTCGAAATTTAGTGATGGTTGGTAGGGTTTTGAATGCCACAATTGGATAAACTATGCTCTTATTTTATAAGAGTGTGGGAAAATTTGGATGAAAAGCTATTTTGGTAATAAAAAATATTGCATTCATATAGAAATGCAAGTATATTTAGGATGTGAGCATCATGTTTTGAAAGAGATTTTAAAAGTTTGCATACATATAGGTGGTACCAAATTAGGCATACATGCATTACTATGATGTATTTCACTTTGCACATGTACACAATGCTTGCAAAAATTGGATGCACCCATGATGAATGGATATTATGCAAGGGATTATCTTTTTAATCCATATCAAATTTCGGGGATGAAATTTATTAAGGGTGGAAGAATGAAAAAACACGCATTTTTAATGAAATAAAAAATGTGGAAACATGTATATATATTATATGCATAGATATATTTAAGAGAAAAATAAGGTAATGACAATTAAATTGCATGTAATAAGTTCATGCAGTGAAATAAAGAAAAATATTAATAAAATAAATTACATGCAATACAAGAAATGCGAAGAAATGCAGTGAACATTTAAAAGAAAGAAAAAGGGAAATTTGAAGAGCTTCCAGAATTTGGTCACAGGATTAGCGTCATTGCATTCGTGGCGATTTTCTGGTCAATTTCGACCTATGGTTTGCAGAAAACCAATTTAGAATGAAAGAGATATCTTTAAACTAAATATTGCAACAAAACATGAAAAAAAGGAATGAGAAAAGAATAATGGTTACCATTGTCCTAAGCCTTGTTAACAAAAGACTAAGTAGCCTAATTGATTAGAGCATGTGACTTGCATACAAGAGGTACAATGTTCGATCTCCGCCAGTGCCATATTTTTTGTTTTAGGGGAATGACTAAAGTGTGGCTTAGTGTGAACGCAGTTTAAATAAAAGATGATGTGTAAAAAGAAAAGGTAATGAGCAATTAATAAATAAATTTAATTATGTGAAAATAAGAAAGACGTGTGTGTGAATATATGTAACGACCCAGATTTTTGACCGTTTAAATCGACAATAAACCACACCTGTCGACCCAAACAAATCACTAATCCGGATAGTTATTGGGAAAAAGAAGAAAAGAAGACAGAAAAGAAACCAATCACAGAATCTCACAGCGGAAGGATCACATATAATGGACAAATAAATATTCAAAAGCATTTAAACATATACATTTGAGTTACAACATTTAAATCATCAGAGTTATACACTTACATACCGTAATGCAGCGGAAATAAAATGTAGTGGATACATATACCAAACTCCGTCTTCGATCTCCAAGGCCAAATAATCTTCATTAACTGCCACGACTGCTGACCCGAGCATATTGCATAAAAGAAAACACAACAAACACTCGGATCAGCACTAAACCATCCCATATTAGTCAAATTAAAATACGAAATAATATCGGTGTCATGGTGCAATAACTCAAGAGATGTTACGGGATTTTTCCATCTCTCAAGGATCCGTTAAATTAATACATAGTATAATACGCTATTACAATAGTGTTTATTCAGTAAAGTATAATATCGAAAATAGCGTAAGCGGGATTACCATATTACCCTTAAGCTGTTTATACCATTGCCGTACAGTTTGCATATAACACACCAGTACAACGGTGGATAGGGATGCGCCGTGATATGACAACGTTAAATCAAAATCGTAGGGGCTCGATCAGGATAATATGAAAAGGCACTGAGGAAATACCCCGGTAGGATTCTACCGAATTCGCGGCCCCCAAGCCGGTGGTAACGCATAGCCGCAACTACCGCCCACCTCGAACGACATTCCCATATTCAAAAGGTGCACCCAAATAAATCACAACAGTAAGAGAGATGGTATCGAAGGAGCGCGTTCGATCAGAGATGCGATCTCATTAACCCGGGTATGGCTCCTGTTTTAGTCATTTCAATTATGACCCGAAGGTCAAGGCTAATCCATCATTATTCTCTTTCGTCAAATCCAGTAATCGCCTCCATACCATCCTACTCCGGTTCTGGAACTTCCACCGCGTACACAGTTGTCAAAGTGGTGTCGACACTGACAGAGAGTATGCCTTATGTTGACTCCGGTCTCCTTAACAACCAAACGTTTACATTTTTCACATCGGTCAATTCTTTTACATTTCACAAAAGTTCGCTTTCATATCAACATCGTATTTTGTTTCGAGCCCAGTTTATATTCAAATAGAATATAATTTTCATATCAAAATATTTCGATCATTCCCAAACCGATTATATTCCAAACCAGGATTTATTTCCATACCATTATATTATATTCATATATAATATTTCAAATCGACATATATATTCATACAGAATATACTTCATTCCAAATGATTTCAGTTGTACCAAATCAAATTTCATTTGAACCCATTCATATTCAAATAGGGTATATATATTTCCATATCTATTCATTTCAATTCTTGAAATCACCTTTCATATTCACATAGAATAAAATCTACCTTTTCCGTATAAAATCGATTTAAATCAATTCATATTCAAAAAGAATATAACATTCCCTCGACTCCATTTGAACCAACGATTTAAAAACAAAACACTTTCCATTCGAAAGGAGAATAAAATTTATATAAAAATTTATAAAATATATATACTTAAGAATAAACCATATATAAAAACTTACTAATATAAATTATTAGAGTATACTGAGGAAATTCAAATTGCTATATATATATATATAAAACAAGGTTTTACTAAATGATTTCAAAATAATAATGTATAAAAACTTACTTGAAATAAGGTAGATATATATAGTTTAAAATAAAATAAAATAAAATAAAATAAAACAAATTAAAAATAGACTTTAAATTTTAAATTATTTCTCCTTCCTAATTTCAGCACTCGAATCTAAATCTCAACCTCAAATGGAGTTACCCCATTTCAAAGTCTTGTTTCAAACCCCTCCAACCATTTTACGTTTCGAGAATTAAAACCATACTCGTATATAGTTTTTAAACAATTCAAATATCCACGATTTCCTTTATTCAAAAATTTTAATTCAAAATAATTATTTACACTTGAGTCCAACTATTGGAATAAATCCCAAATTTTATTTAAATTCGAATTTCAAATTCCAAATTAATTTGGAGATTTTCCTTAATCATTTCAAATGCCATCGAGAATCCATAATTTAAAAGAAAATGGTAATTTATCGAAAATCGATACAATTTCCTTTAAATGAAATTTCACATTGAATATATTTCAAATAATTTTAAAAATTATTTAACCAACCGATGTCCGTATATAATTTTATATCCTATGGCCAAGTGATTTAATTTTTATTTCTCGATATTCAGGGATGGATCTATCATTTCAATCCAAATCAGGGTCACAGAGTTGTATCATTTCACTCTGTGTTCTTACTTCATTTTATCGATAAATCCCGGGTTTATTCGATGCCCGTAACATCAAGGGGTATATATGATTTATCGTCACATGGGCACACAACATCATGTACTGAATGACTGGATAATTCAAGCGGTATAAATTCAGAAATCAAGTAAACCGAGGCATCCATCACAAACATTCATTCGAACAGTAAATCGAATAATATACAGGTTGACAGGTGTCGGAGGTTTCTAGTTAGAAATTTAAATTAAATTTAAATAACCAATTATCGATTATTATTGCATGTAACACACTCGCATGTCGAATTCAAGCAATCATTCACCAAATCAAACACAACCATGCAACCAATTTATTTCATACTTTAATTCGATAAATATGGGATTAATTCAGTATTTCGTCAGCGATGAAATACTCACCTTCGGTTTCAAATTGAATCGAACACCCAGAAAAGGCCCAAAATTTGACTGTCTTCAAACGCTGCTAGGTTAGTGTCAAAACGTCCGCAACTCCGCCGCGATCCCAACGCAACAAACCGTTCGTCAATCCGAGTCCGTATGAAGAAGTTATCAGTGTTTTTCTATACGGATTTAAAATATATAAAAAAAAATTAAATAATATCTCACCCAACCCGGAGGCGCCACGTCAGCATCCCCCAGTCAACCATCTTCCCGTCCGCGTGCTACAGTACTCCACCCGAAGGAACCCAAAACCGTGCCACTTTGACTGCCATTATCTCCTAGATCCGACCACCGTTCGAGCTGCAACCACCTCCAACCGAAAGCTCAGCCTCCGCCGCACCTAACGACCCCGCTGCCATCACCTCCGGTCGTGTCTCTGGCCGCCGGCGATCCCACAAACCCAAGGGTTTTCAGACCCTAAATCAAGAAATTCCGGCCATCTACCCACTTTCAGGCACAGCCATGACCATCGTCGGCCTCCCCTCGACATCCTCTACACAACCCATGTCTCCAATTCGTCGATTATCGCCTAAATCGAAAAGCCCCAATTTGCAGGTGTATGCTTCGATTTCCAGAGGCTTTGACCGCAATTTATGGCCAAACAAGCTGCTGCATGTTGAATCTGAGCATACCCATAGGTTCGTATCGTCGAGGCTTTCAAATCAACATATAATACGATAGGTTTTGGAGAGATTTTATTTTCAGCTTATATTTTGATTTTTTTTTGCCTCTAAGGTTTCCGCCATGGATCTAGGGTTTAGATGGAGAAAGTGAAGTGTAGTGTAAATGGGCTGATGTAGTGGAGAGTGGGCTAAGTTTATATCTGATTATAAGGCCAAACTGATTAACACACACAGATATTGCATACCAAATTTTAACGTACATTTTTCATTACCGGGGCCAAATACTGACTTCGAAAAATCCAAAAAAATCATTTCTATATTTGTTTGGACGATACGATCCCAACAAAACTGATTTCGTCGAATTTGGAGACCGTTTGACAAATTGCCTTTTTCGGGTCGATCCAATTTAACTATCAACTGGTAAAACGCGTTTTCTCTTACCACGCTTTCATATTAATTCGAAAAATTCTGAAAATTGAAACCTGGTAATAATTCGCCGTTCCGGATCCAATGGCGCCAGTTTCGTCGAATTCCGAGACAGTCGCCAAAACAATTAAATTTCACAGTTAGTTTAATAATTAAAATATTCAAAAATTCGATTAACTGGATAAATTCAATTTAAATATTTATAAAATCTCAATTAAATCAATTTATAATTTTAAATAAAATTTTATAAATCAAATCCACATATTTTGTATTCCCATATATAATTACTTAAAATTTAACAAATCCGGAATTCAAATTTTAATCTCAAACGCTCATAATTTCTTTATATAAATTCCATAGCGACCTTTCGAAATTTTTATTTAGTCATAACTTGCGATCTATCCGGCGAAATTTCAATTTCTTACATTCTCTGGAAAGATATGATTAATTCGATTCTAACATTTCCAGTTTTACCCAATTCTGATTTAACATGAATTGTATATATTTTTCCAAAGTTTAAAAATCGAATTTTCAAACTACCGCGCCATTTCGGGCTCGTAATATAAATAAATATAAATTTAACCAATAGTATACGATTTATTTAATTAAAATTTAAATTTTAAATATACAGAAATTATGGTTCGTTACATTCTCCCCCACTTAAAATCTTTTCGTCCTCGAAAAGAGAACGAAACGATATCAAACGCATATCTTTTCAAATCCATACTTAAAAATAATATTTCCAAAACAAGTATAGTTGTAAAATCCGTAAATTTTTTCTAACTTCCGAAATCGCGAAAAATTTCGGCAGCATCTCCTTTGCACGGAGATGTCCGGGAAAAATCCCAATACATATACGACTCAATATACATCTCATCCAACGATGAGGCATCCCAAAAGTGGGGAAAAACAAAATATAAAACCCTCAAAACCATATACCACAAGTACGTACCTCTTTTAGCGTTATATTGCATTTTTATTTACCTTAGCGTTTGCATTTTAGCGCGAGCAAGCTTCGAAGCGAAATGCGACTTCTTACACCTGCCAAATACTTACATACACATTAAGAATGTAACATATACAAAATATATAACAAATGTATACAACATACATATCAAGATTTCATCGTTTCAACTACAAAACCAAATATCCGTAACAGGCCAGCGAACAAATCGTTGATTATCACGCATCAAAGTTGGAATTTGGCCAAAGCATACTAGGCAAAAGTTGTTGCTCTCGTTTCAGGCTTTCCGAAATGTCTGGACTCATCGATTTCGGATAATCGGTTTAAAAGTTATGGCAGTTTTACTGGAGGTGAACGCTCCAGCCCGGGCACTGAAAATGCAGGCCTGAATTGTTCATGTCAGTTTTCGGCCCTCTAAACCTCAAAATTTTACTTAGTACATTAATGAAAAGTTTTAGCATACACTCTGGCCTTTCTGAATTGTACTCGCACACTAAAATCCGACGTTTCGTTTGGGAGTTATGATCAAAACAATATCGATGTACACCTCTGTTTTTAATTTCCTGTACATACAACTATGTCTAAAACTTGAATTTCAGATTAGTAAACATGAGAATTTCAACGGGCGCTAGTAACGAAAGTTTTAACTCAATTTCTAAGGTTTCCTTAAAGTCCGGAGTTGTCAGATTCCGATCAGCCCATCAAAAGTTATAGTCATTTTAATTTCAGCTTATCGACTATTTTGGATTTTCTCATAACGTTGGTTTATTTCTATTTGAAATTTCAACCTTTCGATTCCAATACTTTGTAAATCCTTAACACTTAACGTTGTTATCACCTCATTTTCAATAATTGGATCTACATTCAATTGCTTACTTTATATTCGATATTCTTTCTATTCAATTTCCGGTTTTGTTTCAAGTATTATATTTCGATTAAACTTGAATTCACTTTAAAATTTTCGACGAATTGGATTACCTTGACCCTTATTCCGTTAACCAAATTTATTTATTCGACGTACAAGTCATGATTTGAATTAACGACTGCTCACGACTCAAATTCATACTTAATTCTCAAACTATCGTTATTCGATTCCCTCTACTTAAATAAAGCTATACTTTATCTGATAAATTTTTTTTTTTTTTTTACAATCCACATTCAAGAGTTCTGTAACGACCCCTCAGTTCTTAAGTCCATTCCAACATTTCAAAGTCTAAAATTTTAAGGAACCGAGAGTATTAACCTTGAATCGATGTCGCAAATTAGGACGAACTTAAATTGCTTGATTCTGGTTTTGTAACTTAAGTTCAAAATACATACGTATTTATAAAATCTATAGAACACACTCTAAATTAAAATTCAACTTTAATTAATAAACAAAGAAATTTCAATCCTGTATAAATTTGAAAATACACTTTACATACCCATGGAAATTTAGATCCAAAATTCTTTTCAAACAGGTTATGAAAGTACGGAGTGGGCTCTACCACTTAGACACTTCATAATAAACGTCGATAATGCGTGCACTCATTATCGAAGTCAATTTCTGATGTCCGAGAAGGGATTACACACTTAGTTCTTTTAAAATCCTTTAAACCATTTCTTTCGTAAAGACTTATAATACGATATAATTTCAAAATTTGACAAAACTATCTCAAAAGCACCAGAATCAAACCCTCAAGTCCATTTCATTTAAATCGCAATTGTTTTACCCCCCCAATTGTATTCAACAGATTTTATTTCCAAATATTTTCCAAATTCATTAAATTTTCCGTATTAGATTTATGATTTAATCAACCATAATGGGTAATAACTTTATATTATCACCCACTAAAACCAATACATACAATATTTGAACCATAATGTATATTTGATATATTTTAAAATATAATCGAAAACCATATTATGTCAAGTCATTCTGTCCGATCATTTAGAAATTCCTATCGATTCTATGGCGTCCCATATATCGACCAGAATCTATAAATATTCAACAGAACAATTAGCACAACATAAAATCATTTTATATCCAAAAATACAAATACGCTCTCTCATATATTCAGTCGAACTCATTCTAGGGCGTTACTAACCCCATCTCTAATGAGTTAATTCCTAAACAGAGCCAAGGTTATTGCAAACCATCGCTCTGATACCAACTGTAACGACCCAGATTTTTGACCATTTAAATCGACAATAAACCACACCTGTCGACCCAAACAAATCACTAATCTGGATAGTTATTGGGAAAAAGAAGAAAAGAAGACAGAAAAGAAAACAATCACAGAATCTCACAGCGGAAGGATCTATACTATACTATTAAAGCTAAGTTTCATTTTCTCTGCTCTCAGGCCCTCTCACGAAACACACTATATTTCTGCCACATGTTTTTGTTAAAGAAATCGTCACTGCCCTTCATAGAAGAAAAAAAAAACTCAATCGTCTTTTTCGTCTTTTTGCCTCAAATCCGTACCTGTGAATGTTTCAAAATCGTTCTCCCATTCCTTTTTCTTATTCCGACTCGAATAGTCATTTCTCCCAATTGGCAACCCGATTCTTATCCAACAACCATATCTCCATGCAAACCTGGATCCATGACAATGGACAACTAACCAGGCATTTGGAGGACATCGGATAAAGAAGCCCCATGGCGCCATCCCACTCCACATCATTTGGAGCCAGATCTACGAACCTGAAGATGTTTTCAGTTCCCCATAGATACCAAATCAGGGACGGTAGGTTCGGTAAGCATAGATCCCTTACTGCGCTTCAATTCAAAGGGTATAATTCATGCTATTTCAATTGTTACTGCTCTAATTTGCATGAATTATTAATTTCATTTGTTTTTGTTTACAGATTCTTCAGTTTTTTATTTTTAATCATAGTAATTCTACCTCAAATTTATTTTGGCTTTATTTTGTGCTTCTTATGTTTATTTCTACTTCTGCTTTTCCCAGAATGCTTATAAACCAGTTCCTATTTTCTTCGCATGGATGGTTGGTATAAAGAACACTACCATTGATGTTGTCTAAATGTTTACTTTCTTTGAGTTGTTTGTTAAAGAGATCGTATGCAGTTTTTAATTTGACTAAAAATTGGTAATGGAACATAATTTTGTTCCTTTGTCTTCTACCTCAGCTGTTTGATTAAATGCCATAATAATAAGTTTATTTTTGAGTAATAGTTTTACTTAGTTCATTATTACATGATTTTTATATCTATGCTCCAACTAACATAAGGAAATCTCCTTCTGACTTTCTATTATATAATAATCTTTCTGACTTTCTATTATATAATATTCTGTAGTTATACATGAAAGTGATTTTGAGTTGTTTCTGTTGCGGTGCATTATTGATATTTGATTAAAACCTTCTAATTTTTTCCAGTCCTTTTGAAGTTCCTCCAAAAATCAACTTCTAAATGTAGTCGGATGTAATCCCAGCAAACTAGGCATGCTAACCATTATATAATTTTCCATGTAAGAAAGAATGAAATTTTCAAAATAGTACAAGCTGGATCCAATTTGGTTAAATCGATTTGAATTGGAGTATAAATACTTATATTCTTATTTATACCTGGGACGGGTTCATTTGAAGATTGCAGACGTTCTTGCAGCCTTATAGGTTAGCTTATTGTGTTATAATTTACTAGCCCCAAAGATACAAACATGTGCATGAAGGCATTTTATGACTGCAAAATGAATTCAATCTTGGTAGTATAGGTAAGCTTATACATATTCTTCTTTGGCATATATTACAAGTGTCAATGACATTCTTGAATTTCATACGAATTAAATATATGGGTGTATCTACGTTATTTCCTTATGTTACTTTTACATCATTTTAATTTTTTCCATTTAAGGACCATTTGTAGTTTGTTTCATGGGAGATTACTCTGTGTTTTTTTCTCTCTTTTGAATCAACTAATGATTAGTCTCCATTTAATTTTAACCATTCTTTCCATATTAAATTTGCTGGTTTTTTTAATAACATGCTTATATATGAAAAATGTATACTGGCTTTTAGTCATGATGAGTTAAAGTCATAATACAGTCTCTTACTTCCCTTAAAAGCATTGATGGAATTGTGGAGGTTCATATACAATTGATTGTGTCTTTTCTCATCTTATGCGTTTTGAACTTTTGTAATTCGTACTCCCTATCTGGAAGTTATGTCACATTTTACTGCAGATTTAGAGCCTGCCTCTTCAATGAGAAATGAAAAAAGGTCAACAGTAGTTATTAATTAGTGACCTATCCAGAAGTTTACTTTTTCGAGCTGGTAAAATATTATTTTGTTGAGTTTAAATAATTAATTGGTCTGATAAGTTGGTTGCCTTAGTTTCTGAATGTGATACCTTTAGTCTTTGTTTCAGCCAACTGATTTGCCACTGAAATATTTTTCGCTGCACCTGATGTACTGACTTCTTTTCCTTGCCTATTAACATGCTTGATTTTTTAGAGCCCTTGCCAAATAATTTTGATTTCAATTCATTTTAAAGTGTGTTTTATAGTCTTTTTTTTTGTTTTTTGCTCTTGGTTACCTATTCGCAGACCAGCTTGATCATATGTTCAATCTACCTGTTTATTTTTTACTTTTGATTTCTTTACATCATAAATATACGGTGCTTTAGCTCAATGGGTAACTTTAACCTTAAAAATTAATTTTAGTACGCATGTTGTTTTAATATATATTTGTTTGTTTCAAAAATGAATTAAGATGGAACTAAATTCCGCAGGTACTCTGGAGTCAAGATGGCATTAAACAACAGTTAATTATATTCCTCCTTGAATTCACTAGGTGAGTACATTGCTCTACTAAAAAGTTCAAATGTATTATCTTCATTTTTTGCTTTATCCGTTCAGCTAATAGTTCACTTTCAATGTTACTTATATCAATGAATTGGTTGTTCATGATGTTTGATGTGCCCAACATGGAATAAAATTTAGGAATTTATATCGCGGTTCATCATTCTTTTAAAGCACAGCTTTTTTACCACCTGTTTGTTTCATCTATTTGCCCAAACAACTTTTAGTAAGAGTTTAACACGCTGAATTTTTTGTAACTGTTTTTCATGGGAGCTTTTTATCAATGTGCGCTTCCTCCTTTTTTTCAAGATATGGATATTGTAGTGTCATATTATACACTAGAAAGCCAAAAATACACACATATACACTTATATATGTGTATATATACGTGCACATGTATATGCGTATGTGTTTACTAGAATCAAAGATAGATTTAGATATAATTGCTCGGCTTAAAAATTAAATTTGTATCCATTAAACCAAACGGTTTTCTGATTTGTCTTCCCTATATCATATTTTTTTCCCCTGTTTGTTAAATAAGCATTTGTATTTGACAAATTAGGATACTCATTGTGGATACCATTGACTCTTTTATAAGAGCAAATATTTCATAATTATTTTACAACGTTTGAATATGTATGTGCTGGTAAGTTTATTCAATATCATGTTGTTTCTGTAGTTTTCTTTAAAATATACAACACATAAATTATTTTGCACATGTCATGACATCTTCCATCCAGTAAATGGTTCTATCATAAATATAAAAACTAAGGTTCATAAAAACAATTGATGCTCCATTATGTAGTCCATTTCCGTGTATGATGCCCGTTCATTAGTTAACAAATACTATATTTTTTTTATGGTCTTAAGCATACAAGTGATACTTGCATGAATTTATTCGGCAATGAGGTTTCAATTGTACTCGTGTTTCAAGGGGACGAAAATTAACCAACAAGGTCTATTTTAAAAAATAAACCATGACTTAAAGGATTCATCATCTTTAGATGGAGGATAGAACAATCATTTTGTTATATTGACTTAACGTTCGCGCGTACTGAGTAAACATTGCATTTTGTTAGATAGTTTGTACCTTACCATTAAGTTCCCATTGGCCTACTCAGTTTTTCGTCGTTTCTTAAATCTAATGAACTATAGATGATGAGTATCATATTTTAAAGAAAATTATTTCTTGTGCAAATTAAGTATTTTTTATACAGTTAACTTTATTTGAGAATTGAAAATTATTTAGGAATACGGTAATGCATCAAATTAAATGCAAAGTATCCCTTTATGCTAATTAATAAAAAAACATCCCATACAGTATAATGTAAAGAATTAATAGACTATTAGATCACTATTGGAGTTGTCGTTATATATATATACATATATATATATATATGTGTGTGTGTGTGTGTGTGTGTATATATATATATGTGTGTGTGTGTGTGTGTGTGTATAAGCCTACATCTTTAATATAATATAAAATTTTTAAACCAATTGAGAAGTTGTTGTTTATTACTAAATGGGATAGTCTAAAATTTATGTATATATGTGCAGCTTTATACATGTTATGTTTTATGCGTTTGATTACCATATTTCATCCATGTATTTTCCATGTTTGAAAGGGTTTCCATTACGCTAACGTCTAATAGTTTTGGTCTTACATGAAAAGGCATACAATGCATATCTATATTTTTAATCTATAATTTAAGTAAAATATATAGCATGTAGTGATGTAAAGGTTCATTAAAACATGAAGTTCAGTGGAGTTTCAGCAAAAAATATATTTGTGATATATTAACAAATTCATTTTGTGTACCTTCCTTACTGAAAATGTTCTTTATGCCTTTAGTTCATTTGTTATTTCTATTCATGTAAACATATAACATACTAACTTTGTGTGATATGATTAGGGACTTAAAAGCCTCTCTTTATATTTGTTGCATTGTATTCCTGCTGAAAACAATAATTCATACTCATTAGATTGTACTATTTATGTCATATGTTGGGCATATAGTAATTTTTTTGCGGACTATCCAAGTACTTCCTAAGAGTTGTTCACTTTGTTGTGTTTTTAATATTACATAGATCCTAGATATCCATTTGATCTATCAATAGAATATCTTTTTTTTGTATAATAAAGTGACTTTTTGCTAAGTCATGTGCGTAGAATTGAACATTCATAAATGTTACATGATAGTCTTTGGTTGCAAAATATTTTCAAGTCTTTGGTTGTGAAATATTTTTCAAGTCTTTCAGTTGCAGCTTTTTCAAGTCTGGTTGCGAAATATTTTTTCTCTACCCACTTTATCAGATCATCATGAGAATGAAACTAGATATGGTAAACATTCGTATGGTTAGGGATGAAGAAATCAAGTGGCTAAAACGAAAGATGAAATACAATTCTTTTTTTCATTAGAAAGCAAGAATAGACGAAAATTTAATTTTCAAAATCACATAAATAAAGGAACTTATAGAAAAAAATGACCTAACACTTTTCGTTGTAGGCACGGTGTTCTTGCTGTCGTCGAAGCTTTGTTTATTCGAGCTCACTAGAACCTGCAACTGTATGGGAAGAGGAAAATACGAAGTCCAACTGGTATATTTATTCATTTGACCATATTTGTTTTCTGTACTCTTATTTTGTGTTGTTTACCTTAGTACATGGATATGTTATACATTGGGTTCAAGGTTAGGATATTGACTTACTCTTATTTGGCACCTGTCTGTGTTCATAAATGATAATTTTTCCAGCAATTAAAATTTTCATTTCTAAAAGATTTTTTTAGTTGTTTCATATTATTACATATATTCTACTTTGTACTGATCATAGTTTTATGGAGTAAATGGTTAAGCCAAGTTTTATCTATGATATATTATTAAGACTGAGTTTGTTTTCTTGAAATATCTATTTAGCATGTTTCTTAACCACTTTCCACTTACCCTGCTTAGGTTTCTCCCTCATTCCTCTCCTCTGCGTAATTGTTTACACTTTTTGTTGAATTGAGGCAAGTTGAATGATTTTCCTTCTGTTTCTCGCCGAATCTTTCTTTTTTGCGCTTTCCACCATCCACGTCTCCCTATCAGTTTAACCTACGGTTCGTTTAGTTTATGAGATTTTTGATGAATCTGCTTTAATATTTTTTAAATGCATATTTCTAATAATAGATGTGTTTATATTGATTGATACAAGATCCAATTGGGTCTCTTTCCTTTCGTTTGACATCAGTAAACATAAAATGATGGAATTAACTACTGATTGATTTAGGAGCAAGTGGTGAGTATATTTAATAAAAATAGTTAAGTTCATTTTAGGAATAATTAATGAAACACGAACATGACATAAATCTGTGCTATTCTCATTAGTTACATTTCGGCTTGCCACTATTTTGAGTAAAAAAGAACTGAGTGAAGGAAAGAGAATAAAAATTAAGTGAAAAAGAAAGAAACGACACATAGCTTAATGAGATTGGCAAAATCAATAGCGAAAATCAGAAAAACTTAAGGGGATCAGGTGATTTCTCCTCACTGTTAATAAATTCATTCCTAGATACTGCATGTCGTCATCTTCATTAGCATACTATTTTTTGTTACATTTCTGATTTACAAAGGTCATCATTATCTTTCGTTTTCATAGTTAGGTTATTCCAGATAAGTAAAGCCTATAATTTCACTAACTATTTATTTAAATGTTACGTGTATGATTTACTCCATGAAATCTTTATATGCTATATATTTAGTTAAAATTAAAGTCTCATAAAATCTTAGTTTATGAGGATGGATTTTGAATATTCCGTAATCATATTTGTTTTGTTATATATGACGTTCAACATGATATGCATATTTATCTTACACCTCCTTTCATTCCATTCCAAATACCAGATTCTTAGAGTTTGCAACGTTACTTTTGTAGTAAAGTACCTCCATCCTTTATTTTTTTAATCAACCATATAATTTAACATGACCTTAAATGTAAAGTGCTAAGAAATTAATGACAATGAAGTCAATCACGTCCCATTTCAAATGTCAATCCACATCATAAGTACAACATATCCAAGTTTAGACTGTATATCTAGAAATTTTCCACCTCTTCTTCCATGTTTGATTGAATAGTCAAATATTTATCTCATATATATTCCAGTCCCATTTCATCATTTGAATTTTTGGAATCTCTCTTCTTACCCTTAGTAATGAGTTCTGGCTAACCTTAGTCATAAGTTCTGGCTGTTATCTCTTACTTTTGGCAGTTGACAAATGTTATCTGATTGAATCAAGAAACCTTTTTTCTATCACGAACAATTCTTAACAGAAATATAGAAGTTAAGTACAAAAAAAAACCATGTATAAATTGAGCATTGGTTAAAAAGGGTTTACAGAGGTTATATAGTAGGAATATAAGCATAACTGTAGCAGGAATATAAAAAAGAAAGTGCATTAACCAAGTATATGATACAATTACTTATTAATATCCTGGAATTTGCCTAGGATTCTTTTTATATACTTCCGCATCCTGAAATATAAATTGATACTAAATAAAGTCATCTTATTATCTCTCTGCCGGGCTATCAGCTTTCTATTTGGTTGTTTGCGATTTATGTTTCAATTCATAAATTTTGCTTCCAGATGGACCATTCCAGTGGGAATATTATTTTTATATCATGTAACCACTAAGGATAAATATATGATTATCAATTCATCCCCCTCATTACTATTATAAAACATGTAATCACTCATCCATCATGGGAAATTTTGAATCAATCGATTTTTATCCATTGACAACTATGGTTCGCTTATCCATCATGCAAAGTCTTCTCTTATCCATGGGTAACGTGAAACTTTTTAGATTTCTATAATGTAATCTTTCTAAAATGTCATAGCTAATCGTCAAATATAAAAAGGCAGATTTATTTTCAAAACAATTAGTTAAGACCGAATTTGTTGTATGTAATATAAATGGAAATTATGATGTTCTTAATGATCAAATTAAAAGAATTTCCCTTTTTTGAGGTAGCTTCCTTTTCTTCTAAATTAAAGGAAAATGTAACAATTAAGCCAACATTACATTTAATTTTTTTATACAATGGAATTAAATAATATATTTAAATAATCCTAACTACCTATCACATAATGTTATACTAGCTCCATGTAAAATCGATTTTGATTTTTGGCAGCTGGCAGTTCCATTGATATGTAATCATAGCGAATAACTAATATAACACTAATGTTTTAGTAGGTATTTGTAATTTATGCTTTATGAATATCTTATTATAAAACATATTATTATTCTTACTTTCAATTTAATCCTGTTATGATCGTATTGAATGTAGTCAATGTATACATTTTTTTTCCTACGGCAGAGTCCACCATCAAAGATGGTAAAAACCTGAAGATGAAATAAAGTTTACCTCATTGTGGATGGTAAGGCCTTCAGTTCAGCTTCTATTTAGTAGACCAAAACATATATGCAGATGAAGAGAAAAACATAATTATTCAAATTTTACAGCAACTCTTTGAACATTGCAATGATAGTATTGTTCTAACTATTAGCTTGATACATGAAAAATATAATACTTGCATTTTTGTTTTATTTTTTTTGGCAGATCTCTCTTGCAAGATGATGACAAGGGATTTAATGAGCGACCTGAGTTTGCAATAAAAAATCATGTAAAATGTCTAAAGTTCACCTCTTCATTGGTAACTTTTATGTATAGAGCACTGAGATGATTAAAAGCTAATTCAGTTAGCACTTTGTACTTTTTATTATTTTTGGCTTTGATTCCTGGGTCTTTTTCCTAGGATGGATAACTTTCTGGCTGTTACATTTTTTTATTGTAAATGATGTCTACTTTCATGACTGTATTGACGCCACACATCTTTAGCTCGCGCAGTATTGGAATCTATCCTCTAGAAGTTTGCTCTCATCTCATTTTCTTTACCAGAAGGAACGTGTTTCTATTTACTTTAATACTTTTTGATGGAAAACTTAAGGGCTATTAGTACATAAAAATCAGTAAAAATAAGGACGTGACTTTCTGAAAGTAATCATATATCACCTTTGTGATGTGTGTTATTGTCTTTATGTTAGAGCACGCGCCTTAAAAAAAAGTAATGCTTTGTATGTTTCTACTCACATTATTCCTGCATGTCTAAACAAATGCATCAGTTCTGCTGGATGTGTACTTTCTATGTTAACGTTAGAAATACAGTAACGCCTTCAAAAGGGTTCGGATCGTCTGGACCCAGTATTCCACGTTCCCATGGACCCAACCAATACCAGTCCACTAATTTGTCTATTTTCCAATTAAACCCATATTATTTTGGGTATTTAACTACAAAATGGAGGAAATCAGGGGGCTGTGATTTGTTGGGTCCATGGAAACGTGGAATATTAGGTCCAAGTGATCTCTTGCCCCTTCAAAAGAAATGAAGATAGGACATCACGAATGCTATCAAATTACTGAATCATACATACTTTCCGCATAGCTTGCGTACTATTTAACTAAGTTAGTTACAAGATATTATAATGTGTCTATACAATTTGAAAGAAATTTCTAGAATTGATCCCAAAACATCAAACAAAATCATTTACCAATGTCGTATGTATATAATCTTGCACACTAAGTTGATGGCTTCGTTGTATCATCTACAAGTAAATGTAATAGCATTCAACAGCTTAAGGTATATGTGCATTTACGTACATGTTAGAAGGAGAAAATATCTTTAATTTGTATGTTAGGTAAAAATTAAAATACAAACTAATGGTCATCATTACTATAATAACCCGAAGTAATTTATAGAGAATTTTAACATTGAATAACATCTTTTGAGTTTTTTTAAACATTTTTAGATGCATTTTACTATCCGAGGTCTTAACAAATTGTACTAGAACAAACATTTATTTTGAAGTGATACTTTGGACAATGTAGTTCACAATAATTTTCTAATACTTATTTATTCATAAATTCCAAAAATATATGTTGGTCATAGGAAAAGATAATGGCATTTTACATAAAGCGGCTTCTTCATGTAATTATTTTAAACTCTCCAAAACAAGCAAATATATCATTGGATGCCTATACTTCATATATTTTCTTATGTATATTTGGTGACCGTGTGCGAAGCACGGGTTCACACTAGTCACATATAATAGACAAATAAATATTCAAAAGCATTTAAACATATACATTTGAGTTACAACATTTAAATCATCAGAGTTATACACTTACATACCGTAATGCAGCGGAAATAAAATGTAGTGGATACATATACCAAACTCCGTCTTCGATCTCCAAGGCCAAATAATCTTCATTAACTGCCACGATTGCTGACCCGAGCATATTGCATAAAAGAAAACACAACAAACACTCGGATCAGCACTAAACCGTCCCATATTAGTCAAATTAAAATACGAAATAATATCGGTGTCATGGTGCAATAACTCAATAGATGTTACGGGATTTTTCCATCTCTCAAGGATCCGTTAAATTAATACATACATAGTATAATACGCTGTTACAATAGTGTTTATTCAGTAAAGTATAATATCGAAAATAGCGTAAGCGGGATTACCATATTACCCTTACGCCGTTTATACCATTGCCGTATAGTTTGCATATAACACACCAGTACGTCGGTGGATAGGGATGCGCCTTGATACGACAACGTTAAATCAAAATCGTAGGGGCTCGATCAGGATAATATGACAAGGCACTGAGGAAATACCCCGGTAGGATTCTACCAAATTCGCGGCCCCAAGGCCGGTGGTAACGCATAGCCGCAACTACTGCCCACCTCGAACGACATTCCCATATTGAAAAGGTGCACCCAAATCAATCACAACAGTAAGAGAGATGGTATCGAAGGAGCGCGTTCGATCAGAGATGCGATCTCATTAACCCGGGTATGGCTTAGTCATTTCAATTATGACCCGAAGGTCAAGGCTAATCCATCATCGTTCTCTTTCTTCAAATCCAGTAATCGCCTCCATACCATCCTACTCCGGTTCTGGAACTTCCACCGCGTACACAGTTGTAAAAGTGGTGTCGAAACTGACAGAGAGTATGCCTTATGTCGACTCCGGTCTCCTTAACAACCAAACGTTTACATTTTTCATATCGGTCGGTTCTTTTACATTTCACAAAAGTTCGCTTTCATATCAACATCGTATTTTGTTTCGAGCCTAGTTTATATTCAAATAGAATATAATTTTCATATCAAAATATTTCGATCATTCCCAAACCGATTATATTCCAAACCAGGATTTATTTCCATACCATTATATTATATTTATATATAATATTTCAAATCGACATATATATTCATACAGAATATACTTCATTCCAAATGATTTCAGTTGTTCCAAATCAAATTTGATTTGAATCCATTTATATTCAAATAGGGTATATATATTTCCATATCTATTCATTTCAATCCTTGAAATCACCTTTCATATTCACATAGAATAAAATCTACCTTTTCCATATAAAATCGATTTAAATCAATTCATATTCAAAAAGAATATAACATTCCCTCGACTCCATTTGAACCAACGATTTAAAAACCAAACACTTTCCATTCGGAAGGAGATTAAAATTTATATAAAAATTTATAAAATATATATACTTAAGAATAAACCATATATAAAAACTTACTCATATAAATTATTAGAGTATACTGAGGAAATTCAAATTGCTATATATATATATATATAAAACAAGGTTTTACTAAATGATTTCAAAATAATAATGTATAAAAACTTACTTGAAATAAGGTAGATATATATAGTTTAAAATAAAATAAAATAAAATAAAATAAAATAAATTAAAAATAGAATTTAAATTTTAAATTATTTCTCCTTCCTAATTTCAGCACTCAAATCTAAATCTCAACCTCAAATGGAGTTACCCCATTTCAAAGTCTTGTTTCAAACCCCTTCAACCATTTTACGTTTCGAGAATTAAAACCACACTCGTATATAGTTTTTAAACAATTCAAATATCCACGATTTCCTTTATTCAAAAATTTTAATTCAAAAGAATTATTTACACTTGAGTCCAACTATTGGAATAAATCCCAAATTTTATTTAAATTCGAATTTCAAATTCCAAATTAATTTGGAGATTTTCCTTAATCATTTCAAATGCCATCGAGAATCCATAATTTAAAAGAAAATGATAATTTATCGAAAATCGATACATTTCCTTTAAATGAAATTTCACATCGAATATATTTCAAATAATTTTAAAAATTATTTAACCAACCGATGTCCGTATATAATTTGCTATCCCATGGCCAAGTGATTTAATTTTTATTTCTCGATATTCAGGGATGGTTCTATCATTTCAATCCAAATCAGGGTAACAGAGATGTATCATTTCACTCTGTGTTCTTTCTTCATTTTATCGATAAATCCCGGGTTTATTCGATGCCCGTAACATCAAGGGGTATATAAGATTTATCGTCACATGGGCACACAACATCATGTACTGAATGACAGGATAATTCAAGCGGTATAAATTCAGAAATCAAGTAAACCAAGGCATCCATCACAAACATTCATTCGAACAGTAAATCGAATCATATACGGGTTGACAGGTGTCGGAGGTTTCTAGTTAGAAATTTAAATTAAATTTAAATAACCAATTATCGATTATTATTGCATGTAACACACTGGCATGTCGAATTCAAGCAATCATTCACCAAATCAAACACAACCATGCAACCAATTTATTTCATACTTTAATTCGATAAATATGGGATTAATTCAGTATTTCGTGAGCGATTAAATACTCACCTTCGGTTTCAAATTGAATCGAACACCCAGAAAAGGCCCAAAATTTGACAGTCTTCAAACGCTGCCAGGTTAGTGTCAAAACGTCCACAACTCCACCACGATCCCAACGCAACAAACCGTTCGTCAATCCGAGTACGTATGAAGAAGTTATCAGTGTTTTTCTATACGGATTTAAAATATATAAAATTTATTTAAATAATATCTCACCCAACCCGGAGGCGCCACGTCAGCATCCCCCAGTCAACCATCTTCCCGTCCGCGTGCTACAGTACTCCACCCGAAGGAACCCAAAACCGTGCCACTTTGACTGCCATTATCTCCTAGATCCGACCACCGTTCGAGCTGCAACCACCTCCAACCGAAAGCTCAGCCTCCGCCGCACCTAACGCCCCCGCTGCCATCGCCTCCGGTCGTGTCTCTGGCTGCCAGCGATCCCACAAACCCAAGGGTTTTCGGACCCTAAATCAAGAAATTCCGGCCATCTACCTACTTTCAGGCACAACCATGACCATCGTCGGCCTCCCCTCGACATCCTCTACACAACCCATGTCTCCAATTCGTCGATTATCACCTGAATCTAAAAGCCCCAATTTGCAGGTGTATGCTTCGATTTCCAGAGGCTTTGAAAGCAATTTCTGGCCAAACAAGCTGCTGCATGTTGAATCTGAGCAAACCCATAGGTTCGTATCGTCGAGGCCTTCGAATCAACATATAATACGATAGGTTTTGGAGAGATTTTATTTTCAGCTTATATTTTGATATATTTTTTTGCCTCTAGGGTTTCCGCCATGGATCTAGGGTTTAGATGGAGAAAGTGAAGTGTAGTGTAAATGGGCTGATGTAGTGGAGAGTGGGCTAAGTTTATATCAGATTATAAGGCCAAACTGATTAACACACACAGATATTGCATACCAAATTTTAACGTACATTTTTCATTACCGGGGCCACATACTGACTTCAAAAAATCCAGAAAAATTATTTCTGTATTTGTTTGGACGATACGATCCCAACAAAACTGATTTCGTCGAATTTGGAAACCATTTGAAAAATGGCCTTTTTCGGGTCGATCCAATTTTACTGTCAACTGGTAAAACGCGTTTTCTCTTACCACGCTTTCATATTAATTCGAAAAATTCTGAAAATTGAAACCTGGTAATAATTCGCCGTTCCGGATCCAATGGCGCCAGTTTCGTCGAATTCCGAGATAGTCGCCAAAACAGTTAAATTTCACAGTTAGTTTAATAATTAAAATATTCAAAAATTCGATTAACTGTTTAAATTCAATTTAAATATTTATAAAATCTCAATTAAATCAATTTACAATCTTAAATAAAATTTTATAAATCAAATCCACATATTTTATATTCCCATATATAATTATTTAAAGTTTAACAAATCCGGAATTCAAATTTTAATCTCAAACACTTATAATTTCTTTATATAAATTCCATAGCGACCTTTCGAAATTTTGATTTAGTCATAACTTGCTATCTATCCGGCGAAATTTCAATTTCTTACATTCTCTGGAAAGATATGATTAATTCGATTCTAACGTTTCCAGTTTTACCCAATTCTGATTTAACATGAATTGTATATATTTTTCCAAAGTTTAAAAATCGAATTTTAAAACTACCGCGCCATTTCGGGCTCGTAATATAAATAAATATAAATTTAACCAATAGCATACGATTTATTTAATTTAAATTTAAATTTTAAATATACAGAAATTATGGTTCGTTACAATATATATATGTATATATATATATACACATACATATATACATACACATGACGGTTAAGAATTTAGTGCATGCAATTAATTACGTGCATATGAATATATGCATAACTAAGAATAAAATTAATAAATGGAAGTTTATATTGTTTATGCATGCAATCACACATGTGCATGAACATAAATTAAAATAAAAAGAAGAATTAGTAAATTGCTTGAAATGAGGGCGTGCAATTAAAATAGAAAGGAAGAAATTAAATAATTACAGTGAAGAATTAAATGCATGAAGGAAAGAGGTTACTATACGATAAAAGTAGTAAAGTAATGCGTGAATCAGAAAGAAATAAGGCGGTTTCTTTTTAATTAAAAGAGCACTAAGTGTGAAAAGGCTTAAGGCGGTTTCTTTTAAGAGCATTCAGTGGTTAAAAAGAGAATTAAATCATCTAATTGATTAGAGGAAGAATAAGACAAAAAATTGTTCACATACAGTTACTTAGTTTACGCACAAAGGAGGAATATAAATAAATATAAGTTAGAACAAGAATTACACACGAACAAAGGAGCAACCAAACAAAAAAAGAAAAGATTGTCTTGAAATTTTATTTATGTGCAATGAATAAAATTTCAAGTCAAAAAGAGAATATATAAACATATATATATTATAATAATGATAATAATAATAATAATAATAGCATATGCCTAAGCGCATGGTCTACGGGTGCAACACACCCTGGCTGTGTTGGCTAGGTTCTAGAATGTTCTTTTCTAGGGAGAGGTGCATGGTTTAGATGAGTTTTTATTTAATCCTAAGGGCCTAGTTCTTCTAACCCATCTATAAATAGATGTCTAGATTTTCTTCCACTCTCATAATTTCAGAAGAGACGTCAAAAGTCTGCTCTTTTCTCCCTCAAGCAATTCTCTTCTTTTCTCCTCCAAATCCTATTCTAAAAATAAAAATTAGATTTAGGCTTCTTCTACTTCAGAATTAGAGAAAGGGAATTTAGATTATTCAAGAGATGAAGGGGAGAATTAACGTTAATAAAAGATTATTCAGAATTGGGAAACCAAATCAAGGTGAGTGGGTTTAAATTATAATTTTGAATAATAGTATACCTATCGTTCGACCTTCCCCATTTATGTAAAGATTAATTTTATAAACATGCTAATTACTAGAGTCTTAATTTTATGTTTATTTTGTTCTTCTTCCTCTATTTCACCTATTTATTTTTAAGACTAGGCTACTTTCGAGCCTAGTCCAATCTCGCTGAAATATAGGCATGAACGAAATTGAGATAATTGGAAAAGTTTGGGTATGATAATTAAAAAAGGGAATATTGGGATATCGCTTAATTGAGAATATAAGACTATAATTTGGGGGCATAACTGTAAAGAATATGGACAATTGGTAGTATTGGAATAAGTACACTATTTGAGAATTACATGTTATTTTAAATCATGTTAATTACACGTAGAAAGACATGCGGCATATATGGGAAATTGGGCATAACTTATGCGTGGGATTATAGGCATAAATTGAATTGGAAAATTATGGGTAATTAGTATTCACTATAATACAAGATCTGAAATTGGGCATGAATTAAGGAAAAGATAATGAACGCCTAAGACACGAGGTTAAATTTGGTTTGCGGTAGAAGTCTGCCCGAAAGTGCCCGACATATGCAGCAACTGCAAACGGTAATCTAATGTGAGAGGTCAAAGGCATAAATTAGATGCGTAATAGTGATAAGACACGAGGTTATATTTGGTCTGCGATAGAATTCTGCCCGGAACCACCCGACATATCCAGCAACCGCAAACGGTAATCTAATGTGGGAGGTCTTGCACGATTACGGGTATAACGAATTAATGAACACTTAACCAAGATAAGACATGTGGTAAAGACATGGGAATAATAAAGGGATTAAGTGCGTAACGTGAGCAGCATGGATAAATTATTAAACTTGAATACTTAACCTAATTAAACCTATAGTGGTGTTACGAACCAGTTGAATTGAGTAAGGGTTAAGTTGATCTTAATTAATGCCAAAATGGGGAATGATAATAATAACCTATCATGAATGAACTTGAATAAGGAAAGGAAAGATAATATGTAGGCTTGTCCTCGGGACAAGTGGGAATTATAACTTATGAAATAAGGTAAGTTATAAGGAACAATAAGGGAAATGAAATAACTTATGTAATAAGATAAGTTGTACTTAGTTGTAAATTAAGTAATCTATAAAGGCAAGAATAAATCTACGAATGAAGATAACATAAGTTATATCAAAGGAAAGGGATTAGGACATAACATGAGATTGGTTGAGTCGAGTAATTCTCTGAATGTCAATCTGAAGTTGATTTTGGTCTTCGGGGATGATACTTAGGGAGTTATTCTCTTACCAATGTATATGTACTTAATTATAAATTAAGTAGAACATGTTATGGTCACCATAAGATGGAATAATGAATAGATTATGGGAATTACATGTTGTAGGCTTATTAATAAACTTAAATGGGCGAAGTTATAAATGGAATTAATATGCAAGGATAACTTGGTAAACTTGAAAACGAAGTCAATGTGAATGAGAATAACCAAGTTAAATGAGAAGACTGCAGAGGTGGTGCAAGCTCGTAATTAATGATTAGATATAGGGTCGAATGACATATTAAACTGAGGCGCTTGGAGCAGTCCGTACATTATAGGATGAGTAGCCCAATGAGGTAGATCATCTCGGTGTCATAAGGCATGTGGGGAGCGCACGTTCGTCTGATTATTTTGGTGGCTCTGACAGACTAGAAGGGGTAGCACGCGGCTTCCTGAGATGTTAAAGGTGCTCTTAGTAGTCCTATGTGTGCTTGCAGATGTTTAAGGATGTGCCCGTAGAGGTTGGGTCTGTGCATAACTACTAGGTAGGTGTGCCTTGACTACAAGAATAACTTGGCAGTCAGAATGCTATACGTGGTGACGGAAAAGGTGATTCGGCGGCTGCCTCAACGAAGGCGGGGAGTCATGACCAACAATGATAGTAGGTCGTCGAGTGCTTGTCACCACAACCAGTAGGACGCGGAAAGACAAGAGCTAGACCCAAGATACCATTAACCATTAACTATTGCGGGACGGTGGTTGAGGGGAGACGCCACATGGATGTTTAGATTGTTTGCTTAGGGGCTTGTTGCTTAGATCTTGTAGTCTTTACTAATTGAGGGAGGGGCTGAGGTGGGGCCATAGCCACCATAAAAAATAGACCCTAGGGATATTTGTATGAGAGGTTGTTAAAGGCGGGCCTGGACAAATATGAGGAAAGCTCCAGACCGAGTTCTGTGTTTCTTGTGTAGCCATGCCATGGAACTCGGGCATGCAAACGATAGGTGTGCGGGTTAGGCATCGAATACGTTTGATGATAGGTACGTGGGAAAGTCTAGATACATGCATGTCTTCTTTTGGTGGTGTATCGTAGACTCTGGGGCAATACTCGATGAAGGAATCTAACTCGATGATGATCAATCACTTGGATTGGATCGACAAATAAGAAAGATGGTGAATCATTTGGATTAGGTGCTGCAAAAACCAACCCTTCAAAGAAGTTAAAAAATAAAGGTAATTGTCGGAAGTAAGGGCTATTTAGAGAATTAGAGGTATGATTAAAAAGAAGGGTTGTTTCGAAGTATTAAGAGAAGTAGAGGTAGTTTAGGCATAGTAGGGGTAGATCGACAAATATGAAAGATGATGAATCATGTGGATTGGCTAGGGCTGTAAATTTTGTCCGAATGTCCGACGTCCGTTCGTGTCCGTGACCGAAATACCTCCGTTCGAGTCCGTCTGATTTTCATTTAGGACACGAGTTAGGACAACAAGATTTGTACGAGAAAAAATCATGTCCGGTCCGAGCTCGTCCGAATTCGTCCGAATTACTTGAAATTCGGCGTATAGTTGAGAAGAAAACAATAAAATGTACAAAATATAATATGAATAGTCATGTCCGACCAAGTCCGACCCAGTCCGCCCGTGTCCATGTCCGACCGATTTTATTTAGGACACGAATTAGGACAACGAAATTTGTCTGAGAAAAGATTTGGTCCGGTCCGTGTTCGGTCCGATTTTTTTTAGGATAGAAACTAAACACACCTCCGTCCGGTCCGGTCCGAACGATTTACACCCCTAGGATTGGCTGCTGCAAAAACCAACCCTTCACAAAAGTAAAATATATGGGTAACTGTTAGAAGTAAAGGCTATTTAGAGAATTAGTGGTAGGATTAAAAAGATGGGTAGTTTTAAAGTATTATGAGAAGTAGGGGTAGTTTAAGCATAGTACGGGTGGATCGACAAATATGAAAGATTATGAGTCATTTGGATTGAGTGCTGCAAAAACCAGCCCTTCACAGTAGTTAAAAAATAGAGGTAATTATTGGAAGGAATGGCTATTTAGAGAATTGGTGGTTGGATTAAAAGGAAGGGTTCTTTTGAAGTATTTAGAGAAGTATGGGTAGTTTAAGAATAGTAGGGGTAGATTGATAAATATGAAAGATGATGAATCGTTTGGATTGGGTGCTGCAAAAACCAACCCTTCACAGTAGTTAAAAAGTAGGGATAATTGTTGGAAGTAAGGGCTATTTAGAGAATAAGGGGTAGGATTAAAAAGAAGGGTTGTTTTGGAGTACTAAGAGAAGTAGCGGTTGTTTAAGCATAGTAGGGGTAGATCAACAAATATGAAAGATAATGAATCGTTTGGATTGGGTGCTGCAAAAACCAACCCTTCACAGAAGTTGAAAAAATTGGGGTAATTTTTGGAAGGTCTACTTAGAGAATTAGGGGTTGGATTAAAAAGAAGGGTTGTTTTGAAGTATTAAGAGAAGTAGGGGTAGTTTAAGAATAATAGGGGTATATCGACAAATTTGAAAGATGATGAATAACTTAGATTGGATGATGCAAGAACCGACCCTTCATAGTAGTTAAACAATAGGGGTAATTGTTGGAAGTAAGTTCTATTTTGAGAACAAGAGGTAGGATTAAAAAGAAGGGATGTTTTGAAGTATTAAGAGAAGTAGGGGTAGTTTAAGCATAGTTGGGGTAGATCAACAAATATGAAAAATGATGAATCATTTGGATTGGGTGATGCAAAAAACCAATCCTTTGTAGTGGTTAAAAAAAGGGGTAATTTTTGGAATTAAGGGCTATTTAGAGAATTATGGGTAGGATTAAAAAGGGCTGTTTTGAAGAATTAAGAGAAGTAGTGGTAGTTTAAGCATAGTATGGGTAGTTCGACAAATATGAAAGATGATGAATCATTTAGATTGGATACTGCAAAAACCAACCCTTCACAGTATTAAAAAAATAGGGGTAATTGTTGGATGTAAGGGCTATTTAGAGAATTAGAGGTAGGATTAAAAAAAAGGGCTGTTACGAAGTAATAAGAGAAGTAGGGGTAGTTTAAGCATAGTAGGGGTAAATTGACAAATACAAAAGATGATGAATCGTTTGGATTGGGTGTTGCAAAAAACAACCCTTCACAGTAGTTGAAAATAGCGGTAATCATTGGAAGTAAGAACTATTTAGAGAATTAGGGGTAGGATTAAAAAGCAGGGCTGTTTTGAAGAACAAAGAGAAGTAGGGGTAGTTTTAGCACAGTAGGGGTAGACCAACAAATATAAAAGACGATGAATTATTTAGATTGGGTGCTGCAAGAACCAACTCTTCATAGTAGTTAAAAAATAGGCGTAATTGTTGGAAAAGCTATTTATAGAATTAGGGGAAGGATTAAAAAGAAGAACTGTTTTGAAGTATTCAGAGAAGTAGGGGTAATTTAGGCATAGTAGGGGTAGATCGACAAATATGAAAGATGATGAATCGTTTGGATTGGGGGCAACTTAAACAAACCGTTCATAGTAGTTAAAAAATAAGGGTATTTGTTTGAAGTAAGGCTATTTAGAGAATTATGGGTAGGATTAAAAAGAAGGGTTGTTTTGAAGTATTAAGGGAAGCAGGGGTAGTTTAAGCATAGTAGGGGTAGATCGACAAATATGAAAGATGGCGAATCGTCTGGATTGGGTGTTGCAAAAACCAACCCTTCACAGTAGTTAAATAAAAGGGATAATTGTTGGAAGGAAACTCCATTTCGAGAATTAGGTGTAGGATTAAAAAGAAGGACTGTTTTGAATTATTAAGAGAAGTTTGGGTAGTTTAAGCATAGTTGGGTTAGATCGACAAATATAAAAGATGATGAATCATTTGGATTGGATCGACAAATATGAAAGATGATGAATCATTTGGATTGGGTGCTGCAAAATCAACCATTCAGAAAAGTTAAAAAATAGGGGTTATTGGAAGTAAGGGAAATTTATTGAACTAGAGGTTGGATTAAAAAGAAGGGTTGTTTCAAAGTATTGAGAGAAGTAGAGGTAGTTTAGGGATAGTAGGGGTAGATCGACAAATGTGAAATATGATGAATCATTTGGCTTGGCTACTGCAAAAACCAACCCTTCACAGAATTTAAAAAATAGGGGTAATTCTTGTAAGTAAGGGCTTTTTAGAGAATTAGGGGCAGGATTAAAAAGAAGGTTTATTTTGAAGTATTATGAGAAGTAGGGGTAGTTTAAGCATTGTAGGGGTCGATCGACAAATATGAGAGATGGTGAATCGTTTGGATTGGGTGTTGCAAAAACCATCCCATCGCAGTAGCTAAAAATTAGGGGTAATTGTTGGAAGGAAGGGCTATTTAGAGAATTAGGGGTTGGATTAAAAAGAAGGGCTGTTTGGAAATATTAAGAGAAGTAGGAGTAGTTTAAGAATAGTACGGGAAGATCGATAAATATGATAGACGATGACTCATTTGGATTGGGTGCTGCAAAAACCAACACTTCACAGTAGTAAAAAATTAGGGGTAATTGTCGGAAGTAAGTGCTATTTACAGAATTAGGGGCAGGATTAAAAGAAGTGATGTTTGGAAATATTAAGAGAAGTAGGGGTAGTTTAAGCATAGTAGGGGTAGATCGACAAATATGAAAGATGGTGGATCGTTTGGATTGGGTGCTGCAAAAACCAACCCCACACAGAAGTTAAAATAGGGGTAATTGTTGGAAGGGCTACTTAGAGAACTAGTGGTTGGATTAAAAAGAAGGGTTGTTTTGAAGTATTAAGAGAAGTAGGGGTAGTTTAAACATAGCAGGGGGTTTATCGACAGATATAAAAGATGATGAATCATTTAGATTGGGTGCTTCAAAATCCAACCCTTCAAAATAGTTGAAAAATAGCGGTAATTGTTGGAAGTAAGGGAAATTTAGAGAATTAAGGGTTGGATTAAAAAGAAGGACTGTTTTGAAGTATTAAGATAAGTAGGGGTAGTTTAAGTATAGTAGGGGTAGATCGGCAATTATGAAAGATGATGAATCGTTTGAATTGGGGGCTACAAAAACCAACCCTTCACAGAAGTTAATAAATAGGGGTAATTGTTGGAAGGAATGGATATTTAGAGAATTAGGGGTTGGATTTAAAAGAAGGGCTGTTTTGAATTATTAAGAGAAGTAGGGGTAGTTTAAGCATAGTAGGGGTAGATCGAAAATATGAAAGATGATGAATCATTTAGATTGGGTGCTGCAAAAACTAACCTTTCATAGTAGTTAAAAAATTGGGGTAATTGTTGGCAGTAAGGGCTATTTAGAAAATTAGGGCAAGGATTAAAAATAAGGGTTGTTTAGAAGTACTAAGAGAAGTAGGGGTTGTTTAAGCATAGTAGGAATTGATTGACAAATATAAAAGATGATGAATCTTTTGGATTTGATGTTGCAAAAAACAACCCTTCAATGTAGTTAAAAAATAGGGGTAATTATTGGAAGTAAGGGTTATTTAGAGAATTAGGGGTAGGATTAAGAAGAAGAGCTGTTTTGGAGTACTAAGAGAAGTGAGGGTAGTTTAAGCATAGTAGGGGTTGATCGACAAATATGAAAGACGATGAATCATTTAGATTGGGTGTTGTAAATCCCAACTCTTCGCAGTAGTTTAAAAATAGGCGTAATTGTTGGAAGTAAGGGCTATTTAGAGAATTAGGGGTAGGTTTTAAAAGAAGAGTTGTTTTGAAGTATTAAGAGAAGTAGGGGTAGTTTAGGCATAATAGGGTTAGATCGACAAATGTGAAATATGATGATTCGTTTGGATAGGGTGCTACAAAAACTAAACCTTCACAGTAATTAAAAAATAGGGGTAATCGTTGGAAGTAAGGGCTATTTAGAGAATTAGGTGTATGATTAAAAAGTAGGTTTGTTTTGAAGTATTAAGTGAAGTAGGGGTGGTTTAAGTATAATAGGGGTAAATCGACAAATACGAAAGATGACGAATCGTTTGGATTGGGTGCTGAAAAACCAACCCTTCACAGTAGTCAACTAATAGGGCTAACTGTTGGAAGGAAGCGCTATTTAGAGAATTAGGGGTAGGATTAAAAAGGACTTTTTTGAAGTATTAAGAGAAGTTTGGGTAGTTTAAGCATAGTTCGGGTACATCGATAAATATGAAAGATAATGAATCATTTGGATTGGATCGACAAATATGAAAGATGATGAATCATTTGGATTGGGTGCTGCAAAAACCAAGCCTTCACAGAAGTTAAAAAATAGGGGTAATTATTGGTAGTAAGGGCTATTTAGAGAATTAGAGGTAGGATTAAAAAGAAGGGTTGTTTCGAAGTATTAAGAGAAGTAGATGTAGCATAGTAGGGGTAGATCGACAAATATGAAGATGATGAATCGTTTGGATTGGGTGCTGCAAAAACCAGCCCTTCACAGTAGTTAAAAAATAGGGGTAATTGTTAGATGGAAGGGCCATTTAGAGAATTAGGAGTTGGATTAAAAAGAATGATTTTTTTGAAGTGTTAAAAGAAGTACGGGTAGTTTAAGCATAGTAGGGGTAGATCGACAAATATGAAAGATGATGAATCATTTGGATTGGATCGACAAATATGAAAGATGATGAATCATTTGGAATAGGTGCTGGAAAAACCAACCATTCACAAAAGTTAAAAAATAGGGACAATTGTTGGAAGTAAGGGCTATTAATAGAACTAGAGGTAGGATTAAAAAGAAGGGTTGTTTCAAAGTATTAAGAGAAGAAGAGATAGTTTAGGCATAGTGGGGGTAGATCGACAAATATGAAATATGATGAATCATTTGGATTGGCTGCTGCAAAAACCAACCCTTCACAAAATTTAAAAAATAGGGGTAATTTTTGGAAGTAAGGGCTATTTAAAGAATTAGGGGCAGGATTAAAAAGAAGGGTTGGTTTGTATTATTATGATAGGTAGGGGTAGTTTAAGCAGAGTAGGGTTCGATAGACAAATATGAGAGATGATGAATCGTTTGGATTGGATGCTGCAAAAACCATCTCTTCACAGTAGCTAAAAAATAGGGGTAATCGTTGTAAGGAAGGGCTATTTAGAGAATTAGTGTTTGGATTAAAAAGAAGAGTTGTTTTGAAGTATTAAGAGAAGTAGGGGTAGTTTAAGCGTAGTAGGGGAAGATCGATAAATATGGCAGATGATGAATCATTTGGATTGGGTGTTGTAAAAACCAACACTTCACAGTTGTTAAAAAGTAGGGGTAATTATTGGAAGTAAGGGCTATTTGGAGAATTAGGGGTAGGATTAAAAAGAAGGGTTGTTTTGAAGTATTAAGATAATTAGGGGTAGTTTAACAATAGTAGGGGTAGATCGACAAATATAAAAGACGACGAATCATTTAGATTGGGTGCTGCAAAAACCAACCCTTCAAAGTAGTTAAAAAATAGGGGTAGTTGTTGGAAGTAAGGGCTATTTAGAGAATTAAGGGTTGGATTTAAAAGAAGGACTGCTTTGAAGTATTAAGAGAAGTAGGGGTAGTTTAAGCATTGTCGGGGTAGATCGGCAAATATGAAAGATAATGAATCATTTGGATTGGGGGTTGCAAAAACCAGCTCTTCACAGAAGTTAATAAATAGGCGTAATGGTTGGAAGGAATGGTTATTTAGTTAATTAAGGGTAGGATTAAAAAGAAGGGCTGTTTTGAAGTATTAAGAGAAGTAGGGGTAGTTTAAGCATAGTTGGGGTAGATCGAAAATATGAAAGATAATGAATCATTTGGATTGGTTGCTGCAAAATCCAACCCTTCATAGTAGTTAAAAAATTGGGGTAATTGTTGGCAGCAAGGGCTATTTAGAGAATTAGGGGTAGGATTAAAGGACTGTTTTGAAGTATTAAGAGAAGTGGGGGTAGTTAAAGCATAGTAGGGGTAGATCGACAAATATCAAAGATAATGAATAATTTGGATTGTGTGCTGCAAAAACTAACCTTTCATAGTAGTTAAAAAATAGATATAATTGTTGGAAGTAAGGGCTATTTAGAGAATTAGGGCAAGGATTAAAAATAAGGGTTGTTTTGAAGTACTAGGAGAAGTATGGGTAGTTTAAGCCTAGTAAGGTTAGATTGACAAACATAAAATATGATGAATCATTTGGATTTGATGTTGCAAAAAACAACCCTTCACTATAGTTAAAAAATAAGGGTAATTATTTGAAGTAAGGGCTATTTAGAGAATTAGGGGTAGGATTAAAAAGGAGGGTTGTTTTGAAGTACTAAGAGAAGTAGGGGTAGTTTAAGCATAGTAGGGGTAGATCGACAAATATGAAAGATGATGAATCATTTAGATTAGGTGCTGTAAAAACCATCTCTTCACAGTAGTTAAAAAATAGGCATAATTGTTGGAAGTAATGGATAGTTAGGGAATTAGGGTAGGTTTAAATAGAAGAGCTGTTTGAAGTATTAAGAGAATTAGGGGTAGTTTAGGCATAGTTGGGGTGGATCGACAAATATGAAAGTTGATGAATCGTTTGGATTGGGTGCTGCAAAAACCAACCCTTCACATTAATTAAAAAATAGGGGTAATCGTTGGAAGTAAGGGCTATTTAGAGAATTAGGCGTAGGATTAAAAAGAAGGTTTGATTTGAAGTATTAAGAGAAGTAGGGGTAGTTTAAGCATAGTAGGGGTAAATCGACAAATATAAAAGATAACGAATCATTTGGATTGGGTGTTGCAAAAACCAACCCTTCTGTAAGAACCCGTTACTTCCCCGTGAAAAAAAGAGCGGATACTTTGAGAACAACACACAAATGAACGCAGACGGAATAACATTTCATTGTTATTACAACAATTCCATCAGATACAAGAATATACAGAGTATAAATGAATAAATTACATTCGACAAATATCAGAGATTACAATAAATTACATAGCAGCGGAAAATAATACAAAGCACAATTGAAGGTGACATACGGATACAGAGCTTTCCGGATATCATTCCAGCTGTAAACCAGGATCCTGTTAATATAAATCTGCAAAACCAAAACTACTAGCTGCCCGTGCGGAAAATAGGGCACCCAGAGTTTAGGTTAAAACAATAAACTCCAGGTCAGTCATGTGACTGGTGTGAGAAATAAAACAGTTATTTAAAGCTTTTCTTTAAAAGAGAGTAATTCGAGGGACCACGCCGTATAACACAGAACGGGTTTCCTCCCAAGAATACCAGTGCATAGAGTAAACAACGCAATGCTTTTTCAAAAAATGAAGCTATTATAAGACCCAGGTCCCATCACACAATGCAACGCAAGCCGGAGGATAGGGTTTTCCCTTATAATAGCCAAACATGCATGGTACGTTTAAAAACAAATCATTTGATACTATAATAAGTGTATAGTGTCAAAACAATTTCAATCATAAATATAAATCATAGGCGGCATGAATGTCCCATACCACTATGTCGCCATACTAGTTCTACAATTAAAACCGAATTACACGTATTGGAAATTGGATTTCCGTCATGAGTAGTGGCAAGGGGCAAGCTCCTCTCCGCTTCGAGACACTCTAGCAAATGCTCAGGACTACGCACACTGGGTAACCCTTGGATCGGTTGGGCCGGTCCTCACTTACGTTAGAGGATTGACAACTCCTGAACACACGTTTCCCGGTCCTTACAGACCTATAATCGAGGCGCCTCATTCCAACAACCACAAAGGTGAAAAGTATATAAATGTCAGGGCTGGTAAGTCACTGACACCACCAAAGCTAGAAAGAAACGTCGTGTTCTCCCAACGGCCCGTATCCCGTTTTTGACTCATACCGAGTTGTGAGGCTCGCGAATCCACGCTATACAAAAAGCTACGCCACAAAGGCCGTGCTTTGATCATCAACCACAAGACATTGCTTTTCAACAGAAGCCTTGATCCATGCAACTCAGTATGCCACACAGGAAATTCATGCCGTGCGATTGATATCTATCGATATATAACCTCTAAGCTCGTACGTCTCAGAGAAGGGCGTTAAGCAAGAGAATAAATTCTCCGCCGCCAAACAGATATATATTTAACAGAAATCAATCCACATAGAATAAAATCCAATGTCAGACACACAATCCATTTACAAGTCCGTTCTGGGTCTGAACGAAACCGGAGGCACTTTCCTCGCATATCCATCCGTCTCCAAGTACGTCTGGATGACCACTAACTATTTCCATCCTCTTGGGTGTACAGCCCAATCAGGATCGTTAGTAATTATCCAAACGATGTGAAGACTTCCGGTCTTCGACCACCGTCTTCATCTTCGATTATCGTCGAATCAGTTATTCAGAATGGGTATAAACCCGGCCTTTCCGAACAACCCGCGTATATTAAAACAAATGTTACATAAACACAACATACGCCTCATTCCAATTCAGAATATTCTTTTATTCACAAAATCACATTTTTAGGGAAAGGTTCCCATTAATTTTACCCAAGATAAATTCTTTGAGATTTATCCTTTAATCTTCCTTTGGATGACATTTCAAACCAAATTATGGTTTTCTGAACTAGTCGAGATTAGCGAACCGTACCGAAGTAATTATTTATTTTATTTCCCAATCCCAAACTATTCATCCCATGAAGCAAAACTGGTAATACTCGATTTTTAATACTATGGTGTTATTGGTAAAATTAATTACCATTTCACGTTCAAATCTAATTAAAGGTTTAACTATCGCTTTTGAGCAAAACTAGCGATACTCCATTCTCACTCATTTCTAAATTTGATAATTTAGGTTATAGATTTACATTTCAATCTAATTGCAGATTAGTTACAACTCCTTTTACTGGGTTAAAGAACTAGTGTTATTTAAAACACAGTTCACGACAAACCCAAATCACATTCTATTTATTATCGGGTTAAAGAACTAGTGTTATTTAAAACACCGTTCACGATAAACCCATTGCAAATCCAATCAAATATATTAGAAATTCCGATTATTTAAAACCCCTTTTTAAATCTAATTTATTTATTTAAAAACAAATCGGGTTTTAAATTTTGTTCAAACTAGTTCATTTTGATAAAAATCTATTTTTATCTTTTCAAATATGGAGTTTTTCACCCCAATTTTTCTCAAATCATTTCTTATGATTTTACACCAATTATTACTATTTTTAATAATTTTATCAAGGCCCGTACAGTCGATTTCCAACAATGGCCATCAAACTGCACTTACAAAGACCTTTTTCAAATTTGATTTGGACGTAACTCCAAATCCAACCGTTAGATTTTGAATTTCTAATATTCATTAGAAAGCTCTTTTCGATACGAACCCAACGGTTCCAGTTTTAGGAGAATCCGTCGGTCGGATCTCCCATAATGTCTGCTTGAAATAAATGGTCGAAATTCACGAACTACAGCGGCGCGGCGCGTTCTATTCAGGCCATTATATTATATATATATATAATATATATGATATATATTTCTTCGATTTCTATTTGATTTCAATTCAAATCGATTTTAATTCGATTCGAATTCATTTTGAAATCATTTTCTATTCAATTCATTTCGAAATCGTTTTCTATTCAATTCATTTCGAAATCGTTTTCATATTCAATTCATTTCGAAATCGTTATCTATTCAATTCATTTCAAAATCGTTTCATATTCAATTCATTTCGAAATCGCTTCATATTCAATTCATTTCGAAATCGTTTCATATTCAATTCATTTCGAAATCGTTTCATATTCAATTCATTTCGAAATCGTTTTCTATTCAACTCATTTCGAAATCGTTATCTATTCAATTCATTTCGAAATTGTTTTCCACTATTCAGTTTTAAATGAATAAAATTGATATAATATCTTTCACGTCAAAATTATGTCAATCTAATCAACACGACTTCATATAGTTCTATTTTCAATTATTCTATTTCAAATATTTCTTCTTCAAATATTTCCTTTTCAAATATTTCTATTTCAAATATTTCTATTATCAAATATTTCATTCAACACATGGCTAACCTCAACGGATGAGTATTGTCAACACGTGAACCTTTATTTTATATTGATAAAGATGTAAATTTTATTATTAAAATATTTCGTTCAACACATGACTAATCTCAACGGATGAGTACGGTCAACACATGAACCTTTATTTTATAATATCCTTTATTTTCTAAATTGGAATGAGGCCAAAACAATCACCATATAGCGTTAACTATATGGATTACATACAACACATGTATATAATAGCAACGATAAAAAATCAACCATCATCCAAAGTGCACTACACTGTATAAGCATCAAATATAGATATCTAACGCTTATAATAGCCTGTCAATCAATCGATCGACATATTTGATCAATCAGGATGAGTGAACTTCAAATTTCATCCCAACACCTGTGTGGGGTTTCAAATCAACAAACACAGATGTTTATTTGTGCAGTTGACCGATGTGTAAAATTTATCGGCCCAATCAATATCAGTCAAATCAGTGTATATAAACAAATCGGCCGATTTGTTTATAAAAATTTATTTATTCACTTTCATGTTAAAAATTATATTTTTAACGATAAAACATTTTATTCCAACATATGAATTTCTATTCAGTTCCTTTATTCAATAAAATGATATTTTTATTTTTCTAACTTATTTTAGAAAATTTCGGCGGCATAACGGCACGATACTAGAAACGGGACGAGGCCTAGCCTTATCCCCGGTCTAGTGAAGGCCCATGCCATTCACACATCAATCATATCAATTTCATTTCACCAAACAATTCAGTTCAACGCAAACAATCTAACTAACAACCCAACCAAATAATCTAACAAACAAGCCATCCATGGTCTGTGGATGACGAGTGTCGGGTGCTACTAAACACCGTCTGCATCCTAGTATATATATATAACTAGAAAAAGAAATTGAAAGGTGAGAAATTCTCACAGATAGCTATCCAATCATCTTGACTTTTCTTTTGCAGAAGTCTTCGTCGTTCTCGCATCTCATCACTTTCGTCGCCCTTTGTCACTATATATATAAAAATCGCATTATTATTTCTCTATTCCATATATTAAAAAACAAACTTTTACTATGCTATTCAATATATAAAAATCGAATTTTTACTACGATGTCATATAGATAAAAATTCCATTTCTATCCCGCTATTCTTCATATAAAGATTCCGCCTTTTCAAAAATATAGATTTCTCCTTTTCAAAAATATAGATTTCTTCACTATAAAAATCACATTTTTATTTTGCTACATATATAAAGATGATATTTTTACTTAATTATGAAAATTATACTTTTACATCGCTATATATATATATCAAAGATTATATTTTTACAACGTCTTTTACACATAAAAGATTATATCTTTACTTAACTACACGAATAAAAATAATATTTTTAACTTGCTACTCTAATAAAAATAATATCTTTATCCCTCCTACTATAAAAAGATGATATTTTTATTTTGCTACACATATAAAAATTATTTTTTTAACCTTCCTATATTATAAAAATTATATTTTCTTCCTTCTAAAAACCATATTTTTAATCCACTACATAAGTAAAAAATCACGTCTTTCTCCATTTAAAAATATCGTCTTTCTTCCTTTAAAAATCTAATCTTTTCTATTTTAAAAATCAAATCTTTTCTATTTTAAAAATCATATACATAAAAATTGAACTTTTATTTCATAATCCTATGTATAAAAAGGAAAATCAATTTTAATTCCTAATAAAATTAGTTTTTATATAATGTAACAATCAGTTTTTAAAATAAATAACAATCAGTTTTTAAAATAAATCAAAATCAGTGAAACTTACAGAGAGGGGGGGGGGGGGTAGTTGCGCGGCGGAGCTCCTGTAGGAGGGCAGGGCGACTGAAGGAGGAGAGGAGGAGGTCGGGGAAGAAGAAGATGGGGACGGCGGTGGTTGGGGGCCACACCTGGTGGCGTCGCGACTTCGATTCGGTTGTGGGGGGGTTTCGATTTACTGGAGGGACAAGGGGGAGGAGCAGGCAAAGCGGCGGCAGAGGGAGCTCGGGGATGGAGGGCGGTGGCGCTCGATCGATGGGCTCGGCGCTGTGGCTTTCTTCCTTTTTTTTGTTTAGATTTTGATTCGATTTGGAAATAAGAAGGGGGGCCATAGTGATTAAAGGGGTGAGGAGAGAAGATTATATTTTTTATTATTTTATGAAAAAGTTGACTTTTACATACAACCTCTAAACGAGGCCCACCGCCTGTCGTCCTTAGCGTTTTACCCCCATTCCGAACACAATGGGATATGTATCGCAAGCTGATTCGATCGTTTGAATTAGTTTCCGTCAAAATCTATATATAACTCTATATATTGAATTTGAACGCGCATTTCAATTTACCGGGGTCACATACTAACTAGAAAAATTCCCGAAAAATATTTTCTCGCTTCGTATTGACGATACGGTCCTAACAAAACAAGTTTCGTCGAATTCTGAGACCGTTGGAAAAATGGCCATTTTCCAATCGATTAAAATCAACTGAAACTGGTCAAACGCGTTTTCCTTTGCCACGCTCACATATTGAATTGAAAAATTATGAAATTTTAAACCTAGTAATAATTTGACATCACGGATCCAACAAATGTGGTTTCGTCGAAATCCGAGGTCGTTTGCAAAATTTCCATTTTCAAGGGCCTGAATTCCATAGGGACTATTCAGAATTTTCAACTGGACATATCTTTTGATTCCCGCAATGAAATCTTGATTTTTCGGATTCGTTGGAAAGATATCATCAATTAGATCCTAATGTTTTTTGTTTTCCTGAAATCCGGATTGTTTTGCACCCGGTACATTCAATTGAAGTTTGAAATCGAATTATCGAACTACCGCGCCATTTTCATTTCTATTTATAATTATATATAAATATTTATATTCTAACGACGACGCGTATAATATATATGTCGAATTCTATTCAAAATAAATTTCTCGTCGATATTATTTAAAATAAATTATTTTAAATATTCAAAATTCGCTAAAATTGCCGAAATAAAAATTTTAAACTGGCCCAGATTTTCCGGGTTATTACAATCTTCCCCACTTAAAACTTTTCGTCCCCAAAAAGGTACAAAGTCGAAAGTTGTTTGATTAATCAATTCTACGTTCGATCTGGCTTCCATTCTCCAACTTTTCAGTTTCTGAGAATTTTCAAATTTTCAAAAATTTGGCTAACACCCTAAATTTTCGAAAAATTTCGCCATAACCTCCCCTGCACCGGGAGCCACAGGAAAATCCCGAAATTGCCATATAGGCCTTCTGATCTCAAAAAGAAAAAGAAAAAGCCTAGCGGCTAGCCAATAGGCTCATAAAATCATCATCACCCAAACAAAACAGTAAATTATAGTAAACATGTACCTATTTGTCGGGCAAACAAATTTTATTCTCTGATCTAGCCTCCTTGCTATGACCTGTTCAATGTAAGTATATATATTTATGCAAGCAAATGCGACCAATTTTCAATACAGTTCAATATTTGATTCTATTAGGCATAATGGTTCAAAATTAGAAAACAAATAAACAAACAACACAAACATCAATCAATTAGTGAATTTAAAGTTTCAAATTCATAATTTTGATATATATACAAAAATCATGTTTTTCGATGCCAATTCACAACAATGTGTTCTAACTATATAAGTTTTGGTTCTCACACCAGTCTAATGGAAATATATAGAAATCACACCTTCGAAACACGAACACAAATTCTGATGATGATATATCAATCATTAGAATCATCTCCGGGTGTCTAGAATGTAATTCTATATCTATCCAGTATATTAAAACTTCGACTATACGTTCATGACGCATATACGCGAAATCTATATATACTCGATTGTCCAAATTCAAAGTAAATAAATATTCAAATAATTATAATTGATTTAAATTTTCAGAACAAAATTGTTTTCATTTGAAAAATATACTCTTCACACTCGTTCTAGGATACTACTGATCCTATCTCTAACGAGTCATTCTAATTGGATATTACTAATCCAATATCTGATGAATTCTTTCGTATGGTTCTAATGTGTCTTGTTCTCGAGCTCTGTAAACCAAAGCTCAGATACCACTGTAAGAACCCGTTACTTCCCCGTGAAGAAAAGAGCGGATACTTTGAGAACAACACACAAATGAACGCAGACGGAAGAACATTTCATTTTTATTACAACAATTCCATCAGATACAAGAATATACAGAGTATAAATGAATAAATTACATTCGACAAATATCAGAGATTACAATAAATTACATAGCAGCGGAAAATAATACAAAGCACAACTGAAGGTGATATACGGATACAGAGCTTTCCGGATATCATTCCAGCTGTAAACCAGGATCCTGTGAATATAAATCTGCAAAACCAAAACTACTAGCTGCCCGTGCTGAAAATAGGGCACCCAGAGTTTAGGTTAAAAAAATAAACTCCAGGTCAGTCATGTGACTGGTGTGAGTACTAAAACAGTTATTTAAAGATTTTCTTTAAAAGAGAGTAATTCAAGGGACCACGCCGTATAACACGGAATGGGTTTCCTCCCAAGAATACCAGTGCATAGAATAAACAACGCAATGCTTTTTCGAAAAATGAAGCTATTATAAGACCCAGGTCCCATCACACAATGCAACGCAAGCCGAAGGATAGGGTTTTCCCTTAAAATAGCCAAACATGCTTGGTACGTTTAAAAACAAATCATTTGATACTATAATAAGTGTATAGTGTGAAAACAATTTCAATCATAAATATAAATCATAGGCGGCATGAATGTCCCATACACTATGTCGCCATACTAGTTCTACAATTAAAACCGAATTACACGTATTGGAAATTGGATTTCCGTCATGAGTCGAGGCAAGGGGCAGGCTCCTCTCCGCTTCGAGACACTCTAGCAAATGCTCAGGACTACGCACATTGGGTAACCCTTGGATCGGTTGGGCCGGTCCTCACTTACGTTAGAGGATTGGCAATTCCTGAACACACGTTTCCCGGTCCTTACAGACCTATAATCGAGGCGCCTCATTCCAAAACCCAAAAAGGTGAAAAGTATATAAATGTCAGGGCTGGTAACTCACTGACACCACCAAAGCTAGAAAGTAACGTCGTGTTCTCCCAACGGCCCGTATCCCGTTTTTGACTCATACCGAGGTGTGAGGCCCGCAAATCCACGCTATACACAAAGCTACGCCACAAAGGCTGTGCTTTTATCATCAACCACAAGACTTTACTTTTCAACAGAAGCCTTGATCCATGCAACTCAGTATGCCACACAGGCAATTCATGCCGTGCGATTGATATCTATCGATATATAACCTCTAAGCTCGTACGTCTCAGAGAAGGGCGTTAAGCAAGAGAATAAATTCTCCGCCGCCAAACAGATATATATTTAACAGAAATCAATCAACACAGAATAAAATCCAATGTCAGACACACAATCCATTTACAAGTCCGTTCTAGGTCTGAACGAAACCGGAGGCACTTTCCTCGCATATCCATCTGTAATAACCCGGAAAATGTGAACCAATTAAATTTTTTTTAATTAGATTATTACCAAAGGATTTGAATAGTTGAAATAGCCTATTTCAATAAAAATATAGAATTGGGTATGGGATGGCAGTTTGAAATTTTGAATATAAACTTTGTCTGACTGTACCGGGTGGAAAATATAACGGATTTTAGCCAAACTGAAAATATTTAAATCTGTTTATGAATACCTTTCTAACAAATCCGAAAAATCAGAATTTCATAATGGAAATCAAAAGTTATGGCCAAATGAATTTTCAGAAAGGTCGCTGTATAGTATATATAGCCCTTGAAAATTGATATTTTGCATACGACCTCGGAATTCGACGAAACCACTTTTGTTAGGTCTGGGATGTCAAATTATTGCTGGGTTTCAAATTTCATAATTTTTGAAGCTGGTATGTGAGCGGGGCAAAAGAAAATGTGATTGGTCAAATTCTGTTAAAATGGGTCGACCTAAAAATGGCTGTTTTTCAAACGAGCTCAGAATTCGACGAAACTGGTTTTGTTAGGACCGTATCGTCAAAACAAAGCTAGATTTATTTTTCCGGAATTTTTCGATTCAGTTTGTTGCCCTGGCAATCTGAAATGTACGTTTAAATTAAATATCGAATGTTTTATATTTTAATTTGAAAAATAACTGACTGTAACAGTCGAAATGGCCAACGAAACATATCCCATTATGTCCGGAATGGGGGTATTTAGCTAGGGGCGACAGTCGTTGGGTTTAAAAAGGAGTCCGTTTGCAAAAACACTATTTAAAACTTCCTATAAAGCTCTTGCCAATAGGAATTTTTCTTAAAAAAAAAAAATACGAAATAAACCCTAGCCGCCAGCGATCTGGACGACTCAGGAAGCACGAAACTTCTCGTCCATTTTGCCGCCGCCTCAGTCGATTTCGCCGCCTCCGCCTGTTGAAGCTTCTGACCGCCTTCGCCTCCTCTACCCATCCGACCAAGCCACGCCTCCATCCATCAACCGTAGACGTCGGAATTCGAGCAGGAAGTCGCGCCTTTTAGAGCGCGGCCGTGACCCACAGAAGCCACCGAACCCATCGCCACCACCGCCGATCTGAAGGTGGTTCGTAGCTCTCTGACGCGGCGTGGTCTGATCGAAGCATCGAGGTACGGTTTGGCTTAAAAATCGAGACCTAGTTTTGAAGTTTTAAAAACTTTTCTGATGTGAATTTCAAAAATGAAAATAACACTTTTAAGTGTTGCAAAACTTTGAAAATAAATATCTTTTTTGTTCTTTAAAGAAATTTGATGAAACAGGAGACACTGTGACCACAAGGAGGCTCTCTACATTCTAGAAGAAGCCGCGGATTTTTCTGACCTTCCTACGATTTTTAGCACTGCAATAACCATTGTGAGGAATCTAAACTATTTGTGTGAATGAAATCGCGTTGTGTAAATTATATAAGCGAAGTGTAAATTATATACGCATTGTATACCTCATGTACATGTGTTGTATAAGTTATATTAGCGATGTATAAATTATACAAGCGTTGAATGAAACATATATGCTTTGAATTGTGATGAAATGCAAGTGAATTATTATATTATATATATATACTCCCCTCGTCCATAGACCATGGACGATATTTATTACTTGTGATTGACGTGATATTATATGGTATGATGAATGGTTGGAAATAAATGTTTGTGGATGATATTGTGGTTGAAAAATACCTTTGTGGTTGAAAAATACCTTTGTGGTTGAAAAATACCCTCTTGTGGTCGAAACAAAATAGAATAGGATTGTGGAATTGAAAATAAAACATGCCGCCTGCGTGCGAACTAGATGCATGATCCCCATTGTCAAAAACCAGGAGGTTTTAAGGTAGAGCGAGGAGCCGTACTAGGGACGGTCCCGGTTTTAACTACCCTGCCGTTATGCTGCCGAAATTTTCAGAAATATTTATTTGTTAGAATAATTTTCATTCGTTGAAATATATATACAAACTATATAGAATATTCATGTGTTGAGTTGCAATTCATTCGTTGAGTTGAAATTCATGTGTTGAATATTATTTGAATTTAAACAAATAGCTTTAGCGATAAAAATCACATTTTTATATATATACAAACTATATAGAATATTCATGTGTTGAGTTGCAATTCATTCGTTGAGTTGAAATTCATGTCTTGAATATTATTTGAATTTAAACAAATGGCTTTAGCGATAAAAATCACATTTTTATATATATACAAACTATGTAGAATATTCATGTGTTGAGTTGCAATTCATTCGTTGCGTTGAAATTCATGTGTTGAATATTATTTGAATTTAAACCAATGGCTTTAGCGATAAAAATCACATTTTTATATATATACAAACTATATAGAATATTCATGTGTTGAGTTGCAATTCATTCGTTGAGTTGAAATTCATGTGTTGAATATTATTTGAATTTAAACAAATGGCTTTAGCGATAAAAATCACATTTTTATATATATACAAACTATATAGAATATTCATGTGTTGAGTTGCAATTCATTCGTTGAGTTGAAATTCATGTGTTGAATATTATTTGAATTTAAACAAATGGCTTTAGCGATAAAAATCACATTTTTATATATATACAAACTATATAGAATATTCATGTGTTGAGTTGCAATTCATTCGTTGAGTTGAAATTCATATGTTGAATATTATTTGAATTTAAACAAATGGCTTTAGCGATAAAAATCACATTTTTATATATATACAAACTATATGGAATATTCATGCGTTGAATTGCAATTTGTTCGTCGAGTTGAAATTCATGTGTTGAATGTTATCATCTTTTAAAAATAAATTGAATCGACAATAAAAACTACACCTTTATTGTGAACACGCTTAGTTAAAAATACACACGTGTCGAATAAATAATTTTGATGATAAAAATATTTCTTTTATCATGTATACGCTTAGTTAAAAATACACACGTGTTGAAATAAATAATAGTTTGCTAGAAATATTATTATTAGCTTTGTTCTGCATATATATACATGTGTTGAACAGGAAAAATGTATTAGCTTTAGAGTAAAGAAATTACTTGCATGCCCGACAAATAGGTAAACCTTGATGAGTTGGCTGCGCAATTTTATTTATATATCAACTCCTGTGAATGCCATTGGATGCGGAGTGCTGGTTATTCTCTGTGAAATAATAAATAACGCCATAGGATAGTAACAATTAATTTTGAACTACACTACATGGCATACTTCTTGACGATAGGCATACTTCATCATATTCCACATAAGCAATTGGAGCTTGAGTGACTAGGTGGAAGATTTACCATACAAGCAAGAGGCTTGTATGGCGATGACTATGTACTACAGGTTGAACTGATGACTGATATGGACTATATAAATTATAACGATAAATTGCCAGATTAATAAAAACCCCACACGGGTCTGGATTTGACAATAATCACGTCGCTCTAGTTATTACATACGGCACATGGACTATTTATTTCCACACGGAAACGGGGTGATGGGAATTTATTCTCTGGAGTGATTATCAGTAAATGCTCCCCCGTAAACACCAAAATATATCACTATAAATATGTGAATGCTTTTTAGGATTTATTGGGTACCTAACACAGCCCAATAAATTTCCAAACCCTTCCCCGTACAAAGGAGGTTATGGCGAAATTTTTCGAAATATTAAGGCGTTAGTGAAAAATTTGAAGTGAAAACGAAGTTGAAAATATAAAATGAGCTATAGTTTGAATTATAGGATGAACTATATTTATATATATATAAATAAATATAATTAAAAGGAATAGAGGCCGTGCAGTTCGCGTTTCGGAATCGTAATTTGAAACGATTGGTACGAGAAATCCGACCATCGGATTTTCCCGAAACCGCAACCGCTGGGTTCGCCTTGGAAATATCATTCCTACGGCACCAACCTTGTAAAAATCCAACGGTTGGATGGTCCGGAATGTTTAATTCAAATCTGAAGAAAAACAGCGCCAGAACCGTTTATATTTATATAAATATAATTAAATTAAATCGAATAACGACGCTGTAGTTCGAATTTTGAAACCGTAACTTCAAACGACTAGTGTGGGAGATCCGACCGTCGGATTTTCATGAAACTGGAACCGTTGGGTTCGCTTTGGGAATATCTTCCCACTGATGTAGACTTTGTAGAAATCCAACGGTTAGATTTTCCGATATGTGTAAAACAAATTAAGGGAAAAATAGCGCCAGTGCCACGACACAAACTAAAAGGTCGTTTAATTAAATAAGGCCATTTTTAAATAAATAAAAATGGCGAAAAATCGTTATAAAATATTATAAGCAACATTGATTGAAAGTAAACCAATTGGGCTTGAAGTGTTTGATATTTGTTGGTTGTATGTGTTTAACGCGAAAATAACACTAAAGAACTGAATGATGGATGTCGAATAATATAACCATAAAAAGAATCGATTTAAATTCTAATGACGTGAATTATTTGAAAAGGCCGAGCTAACCCTCATTTTAAATAATTTATCGAGCGATTCGAATAGGAAAATGCAAAGACGATTCAAGACCGACGATCTTCGTATCGGTTGGATGGGCGCTACTGAGGTTCCTGACCGGAGTAGCTACCGGAAAGGGACGGAAGTAGTAGCCGTCTGAACGTATGTGTTGATTGGACGGATATATGAGGAATTTGACGCCTCCAGTTTCGTTCAGACCCAGAACGGACTTGTAAATGGACTGTATGTCTGACATTGGATTTTGTTCTATATTGATTGATCTCTGTTAAACATATATCTATTTGGCGGCGGAGAATTTATTCTTTTGCTTAACGCCCTTCTCTGAGACGTAAGAGCTCAGAGGTTATATATCGATGGAAATCAATCGTATGGAGTGGACTGCCTATGTGGCATGCCAAGATGTTGTGATCAAGGCTTCTGTTGCAAAGCAAAGTCTTGTGGATGATGATCAAAGCACGGTCTACGTGACCTAGCTTTGTGTATTTCGTAGATTCGCGAGCCTCACACCCCGGTATGAGTTAGAAACGGGATACGGACCGCTGGGAGAGCACGACGTTTCTTTCTAGCTATGGTGGTGTCAGTGACTTACCAGCCCTGACATATATATCTATTTTTCACCTTTGTGGTTGTTGGAATGAGGCGCCTCGATTATAGGTCTGTAAGGACCGGGAAACGTGTGTTCAGGCATAATTAATCCTCTAACATAAGTGAGGACCGGCCCAGCCACATCCGGGGTTGCCCAGAGTGTGTAGTCCCGAGGCCTTTGCTAGAGTGTCTCGAAGCGGAGAGGAGCTTGCCCCTTGCCTCGACTCATGACGGAAATCCAATTTCCAATATGAAATAACGGACTTGATTGTAGAACTAGTATGGCGACATAGTAGATGGTAGCTATGCCGCCTATGATTGATATTTATGATGCTATTTATTTTGAAACATATATGCACTTGTAATAATACCAAATGATTTTGCTTTATACGTATCAAGCATATTTGGCCCTTATAAGGTAAAACTCTATCCTCCGGCTTGCGTTGCATTGTGTGATGGGACCTGAGTCTTATAATGGCTTCATTCTTTCAAAAAGCATTGCGTTATTTTAAAAGAATTTACTTTATTTTAAATGCACTAGCAATCACTGGAGTAAACCCGTTCAGCGAAAGTGGCGTGGTCCTATGATTTGCTATTACTGTTGTTTAACTGTCAAATAGATTCCTCATACCAGTCCCCATGGCTGACTCGTTGTTTGTTTCACTTTGCAAACGCGGGTGCCATTATTTTCACGGGCAGCCTAGTACATAGGTGACAGGTTGTTTTTGGCTCTGCACTGCTGCATAGACTGCATGTTTGGCTCATGGCGAGGCTGACTTCACAGAGACGACTTTGACTTTTTCCTCCATTATTGTTCTTATATTATGATTCCGCCATGGGCGATGCAGACTGATTTACTTTCCGTATTTCTTATTGTATGTATATGTACCGCCTTCGGCGATGTAGACTGATACCCTTATTATGTCTCACTGCATGTATGTTGTAACACCCTACCTCCGCTAGGGTCACTCACAAAGGGAATGCACTAGTTTTGGAGGGGTATTATCAAGATAACATCACAGATTTATCACAAGACAGAACATCAATAAAAAAAATTAAGTAAAGAGCGGAAGAATTTATGAGCAAAACAGAACTTCATTTTATTCCAAAATAAACCATGTCTTTTACAAACATTTCAAATAACTTCATTACAACTGTCTTGTAATAATAGCCAAAGAAGCAATAACTTAAAAAAAAAAACAGCTTATTCCCCAAGTGCAGTAAAAAGAAGCAGCCATAGCAAACCGTACATGCTGAGCCAAAGCAAGTGATATCCAAGCTAAGAGCTAGTGTTTCCTCCCTGAGAACATGGGGGGGGGGGGGGGGACGAAAGAAAAAGAGGCGAAAGGAAAAGGGTCAGTCATAAAGACTGAGTAAGTCCTAGTGACTTTCATTGTAAAAATGGTTAAAACAACCTATCATGCATGAACTGGAACTAAACTTAAGAATGGTGTCAAGGTGAACAAGATAGACTGAGGTGATCAGGATAAGTCAGGACAGGTCAAGTAAAGCATCACATGTTCGAGATTCGTTGCATCGACTATACTAGTATACTAAGTCCACGACAAAATTAATCATGAAATAAATCCCACGGCCCAATATCATGAAATGACCCTGAAACGGGGTCTGACCCAAGTACGGGGTCCTACGGAGCGATTATCTAGTCGATCGGCTCCCTACAAGTTCTAGCTCGTCAAGTGTCCGTGTCATACGGCTAATCACGAATGTAGTCACCTGTGCTGGGTCCACCTTCGGGTGTATCATCCCTAGGGTGTTAACCCCTGACACGATTCAAGATGCACAGATAAATCTACGGATACCCAGTGTCTGCCCCGGAATACGTGCACGACCGTAGCCCACCGAAACTACACTGGCGTACCCCACTGCCGTCGTTCACCTCTTACAATCAGCCCAGTAATCGTGCCCCACCCGGCCTAGCCCCAGGGTACCTTGATACATCTAGAGGGTTACTGCTGAAAAGGGTCGTGTCTAGGGTTTCGCCTACAGATTAGGTCATGTAATTCGTGACCTAACCCGCCTAACTGATTAAGTCATGTAATTCGTGACTTAATCCTTTTCCAATCTAGTCATGTCAAGATGGTTAAGTATGTCATTTAAATTCGTGACTTAACCCGCCTACGTGTCATGTCAAGTTGGCTAAGTGTTGTCGTTTCAAGTTCATGAGTTAGCCCTACAAATCGTGTTCAAGTTGGTTAAGTTGTCTTTTCATGTTCATGACTTAACCCTAATTGCCATTAATTGATTCGTTAATGCACCGAACCACTCATATTGGATCCTATTGTTCGTATCCACTGGATTTGCCGGGCGGTTCCGGGCAGGTTTACGCTACGAACTCAACCCATCCTCGGGTTTCAAGCGCGATATGACCAACTACCCACATTGGATTCTATTGTTTGTAGCAACTGGACTTGCCGGGCGGTTCCGGGCAGATTTACACTACAAACTCAACCCAACCTCGAGTTGGCCACTTTCTTGTTTTCTAAAGTCATGCCCATGTTCTTATCAATTTCATGCTACTTTCATAGCATGTTCATATAAATTTTATATCCAACTAAGGCATGTTTCAAGTCAAGTTATGACATGTTCAAGTCAAGTTTTCGTGCCATATTTCATGTTATACTTATGCCAAATTTCACGGTTTATGATTATAATCAATTCAAGTTTTGCCTATTCTACCCAATCGTATCCCCAACGTATATAAACGTACTTCGTTCGCAAGCATAAACAATTCAAGAGATAAAGGGGAATAACACCAAACATGTGATTGGCATATTTGACAATTCCAACATCACTTGCATAATAAACAGGCTATAACATATCACATGGTTTCAATACTAACATGATGATAACTTGGCATAATAATGGTTACAACTTGGTTTAACATGATGATTTCAACTTTACATCATAGGCATAATAATCCTTGCGGGCATAATAATCATTTTATTACAACCATGAAACATTAAAGGCATGGTAATTCTAATAGGCATAGTGGATTCCAATTTAGCATTTTTAACATGATGATTCTCATCTCGCATTATAAACATAATGATTCCAACTTTTCCTCATAACCTAGCAATTCCCAATTTGTCCTTAACATGATACGTATATTAACATCACAGGCATAGTTTCATTAATATCATGGACATGGTTTAATTAGCATCATAGGCATGGTTTAATCAACATGAGGATTTCAATGAACATAATGATTCCATGGACATGTATTTGTTCAACTTGCAATAAAATTAAGCCCAAGTGATTCATAACAACATCAACATCATGATAAGTTTTAACTTGCAACATTAACATAGCAATATTCCCAAATTTTGATTCAAAGTTAAACAATATAAACATGGATTAATAATAGTTCTTAAATCCGGTTTCAATTCATAGCATGTCCACGTTATTTTAGCGTTTTTGCCTAAAAAGTGACATAGAACTTACAATATGAAGCAAGAAATCAAAATCAAAACTTTAAATCAAATAGCCCCAAATACGTTGTCTAAAGCGTCGTAGTTGTTGTAGCTTCTAGTTGTAGCCTTCAAGAATCATCCTTCGTCTTCTTTAATTTTGTTATTTGTATTTTTAATTTAGAGTTCTAGTTTTAATGGCGGCTGCATGAGTGCTAAAATGAAATAGTATGATTTAGGCTAGGTCTTAGGGTCTTTAAATAGTTGTAGGCAACTCATTTAGGCCATTAGATAAACCCAGAGTCAATCCGGACCATCAAAACACATACCGGGCTTCAAAAATGGGTTCTGGGCCAAACCAGGCTGTCCAGGTCGACCTGTAGGGGGGGTCGACTCTAGGGTCGACCTGGCCTGGGGAGGCCGACTCTAGGGTCGACTCTAGGGTCGACTCGGTTCTGTCTGCCAGAAAGTCTGCAGAAACTTGTTTTGGCCATATCTTGGTCATACGCACTCCGATTTTCGAAAACTCGGACTCTATTTCGCGTATTTTTTCGAGAGGAATGCCATAGTGAAGTACATTTTACCTAATTCTTGATTCTTAAATTAATTATCCTTATTTTACTATCTTTTCCGTTACACACACTGTTACCGAACTAATTTTTCTTCTCTTCCAAATATTAATTAATTCTTCTTATGCATCACCATTATTTACCTATCTAAACATATTTTTATATATTTTATTTCATTTTTAATTATACCTTGATTTCTTGTTTTCACATGTTGTTAAATTTCTAGTTGTTACATTCTCCCCTCCTTAAAGGATTTCGTCCCCGAAATCTTCAAGTTAAGAAGAATGTGTCCTACCATCCATCATCCATCTACTCAAAACATCATCCACAAGCAACCATGGTCCTTAAAAGACTTCTAATGTTTTATGAACACATGCAAAGAGTGTGTGTATATGTTCCTTATCTAATGCTAATGATCAGGCCTGATTGATTTTCTAAATGCAAAATATGTTTAGTGAAATGAATCCAATATGTATGCAAAATTTTCCTATTATAATTCATGATTTCTACATGAGTGCACAAACATTCAATCATATGCAACAACCAAATGATAGCACAACCAAGTTTCCAAAATAATCACTCATGCATATGCAAGTATGAAACTTGTGACTGAGCCGATCTAGTGCCTAATGTGTATTCATGCATCCACGAGCAACCACTTGCGACCACTTGCAACCATTTTGCAATCATAACATGTTTCAATTACATGTTTACATCCAAAAAGATTCTACCTATGGTTCTCAAGATAGGGTCGAGGAGATAACAAGATAAAACAAAGCATCTAGAAAAGAAGTTAAAGATGTACCCTTGGAAGGTCCGGTCTGCTTCTTAGGGCAGTCCTTGCTGATGTGTCCAGTCTCCCCACAATGAAAACATTCACCTTGCTTTCTCTTCCTCTTTCTACAATCCTTGGCTATGTACCCTTCCATACCACAGAAATTGCATTTCCTTTTTTCAGGTGAGTTGTCGTTCTTGCCTCCTTTCTCGGAGTCTACCTTCTTATTCTGAGAATCGTTGGGCTTGACCTCTTTCTTGCCCTTCTTATCTTCCTCATACAGTAGGACCATATCCACCAAGCTTTCAAAGGTCGCCCCCATGGGCACATGAGTCATGGCCAAACCATGTAGTGGCTCGTTCAAGCCTCGTGCAGAACGTAGCGCCTTTTTCTGAGGAGTGTGGACTAACTCCAATCCAAAGCGAGCAAGCTGATTGAAACGGTTCACGTATTCTTTATCTGTCATATTTCCTTGTTTAAGGGCCAGAAACCGTTCCATTTGGAGACTCCCCTCTGCTAATGACAAGAACTTAAGCCCAAATCTCCCTCTAAAGTCCGCCCACGTCTCAATGGGCCTAGTAGCGTTGGTGACTTCCCACCAATAAGAAGCTTCCGCTTTCATGAGCCACGCCGCCAACTGTACTTTCCTATTGTCCTCTACCTCAAAGATAACAAACAAGTTTTCGGTTTCCTTTAACCAATTCCGTGCCTCAACAAAAGTCTCAATTCGTAGGAAATCCTTTCCGCCCATGGCCTTAAAGTCCTTGCATATCTTTGAAAAAGCGGTTTCTCGCGGAGGTTGAGGAGGAGTATTGGCTGGGCCTACCACATTAGCCCGAGCCTCGAGGAAACGACGGAACCAAGTGGGTACATTGACACCCTCGGGAAGATTAAGATCGTCGGCCATGATAAGCTGAAAACGAAAAAGGAAAAGATTCAAACGAGGAAACAAAGATAGTGCTAATGGCTTTTTTGGGGAATAGCCTTTTGAAATAAACCAACTTTTCTTGAAAAGTGCTTCTTTGTAAATGGTTTTGAAAAAAGAAATTCAAAAGGTTTTCAAAACTTTTGCCCAGTCTTGGTAACCTTCTGCTCTGATACCAAGTGTAACACCCTACCTCCGCTAGGGTCACTCACAAAGGGAATGCACTAGTTTTGGAGGGGTATTATCGAGATAACATCACAGAATTATCACAAGACAGAACATCAATAAGACAAAATTTAAGTAAACAGCGGAAGAATTTATGAGCAAAACAGAACTTCATTTTATTCCAAAATAAACCATGTCTCTAACAAACATTTCAAATAACTTCATTACAACTGTCTTGTAATAATAGCCAAAGAAGCAATAACTTAAAAACAGAAAAACAGCTTATTCCCCAGGTGCAGTAAAAAGAAGCAGCCATAGCAAACCGTACATGCTGAGCCAAAGCAAGTGATATCCAAGCTAAGAGCTAGTGTTTCCTCCCTGAGAACCTGGCGGGGGAAAGGAAAGAAAAAGAGGCGAAAGGAAAAGGGTTAGTCATAAAGACTGAGTAAGTCCTAGTGACTTTCAGTGTAAAAACGGTTAAAACAACCTGTCATGTATGAACTGGAACTAATTAAGAATGGTGTCAAGGTGAACAAGATAGACTAAGGTGATCAGGATAAGTCAAGACAAGTCAAGTAAAGCATCACATGTTCGAGATTTGTTGCATCGACTATACTAGTATACTAAGTCCATGTCACAAGTTAATCATGAAATAAATCCCACGGCCCAATATCATGAAATGACCCTGAAACGGGGTCTGACCCAAGTACGGGGTCCTACGGAGCGATTATCTAGTCGATCGGCTCCCTACAAGTTCTAGCTCGTCAAATGTCCGTGTCATACGGCTAATCACGAATGTAGTCACCTGTGCTGGGTCCACCTTCGGGTGTATCAGCCCTAGGGTGTTAACCCCTGACACGATTCAAGATGCACAGATAAATCTACGGATACCCAGTGTCTGCCCCGGAATACGTGCACGACCGTAGCCCATCGAACCTACACTGGCGTACCCCACTGCCGTCGTTCACCTCTTACAATCAGCCCAGTAATCGTGCCCCACCCGGCCTAGCCCCAGGGTACCTTGATACATCTAGAGGGTTACTGCTGAAAAGGGTCGTGTCTAGGGTTTCGCCTACAGATTAGGTCATGTAATTCGTGACCTAACCCGCCTAACCGATTAAGTCATGTAATTCGTGACTTAATCCTTTTCCACTCTAGTCATGTCAAGATGGTTAAGTATGTCATTTAAATTCGTGACTTAACCCGCCTACTTGTCATGTCAAGTTGGCTAAGTGTTGTCGTTTCAAGTTCATGACTTAGCCCTACAAATCGTGTTCAAGTTGGTTAAGTTGTCTTTTCATGTTCATGACTTAACCCTAATTGGCATTAATTGATTCATTAATGCACCGAACCACTCACATTGGATCCTATTGTTCGTAGCCACTGGATTTGCCGGGCGGTTCCGGGCAGGTTTATGCTACGAACTCAACCCAACCTTGGGTTTCAAGCGCGATATGACCAGCTACCCACATTGGATTCTATTGTTTGTAGCAACTGGACTTGCCGGGCGGTTCCGGGCAGATTTACACTACAAACTCAACCCAACCTCGAGTTGGCCACTTTCTTGTTTTCTAAATTCATGCCCATGTTCTTATCAAATTCGTGCTACTTTCATAGCATGTTCATATAAATTTTATGTCCAACTAAGGCATGTTTCAAGTCAAGTTATGGCATGTTCAAGTCAAGTTTTCGTGCCATATTTCATGTTCTACTTATGCCAAATTTCACGTTTTATGATTATAATCAATTCAAGTTTTGCCTATTCTACCCAATCGTATCCCCAACGTATATAAACGTACTTCGTTTGCAAGCATAAACAATTGAAGAGATAAAGGTGAATAACACCAAACATGTGATAGGCATATTTGACAATTTCAACATCAGTTGCATAATAAACAAGCTATAACATATCACATGGTTTCAATACTAACATGATGATAACTTGGCATAATAATGGTTCCAACTTGGTTTAACATGATGATTTCAACTTTACATCATAGGCATAATAATCCTTGCGGGCATAATAATCATTTTATTACAACCATGAAACATTAAAGGCATGGTAATTCTAATAGGCATAGTGGATTCCAATTTAGCATTTTTAACATGATGATTCTCATCTAGCATTATAAACATAATGATTCCAACTTTTCCTCATAACCAAGCAATTCCCAATTTGTCCTTAACATGATAGGTATATTAACATCACAGGCGTAGTTACATTAATATCATGGACATGGTTTAATTAGCATCATAGGAATGGTTTTATCAACATGAGGATTTCAATGAACATAATGATTCCATGGACATGTATTTGTTCAACTTGCAATAAAATTAAGCCCAAGTGATTCATAACGACATCAACATCATGATAAGTTTTAACTTGCAACATTAACATAGCAATATTCCCAAATTTTGATTCAAAGTTAAACAATATAAACATGGATTAATAATAGTTCTTAAATCCGGTTTCAATTCATAGCATGTCCATGTTATTTTAGCGTTTTTTTCCTAAAAAGTGACATAGAACATACAATATGAAGCAAGAAATCCAAATCAAAACTTCAAATCAAATAGCCCCAAATCCGTTGTCTAAAGCGTCGTAGTTGTTGTAGCTTCTAGTTGTAGCCTCAAAGAATCATCCTTCGTCTTCTTTAATTTTGTTCTTTGTATTTTTAATTTAGAGTTCTAGGTTTAATGGCGGCTGCATGAGTGCTAAAATGAAATAGTATGATTTAGGCTAGGTCTTAGGGTCTTTAAATAGTTGTAGGCAACTCATTTAGGCCATTAGATAAACCCAGAGTCAATCCGGACCATCAAAACACATAACGGGCTTCAAAAATGGGTTCTGGGCTAAACCAGGCCGACCAGGTCGACCTGTAGGGGGGGGGTCGACTCTAGGGTCGACCTGGCCTGGGGAGGTCGACTCTAGGGTCGACTCGGTTCTGTCTGCCAGAAAGTCTACTGAAACTTGTTTTGGCCATATCTTGGTCATACGGACTCCAATTTTCGAAAATTCAGACTCTATTTCGCGTATTTTTTCGAGAGGTACGCAATGGTGAAGTCCATTTTACCTAATTCCTGATTCTTAAATTAATTATCCTTATTTTACTATCTTTTCCGTTACATACACCGTTACCGAACTAATTTTTCTTCTCTTCCAAATATTAATTAATTCTTCTTATGCATCACCATTATTTACCTATCTAAACATATTTTTATATATTTCATTTCATTTTTAATTATACCTTAATTTCTTGTTTTCACATGTTGTTAAAATTCGGGTTGTTACATATGTATTCCACCTCTGGCGATGATGACTGATCACTTTCCTTTTATTCACTAAGTTATATCCCACGCTATGTTATTCTGATGTTATTACATGTTGTGATTCCGCTGTCATATCCATGTAAAATTATTCTATTTATTGTTTCTGCTATTTTCTGTACTCTGCTATGATGATTAATGTGTTATATTACAATGATTATCCTTAATACCGCCCTCGGATTTTGTCATCGTCACAGTTGGTATCAGAGCTTTGGTTAACCTTAGTTCCGGGATCTAACACATTAAACACCTCGTCAGAATAGAATCAGTAGTGTTCTAATGCGAGTAGCTCATTAGAGATAGGATTAGCAATGTCCTAGAATTAGCTAAGCAGATTAGCAAAACAATTTGATCAGTACATCATCATTATCTTTCCTTATGTTCCCCTGCTTAATCATTTATGAAAATTATCAAATCTGTGAGCTTGACTCATTTCTTGCATATACATTTCTCTTTGATGGATAAACGAGCAGCAGCAGCTAGAGGAGGCCGTGGAGGCCGAGGAGAGGCAGCAGGAGGACGGGGTAATATTCCCGTAGTTGTGGAAGGCCCTATTGTTCAGGCACCAGCACCTGAAGACTTTGAGCTAGACAAAGTAGCGAAGAGGTACAGGAACCTTGGGGGAAAACCCTTTACTGGCACTGGTACAGTGACCGAGGCTATACCTTGGTTGAAGACCTGTGATAAAATCTTTGAAGGCATGGGTATGGGAACCAACAACAAAGCACGACTTGGTATTTGGCTCCTTCAGGAGGAAGCAGAGCTGTGGTGGGATGCCATTACCTCAGAGGATGCAGCTGGTACTGTCAGAACTTGGGAGAAATTCAAAACTATGTTCAATTAGAAGTTGGTACCTGAACAGGCTCTAGAGAGGATGCGAGAGCAGTTTGCTAATCTCCAGCAAGGGGATCTCTCTATTCAGGACTATTTAAATATGTTCACCCAGTTGTCGCGCTATGCTCCAGAGCTGATTTTGACCAACAAAGCAAAGAACAAGAGATTCATTTTTGGGCTGAAGCGCAAGTACCATGACAGAGCTATGAGCAACATCAAACTCTCCTTTTCAGAGTTGGTAGAAATGGCTTGCAATTATGAAGACATGGATGAAAGGCACGCTAGCCAAGACAGCGCCAAAAGCCAAGCTGGAAATAAGCGCAAGGATTCAGCAGATCAACCCGAATCTAGCATTATAGCGGCCACTACTCAGAAACCTGGAAAGATCCCCAAAGGAAAATGCTACAACTGCGGGAAGCCAGGTCACTTTTCTAATGTATGCAAAGCTCCGAGGAAACCAAAGGCAAATGACTCAGCCGAATGCTACAACTGCCATAAGAAGGGGCACTATAGCAGGAACTGTCCTCTGAAGCAGAATGCACAAGTGGCTCATGTGTATGACGGGAAGACCCCGCCAGCTACCACCGATGGATCAGGTAAACCTGATGTCTTGGGAGGTACCCTTACTATTAAAAATATTCCTGTTTCTGTACTTTTTGATACTGGAGCATCACGTAGCTTCATCTCTGGTAACATTGTTCATAAGTTAAAATTGAAACAAAGAATTCTAAAAGAACCAATTAAAGTTCAAAACCCGATAGGAGGTTTTGTTAGTCTCATTTTATACTGCAGAGTGCCTGTCTCTTATTCACGTTACAAGTTTCCCATCCACTTAATTGTTATGGATTTATCGGAATTCGATGTTATTCTCGGCTTGGAATGGTTAACCAAATATAAGGCCGAAGTTAGATGCGCCGAAAGAATCGTTAAAGTCGAAACGAAGATTGGACCTATATGTATACCATGCAATGGCTCAGCAATAAATAGAAAAGAATTTTGGTCTTCTTCAGAAGTTATTCCCCCTTCATTAGAAAAGATACCGGTCGTTAAAAACTATGCGGATGTGTTTGAAGAGGTAGAAAACTTACCGCCACAAAGAGAGATTGAATTTAGAATAGATCTAATTCCTAACGCCCGACCAGTAGTGCATCCAATCAGAAGAATGACCCCGAAAGAAAAAGAAGAGTTAAGTAGTCAAACCAGAGAATTGCTTTGGAAAGGTCTAATCAGACCGAGCTTTTCAGCGTGGGGAACAGCAGTAGTATTTGTCCCGAAATCAGACGGTACTCTAAGACTTTGTGTTGATTACCGAGATCTCAATAAGCAGACACTGAAGAACAAATATCCTTTGCCCCGTATAGATGATCTGTTAGATCAATTATATGGAGCAACAATATTCTCCAGAATGGACCTAGCTACAGGTTTCCACCAATTACGTATAGCCGAAGACTGTGTTCCTTTGACAGCCTTCAGGGGTCCCGATTTATTCTACGAATGGTTAGTAATGTCGTTCGGCTTGTGTAACGCTCCGGCATACTTCGTTGATCTTATGAACAGAGTGTTCCGTGGTGTATTTAATAAATTTGTTCTAGTCTTCATCGATGACATTTTAATCTATTCTAAGTCGGAAGATGAGCACGCAAAACATTTAGAACAAGAGTTGAGAATTCTGAGGAGAAATGTCTTGAAAGCTAAATTTTCTAAGTGTGTCTTCTGGCAGAATGAAGTTAAGTTCCTAGGCCATGTCGTATCAAAAGAAGGGATTGTTGTAGATCCAAGCAAAATTACAGCGATTCAGAACTGGAAACAACCTACTACACCCACTGAAGTTCGAAGTTTCCCTGGATTGGCTAGTTACTATCGAAAGTTCGTTCAGGATTTTTCAAAGATATCAGGAGTTTTGACAAAGCTTACAAAGAAGCATGAGAAACTCAAATGGACTCCCGAATGTGAAGAAGCTTTCCAGGTGCTGAAAGTGAAGTTGACAACCGCTCCAGTATTGACAATTATAGAAGGCAACCAAGACTTGACTGTATGGACAGATGCTTCTATTAGAGGGCTAGGCGCAGTGTTAATGCAAAAAGGCCAAGTGATCGCTTATGCCAGTCGTCAACTGAAGCCGCATGAAAGAAACTATGCAACTCATGATCTTGAGTTATTAGCCATCGTGTTTGCTTTAAGAATCTGGAGGCATTATTTACTGGGAAAGAAGTTCGAACTATTTACCGATCATCAATCCTTGAAATATCTATTCACTCAGAAAGATCTAAACTTTAGACAACAGCGTTGGTTAGAATTCCTTGCAGCATACGATTTTGAAATTCTATACACTCCAGGGAAAGCCAATGTTGTAGCAGATGCGCTCAGCAGAAAAATGAAATCAACGCCAGTTTTGTCATCACGTCTTTATTAATAGACAAGATCTCGACCCTTCAAAAAGACGATGAATTTATTCAAAGAATCATTCAGAGAGTCACGGGAGGTGAATCCACAAGTTTCCGACTCGATGACAAAGGTGTTCTAAGATTAAAGGGCAGAATTTGCATCCCGAATCTTCCATAGCTCAGAAGAGAAATACTTGATGAGTGCCACAAATCCAAATTAAGTATCCATACCGGTGTGAGCAAAATGTATAACGATATCAAACGCACATTCTGGTGGAGAGCTTTGAAAAGAGATATCTCGTTATATGCTAGCAGATGCCCCACTTGTCAGCTAGTTAAGAGTGATCAGCAGAAATTGGCTGGATTATTACAACCCTTAGAAATTCCAGGATGGAAATGGGAACAAATCTCGATGGATTTCATCGATAGCTTGCCTCGAACTAAGAAAGGAAACAACAGTATATGGGTAATCGTAGATCGCTTCACAAAGACTGCCTATTTTATACCTGTCCGATCCAGCAGAACGGCTCAAAGTCTAGCACAGATTCACTTCAAAGAAATAGTTAAACTACATGGAGTGCCGCTCAATATAGTCAGTGATAGAGATCCCCTACTTACTAGCAAATTCTGGGAAGCATTCCAGGAAGAATTGGGAACCAAATTAAATCTAAGCACCGCTTATCACCCTCAGACAGATGGCCAAAATGAGCGGGTGAATAGAATTTTAGAAGATATACTACGGGCTTGCGTTATCGATTTTGGAGGCTCATGGGAAGATCACTTACATTTAGCAGAATTCTCTTACAACAATAGCTATCAAGAAAGTTTGGGAATGTCTCCATTTGAAGCATTATATGGTAGACCGTGCAGATCTCCCGCATGTTGGGTAGAACCTGGAAACAGACTTGTGTTAGGACCCGATATGATTCAAGAGGCATCGGATAAAGTCGATTTCATTAAGAAGCGATTAAAAACCGCACAGAGCCGACAGAAAAGTTATGCTGATGCGAGAAGATAGATATATGGTTTGCCTTTGGCGATTATGTTTATTTAAGAGTTTCTCCAATGCGAGGAGTAATCAGATTTGGCAAGACTGGGAAGTTGGCACCGAGATTTATTGGTCCCTTTCCTATACTTGAACGGATTGGAACTCTTGCATATAGGGTTTCATTACCTAATTGGTTTCCTGGTATACATGATGTGTTCCACGTATCTCAACTCAGAAAACATGTTCATGATCCCGATCTTGCTGTGGAAGAAGCAGCGCAACATGATATTGACATAACTCCAGAATTAGCACTCAGAAGAGAGCCATTAAAGATAGTTGGCAAAGAAACTAGAGAGCTAAGGAGGAAAAAGATTCATCTAGTCAAAGTGCAGTGGAGTAGTGATCCTAGAGACTGTTCTTGGGAAACTGAGGAAACCATTAAACAAGCCTACCCCAAATGCAGAGTGGACATCTCTGACTAACTCCGGTGCAAGGTACCTTTACAACACTTTGCATTTACATTTTATTTCCTACTTAGCTGTTATTTCCTTTTCAAGGACGAAAAGTTTTAAGTGGGGGAGATTGTAATAACCCGGAAAATGTGAACCAATTTAAAAAATTTTTAATTAGGTTATTACCAAAGAATTTGAATAGTTGAAATAGCCTATTTCAATAAAATATAGAATTGGGTATGGGATGGCAGTTTGAAATTTTGAATATAAACTTTGTCTGACTGTACCGGTTGGAAAATATAATGGATTTTAGCGAAACTGAAAATATTTAAATCTGTTTATGAAAACCATTCTAACGAATCCGAAAAATCGAAATTTCATAATGGAAATCAAAAGTTATGGCCAAATGAATTTTCAGAAAGGTCGCTATATAGTATATATAGCCCTTGAAAATTGATATTTTGCATACGACCTCGGAATTCGACGAAACCACTTTTGTTAGGTCCGGGATGTCAAATTATTGCTGGGTTTCGAATTTCATAATTTTTGAAGCTGGTATGTGAGCGGGGCAAAAGAAAATGTGATTGGTCAGATTCTGTTAAAATGGGTCGACCTAAAAATGGCCGTTTTTCAAACGAGCTCAGAATTCGACGAAACTGGTTTTGTTAGGACCGTATCGTCAAAACAAAGCTAGATTTATTTTTCTGGAATTTTTCGATTCAGTTTGTGGCCCTGACAAATTGAAATGTATGTTTAAATTAAATATTGAATGTTTTATATTTTAATTTGAAAAATAACCGACTGTAACAGTCGAAATGGCTAACGAAACATATCCCATTGTGTCCCGAATGGGGGTATTTAGCTAGGGGCGACAGTCATTGGGTTTAAGAAGGAGTCCGTTTGCAAAAACACTATTTAAAACATCCTATAAAGCTCTGGCCAATAGGAATTTTTCTTTTAAAAAAAAAATTAAAATAAGAAAGAAACCCTAGCCGCCAGCGATCTAGACGACTCAGGAAGCACGAAACTTCTCGTCCATTTTGCCGCCGCCTAAGTCGATTTCGCCGCCTCCGCCTGCTGAAGCTTCTGACCGCCTTCGCCTCCTCTACCCATCCGACCAAGCCACGCCTCCATCCATCAACCGTAGACGTCGGAATTCGAGCAGGAAGTCGTGCCTTTTAGAGCGCCGTCGCGACGCACAGAAGCCACCGAACCCATCGCCACCACCGCCGATCTGAAGGTGGTTCGTAGCTCTGTGATTAAGCGTGGTCTGATCGAAGCATCGAGGTACGGTTTGGCTTAAAAATCGAGACCTAGTTTTGAAGTTTTAAAAACCTTTTCTGATGTGAATTTCTGAAATGAAAATAACACTTTTAAGTGTTGCAAAACTTTGAAAAATAATATCTTTTTCGTTCTTTAACGAAATTTGATGAAACAGGAGACACCGTGACCGCAAGGAGGCTCTCTACATTCTAGAAGAAGCCGCCGATTTTTCTGACCTTCCTACGATTTTTAGCACTGCAATAACCAATGTAAGGAATCTAAACTATTTGTGTGAATGAAATCGCGTTGTATAAATTATATAAGCGAAGTGTAAATTATATACGCATTGTATACCTCATGTACATGTGTTGTATAAGTTATATTAGCGATGTATAAATTATACAAGCGTTGAATGAAACATATATGCTTTAAATTGTGATGAAATGCAAGTGAATTATTATATTATATATATATATACTCCCCTCGTCCACAGACCATGGACGATATTTATTGCTTGTGATTGACGTGATATTATATGGTATGACGAATGGTTGGAAATAATTGTTTGTGATTGATATTGTGGTTGAAAAATACCTTTGTGGTTGAAAAATACCCTCTTGTGGTTGAAACAAAATAGAATTGGATTGTGGAATTGAAAATAAAACATGCCTCCTGCGTGCGAACTAGATGCATGATCCCCATTGTCAAAAACCGCGAGGTTTTAAGGTAGAGCGAGGAGCCGTACTAGGGACGGTCCCGGTTTTAACTACCCTGCCATTATGCTGCCGAAATTTTCAGAAATATTTATGTGTTAGAATAATTTTCATTCGTCGAAATATATATACAAACTATATAAAATATTCATGTGTTGAGTTGCAATTCATTCGTTGACTTGAAATTCATGTGTTGAATATTATTTGAATTTAAACAAATGGCTTTAGCGATAAAAATCACATTTATATATATATACAAACTATATAGAATATTCATGTGTTGAGTTGCAATTCATTCGTTGAGTTGAAATTCATGTGTTGAATATTATTTGAATTTAAACAAATGGCTTTAGCAATAAAAATCACATTTTTATATATATACAAACTATATAGAATATTCATGTGTTGAGTTGCAATTCATTCGTTGAGTTGAAATTCATGTGTTGAGTATTATTTGAATTTAAACAAATGGCTTTAGCGATAAAAATCACATTTATATATATATATATACAAACTATATAGAATATTCATGTGTTGAGTTGCAATTCATTCGTTGAGTTGAAATTCATGTGTTGAATATTATTTGAATTTAAACAAATGGCTTTAGCGATAAAAATCACGTTTTTATATATATACAAACTATATAGAATATTCATGTGTTGAGTTGCAATTCATTTTTTGAGTTGAAATTCATGTGTTGAATATTATTTGAATTTAAACAAATGGCTTTAGCGATAAAAATCACATTTATATATATATATATATATATATATATATATATATTCAAACTATATAGAATATTCATCTGTTGAGTTGCAATTCATTCGTTGAGTTAAAATTCATATGTTGAATATTATTTGAATTTAAACAAATGGCTTTAGCGATAAAAATCACATTTTTATATATATACAAACTATATAGAATATTCATGTGTTGAATTGCAATTTGTTCGTCGAGTTGAAATTCATGTGTTGAATGTTATCATCTTTTAAAAATAAATTGAATCAACAATAAAAACTACACCTTTATTGTGAACACGCTTAGTTAAAAATACACATGTGTCGAATAAATATTTTTGATGATAAAAATATTTCTTTTATCATGTATACGCTTAGTTAAAAATACATACGTGTTGAAATAACTAATAGTTTGCTAGAAATATTATTATTAGCTTTGTTCTGCATATATATACATGTGTTGAACAGGAAAAATGGATTAGCTGTAGAGTAAAGAAATTATTTACGTGCCCGACAAATAGGTAAACCTTGATGAGTTGGCTGCGCAATTTTATTTATATATCAACTCCTGTGAATGCCATTGGATGCGGAGTGCTGGTTATTCTGTGTGAAATAATAAATAACGCCATAGGATAGTAACAATTAATTTTGAACTACACTACATGGCATACTTCTTGACGATAGGCGTACTTCATCATATTCCACATAAGCAATTGGAGCTTGTGTGACGAGGTGGAAGATTTACCATACAAGTAAGAGGCTTGTATGGCGATGACTATGTACTACAGGTTGAACTGATGACTGATATGGACTATGTAAATTATAACGATAAATTGTCAGATTAATAAAATCCCCACACCGGTCTGGAGTTGACAATAATCACGTCGCTCTAGTTATTAGATATGGCACATGGACTATTTATTTCCACACAGAAATGGGGTGACGGGAATTTATTCTCTGGAGTGATTATCAGTACATGCTCCCCCGTAAACACCAAAATATATCACTATAAATATGTAAATGCTTTTTAGGATTTATTGGGTAACTAACACGGCCCAATAAATTTCAAAACCCCTCCCCGTACCAAGGAGGTTATGGCGAAATTTTTCGAAATATTAAGGCGTTAGTGAAAATTTTGAAGTGAAAACGAAGTTGAAAATATAGAATGAGCTATAGTTTGAATTATAGGATGAACTATATTTATATATATAAAAATAAATATAATTAAAAGGAATAGAGGCCGTGCAGTTCGCGTTTCTGAATCGTAATTTGAAACGATTGGTACGAGAAATCCGACCATCGGATTTTCCCGAAACCACAACCGCTGGGTTCGCCTTGGAAATATCTTTCCAACGGCACCAACCTTGTAAAAATCCAACGGTTGGATGGTCCGGAATGTTTAATTCAAATCTGAAGAAAAACAGCGCCAGAACCGTTTATATTTATATATAAATATAAATATAATTAAATTAAATCGAATAATGACGCTGCAGTTCGAATTTTGAAACCGTAACTTCAAACGACTAGTGTGGGAGATACGACCGTCAGATTTTCATGAAACTGGAACCGTTGGGTTCGCTTTGGGAATATCTTCCCACTGATAAAGACTTTGTAGAAATCCAACGGTTAGATTTTCCGATATGTGTAAAACAAATTAAGGGAAAAACAGCGCCAGTGCCACGGCACGACCTGAAACGTCGTTTAATTAAATAAGGCCATTTTTAGATAAATAAAAATGGCAAAAAATCGTTGTAAAATATTATAAGCAACATTGATTGAAAGTAAAACAATTGGGCTTGAATTGTTTTATATTTGATGGTTGTATGTGTTTGACGCGAAAATAACACTAAAGAACTGAATGATGGATGTCGAATAATATAACCATAAAAAGAATCGATATAAATTCTAATGACGTGAATTATTTGAAAAGGTCGAGCAAACCCTCATTTCAAATAATTTATCGAGCGATTCGAATTGGAAAATGCAAAGACGATTCAAGACCGACGATCTTCGTATCGGTTGGATGGGCGCTACTGAGGTTCCTGACCGGAGTAGCTACCGGAAAGGGACGGAAGTAGTAGCCGTCTGAACGTATGTGTTGATTCGACGGATATACAAGGAATTTGACGCCTCCGGTTTCGTTCAGACCCAGAACGGACTTGTAAATGGACTGTATGTCTGACATTGCATTTTGTTCTATATTGATTGATCTCTGTTAAATATATATCTGTTTGGCGGCGGAGAATTTATTCTTTTGCTTAACGCCCTTCTCTGAGACGTACGAGCTCAGAGGTTATATATCGATGGAAATCAATCGTATGGAGTGGACTGCCTATGTGGCACGCCAAGATGCTGTGATCAAGGCTTCTGTTGCAAAGCAATGTCTTGTGCATGGTGATCGAAGCACGGTCTACGTGACCAAGCTTTGTGTATTTCGTAGATTCGCGAGCCTTACACCCTGGTATGAGTTAAAGACGGGATACGGACCGCTGGGAGAGCACGACGTTTCTTTCTAGCTATGGTGGTGTCAGTGACTTACCAGCCCTGACATATATATCCATTTTTCACCTTTGTGGTTGTTGGAATGAGGCGCCTCGATTATAGGTCTGTAAGGACCGCGAAACGTGTGTTCAGGCATAATTAATCCTCTAACGTAAGTGAGGACCGGCCCAGCCGCATCCGGGGTTGCCCAGAGTGTGTAGTCCCGAGGCATTTGCTAGAGTGTCTCGAAGCGGAGAGGAGCTTGCCCCTTGCCTCGACTCATGACGGAAATCCAATTTCCAATACGAAATAACGGACTTGATTGTAGAACTAGTATGGCGACATAGTAGATGGTAGCTATGCCGCCTATGATTGATATTTATGATGCTATTCATTTTTGAAACATATATGCACTAGTAATAATATCAAATGATTTTTCTTTATACGTATCAAGCATATTTGGCCCTTATAAGGTAAAACTCTATCCTCCGGCTTGCGTTGCATTGTGTGATGGGACCTGAGTCTTATAATGGCTTCATTCTTTCAAAAAGCATTGCATTGTTTTAAAAGAATTTACTTTATTTTAAATGCACTAGCAATCACTGGAGTAAACCCGTTCCGCAAAAGTGGCATGGTCCTATGATTTGTTATTACTGTTGTTTAACTGTTAAATAGATTCCTCATACCAGTCCCCATGACTGACTCGTTGTTTGTTTCACTTTGCAAACGCGGGTGCCCATATTTTCACGGGCAGCCTAGTACACAGGTGACAGGTTGTTTTTGGCTCTGCACTGCTGCATAGAGTGCATTTTTGGCTCATGGCGAGGATGACTTCACAGAGACGACTTTGACTTTTTCCGCCATTATTGTTCTTATATTATGATTCCGCCACGGGCGATGCAAACTGATTTACTTTCCATATTTCTTATTGTATGTATATGTACCGCCTTCGGCGATGTAGACTGATACCCTTATTATGTCTCACTGCATGTATGTATTCCGCCTCTGGTGATGATGACTGATCACTTTCCTTTTATTCACTAAGTTATATCCCACGCTATGTTATTCTGATGTTATTACATGTTGTGATTCCGCTGTCATATCCATGTAAAATTATTCTATTTATAGTTTCTGCTATTTTCTGTACTCTGCTATGATGATTAATGTGTTATATTCCAATGATTATCCTTAATACCGCCCTCGGATTTTGGGATCGTCACACCATCCGTCTCCAAGTACGTCTGGACGACCACTAACTATTTCCATCCTCTTGGGTGTACAGCCCAGTCAGGATCGTCAGTAATTATCCAAACGATGTGAAGACTTCCGGTCTTCGACCACCGTCTTCATCTTCGACTTATCATCGAATCGGTTATTCAGAATGGGTATAAACCCGGCCTTTCCGAACAACCCACGTATATTAAAACAAATGTTACATAAACACAACATACGCCTCATTCCAATTCAGAATATTCTTTTATTCACAAAATCACATTTTTAGTGAAAGGTTCCCATTAATTTTATCCAAGATAAATTCTTTGAGATTTATCCTTTAGTCTTCCTTTGGATGACATTTCAAACCAAATTATTGTTTTCTGAACTAGCCGAGATTAGCGAACCGTACCGAAGTAATTATTTATTTTATTTCCCAATCCCAACCTATTCATCCCATGAAGCAAAACTGGTAATACTCCATTTCTAATACTATGGTGTTATTGGTAAAATTAATTACCATTTCACGTTCAAATCTAATTAAAGGTTTAACTATCGCTTTGGAGTAAAACTGGCGATACTCAATTCTCGCTCATTTCTAAATTTGATAATTTAGATTATAGATTTACATTTCAATCTAATTGCAGATTCGTTACAACTCCTTTTACTGGGTTAAAGAACTAGTGTTATTTAAAACACAGTTCACGACAAACCCAAATCACATTATATTTATTATCGGGTTAAAGAACTAGTGTTATTTAAAACACCGTTCACGATAAACCCATTTCAAATCCAATCAAATATATTAGAAATTACGATTATTTAAAACCCCTTTTTAAATCTAATTTATTTATTTAAAAAATCGGGTTTTAAATTTAGTTCAAACTAGTTCATTTTGATAAAAATCTATTTTTATCTTTTCAAATATGGAGTTTTTCACCCTAATTTTTCTCAAATCATTTCTTATGATTTTACACCAATTATTTCTATTTTTAATAATTTTATCAAGGCCCGTACAGTCGATTTCCAACAATGGCCGTCGAACTGCACTTACAAAGACCTTTTTCAAATTTGATTTGGACGTAACCCCAAATCCAATCGTTAGATATTGAAATTCTAATATTCGTTAGAAAGCTCTTTTCGATAAGAACCCAACGGTTCCGGTTTTAGGAGAATCCGTCGGTCGGATCTCCCGTAATGTATGTTTGAAATAAATGGTCGAAATTCACGAACTACCGCGGCGCGGCGCGTTCTATTCAGGCAATTATATTATATATGTATAATATATATAATATATATTTCTTCGATTTCTATTTGATTTCAATTCAAATCGATTTTAATTCGATTCGAATTCATTTAGAAATCGTTTTCTATTCAATTCATTTCGAAATCGTTATCTATTCAATTCATTTCGAAATCGTTTTCATATTCAATTCATTTCGAAATCGTTATCTATTCAATTCATTTCGAAATCGTTTCATATTCAATGTTAGACCAAAAAGTGGTTCTACCACCCAAATTGATTAAAAGAAAAATGAAATGAGATCAAAAATATAAATGAACACACAGGATTTATAGTGGTTCGGCAAAGAAATGCCTCCGTCCACTTGTCTTTCACTATATTCAATAATTCAGTTGCAAATACAATGAAATATTCACTTGATTTCTCTCACAACTCACTTATAATCACTCAATTGACTAAAACAAAGAATGAAAGAAGATTTGGATTCTTCGGGAGTGCTGAAATTCGGGTTATGAAGGTGGTTGAATTCTCAAAATGCCAGAAAAAATATCCTTTTCTTTGTCTCCAGACGAGGTATTTATAGGTGTGAATTTTGCTCAGAACCCGATCTGGATCGGAGCAACGCGTCTTCCATCCCATCAGCATCCGGTTCGGATGGATTTCTATGTTGACAGCGCATCAGAGTAATGGACGTTATGGGCAGGAACTGGTCATAGCCGATCCAGATATCCAGGCGCTCGTGCAGGGGAGTGATGGGAAAAAGGGTTCGGGTCGGAGGGACATGTACAAGGGGTTCGGATCGGGATATCCGATCCGACCCGGATTGACTTGGAAACAATTCTCTCTTCTCTTAATTCTACTCCGCCCCGCTCCAATCTATCTCCGTAGCAATCAAGTGGCTTTCCGATCCAATTGAGATTATATTGCCCTCCGATCCGATCAGCTGTGCCTTTCTAATTCCAAGAGTAATGGTTCACCGATCCGAATAGCAGATTTTCCCTTATCCGAACCGTTATCCTGCTCCGATCCGACCCACTTCAGAGTTTTTCAAGTTCTTCAATATTTCATATCTTGACTTTGTATTGCCCAGTTCAGAAAGTGGGCTAACATTTTGCCCCCTCAAAGGATGCTTCTGCTGGAGACGGAGCGTGCTTTGACCATCGATGCATAGCACTCTTCGAGGTAAGTTCTCTTTTGATTTTCCTTGCGTTTTTATCTTTTTCTTCAAATTTCAATTCAGTTTGCTGCTGAGCTAAGGAATTCGGTTCGGTTCGGAATCCGATCCGAACAGACCCCCTCTTCTCTCTATCTTATGCTGGAGTGTTGGGGCAAGCTTCGCTTTTGGGCTGTCGATCCGATCCGAACGAGGGTTCTTCTATTGGGCTGTCGATCCGATCCGAACGAGGGTTCTTCTATTGGGCTTCCGATCCGAACGGGGAGATGAAAGGTCACATTCTTCTTCTATATAAACACTGCCTCCTTCCTTCATTCACTTTTACCTTTTCACCGCTTGAGCTCTGTAAAAACAAGAAAAACTTAATTCGTGAACCTTGAAAATTCTTCTTAATTCTCGAAGTAATCATACTGGTAGGTTATAACACTTCGATCGATTCCTTTTTTAATTATTTCCGACTCGAATTCGTAGGCGACTAGGATGATTTTATCATGGAATTCTGATGAACTTGCCACTATGACCCTCCCTCGTTGTCGTCTCGAGATTGGAATGGAGGAGACTATAACTCGTCGTTTAGTGCACCATCGTAAAATCACTTGGCTTTGATTTGGGTGAATAGCACGATATTGGCCTCGGAATTGGATAGGGAAGAAAGAGGGCGAAGGAGAAGAAGAAGACGATGGAGAATTGGTTCGGTTCGGAAGGACGTGGAAGGTGAAAAACAAAGGAAGAAGGAAAGAAATTCAAGACGTCGGATCGGGTCGGGGCGAGCGAAGAAAGAAAAAAGAAACGAAATCTAGGAGATCGGATCGGATCGGAGCAGGCATTTAAGACAGGAGGGAAGGAGCCTCCCTAACCGGATCGGATTGGATCATAAAACGATGGAAGAGAAATATAACTAGATGATCCGATCCGAACCGTTAGGGGACTCTGCCTCCGATCCGATCCGACTTCAATTTCTGAGCTTCAATAAGATTTCCAAGCCTAAGGTCACACCCCCGATCTGATCCCAATGAATGAATCCAAACCGAACCGAAGCACAGTCTATCTTAACGCATAAAAACTCGTCTAACTTACCCAATCAAACTTCGGCATAATCTTCAAACTTTTGGACAGTTAGGATAGTGCCTTGCGAACGTAACTGGACATCAAGAATTACTTCAACTCTTTATATCTTGCCACACTTTTTCGTCGCACTTTTAAACATTTACTTTGCACTTTCTGCATACACTGTTCACACTTTAGTTTGCACACACGTACGGGGGGATACGGGGTAATTTGCTCTAATTTGTGCTATTGCTTCTTCAATAGTTCTATGACCATGAGACCCAGACACTCTTCTAGACTAGCTGAGAGGAAAGAAGCCCCGGAAACCTCTAACAAAATCACTCTCGAGGACATATCTTCTCCGTCAGATCCAGAATGGGACAATGAGGGTCCACACTACGGGGTTGGAAATCGGGAAAGCAACGAGGTGTCTTCAGAAAATAAAGTTTCTCTGGGTTTTGAGGAGGAAGGAGGGATTGGTGACGATCGAGCCCCCGATGAATTTGAATCGGCCGTTATATTGGAATCACCTCCAGATTCCGTTGAATCAACAATCGACAACGATCGACTTATCCGAATTTGCTTTAAGTACGGGATAATGAAAAGGGACACTCTAGTGCCTTCAAACTCTGATCGTCCCCACAACCCTCCAGAAGGATATATGGCGGTCACTCGATTAATGTGCATGGTCGGCGCTATTCCTCCATTCTCTCCCTTCATCGTTGACTTTTTAAGACAAATGCGGATTGCCCCCATGCAGCTGCATCCCAATTTGTATGCCTACTTGCACACTTTGTACATAGCATATCGTGAAATCTTAGGCATAGAGCTCACGTTCGATGATGTTCATTTCTTCTATAACTTCAAGCATCGGACTCGAGAGACTCCATCTTTCTGCTATTTTGAGTCAGTTCCAAAAAGGAAGATAATCTCGGCACCATTCAGCAGTAAAGCTGGAGATTCCCGACTGGAATGGTTCTATGTGAAGCGATAGCCTGGATGTGCCAGAAGGTGGACAAAATCAAGTAAAGCACTGATTTTCTAAATCCGGGCTCTATACACTTGAATCATCACCTTAACTTGTTTTCCTTTTTGTTTGCAGTCGACAATCCAAAACAAATATCAGATCAGGTGTTCTTTGACCGGATGCACCAACTTCTTAATGGCGATCAAAAATTCTTGAGTATCGATGAAGTCCTTAAAGACGAATATCTTCACTTTCATGGGCTGTTATCCGTTTTTCGTAGCATTGGTCATGGGACGACTCCATACGCATATATTCCTCTAGTGGAGGTAGTCCCAGAGGTAGGAGAAGGCTCAGGGGTTCCTACAATGCCTCTTCAAACTTCACCTTTTCCATCTTCCACTCAGGATGACGAATTGGCTAACCTGGCCGAAAAGCATCATGAAGGATATATTGCCCCCGAGGAGGCTACTTCTTCGGAAAAGTCAACATCCTCCCAAGAGTCGCCACTTAATGCTTCCGAGGGGGATGTCCCTAGTACTGATGACCAAATATTTCAGGGTTTGGAGGATCTTCCCTTACCTGAAACTATATACACTTCAGAGGATTTTAGGAAGGATCCTTTAGTCTTCACCTCTTCTGAAGAGACCACTCCTGCTAAGGCCAAAGAGCCGGCCCGTACTAGTCTAGCTCTAGACTCGGGTTGGTTGGGGGGAAACACACCACTTAGGACACACTTTATACAACATCATTAGCATTCATTGCATCTCTTGCTCCGTGAATCCATTAATTCTAAATTTCATTTGTCTTATTGTGCAGGTACGATGTCTCGATCCTAGTATGATATCAGGAAGCTTCGCCGCAGCATGTCCAATCCTCCTCAGGATATCGAGTATGATCGCCGTGATGATCGTGGTAGGGATGAGAGAAGGCCTTATGATCCCTATCGTTCTCGACCCTCACGCTCTCGCTCACCCGTTAGGCCGGAACAAGAGAAATACAACGGTTATCAGAGCCGTAGGGAAGAGGACAGACCACAATCTAAAGACTCCACTTCTTCCCATGAAAAGCGCAGTAGAGAGAAAAGTCCTCCAAAAGAAACCGGGTCTCGAAGTAAGCACAAGGTCCCTGGTACTAAACGACCTTGGACAGACAAAGAAACTACCGAATACTCCTCACAAAGGGACACCGAATTGACAATCCCCACTCCTCCCCCACTAGATGCGGAAACTGCAATAAAGCGGGCATATTTGAAGGAGCAATTTCCCGAACACTACTTCGAAACTTTGACTTTTTTACCTGCCCTCGAACCTATTTCTTCTAAGTGGGCCGATGAGGCCAAAGCAAAGATAGATGCGGTGGAAAAACAATATTCTGAGATGTTTAAATATTCACGCAACCTTTCCAGAATCATCCGCACTCTAATCACAAATACCGACACAATGCAAAAGGCCGCGGAGGAGGATGCCAAGGCTTTAAACGCTCTAGGAAAAGATTTGGAAGACACTCAAGCTCAGCTAGTTGTCGCTCAAAGGGACGCGTCTAGCTTAAAACAACAATTTGAGGACATGCAAAAATGTTCTCATGACTTGCTTGAATCTCACACTCAAGAGCGTTCTGAGTTAAAAAAGCAAGCTGACGAGGCTAAGTCAGAAGCTGCTAAGACACGCCTTGCTTATGCTGACCTCGAACGGAAAAATGCTGAGTTAGCAAAGAGGAGTGCTGAATTAGAAAAGAAGAATGCTGACTTGGCTTCAAAGCTATTGGAGGCAGAGAACAGAGCTGCCCTGGCTGAGGGCAATGTGGAGTGTGCTATCAAATCTGCGGAGGAAGCCCGCAAACAACTGTCAGAGGCGGAGGCTGTTATTCAGGGTTTCAGCGAATTAATGATTGAATTCTTCGCACATATCATCCATCGCCGAAACATTTCTTGGATCGAGGATTATCCATCCACTCTAGTTCAAGTATGGAATCAGATCGTCGAGTGGGAAAAAGAGGAACTTAAGGTCGATTCCATCGATGAAGATAAGCTAATGGAGAAATACTTGAGGGATGATGAGCCGGAGCGCCTAGCTGAAGGGTGCCACCTCATTTCTGAGGCCATGGAAGAAGAGAGACGGAAATCTAAACAGAAGAATGTTCTCGAAGCTGGTTCCTCTTCTTCTGCCCCTGCGACTCCTGAAGTAGAGGGGTATGATCCTGAAAATCCGGGAATTCTCCGAACAACTCTGCTATTCCCTATTCCTGAAACTGCATCAGAGGCAGTAGTTACCCCTACCGAGAAGTGTTCGGAAGGTATCCCTACCTTTTCTCCTCAATTTGTCAAGGCTATTTCTACCTTTCGCCACGTGATTGAGCAATCGATGAAAAACCCATTATTTTCGCCTGAGTTGATAACTGTTGCTTCTCATTCTATAGGTATTGAGCCATCCGAAAAGACAGATGTGACTCAAGGAGCCACCACCGGGGAAGATCCTACAGAAAAGGCAAAAGGAGGGGAGGACAAAGATGCTCCTATAGACTTGGGAGAAGGAAGTGTGCCGACTAAGGCCGCCACTCACCATGATGAAGAAATGATAGCAGCTTTAAAGGATGATGGAGGTGACGAAGGTCATGAGGAGGAACCAGAAGTTGCAATAGTCGGGGAGTCAAAAAATGTTGATGATGTTACTTTGGCTGCAATGAAAGCTGATCAAGACAAACGTTTGCAATTGAAAGCCGAAGAACTAGACCCTGAAGCCCTCAAGCCCCTCGCGGTTATGGATGCGGGATCAAGGTTAGTTGTTAAGCTCTCAACTAGATCTATTACAGAGGAACTCGCTAAAAAATCTTCTCTTGATTCCAGCGCTCCGCCCTCTGGGAAGAAGTCAACCGGTTCCAGCGCCGCATCTTCAGGAAAGAAGAAATCTAAACGAATCTTGACAGAGGCTGAGAAAGAAGCAAAGGATGCAGAGAAAGCTGCCAAGAAGTCCAAGGTTCATCCAAAATCTAAATAGTTGATTGCCTTGTGTCGTTTTAGCATTTGGTGAACCAACAATTGCTGCTACAAGAGCGGCTCTTGCACCTTCTTTTTTAGCTACTTTCCTATACAAATTCATTCATTCGTAAATAAATAAAAAATAATTCATTTTCTGCAATGTCTGTTTGTCAGTAGTTCTGCACTTATGTAAAAATGCATGTCTTGCTATAGTTACGAAATGAAGTCACGGAGCGAGGAAATATGTGTATACATATACGCCCCCAGTTAATTCTAATAAATTATTAATGCTTAATCAAGCAATCTGAATGCTCCCGATTTTCTAACGGGATAGCATTTCCTGTGTCGTCAGTGCCTGTCGTTTTTTCGGGCATTTCTTTTATACTCCCTCTCTCTCTGGAGAGTTAGAGTTAAGAATGTCGTTTTCTCATTCTTTTATGTCTTGTCGCACAAGTAGTCGCTGTGCTTTTTCTTATGTTTAAACTGCCTTTAACCTTTTCAGGTTTTGAATCATCCTGTATTCCATAATCACAACAGAATAATTAGTGAATGTATATATGTGATGCATAAAAGTAAATAACACACAATATTTTTATAGTGGTTCGGCTTAGTCGTAGCCTACATCCACTTTATAGTCCTTTATTCATATCGTCAGATTTTCCCAAGGCAAGTCGTGCCTTATTACAGAGTTCATAAGAAAAATAACAAAAAGTATAGCATTTCTAATCCAAATATCGCATTAAGTGTTGGGCATTCCATGCTCTAGGGACTTCTTCGCCATCTACGGTCGTTAACTTGAAGGTTCCTTTTTCAAGTTTCCGTTGGATGACAAAGGGTCCTTCCCATTTTGGACCAAGGTGAGGAAGGGATGGAAAGACTCTCTTTAGCACCAAATCTCCTGGTTCAAAAGTCCTGAGGAGGACTTTTTTGTCGTAATAGCGTGCCATCTGACGTCGATGTCTTGCCGCACGCAAATCTGCTTCGTCCCTTTTTTCTTCGACTTCATCAAGAGACTCAAGTAAGAGCGCCCGATTCGTCATCGGGTCATAATATGTCACCCTGTGGGAAGGAACTTCCAGTTCAACTGGAATTACTGCTTCTGAGCCAAAGGAGAGAGAGAAAGGGGTGTGACCGGTGGCCGTCTTAAATGTTGTTCGATATGGCCACAAAGCTAGGGGCAATTCGTCAACCCATTTTGCCTTTGCACGCTCTAACCGTTTCCTGAGGATGGATTTTATTACTTTGTTTATTGCCTCTACTTGCCCGTTCGACTGCGGATAGGCAACTGCAGTATATCGCTTGTCAATCTTATACTTCTGGCAGAAATTTCTGAATTCAGTACTATCAAATTGGTTTCCGTTGTCAGTTATAATCGTCCTTGGGATCCCGAATCGGCATATAATATTTCTGACCATGAAACTTATCACCTTTCTTGCCGTGATCTTAGTCAAGGGCTCAGCTTCCACCCACTTCGTAAAATGGTCCACGGCCACTATTGCATATTTCGCTCCTCCTTTAGCAATCGGTAGAACTCCAATGATATCAATTCCCCATGTAGCAAATGGCCAATATAACAACCCGTATTTTCAATAAACTGTTATAACATAAATCGAGGCAGAATTTAATTCAAAAATCAGAATCAGGGGAAACGGGCTATGCCATTGCGTTCGTCTCGGAAAAATACGCGAAATAGAGTCCGAGTTTTCGAAAATCGGAGTCCGTATGACCCAGTTAAGGCCCATTGAAGTTTTCAGAAATTTCTATGCTGAAGACAGATTTAAATTTCAAATTAAAATCAAGGATTAGGGCTAATCAGGGTTAGGCAGGAAAATTCCCGCCAGGGGGCCCCATGTCGACAGGCATGTCGACAGGGCACCCAGGGTGTCGACTGCCCTGTCGACAGCCCTGTCGACAGGGGGTAGCCAGGCAGATTAGCCTGGCGCGCCACTTTGGTTTGGGCTTGGCTTGGGCTTGATTGTGTGGCCTGGTTCTAGAGCATTCCGAAATCTGACGGGCCAAAATTCACCTAGGGTTAATCCTATGGTCTAAATCACTCTAATTCTCTATAAATATACCCCTAATCCTACCCTAAAGCCTCATTAATAAATCTTGCAACTAAACTATGTCAATTTGAATCCCCAAATGGCCTCCACCTAAAACCTAGCCTCCACCTTCCTCAAAGTTAAATCCTATGAAGATATGATGATCATACAACCTTTTCTATGTTGTATGAATGCTTAATAACTTGCATACTTCATTAAGTAGCAAGTTTGATTTGCTAAGTTTGTGTTTTTGGGATCTTGCAAAAGGGTTTTCTTATTTGAGGCTTTGTTTTGAGTTTTTAAAGGGGCTTCTTCATCTTATTTGGTGGATTTGTGGCTTGTTTATATTTGTAAGCCCTCTTACCTTCACTTTACAAACTCTAAAGTTAATGTTTGGTGAAAGTTGAGATTTATGTGAGTTTAGTTGATTATGCATGCTTATGCGGACTCACTATGTCATGTTTTATATGATTCATAAGTTATGCATGCATATGCGAGATTACTATGCCATGTTTTACATGTTTCACAAGTTATGCATGCTTATGCGAGTTTATTATGTCATGTTCTACATGTTTCATGGGTTATGCATGTTCTTGCAAGTTCATCTTACCATGTTATGCAAGTTTAATGGATTATGCATGCTTATACAAGTTCATCTTACCATGTTATGCAAGTTTAATGGATTATGCATGTTCACCTTACCATGTTATGCATATTTAATAAGCTATGCATGTTTATGCGAATTCACCATGACATGATTTGCAAGTTTAACATGTATGCATGTTTATTATGACATGTGAAGTTCACCATGTATGTTATGCCAAGTTACCTTTTACCCTTATACGTATGACGAGTATGTAAGCGAGATAATGACGTTGGGAGGGTTTGGGTAAACTTAAAAATACATGAAACTAAAAGATTGGGAATTTACCTATTAAGTTAGGTCTACCCCTTGGGAATTTACCTATTAAGTTAGGTCTACCCAAGTATATGTTAACTTGTAAATATGTTCTAAAGTGGACATGACATTAGATAACATGATATGGCCAACTCGAGGTTAGACCTAGTTGTGGTGTAAATCTTCCCAGGTAACCACAACGTGGGGTCTAATGTGGGTAGTTGGTCATGTTGCACCATAAGGCCCGAGGTTAGACCTAGACGTGGTGTAAATCTTCCCAGGTAACCACGGATGTCTAATGTGAGAGGTTGGGTGCATTAAGTAATTAATGCCTCATGATTAGGGTTAAGTCATGGCCCACTAATACTTAACCAATAATGGGGATGCGAGGATTAGATGGGGTTAAGTGGTTACACTTAGCTAATTTAATCCAGGTTTAGTGAGGGGTTAAAACCACACTTAACCCTCTTAGAAACCCTAGCAACGTGGTCTGTTCCAGCAGTAATCCCAGTTGGGTATCATTCACAACCCTAGAGGCTAGGCTAGGGCGGGGCACGATTACTGGACTGATGTAGGCGACCAAAGCGACGGTTGAGTGGTACAGCGGTGCGGGTCCGGCGGGCTACGGACGTGCACGTAGTCCGATGTTGGACAAACTCGAGGCACGGGTACCAGTAGGCTTAGACTGTGCATTATTGCTTAGGTGTCTGGGGTTGACACCCGAGGGCTTGATACACCCAAAGGTGGACCCAGCACAGTCTGACTACATCCATGTGGGCCGTATGGACACCAACACTTGACGTGTTAGGTTTATAGGGAGCCGATCGACTAGACCGTTGGGCTGGGCCTTATACTAAGGTCACTTCATGTTATTGGGCCAAAGTTTGGGCTAGGGATCAGGATCTGTTTTGTGGGTTTGCTAGTACACTGTGGTGCAAAGTTTAATCTCGTCTATGTGATGTCACCTTTATCTATTGCCAGTATGTTCATCTCAGTTTCCATCATACTGTTAACTTTAATAGTTTATAGATTGACCGTAGTAGGGCTTACCAGTCTTTTTGACTGACCTGTTTTCTTTCGCTTCTTTTCTTCCGTTTCCCCCCCCCCCCACAGGTTCTCAGGGAGGGGCTACATCTGCCTAGTGGATCTTTGACTTGCTTGTTGGATAGCTCATGTATGGATCTGAGCTAGCTGTGGCTTATCTTTTATTTCTGGGGATTAGTACTGATGTTTTACCATGTATTTTTTTATCACGTATCTAGACTTATGTTGTATTTTGGATTATGACATTTTGATAGTTTGTACTTGACTATGTTGGTTTTCTGAGATGATGATGATGGGTTTTTATCTGCTACCGCTGCTTTACTTATATTTATTTTTATATATTCTGTCTTGTGATATCTCTGTGCAAGTTTACCTTTTCAATAACGCCCCTCCAAAGCTAGTACATTCTAAGGAGTGATCCTAGTGGAGGTGGGGTGTTACATTTGGTATCAGAGCACAAGGTTAACAAGATTGAACAAAACTTTTGAAAAAAAAACCCCTTTTGAAAAACTATTTTCAAAAACCAACTAAGTATTTTCCAAAATAAAGTCTAGATTATTTTAAGGCTAATCCCCAAAAGCCATCAGCGTTATCCTTCGTTCCCTTGACCTAATCTTATCTTATCTTTTGTTTCAGTATGGCTGAGAATCTTGACATCCCAGATGGAGTGAACGTACCACTCTGGTATAGGAGACTCCTAGAAGCTAGGGCGGCAGCTGGTCCCGCCAACCCTACTCCCACTCCTCCTCCTGTAGTTGAGAATCCTATCCCTAATATCCCTCCTCCGGTGGTTCCTGCTCCCCCTCCTCCAGCAGCTAATATTCCCCCTCCCGTTGCTAATGTTCCTCCTCCTCCCGTTGCTGAGGCTCCTCTTCCTCCTCCTCCCCCTCAGCATCCTCAGATTGAGTTTACAAAGGTTTGTAAAGACTTCAAGGCAATGAGAGGCAAGAATTTCCTAGGCACGGAATCTTTCGTTGAAGCTAGGAATTGGCTGAAGGACACGGAGGACTTGTTTGCTATCTTTGGGATTGATGACGAGAGGAAAATCTTATTGACCGTATGGCTTTTGAAGGATGAGGCGGCCTATTGGTGGGAGGTCACCAATGGGACGAGGCCCATTGAGACTTGGGCCGATTTAAGGGCTAGATTTGTGACCAAGTTTCTATCTTCAGCTGAGGCGAATTTACAAATGGAGAAGTTCATTGCATTAAAGCAAGGGGATATGTCTGTCAAGGAGTATGTGAACAAGTTTAATCAGCTGGCCCGCTTTGGTTTGGATATAGTAAACACCCCGGAGAAGAAGGCTCTTCGATTTGCTAGAGGATTGAATGAGCCGCTACAGGGCTTGGCAATGTCACATATTCCGCATGGAGCCACTTTCGAGAGTTTGGTCAATATGGCTCTGCTTCAGGGAGAGGGAAAGAAGGAAGTCAAGTCGGGCGATACTCAAGCAAAGAAGGCTGATTCTCAAAGCAAAGGCAACCAAGGTCAAAGCAGTCAAGGAAATCAGAATAAGAACAAGAAGGGCAACAACAAAGGCAAGGGGAAGTGCAATTACTGTGGCATAGCTGGGCATTTTGCTAAGGATTGCAGGAAGAAGAAAAGGAAGCTTAGTGGTGGATGCTTTTCTTGTGGAGAGACTGGGCACTTCAGCAAAGAATGCCCAAAGAAGAAAGGACAGGCTGGATCTTCAGGAGGGCTAGTTCATGCTCTCAATGCCGCTTCAGTTCCCGAGAGAGGTAGTGTTTCTGTTGAGAACCTCGTTTATATCTCTGATCTTCCAGTACGTACCTTGTTTGATTCCGGTGCATCACATCGCTTTATTTCATCTGATCTTGTTGATAGTTTGCACCTCAGTACTAGCATAGTGGATGATCCCGTTTGTGTTTCGAATCCCATTGGGGGTTCTGCTCATCTATCTATGATATGTGAGGATCTAAGGATCTCTATACTCAGCGTTGAGTTCTTGTGTAGTGCGTATGTTCTAGGTTTCAGGGGATACGGATTGATCTTGGGCATGGATTGGCTGTCTAGATATGGAGCCATTCTGGATTGTGAGCATAGGGTTGTAAGGCTTGTGACTCGCCTGGGCAACACCTTAGAGATTTCATGCAATCCGAAGAATCCCGTCATGTTATGCTATCTAGAATCTCTCGACTCATCAGAGGAGGCCCTTCAGTCTGTAAGGGTGGTCCGAGATTATCCAGATGTGTTTGAAGAAGTTAAGGGGTTGCCCCCTAAACGAGAGATTGACTTTCGCATCTATCTTGTAGACAATGCTAAGCCTGTTTCTTTGCCCGTTCGGCATATGGCTCCGCGTGAGAGACGGGAGCTGAGCAAGCAAGTGAAAGAATTGCTTGAGAAGGGCTTCATCAGAAGGAGTATATCCGAATGGGGAGCGCCTGTGGTGTTTGCAACTAAGGCAGATGGCTCTCTTCGACTCTGTGTGGATTATAGAGAATTAAATAAGCTGACTAAGAAGAACCGACACCCGTTACCAAGGATCGATGATCTCTTTGATCAACTTGTTGGTGCTTCTGTTTTCTCTCAGCTTGACCTTGCTACGGGTTTCCATCAGCTCAGAGTGGCTGAAGACAGTATAGACAAGACTGCATTCAGAACTCCAGACGGATTCTTTGAATGGCTTGTTATGCCGTTCGGTTTGACGAATGCACCCGCGTATTTTGTGGATTTGATGAGTAGGGTGTTTCGGGAGTTCTTGAATAAGTTTGTCGTGGTCTTTGTTGATGATATTCTAGTCTTCTCCAAGGATGAGGAAGAGCATGCGAGGCACCTAGTAGAGGTGATGGACACACTCAGAGCACACCAGTTAAAAGCCAAGTTCTCCAAGTGCCACTTTTGGAAAAGGGAAGTCAGATTTCTTGGGCATATCATATCCAAGCAAGGCTTGGCGGTGGATCCCGCTAAGGTGGTTGCAGTTCAGGATTGGAAGACTCCAAGGAATGCAACCGAGGTGAGAAGCTTTTTGGGTCTTGCAGGTTTCTATCGGAAGTTCATTAAAGACTTCGCAAAGATATCCGCTCCTCTTACTAAGTTGACGAAGAAAAACTTAGTCTTTGCTTGGGATATGGATTGTGAGCTTGCTTTTCAGAGGCTCAAGAGGGCCCTTACCTCCGCACCAGTTCTAGCCTTACCCGATGGTGGTAAGATATTTACCGTGTACACTGATGCTTGTGGCACGGGATTGGGCGCCGTTCTGATGCAAGAGGGCAGAGTTATATGTTTTGGTGGGAGGCAACTTAAGGTGCATGAGAGGAATTATCCCACTCAATGTCTAGAGTTGGCAGCGATTGTATATGCGCTCAAAGCATGGCGTCATTATCTTCTGGGAGAGAGATTTGAGCTATATACTGATCATAAGTCTTTGAAGTATCTTTTTTCACAGAAAGATCTGAACTTAAGACAGCAGAGATGGATGGAATTTTTGGCTTCCTATGATTTTGAGATATCCTATACCCCTGGCAAGGGGAATGTTGTAGCGGATGCGTTGAGTAGGAAAAGGTTGACACTAAGTCCTCTATTTGTTGAGATGAAGAATTTAGAGTTCTTAGCGACCTTTGATTTCTCTTTGGCAATGGAGTCGGTGACCGGTTCCTTGGCATCTTTAGAGCTCAGGCCTACCCTTCTAGATCAAGTTGGGGCTTCGCAAAAGGAAGACCCTCAGGTAGTGGAGATCATGGATAAGCTTGCTCGAGGGGAGACATCTAGTCACCTTGCTCGATATTCTATAGACGATAAGGGTTGGGTGAGGAGAGATGGAAGGCTTTGTGTTCCGATGGTAGAAGACTTGGTGAGGAAAGTTCTTGAGGAAGCACATCGCTCCAAGATGACCATACATCCAGGTGGTGATAAGATGTATAAGGACATGAAGCGCGTTTTCTTCTGGCCTGGAATGAAGAAGGATGTGGCAGAGTTTGTCTCGAGATGTGTTATTTGTCAGAGAGTAAAAGCTGAGTCGAAGAAGCCCGGTGGGCTATTACATCCGCTAGAGGTCCCGCTATGGAAGTGGGAGAGCATTTCTATGGACTTTATTGATGGGCTTCCAAGGTCCAGGAAGGGGAATACGAGCATATGGGTCATTGTGGATAGGCTCACGAAGAGTGCTCATTTTATCCCAGTGAAGAGCAAAAGGACCGCATCTGGACTAGCATCAGTATATCTTCGTGAGATAGTGCGACTACATGGAGTCCCTTCCAGCATAGTCAGTGACCGAGACCCCATCTTTACTAGTCAGTTCTGGAACAGCTTGCAGGAGGCTATGGGCACGAAATTGAACCTGAGTACGGCCTATCACCCACAAACAGACGGCCAGACAGAAAGGGTGAATAGGGTACTTGAGGACTTGTTGAGGCTTTGCATTCTGGATTTTGGTGGTGCTTGGGAAGACCATCTTCCTCTTGTCGAGTTTGCATACAACAACAGTTATCAGGCGAGCATAGGGATGGCACCCTTTGAGGCTTTATATGGGAGGCCGTGCAAGTCACCTACATGTTGGTAGGAATCCACGGATAAGCTTATACTTGGACCCGACATGATTAGGGATACATCCGAGAAGGTTGAGTTGATTAGAAGACGGATGAAAGCGGCCCAAGACCGGCAGAAATCCTATGCTGACAGGCGAAGGTCCGAATTGGAGTTTGAGGTTGGGGACAAGGTTTTCGTGAAGGTTTCTCCTTTGCGGAATGTGGTCCGATTTGGAGCTGTTGGGAAGATGGCTTATAGAGTGCAATTGCCCGAAAAGTTGTCCGGAGTGCATAATGTCTTTCATGTCTCGCATCTCCGAAAGTGCCTGCATGAGTCCGCTGAGGTGGTTGAACCTAGCATTCTTGAAGACGTGGAAGTAGAGAAAGAAGCAACTTTAAGGAAAGCTCCGATTCGTATCTTGGGGACAGAGACCAAGAAGCTAAGGAATCGCGAGGTTAGGTTAGTGAAAGTTCAATGGGGTGAAGCCGAAGAGGACGCAACTTGGGAAACCGAGGAGAGGATGCGTGGGCTTTATCCATTCCTGTTTAAGGGTACACTCTCAATCTCTTCCCTTTGTTAGTATATCTTTCTCTTTGCTAATCCATATTTATCTAGTTATCGTGCTAAGCTTGTCATGAGAACCTTAGGTAGAAACCCTTTGGATGAAACATGTGTTTGAAGCATGTTATGGTTGATGGTTGCAAGTGGTTGCAAGTGTTTGCAAGTGGTCACTGGTGGATGCATGATACACATTAGGCACTAGATCGGCTCACACACTCCTCATATTGCATGTGCATGAGTGTTTATGCTTATTCTTGGATGAAATTTGTATGCAATCACATGGATGTTGCATATGGATGTATGATTGAGCACGCATATAGATATTATACATTATGTTAGGGATTTGCATACATATGGATACATTTCACTAACATATTTTGCATTGATCATTGCATTAGATAAGTACATATACACACACTTTTGCATATGTTCATACAGCATTTAGAATTTTTTTAAGGACAATGGCTGCTCGTGGATGATGTTTTGAGTAGATGGATGTTGGATGGTAGGATATGTTCTTCCTAACTTGAAGATTTCGGGGACGAAATCCTTTAAGGAGGGGAGAATATAACAACCCGTATTTTCAATAAACTGTTATAACATAAATCGAGGCAGAATTTAATTCAAAAATCAGAATCAGGGGAAACGGGCTATGCCATTGCGTTCGTCTCGGAAAAATACGCGAAATAGAGTCCGAGTTTTCGAAAATCGGAGTCCGTATGACCCAGTTAAGGCCCATTGAAGTTTTCAGAAATTTCTATGCTGAAGACAGATTTAAATTTCAAATTAAAATCAAGGATTAGGGCTAATCAGGGTTAGGCGGGAAAATTCCCGCCAGGGGGCCCCATGTCGACAGGCATGTCGACAGGGCACCCAGGGTGTCGACTGCCCTGTCGACAGCCCTGTCGACAGGGGGTAGCCAGGCAGATTAGCCTGGCGCGCCACTTTGGTTTGGGCTTGGCTTGGGCTTGATTGTGTGGCCTGGTTCTAGAGCATTCCGAAATCTGACGGGCCAAAATTCACCTAGGGTTAATCCTATGGTCTAAATCACTCTAATTCTCTATAAATATACCCCTAATCCTACCCTAAAGCCTCATTAATAAATCTTGCAACTAAACTATGTCAATTTGAATCCCCAAATGGCCTCCACCTAAAACCTAGCCTCCACCTTCCTCAAAGTTAAATCCTATGAAGATATGATGATCATACAACCTTTTCTATGTTGTATGAATGCTTAATAACTTGCACACTTCATTAAGTAGCAAGTTTGATTTGCTAAGTTTGTGTTTTTGGGATCTTGCAAAAGGGTTTTCTTATTTGAGGCTTTGTTTTGAGTTTTTAAAGGGGCTTCTTCATCTTATTTGGTGGATTTGTGGCTTGTTTATATTTGTAAGCCCTCTTACCTTCACTTTACAAACTCTAAAGTTAATGTTTGGTGAAAGTTGAGATTTATGTGAGTTTAGTTGATTATGCATGCTTATGCGGACTCACTATGTCATGTTTTATATGATTCATAAGTTATGCATGCATATGCGAGATTACTATGCCATGTTTTACATGTTTCACAAGTTATGCATGGCTATGCGAGTTTATTATGTCATGTTCTACATGTTTCATGGGTTATGCATGTTCATGCAAGTTCATCTTACCATGTTATGCAAGTTTAATGGATTATGCATGCTTATACAAGTTCATCTTACCATGTTATGCAAGTTTAATGGATTATGCATGTTCACCTTACCATGTTATGCATATTTAATGAGCTATGCATGTTTATGCGAATTCACCATGACATGATTTGCAAGTTTAACATGTATGCATGTTTATTATGACATGTGAAGTTCACCATGTATGTTATGCCAAGTTACCTTTTACCCTTATACGTATGACGAGTATGTAAGCGAGATAATGACGTTGGGAGGGTTTGGGTAAACTTAAAAATACATGAAACTAAAAGATTGGGAATTTACCTATTAAGTTAGGTCTACCCCTTGGGAATTTACCTATTAAGTTAGGTCTACCCAAGTATATGTTAACTTGTAAATATGTTCTAAAGTGGACATGACATTAGATAACATGATATGGCCAACTCGAGGTTAGACCTAGTTGTGGTGTAAATCTTCCCAGGTAACCACAACGTGGGGTCTAATGTGGGTAGTTGGTCATGTTGCACCATAAGGCCCGAGGTTAGACCTAGACGTGGTGTAAATCTTCCCAGGTAACCACGGATGTCTAATGTGAGAGGTTGGGTGCATTAAGTAATTAATGCCTCATGATTAGGGTTAAGTCATGGCCCACTAATACTTAACCAATAATGGGGATGCGAGGATTAGATGGGGTTAAGTGGTTACACTTAGCTAATTTAATCCAGGTTTAGTGAGGGGTTAAAACCACACTTAACCCTCTTAGAAACCCTAGCAACGTGGTCTGTTCCAGCAGTAATCCCAGTTGGGTATCATTCACAAACCTAGAGGCTAGGCTAGGGCGGGGCACGATTACTGGACTGATGTAAGCGACCAAAGCGACGGCTGAGTGGTACACGGTGCGGGTCCGGCGGGCTACGGACGTGCACGTAGTCCGATGTTGGACAAACTCGAGGCACGGGTACCAGTAGGCTTAGACTGTGCATTATTGCTTAGGTGTCTGGGGTTGACACCCGAGGGCTTGATACACCCAAAGGTGGACCCAGCACAGTCTGACTACATCCATGTGGGCCGTATGGACACCAACACTTGACGTGTTAGGTTTATAGGGAGCCGATCGACTAGACCGTTGGGCTGGGCCTTATACTAAGGTCACTTCATGTTATTGGGCCAAAGTTTGGGCTAGGGATCAGGATCTGTTTTGTGGGTTTTCTAGTACACTGTGGTGCAAAGTTTAATCTCGTCTTTGTGATGTCACCTTTATCTATTGCCAGTATGTTCATCTCAGTTTCCATCATACTGTTAACTTTATTAGTTTATAGATTGACCGTAGTAGGGCTTACCAGTCTTTTTGACTGACCTGTTTTCTTTCGCTTCTTTTCTTCCGTTTCCCCCCCCCCCCCCCCCCCTACAGGTTCTCAGGGAGGGGCTACATCTGCCTAGTGGATCTTTGACTTGCTTGTTGGATAGCTCATGTATGGATCTGAGCTAGCTGTGGCTTATCTTTTATTTCTGGGGATTAGTACTGATGTTTTACCATGTATTTTGTTATCACGTATCTAGACTTATGTTGTATTTTGGATTATGACATTTTGATAGTATGTACTTGACTATGTTGGTTTTCTGAGATGATGATGATGGGTTTTTATCTGCTACCGCTGCTTTACTTATATTTATTTTTATATATTCTGTCTTGTGATATCTCTGTGCAAGTTTACCTTTTCAATAACGCCCCTCCAAAGCTAGTACATTCTAAGGAGTGATCCTAGTGGAGGTGGGGTGTTACAGCCAAGGACTCACCATTGATTTAAGTTGGGTCGACGGTGCTCTGGGTATTTTGGCGAATCTCTGGCACTTATCGCAGCGTCGCGAATAATCAACTGCATCTATGTTAATTGTAGGCCAGAAGTATCCGTATCGCAATATCTTTTTTGCTGAAGTCTGACCTCCTGTATGATCTCCACACTCACCTTCGTGTACTTCTCTTAGTACATGCTTGATGTCGTCGTGTGCTATACATCGTAACAAGGGCATAGAAAATCCTTGCCTATAAAGAGTATCATCTTGCATGACATAACTGGTAGCCTTGCGAACTATAGCCCTTTTCTCACTCTTCTTTGACGGGAGTGTTCCATCCTTAAGGAAGTTCTTAATTGGGTTCATCCACGACTCCTTCTTCGGTTTCGCTTCAAAAGCGAACTCAATTTCCATTGACTCAAAGCTTGGCGATTCCAACGTTTCAATTGGAATTATTTCATTCTCTTCTGGATTGTCGGAACTAGCTAGCTTTGCCAGCCTATCCGCCTTCTGGTTTTCAGCTCTTGGGATATGTGTTATGTTGCACCGCTCCAAGCTACTCAATAGCTCTCTCACTTTCTTGAGGTAGGCGATAAGTCGAGGTCCCCGAGCCACAAATTCCTCTCGCACTTGGCAAACAACGATTTTAGAGTCACATAATATGTCTAACATTTTTACTCCGAGGTCTTTAGCAAGCTTCAGCCCGGCAATCAGGGCTTCATATTCAGAGTCATTGTTAGTCGCCGAAAATTCTAATCGCAGGGCGTAATATAACGACCGTCCTTCTGGAGTGACTAAGACGATTCCATCTCCAGACCTTTGGTCGTTCTTGGCTCCATCTGTGTATAGTTTCCACGGATCTATCTTTAACTCATCCTCGGACTTAACCACTCTGTCATCGATTACTTCCTCCTCTGGGATGGTGAACTCCGCAATGAAGTCTGCCAGAGCTTGCCCCCTGATCGACTTTCATGGTTGAAAATTTAAATCAAACTGACTTAATTCTATATACCATTTGATCAACCTTCCCAATGCTTCGGGTCTCTGCAACACCTGCCTCAAGGGTTGGTCGGTGTATATGGTTATTGGATGAGCTTGGAAATAGTGACGAAGTTTTCGGGATGCGATTAGGAGGCTGTAAGCAAGCTTCTCAATCTTTGGGTAGTTGCGCTCTACCGCTGCTAATTTCTTGCTTACATAATACACTGGCCTTTGTACTTTGTCTTCTTCTCGAACCAGGGCTGTGCTAATGGCGTGAGCCGAGACTGCCAAGTAAACAAACAATTCTTCATGATCTACGGGCTTTGATAAAATCGGCGGTTTCTCTAGCAGTTCCAATAAATTTCGAAAGGCCTCAACACAGTCCGGAGTCCACTCGAAGTTCTTCTTTCCTCTTTTAATCAAATCAAAAAACGGAACGCATTTGTCTGTGGCTTTGGAGATGAATCTACTCAGCGCCGCTACTTTCCCTGCAAGACTTTGGACGCCTTTAATTCTCCTCGGCTCTTCAATATTTCTAATCACTGCTATCTTGCTAGGATTGATTTCAATTCCTCGGGAGCTCACAATGAAGCCTAGGAACTTTCCCGATGCCACTCCAAATGAGCATTTCAGAGGATTCAATTTTATCCGATACTATCGCAGGATACCAAACATTTCTGCCAAGTCTTGCGTATGGCTGGAGGACTGTTTCGATTTGACAAGCATATCATCCACATAAACTTCCATAGTCTTTCCTATTTGATTATAAAACATTCTATTCACCAAGCGCTGATAAGTGGCTCCAACGTTTTTCAATCCGAATGGCATTACAACATAACAATACAATCCCAAATTTGTAATGAAGCTCGTATGTTCTTGGTCTGGCACGTGCATAGGAATTTGGTTGTACCCAGAATATGCATCCATGAAAGAGAGAAGTTCATGACCTGCTGTCGAATCTACAAGCTGGTCAATTCTGGGAAGTGGGAAACTATCTTTAGGGCAGGCTTTGTTCAAATCTGAAAAATCAATACAAGTCCACCACTTTCCATTCGGCTTTTTTACCAAGACGGGATTCGATATCCAGTCGGGATATGTTGAATCTCGAATAAATCCATTCTGCTTCAACTTCTCCACTTCCTCTTTGAGAGCAGCTGACCTCTCTGGGCCCAGCATGCGTCTCTTTTGCTTCACGGGCGGATGTTTCGGGTTTACATTCAATTTTTGACTTATAATGGATGGCGATATCCCACACATGTCAGCGTGGGTCCGGGCAAACACGTCCAAGTTTGCCTTCAAGAAGTCCATTAGTTCTCTGGCTCGACGTGGATCCAATTGAGAACCAATCCTCAAAACTTTTGTCGGAACAGCTTCATCAATGGGAATTTCCACTGTCGCTTCATTAGGAGTTGCATTCCTAGCCTCTGGTTCCTCGTCTTTTCTAGGATCCAGGTCTTCAGGCGTTCCTTTGGGCAACTCCTTCGGGGTCAATCTCTCTAATTGCTATGCTGAGTCCCCCTTTGAGGGAGACGAGGCAACTTTACTCTCGACGTCAAGTCCTTTCATCAACATCTTTAATTCGGCCACATAGCAGGCCCGTCCGGAAACTTGATCCCCTCTCATTACTCCAGTTCCGGCTTCGGTTGGGAACTTAAGTAATAAACACCAAGGGGCGATACAAACTCTGAATTCAGCAAGGGCAGGCCTCCCCAAAAATGCATTATAAGGCGAATCTACGTCCAATACTACGAACTGAAGCATCCGCACTCTTCTGCGTTCTCCTTGCCCCAAGGTCACGGGCAATTCTATGTATCCTATGGGAGCTGTTGACGCCCCGTTGAAGCCTCTGATCCATCCTTCACATGGCTTCAAATCCTTAGATTCCAGCTTCATTTGATCAAATGGCTTTTTAAAAAAAATATTGACGGAACTTCCGTTGACTGCTAATACCTTATGAACCAAAGCCGGCCCAATAGTGGTAGTAATAACCAACGGATCATCAGTGGGTGATTGGATCCCAGTATTATCTCGGCTGCGGAATACCACGTCGTCAAACATGGTCTTCTGTTGTTTTATGGGGGTGATATCTTCCAAATCATCTCCTTCATTCACATCTAGGTGCTTGGCAGCGTTTACATATTGATCCATTGATCTGAAACTACGGATTGCCGGGTGAGGTCCGCCTACTGTGGAGTTGATAACAATTCCTTTACCTTTCTGCTGCGTTGTAGGCTTGGGAGCAGGTAGAATCTATTTTGGAGCCTGCTCTCCTTGCCCCCTGTCCCTCGGGGCAACCTTGTACTCATCCAACTTCCGTTCACGCAGCAGCTTCTCAATCACATCTCTCAAATGCCGGCATTCATTGGTTGAATGCCCATGAGTTCCATGAAACAAACAAAACTTCCCTGTCGCCATCTCTTTCTCGGTCGAATCACGAGGTGGCGGTCTTTTGTACCGCAAAACATTGTACGTATCCAGGTAAATATTCTCCAGGGTGTCGTTCAATGGTGTATTATTCTCGTAGGCCTGGAATCGGGGTCTTTTGTTAGGATCACTTCCCCTATTTCTATTTCTTTTGTTTCCGTTCGCATTACGGTTATTGTCGTTACCCCCGTTTCCAGCATTGTTGTTTCCACCCTTGTTTCCCACATTTACTTCAACCTTGCCGGAACTTTCCCAGACTACTTCACGGCGACGTTACTCTGCACATTTTCTTTTGAAGCCGCCTCAGACTTTCTCTTTCGGTTTGCCCTAGCCTCCTCTCGCATTAAATAAATATCGGGTTTTTCATAGAATATCTCTCTTGTGGAGGGTGTCTTCCCAGAAAGGTAATCCCCGAACTCAGATTCAGGATCGACTCCTTCCTTTAATGCCATCAGAATGGTGGGCTCATGCGGGTCACTAACCTCAGTCACGGCTAAGTTAAAACGGTCAAGATATGCCCTCAAAGACTCTCCTGGTGCCTGCTTGATTCTTGATAGTTCAATAACACTTTTGGACTTTCGGGCATGGAGTCGGAACTGATTCATAAAACGTTCGCTCAGTTCCCTGTAATTCGAAATCGAACGAGGGGGAAGTCGGGTAAACCAGAACAGCGCCACATCTTCTAAATAGATTGGGAATGCTTTGCACTTCACTTCATCGGAGGCAGCAGCAGCATTCATGAGCCACGAGTATCGCATTAAATGCTGTCCCGGATCAGTCCTTCCGTTGTACATATCCATCTATGGCAGGTTAGAGCGCTGGGGAAACTGGAAGTCAAGGATGTCGTCGGTGAAAGGAGTATGGCTTCGCTCAATGCCATAATCTTCATTTGTATAGTTCCGGCTCTCGGACATGATCTGGCGAACCATTGCCTGTACATCAGCATTAGTTAGGGGCCGCTCAGGTTCCCTGGCCCTAGTATCCGAGTTCCTTCTGGGCTCTTGTTCAGGAGATGCCCTTCTTCTTCGAGCTGCTTCTGCTCTATTCCGTTCCCTGCGCTCCCGGTCGATCTCGGGAGGAGGGGACTGGAGCCTTTGCCACCGAGTGGGTCATTGTTTCCTAGTGCTCGTGCAATATCATCACAAGATCCCAAAGATCCAAATGTCAGTTGCTCCACATTCTGAGGTCGTTCGAGCGGCCTTCGCTCACGGGGCCGCTCTTCCTCGGAAGATGAAGACTGATCCACTGGTGTGTGACGAACCGGTAATGGAGTTCTCTGTCGACGGAGTTCGCTAATCTCCCTACTCATGAGCCTCATATTCTCCTGCATCATGAGATTAGTGCGCTCGTGGACTTTCATAGCCTCCCTTATACTTTCAAGCATATCAGTAGGCACGAGAAATCTCCTTGAGTAATGGGCGCAGATGGATTGACCTGATCACTGACCCTGGTGGCTGGAATCGGAGCATTTGTGGGGACTCGATTAGAAGTTCCAACATCACCAAGTGTCGGATTGGATCGGAGACAGGGGGTCGGGTCGGTTCGGAGCTGGGGAGCCTGGTCGGGTCGATATGTGGCAAGCTGCTCGGGTCAGTTCAGATTGGGGGAATGCACTGCTTCAGAATCTCCTACCCGGATCGGATCGGAGCTCTCCCCCTAAGGCGGTTCGGGTTTCCTCCATTGGTTCGTCCGGCTGCTGAACTCTGCCCACGAGACCTTGTCACAACCGTATTTTGCTGATCTTCGCCAGCTCCATTTCCTCGGACAGATTGAATTTCTTTGCCTTTTCCTTTGGCCATGGTTCTTCAACAATCACTTCAACAAATATCCAAGGGCGTTGAAACTTGAGGATTAACTTCTCTGAACTCAACGGTCCAAAAATTAGAATAATAATCCCAGAAAACAAAGAATTCAGATGAGTTCTCAGTGAAAGCACCAAAATGTTAGACCAAAAAGTGGTTCTAACACCCAAATTGATTAAAAGAAAAATGAAATGAGATCAAAAATATAAATGAACACACAGGATTTATAGTGGTTCGGCGAAGAAATGCCTACGTCCACTTGTCTTTCACTATATTCAATGATTCAGTTGCAAATACAATGAAATATACACTTGATTTCTCTCACAACTCACTTATAATCACTCAATTGACTAAAACAAAAAATGAAAGAGGATTTGGATTCTCCGGGAGTGCTGAAATTCGGGTTATGATGGTGGTTGAATTCTCAAAATGCCAGAAAAAAGATCCTTTCCTTTGTCTCCAGACGAGGTATTTATAGGTGTGAATTTGCTCAGAACCTGATCCGGATCGGAGCCACGTGTCGTCCATCCCATCAGCATCGGGTTCGGATGGATTTCTATGTTGACAGCGCATAAGAGTAATGGACGTTATGGGCAGGAACTGGTCATAGCCGATCCGGATATCCAGGCGCTCGTGCAAGGGAGTGATGGGAAAAAGGGTTCGGGTCGGAGGGACATGTACAAGGGGTTCGGATCAGGATATCCGATCCGACCCGGATTGACTTGGAAACAATTCTCTCTTCTCTTTATTCTGCTCCGCTCCGCTCCGATCTATCTCCGTAGCAATCAAGTGGCTTTCCGATCCAATTGAGATTATATTGCCCTCCGATCCGATCAGCTGTGCCTTTCTAATTCCAAGAGTAATGGTTCACCGATCTGAATAGCAGATTTTACCCTATCCGAACCGTTATCCTGCTCCGATCCGACCCGCTTCAGAGTTTTTCAAGTTCTTCAATATTTCATATCTTGACTTTGTGTTGCCAAGGTCACAAAGTGGGCTAACATTCAATTCATTTCGAAATCATTTCATATTCAATTCGTTTCGAAATCGCTTCATATTCAATTCAGTTCGAAATCGTTTCATATTCAATTCATTTCGAAATCGTTTTCTATTCAATTCATTTCGAAATCGTTATCTATTCAATTCATTTCGAAATCATTTTCCACTATTCATTTTTAAATGAATAAAATTGATATAAATATCTTTCACGTCAAAATGGCGTCAATCTAATCAACACAGCTTCATATAGTTCTATTTTCAATTATTCTATTTCAAATATTTCTTCTTCAAATATTTCCTTTTCAAATATTTCTATTTCAAATATTTCTATTTCAAATATTTCTATTATCAAATATTTCTATTATCAAATATTTCGTTCAACACATGACTAACCTCAACGGATGAGTGCTGTCAACACATGAACCTTTATTTTATATTGATAAAGATGTAAATTTTATTATTAAAATATTTCGTTCAACACATGACTAATCTCAACGGATGAGTACGGTCAACACATGAACCTTTATTTTATAATATCCTTTATTTTCTAAATTGGAATGAGGCCAAAACTATCACCATATAGCCTTAACTATATGGATTCAATGCAACACATGTATATAATAGCAACGATAAACAATCAACCATCATCCAAAGTGCACTACACTGTATAAGCATCAAATATAGATATCTAACGCTTATAACAGCCTGTCAATCAATCGATCGACATATTTGATCAATCAGGATGAGTGAACTTCAAATTTCATCCCAACACCCGTGTGGGGTTTCAAATCAACAAACACAGATTTTTATTTGTGCAGTTGGGCGATGTGTAAAATTTATCGGCCCAATCAATATCAGTCAAATCAGTGTATATAAACAAATCGGCCGATTTGTAAAAATTTATTTACTCACTTTCACGTTAAAAATTATATTTTTAACGATAAAACATTTTATTACAACATATGAATTTTTATTCAGTTCCTTAATTCAATAAAATGATATTTTTAATTTTCTAACTTATTTTAGAAACTTTCGGCGGCATAACGGCACGATACTAGAAACGGGACGAGGCCTAGCCTTATCCCCGGTCTACTGAAGGCCCACGCCATTCACACATCAATAATATCAATTTCATTTCACCAAACAATTCAATTCAACCCAAACAATCTAACTAACATCTCATCCAAACAATTTAACAAACAAGCGATCCATTGTCTGTGGATGACGGGTGTCGGGTGCTACTAAACACCGTCTGCATCCTAGTATATATATAACTAGAAAATGAAATTGAAAGGTGAGAAATTCTCATAGATAGCTATCCAATCATCTTGAATCTTCTTTTGCAGAAGTCTTCGTCGTTCTCGCATCTCATCACTTTCGTCGCCCTTGGTCGCTATATATATATAAAAATCACATTTTTATTTCTCTGTTCATATATTAAAAAACGAATTTTTACTATGCTATTCAATATATAAAAATCGAATTTTTACTACGATGTCATATAGATAAAAATTCCATTTCTATCCCGCTATTCTTCATATAAATATTTCGCCTTTTCAAAAATATAGATTTCGCCTTTTCAAAAATATAGATTTCATCACTATAAAAATCACATTTTTATTTCGCTACATATATAAAGATGATATTTTTACTTCTTTATGAAAATTATATTTTTACATCGCTATATATATATCAAAGATTATATTTTTACAACGTCTTTTACACATAAAAGATTATATCTTTACTTAGCTACACGAATAAAAATAATATTTTTAACTTGCTACTCTAATAAAAATAATATCTTTATCCCTCCTACTATATAAAGAAGATATTTTTATTTTTCTACACATATAAAAATTATATTTTTAACCTTCCTATATTATAAAAATTATATTTTCTCCTTCTAAAAACCATATTTTTAATCCACTACATAAGTAAAAATCACGCCTTTCTCCATTTAAAAATATCGTCTTTCTTCCTTTAAAAATCTAATCTTTTCTATTTTAAAAATCAAATCTTTTCTATTTTAAAAATCATATACATAAAAATTGAACTTTTATTTCATAATCCTATGTATAAAAGGAAAATCAGTTTTAATTCCTAATAAAATCAGTTTTTATATAATCTAACAATCAGTTTTTAAAATAAATAACAATCAGTTTTTAAAATAAATAAAAATCAGTGAAAGTTACAGAGAGGGGGGGGGGGGTAGTTGCGCGTCGGAGCTCCTGTAGGAGGGCAGGGCGACTGAAGGAGGAGAGGAGGAGGTCGGGGAAGAAGAAGATGGGAGCGGCGGTGGTTGGGGACCACACCAAGCAGCGTCGCGACTTCGATTCGGTTGTGGCCGGGGGGGGTTCGATTTACTACAGGGACGAGGGGGAGGAGCAGGCAAGGCGGTGGCAGAGGGAGCTCGGGGATGGAGGGCGGTGGCGCTCGATCGACGGGCTTGGCGCTACGGCTTTCTTCCTTTTTTTTGTTTAGATTTTGATTCGATTTGGAAATAAGAAAGGGGGGCCAGAGTGATTAAAGGGGTGAGGAGAGAAGATTATATTTTTTTTATTATTTTATGAAAAAGTTGACTTTTACATACGACCTCTAAACGAGGACCACCGCCTGTCGTCCATAGCGTTTTAACACCATTTCGAACACAATAGGATATGTATCGCAAGCTGATTCGATCGTTTGAATCAGTTTCCGTCAAAATCTATATATAACTCTATATATTGAATTTGAACGCGCATTTCAATTTACCGGGGTCACATACTGACTAGAAAAATTCCCGAAAAATATTTTCTAGCTTCGTATTGACGATACGGTCCTAACAAAACTAGTTTCGTCGAATTCTGAGACCTTTGGAAAAATAGCCATTTTCCAGTCGATTAAAATCAACTAAAACTGGTCAAACGCGTTTTCCTTTGCCACGCTCACATATTGAATCGAAAAATTATGAAATTTGAAACCTAGCAATAATTTGACATCACGGATCCAACAAAAGTGGTTTCGTCGAAATCCGAGGTCGTTTGCAAAATTTCCATTTTCAAGGGCCTGAATTCAATAGCGACTATTCAGAATTTTCAACTGGACATATCTTTTGATTCCTGCAATGAAATCTTGATTTTTCGGATTCGTTGGAAAGATATCATCAAGTAGATCCTAATGTTTTTGGTTTCCCTAAAATCCGGATTGTTTTGCACCCGGTACATTCAATTGAAGTTTGAAATCGAATTATCGAACTACCGCGCCATTTTCAATTCTATTTATAAATATATATAAATATTTATATTCTAATGACGACGCGTATAATATATATGTCGAATTCTATTCAAAATAAATTTCTCGAAGATATTATTTAAAATAAATTATTTTAAATATTCAAAATTCGCTAAAATTGCCAAAATAAAAATTATAAACTGGCCCAGATATTCCGGGTTATTACACCTTCACAATAGTTAAATAATAAGGCTAACTGTTGGAAGGAAGCGCTACTTAGAGAATTTGGGGTAGGATTAAAAAGAAGGACTTTTTTGAACTATTAAGAGATGTTTGGGTAGTTTAAGCATAGTTCGGGTAAATCGATAAATATGAAAGATGATGAATCATTTGGATTGGATCGACAAATATGAAAGATGATGAATCATTTGCATTGGGTGCTGCAAAAACCAACCCTTCACAGAAGTTAAAAAATATGGTTAATTGTTGGTAGTAAGGGCTATTTTGATAATTAGAGGTAGAATTAAAAAGAAGGGTTGGTTCGAAGTATTAAGAGAAGTAGATGTAGTTTACGCATAGTAGGGGTAGATCGACAAATATGAAAGATGATGAATCGTTTGGATTGAGTGCTGCAAAAACCAGCACTTCACAGTAGTTAAAAAATAGGGGTAATTGTTGGAAGGAATGGACATTCAGAGAATTAGGGGTTGGATTAAAAAGAAGGCTTGTTTTGAAGTATTCAGAGACGTACGTGTGGTTTAAGCATAGTAGGGGTAGATCGACAAATATGAAAGACGATGAATCATTTGGATTGGATCGACAAATATGAAAGATGATATATCATTCGGAATGCGTGCTGCAAAAACCAACCATTCACAGAAGTAAAAATATAGGGGTAATTGTTGGAAGTAAGGGCTATTTATAGAACTAGAGGTAGGATTAAAAAGAAGGGTTGTTTCAAAGTATTAAGAGAAGTATAGGTAGTTTAGGCATAGTAGGGGTAGATCGACAAATATAAAAGATGATGAATCATTTGGATTGGGTGCTACTAAAACAAACCCTTCATAGTTGTTAAAAAGTAGGGGTACTTGTTGGAAGTAAGGCTATTTAGAGAATTATGGGTAGGAATAAAAAGAAGGGTTGTTTTCAAGTACTAAAAGAAGTAGGGGTAGTTTAAGCATAGTAGGGGTAGATCGACAAATATGGAAGATGACGAATCGTCTGAATTGTGTAACAATTCGAATTTTAATAACGTGTTAAAACCATAAATCAAGGCAGAATTAAATTTTAAAATAATAATCAGGGGATACAGGTTGCGCCATTGAGTTTGTCTCGAAATTCTGCTTAGAAACGAGTCTGAGTTTGCGAGAATCGGAGTCCGTATGAGGGAGATATGACCCTCCGAAGTTTCAGGAATTTTCAGAATCAAAAACAGCTCGAAAATTCGAATTCAAATTCGAATTCAAAACCCAGAATAGGCTGGGCGGGAAATTTCCCGCCCAGGACCGGGTCGACCTAAGTGTCGACCATAGTGTCGAACACCCAGGGACCAGGTCGACCATAGTGTCGACCTGGTGGTCGACCTGCCTCCCGAACCCAATTTCTGAACCTATTGCATTCTGATGTATTTAGACTTGTTTCGTGACCAGAATCATCCGCCTAATCCTATATAAACAGCCTTCTAGCCTCATTCTCTTTACACCATTCTTCTCTAAACTTATGCTGCATAAATTCTTGATGGACTTGGCTTCTTCTTTTTCCTCTAAATTAAATTAAATTAAATTAAATCGCGAAGACTATTTCTTGAAGACTACTGCTAGGAATCAAATAAAGATTCAACGATTTGACAATTCGACTACTAGTTTATAGATTCAACTTCTGCATCTCAATTTCTTAAACCACGATCTGTAAGTTCTGTTGAATCCAGGAATTCACGGCGTTTTGATTAAATGACAAGGAGAAGTTCAAGATCGACAAAAAGAAGAGATTCAATTGTATTTAATATTAGAGGATGATTATTTAGAGTTTTAGTTAGGTTATAAATGTTAAAATCTATCCTCAAATAATCATATACCTCAATGGTTTGAATATATATATGTATGCACATTCATTGTGCATACTATCAGAAACCGGTCGACCGGTTTCATTATGGGCGGTCGACCGTTTCTGGGCAGAAATGCACAATGAACGTGCACACATATATATAACATACATATATTCAAATACCAGTCTACTGGTCATTTTTAACTAGTCGACTGGTCTACGAACTGAAATAACTTTTCGAATAGACACTCTTATTTATCAAGGGTTGTTTCCTTTTCTCTTCGACAAAAATCATCTCTATTCATTGCTTCTCTTCACCAATGATTACAACTCTCCATCCTCTATAAAAGTAACATGAAATCACCATTTTAAATACAACAATTCTTTCTATTCTTGCTATCTAATTGCTAATTTCATTCTTGCTCTCTAAAAGCATTCAAAAGCTGATAATTCTTACATATTGTTATTTGAATCCTTGAATCTATATATTATTCTTTAGATTCAAACAATGATATCATCTTCAATATCTTCATAATCACAAGATCATATTTGAGGATAAGATTATAGGAAGGGTATACAAGAATTGACAAATTCGTGTTATTGAGAACACACATTGTCAAATTACAAGTTTAATTATCTTGTCTGAAGTCCTCATTGTTGTAAGAGGCAAGTTGTGAAGTCCTCGTGTTGATAAAGGCGTGAAATCACATTTGGCTGCTCGGGTGTTGTGAACCTATTCCTCCGGGTGAAGTGAGGTAGTTGTTTAGTGAAATTCTAGATAGGAATCTGGGACTGGACGTAGGACGGTGCTCCGAACCAGTATAAAAATCCCTGGTGTGATTTTTCTTTTTACTGCATTTACTATTTTTACTTATCTGTGACTAGCTATTACTTTATACTTGAATATTGTTTGTCATATTACATGATCCTTGTGTGTATTATTGTTAGCACATACACACTCGCATTCTCAATTGGTATCAGAGCACGGTCATCACATAACCATAACACGGTTATTTGATATATTCTAGTAATATGGCAAATAACCCAAATAGTAGCACTCACAGAAGGTCAATCGACACAAAGACCCCTTTCTTTAATGGTCTTAACTATAATCATTGGGAAACACGTAAGGCTTTTTACATGCAATCAACTAACTATGATGCTTAGAATGCGACTCAGAAAGAAATAGTCAATCTAACGACTGAGTATGCAGAATGGACGGCTGTAACAACCCGTATTTTCAAATAACATAAACCAAGGCAGAATTAAATGATAAAATCTGAATCAAGGGAAATGGGCTCTTCCATTGCGTCCGTCTCGGAAAAATACGCGAAATAGAGTCCGAGTTTTCGAAAATCGGAGTCCGTATGACCAAGTTATAGCCCGTCAAAGTTTTCAGAAAATTTCAAAAACAGTTCAAATTTGAATTCAGAATTCAAATTCAGCCAAGCAGAACAGGTAGGAAAAATTCCCGCCACCCCCAAATCGACTGGGGAGTCGACTTGGGAGTCGACACACCCAAGGTGGTGTCGACTGCCCAGTCGACACCCCTGTTGACTTGGGCGGTCGGCCAGTCTGGCCTGGGTGCACCTGACTTGCTCCTCAAGACATGTTTGGAGGCTTGTGACGGATTTTAATGGCTCAGATCTGAACTAGGGTTAATCTTATGGCATAAACTAACCTAATCTTCTATAAAAAGACCCTAAGACGTAGCCTAAACCCTCATTAATCATTCCTACAACTAAACTATGCCAAAATGCTTCTTGATCATGGCCTCCATCTTCATATCATGGCCTCCATCCTCTTCATGAAAGTTTGAGTGTCCTAAGATGGTAAAAGAGACACCTTTCTTCATCAAAACAAGGATCTTTCTTCATACAAATCAAAGGAGCTTCTTGTTTCTCAAGACAACTTGGAGCTTATATTCAATTGGTGTTTTATAGTGTTGCTATTGTGGCTTCGTCTCAATCTTGTTTTATTTTATAAGTCTACATAGCATTGTAAGCCCTATTCTACTCTTAGATTCTAACTATGATGTTATATATGACATGTTGCAAGTTTGAGTATGGGCTTAAGTATGATTTGTGCTTTGATTCTATCATGTTATGCATAGATTTATCCAATGCATGTTTGTAAAGCTATCACCTTGACTTTGTGCATAGAAAGATATGAGCTTTGATTTGAAATGTTGCATAAAGCAACATAGAAACTCTCATAACCCTTATGTTATCTTGCATATGATGTTATATGTGAATCATTAGCTATCATCCTATGTCATTTATGACCATGTTTCACCTATTTTGCTAAAGTTTGATATCATGCATGTTTTGAGGCTTATAATGTAATATGCAAGTTTATGGACACATTTGCGTCATATGCCACAATGTTTAACTTGTGACCAAATCACCATATATGCTATTATGTGTGCATGTGGCCAAATCACCCTTATGCTATCATGCTTGCTTGTGGCCAAATCACCCTTATGCTATCATGCATGCTTGTGGCCAAATCACCCTTATGCTGTTATGTAGGCTTGTGGCCAAATCACCCTTATGATGTTATGCATGCTTGTGGCCAAATCACCCGTATGTTATTTGATATGTTTGAGGCCAAGTCACCTTTTATGCTATCATACATGTGAGGCCATATGCTAGTATGTTGAACCCCCTTTTTGCCTCAAATAACACCATGTTTAACTTGTGATAGATTTTTCCACCTTATGCCCACCTTGTCATTTTGTTATGTTCCCTCATTGATCTATTTGCGTTGATGCGAATTTACGTGCGATGGGAATACGTGATGGGTAGTTGGGCAAATTTAAATAACATGAAAGAATGACTTGAAAATATGACATGAAAGTTCGACATGTGTTTATGCTTGAAAACATGAACGTGGACATGACATGTAGAAAACATGAAAGTGGCCAACTCGAGGTTGGGTTGAGTTTGTAGCATAAATCTACCCGGAACCGACCGGCTTAACTAGTGGCTACAAACAATAAGACCCAATGTGAGTAGTTGGTCATATCGCGCTTAAAACCCGAGGTTAGACTAGGTTGTGGTGTAAAGCTACCCGGACACGCCCGACTTAACTAGTAACCACAACAAAGTCTAATGTTAGAGGTTGGGGTGCATTAAGTTAATAAATGCCACATGGTAGGGTCAAGTCATGGACTACATGAATACTTAACCAATTAAACACGATGGGTTGGTAGGGTTAAGTCATGGACTACTTGAATACTTAACCAATTAAACACGATGTGTTGATAGGGTTAAGTCATGAACTGCTTTGATACACTTAACCGACTCAATACATGGTTAGGATAGGGTTAACCACACTTAACCCGCTTGAAATCCTAGTTACGAGGTCCTTTTCAGCAGTAACCCACTTGGGAATATCTGGATACCCTGGACTAGGCTAGGGTGGGGCACGATTACCGGACCGATTGTAAGAGACCAAAAGAGACGGCATAATGGTGCACCGGTGGTTCAGGAGTACCATGGTCGTGCACATTAAGTCCGGAGTTGAACATGGGCACCAGTAGGTTTAGATTGTGTGTTCTTGAATTGTGTCTGTGGTTTACACCTTAGGGCTGGATACATCCTGGGGTGGACCTTGCACAGTTAACTACATTCCATGATTAAGCCATATGACACCGATACACGACGAGTTAGGCTTATAGGGAGCCGATCGACTAGACCGAGTAGTTGGACCTTGATTTAGGTCACCTCATGATATTGGGCCAGCTTTGGGCCAAGGTATCATTTCTTGTTTATACTTGACATGGATTGGAATACTAGTACACACTTGGTGCAATTTAACCTTGTATATGCGATGCCACACTTGATCTATCTTGTTAACTTTTCACCATGCCAGTTATCATCCTATGTTTCATCTCTGTTTTACATGTCCAGTTAACTTTATTAGTTTTTATACTAATAGTAGGTAGGACTTACCAGTCTTTTTGACTGACCCATTTTCTTTTGCCTCTTTTCTTCCGTTCCCTCCCCCCAGGTTCTCAGGGTGGGAACACTAGCACCTAGCTCGAATCTTTAGCTTGCTTTCCGGATAACTCATGTACGATTTGGACTTGAGCTCCTTTTGCTTAACACATCTGCTTCGGGGATAGTTCACTTTATGTTATTTCCAGTTTTCAGTTTATATTTTCTAGACTTCGTTTTGTTGGAAAATGATGACCAAGTACCTTGATGTAACTTGACTATGGTTTTGAAATAGAAATTTTATTCGCTGCTTTATTTACTCTGTTTTACTTATATGTTCTGTCTTGTGATATCTTCATGCATGTTTACCTCGTTTAACGCCCCTCCAAAGCCAGTGCGCTTGCAAGAGTGACATTGGCGGAGGTGGGGTGTTACATTTTGGTATCAGAGCATAAGGTTTACAAGATTTGAGCAAAAGTTTTTTAAAACTTACGTTTTGAAAAACTATTTTCAAAACCAATTAAGTATTTTCCAAGAAAAGTCTAGTTTATTTTATAAGGCTATTCCCCAAAAGCCATTAGCACTATCCTTTGTTTCCTCGTTCTCAATCTATCTTTTTCTTCGTTTCAGTATGGCCGATAATTTTTCCATTCTGGAGGGCGTACTAGTACCTATTTGGTTTAGAAGGTACATGAAGGCAAGGGCGAATGAAGCCGGCCCCAAGGACATTCCTCCTCCTTCCCCCGTGGCTAACATTCCTCTCCCTCCCGTAGCTGAGGTTCCTTCTCCTCCTCCTTAGCATCCACAAGTGGATTTCACGAAGATTTGCAAGGACTTTAAGGCGATGGGTGGCAGGAATTTTATTGGGACGGAGACTTTTGTTGAGGCAAGAAACGGGTTAAAGGAAACGGAAGACCTCTTCGCTATCTTTGATGTGGAAGACCATAGAAAAGTTCTGTTGGCAGTATGGCTATTGAAAGAGGAAGCTGCATATTGGTGGGTAGCCCCCACCACTACTAGGCCACTTCAGACTTGGGATGACTTTAGGAGAAGGTTTGGACTGAGGTTTCTATCTTCGACAGAAGAGAACCTTCAGATGGAGAGGTTCCTACCACTAAAGCAAGGGGACATGACCGTGAGGGAATACATGGATAAGTTTAATCAGCTTGCTCGGTTCGGTCTAGACTTGGTTAACACAGCTCAGAAGAAGGCCCTACGCTTTGCTCTAGGATTGAATGAGACATTGCGCGGTTTGGCCATGTCTCATATACCCATGGGGGCGACCTTCGAGAGTTTGGTGAATATGGCCCTGCTTCAAGAGGAAGATAAGAGTGGCAAGAAGGAGGTCCAGGCAAATGAGTCTCAAGGCGAGAAGGTAGATTCCAGAAAAGGAGGCAAGAACAACAACAGAAAGGACAACAAGTCAAGAGAAAGGAGGAAGTGCAACTTCTGTGGGATCACGGGGCACATAGCCAAAGACTGTAGGAAGAAGAAAAGGAAGTTGGGAAAATGCTTTCATTGTGGAAAGTCTGAACACTTCAGTAAGGATTGCCCGAAAAAGCGAGGACAAGGGAAAAGGCAAATTCATTGAGCAGGATCCTCTAGAGGGCAGTTGCAGGCTCCCCTCGCTCTTCCAGCTTTTGATTCGAGGTAGTGCTTCTATAGAAAGTCATGTTTACATTCCTGATTTTCCTGTTCATACCTTAATTGATTCTGGCGCATCGCATAGTTTTATTTCTGATATTGTTGAAAGTTTGCACCTAAGTATTAGTCTAGCTGAAAATCCCGTTAGTATTTCAAATCCGATTGGGGGTTCCGCCAATCTATCTGCGATTTGTATGGATTTGAAAATCTCTACCTTGAGCGTAGAATTCGTGTGTAATGCTTATGTTCTCGGGTTTATGGGATACAGGTTGATTTTGGGCATGGATTGGTTGTCCAATTACGGAGCCATTCTTTATTTTGGAACATAGGGTTGCGAGACTCATGACTCGCCTCGGTAATACCCTCGAAATCTCGTGTAACCTTTAGGGTTCCGTCATGATTAGTTATCTAGAATCCCTTGGCACTTTTATTGGAAATTTGTAATCTAATCGAGTAGTGTTCGCCACTAAGGAGGATAGTCCATTTCGCTTAAGCAAGGGTTATAGAAATCACCTTAGTAAGTACATTTGGCAACATGGATGTTTTCAATAGATAGTTTTTCTGCGTGGAATACCGTATGGTATGTAAACGAGATCCTGGATTCACTAACGAATTTTGGAAAGCTTACAGGAAAACCATGAGCATGCAGTTGTAGCCGAGTATTTTTAGCAAAAGAATAAGTGGATGTTGAACGAGAGGCAACGGTGAAACGAGTTCCAACTCATATTTTGAAACTATGGAACTGCGAAGTTAAAAGACGGTCAAGGCACGATGGGATTAAGCACAAGAAAATGCGACTTAGGAGATTGAAGATTAGATACGTGCATTATATCTCATTTTTAAGAGTATATCCTTGATCCCTATTATTCTGTAGAGCTTACTCGCATGCTATCGTGTAAGTATATCCTCTCGGTCCTATTCTCAATATTAGTTCTGTTGCAAACCCCATAAGGAGTATGACTCTCCTTTTTGTGATATATAGTTGGGATAAAGATGTCCGTCAAGTTGACCAAACTATTGGGCTTTATGGATATGGGTCATAGTTGATAGACTTACATAGAGTACTCACTTTGTTCCGTTGAAGAGCAAGAGGACCACATCAGGGCTAGCATCTGTTCACCTTTGAGAGACAGTGCGATTTCATGGAGTTCCTTCTAGCATAGTTAGCGATCGTGACCCAATCTTCACTAGCCAGTTCTGGAATAGCTTGCAAGAAGCGATGAGTACGCGATTGAATCTAAGTACGGCCTATCACCCACAGACGGATGGTCAGACCGAAAGGGTGAATAGGGCACTAGAAGATCTATTTAGGCTATGCATTCTTGACTTTGGTGTACTTGGGAAGATCATCTTCCTCTCGTAGAGTTTGCTTATAATAACAGTTATTAGGCAAGCATAGGAATGGCACCATTCGAAGCTTTGTATGGAAGGCCGTGCAGGTCACCAACATGTTGGTGGGAAACAACGGATGAGCTTATACTTGGGCCCGACATGATAAGGGACACATCCGAGAAGGTTGAGTTGATTCGAAGGCGGATGAAGACGGCCCAAGACAGATAGAAATCCTATGTTGACAAGCGAAGGACAGATTTGGAATTCGAAGTTGGAGATACGGTTTTCGTGAAGGCTCCTCCTTTGCGAAACGTGGTTCGTTTTGGAGCAGTTGGAAAGATAGCACCAAGGTTCGTTGGACCCTTCCCTATCATCGAGAAGATTGGGCAAATGACTTATAGAGTGGAATTGCCGGAGAAGCTGGCCGGAGTACACAATGTTTTTCATGTTTGGCATCTCCGGAAATGCCTATATGAGTCAGCCGAGGTAGTTGAGCCTAGCATTCTTGAAGACGTGGAGGTAGAGAAAGAGGCAACCCTAAGGCGAGCTCCGATACGTATCTTGGGAACAGAGATCAAGAAGCTAAGAAATCGAGAAGTCAAATTGGTGAAGGTTCAGTGGAGTGAGGCCGAAGAGGATGCAACTTGGGAAACCAAGGAGAAGATGCGTGGGCTTTATCCTTTTCTTTTTGAGGGTACATTCTCAATCTCTTTTCCTAGTTAGCATATCTTTCTTTTGCTATCCATGTTTAACTTGTTATCTCGTTAACCTTGTCATGAGAACCTTAGGTAGAAATCCTTTGGATGAAACATGTATTTGAAACATGTTATGCTTGATGTTTGCAAGTGGTTGCAAGTGTTTGCAAGTGGATACTCGTGGATGCATGATACACATTAGGCACTCAGATCGGCTCACACACTTTCATATTGCATATGCATGAGTGCTTATAGTTATTTATGGCTGAAACTTGTTATGCTATCACGTGGATGTTGCATATGGATGAATGTTATGTGCACTCATGTATAGATTATAAATTATGCTAGGAATTTGCATACATATGGACTCATTTCACTAACATATTTCGCATTAAGGAGGTTTACTGAATCAGTAACCGCCTGATTTTCGCATTAGATAAGTACATATACACACACCTTTCGCATATGATCATACAGCATTTAGAATCTTTTAAGGACAATGAATGCACGTGGATGATGTTTTGAGTTGATGGATGATGTATGGTAGGATATGTTCTTCCTAACTTGAAGATTTCAAGGACGAAATCCTTTAAGGAGCGAAGAATGTAACAACCCGTATTTTTAAATAACATAAACCAAGGCAGAATTAAATGATAAAATCTGAACCAAGGGAAACGGGCAGTGCCATTGCGTTCTTCTCAGAAAAATACGCGAAATAGATTCTAAGTTTTCGAAAATCGTAGTCCGTATGACCAAGTTATGGCCCGTTAAAGTTTTCAGAAAATTTCAAAAACAGTTCAAATTTGAATTCAGAATTCAAATTCGGCCAAGCAGAACAGGCAGGAAAAATTCCCGCCACCCCCAAGTCGATTGGGTAGTCGACTTGGGAGTCAACACACCCAAGGTGGTGTCGACTGCCCAGTCGACACCTCTGTCGACTTGGGTGGTCGGCCAGTCTGGCCTGGGTGCACCTGACTTGTTCCTCAAGACATGTTTGGAGGCTTGTTACGGATTTTAATGGCTTAGATCTGAACTAGGGTTAATCCTATGGCCTAAACTAACCTAATCTTCTATAAAAAGACCCTACGACCTTGCCTAAACCCTCATTAATCATTCCTACAAATAAACAATGCCAAAATGCTTCTTGATCATGGCCTCCATCTTCATATCATGGCCTCCATCCTCTTCATGAAAGTTTGAGTGTCCTAAGCTAGTAAAAGAGCCACCTTTCTTCATCAAAACAAGGATCTTTCTTCATACAAATCAAATGAGCTTCTTGTTTCTCAAGACAACTTGGAGCTTATATTCAATTGGGGGTTTTTAGTGTTGCCATTGTGGCTTCGTCTCAATCTTGTTTTATTTTATATGTCTACATAACATTGTAAGCCCTATTCTACTCTTAGATTCTAACTATGATGTTAAATATGACATGTTGCAAGTTTGAGTTTGGGCTTAATATGATTTGTGCTTTGATTCTATCATGCTATGCATAGATTTATCCTATGCATGTTTGTAAAGTTATCACCTTGACTTTGTGCATAGAAAGCTATGAGCTTTGATTTGAAATATTGCATAAAGAAACATAGAAATTCTCATAACCCTTATGTTATCTTGCATATAATGTTATATGCGAATCATTAGCTATCATCCTATGTCATTTATGACCATGTCTCACCTATTTTGCTAAAGTTTGATATCATGCATGTTTTGAGGCTTATAATGTAATATGCAAGTTTATGAACACATTTGCATCATATGCCACCATGTTTAACTTGTGACCAAATCACCATATATTTAATTATGTGTGCTTGTGGCCAAATCACCCTTATACTATCATGCATGCTTGTGGCCAAATAACCCTTATGCTATTATGCATGCTTGTGGCCAAATCACCCTTATGCTATCATGCATGCTTGTGGCCAAATCACCCTTATGCTATTATGCATGCTTGTAGCCAAATCACTCTTTTTCTATTATGCATGCTTGTGGCCAAATCACCCTTATGTTATTTGATATGTTTGAGGCCAAGTCACCTTTTATGCTATCATACATGTGTGGCCATATGCTAGTATGTTGAACCCCCTTTTTGCTTCAAATATAACCATGTTTAACTTGTGATAGACTTTGCCACCTTATGCCCACCTTGTCATATTGTTATGTTCCCTCTTTGATCTATTTGCATTGATGCGAATTTACGTGCGATGGAAATACGTTATGGGTAGTTGGGGAAATTTAAATAACATGAAAGCATGACTTGAAAATATGACATGAAAGTTCGACATGTGTTTATGCTTGAAAACATGAACGTGGATATGACATGTAGAAAACATGAAAGGGGCCAACTCGAGGTTGGGTTGAGTTTGTAGCATAAATCTACCCGGAACCGACCGGCTTAACTAGTGGCTACAAATAATAGGACCCAATGTGAGTAGTTGGTCATATTGCACTTAAAACCCGAGGTTAGACTAGGATGTGGTGTAAAGCTACCCGGACACGCCCGGCTTAACTAGTAACCCGCTTGAAATCCTAGTTACGAGGTCCTTTTCAGCAGTAACCCACTTGGGAATATTTGGATACCCTGGACTAGGCTAGGGTAGGGCACGATTACTGGACCGATTGTAAGAGACCAAAAGAGACGGCAGAATGGTGCATCGGTTGTTCAGGAGGACCATGGTCGTGCACATTAAGTCCGGAGTTGAACATGGGCACCAGTAGGTTTAGACTGTGCGTGCTTGAATTGTGTCTGTGGTTTACACCTTAGGGCTGGATACACCCTGGGGTGGACCTTGCACAGTTAACTACATTCCATGATTAAGCCGTATGACACCGATACATCACGAGTTAGGCTTATAGGGAGCCGATCGACTAGACCGAGTAGTTGGTCCTTGATTTAGGTCACCTCATGATATTGGGCCAGCTTTGGGCCAAGGGATCATTTCTTGTTTATACTTGACATGGATTGGAATACTAATACACACTTGGTGCAATTTAACCTCGTATATGCGATGCCACACTTGATCTATCATGTTAACTTTTCACCATGCCAGTTATCATCCTATGTTTCATCGCTGTTTTACATGTCCAGTTAACTTTATTAGTTTTTATACTAATAATAGTTAGGACTTACCAGTCTTTTTGACTGACCCGTTTTCTTTCGCCTCTTTTCTTCCGTTTCCCCCCCTACCCCAGGTTCTCAGGGTGGGAACACTAGCTCGGATCTTTAGCTTGCTTACTAGATAACCCATGTACGGTTTGGACTTGAGCTCGCTATGGCTTACCACATCTACTTTAGGGATAGTTTACTTTATGTTATTTTCAGTTTTCAGTTTATATTTTCTAGACTTCGTTTTGTTGGAAAATGATGACTAAGTACCTTGATGTAACATGACTATGGTTTTGAAATAGAAATTTTATCCGCTGCTTTATTTACTTTGTTTTATTTATATGTTCTATCTTGTGATATCTTCATGCATGTTTACCTCGTTTAACGCCCCTCCAAAGCCAGTGCGCTTGCAAGAGTGACATTGGCGCAGGTAGGGTGTTACAACGGCTTCTGAGAAAACCGCAGCTGTTGTAAATGCAAAAGCAACCAATATGTTGTTTTGTGCATTAGATCAAAACGAATATAACCGTATTAGTATATGTACCACTGCATATCAAATTTGGCAAACACTAAAAACCACTCATGAAGGTACTAACAAAGTTAAACAAGCAAAAATAGCTCTGTTGAGAAGTCAATTTCAAAATTACAAATTGAAACCAAATGAAACAATCAATGAGATGTATTCAAGGTTTCAAACCATTCATCATGCACTTATCGGATTAGGACAAAAATATTCTGATTTTGATGTAGTTTCAACAGTCCTACATTCTCTGACTAATGAATGTGAAGGAAATGTATTAGCAATAGAAGAAGCTAATGATCTTTCCACCATGAAGCCAGACGAATTGACAGGAAATCTTATGTCCTATGAAGCTAACTTGCAGGCTCGAAAAGAACAAAAAGAAGAAAAGAAAAATGTTGCTTTTCATGCCGAGAAAGATGAAGACATCTCAGATTCCGAAGATGAGGTTCTAGCATTCATTGCAAAAGGATTCAAGAAATTCTTAAAGCAACGAAAAGCTAGTCGATACAACAAAAAGAAATTCGAATCAAATAAACCATCATCTTCAAATGTAGAATGCTTTAACTGTCACAAGAAGGGACACATGCACAAAGATTGTCCGGAGCAAAAGAAGTCAGAAAATGAAAAATTCAAACACAAGAAGGACAATTCAAAGAAACAAGCATTCTCAGTGACATGGGATGATTTAGACTCATCTTCATCTGATAGTGAAAGTGACTCAGATGATGAACAAGCAAATATATGTTTTATGGCTAAAGAAGATGTGGTACAAATTCCTTCTTTTGAAGAAGTTCTTGATATAAACGCTGAATTGATATATAAATTTAAAGATATGAAATGACAATGCAAACAAGCTCAAGCTGATTTAAGTAGAGCTGAATTTGAACAAGATAAGCTAAAAGATGAGAAGAAAATATTAGAGGAAGAACTTGAAAAAGCTCAAGAATCATCTTCTAATATTGATTCTCAACTATCTCTTTTGAGTCAAGAAATTGAAACTCAAAAAAGGAAAAATGATGCTCTTACTACCGAAAATCATGAGCTTAAGGCAAAAGTCAAAATGTTAGACCTTGAAAAAGCTAGTTTACAAACAAAGTTAGACGACATTACTCAAAATGTTTCTAACTTTAACAAAGGTCGAGAAAATTTAACAAAAATTATTGAAAGTTTACAATCTGCTACAAATAAACGTGGCTTGGGATATAAGAAACAAGTTATCAAGTAACATCTTGGTAATAAAAAAATTGAAAAATAAGTTAGTACAAGAATCTGAAGCTAAGAAAAATGTTAGTTTGTTATATTCCAAACCAAAACCGATTGTGAAATTTCAAAGAAGAATGTCAAGTCTATAAAAATATAGGTTCCTAAAACAAATAACAATTTTATTAGGAACAAGTACAATCAAAATTTTCTGAATTCTGTGCATTACAATCCAAATTATATGTATAAAGGGGATACCGGACCCGTATGGGTTTGGACTCCTAAGACCTAACTCTTAGGACCCTATAAAAAAAGAGGGTACCATGGACTTAATTTTAATTTTTGCAGGTCCCACTTAAGAAAAGAGGAAAGTGGATACTGAACAGTGGTTGCTCGAAGCAAATGACTAGAGACAAGAGCTTATTAACAAATATCACTTATTCAGATGGTGGCTTAGTCACTTTTGGAGATAATTCAAAAGGCTATATTATCGGCAAAGGCGATGTGAGCAATTATGGTACATTTAACTTACATCTTATTACTAATGTCATGCTAGTTATAAATTTGAAACATAACTTACTAAATATCAGTCAATTATACGACAAAGGTTTTACTATTTCCTTTTTGGACAATAATTGTAGTATCTTAGATAAAGATCAAAATCTAGTTTTTTAAGGATATTGAGACAGAAATATCTATATTCTGAATATGAATATCAATCATAACTCAGATATGTGTCTTGTAGCAAATGATAATGATCCATGGCTATGGCACAAACGTTTATGTCACATAAACTTCAGAACTATTGACAAGCTAGCTAAAAATGATCTAGTTAAAGGACTACCCAAAATTAGTTTTACGGTTAATAATCTTTGTGATGCATGTCAATTAGGAAAATTGACTAAATCGCCATTCATATCCAAGAAAGTCATATCAACGTTACAACCACTTGAGCTATTACATATGGATTTATTTGGACCAACACAGGTTCAGTCAGTAAACCATAATCGCTATGTGCTTGTAATAGTTGACGATTACTCTCGTTATACATGCGTGATTTTCTTGAAAAACAAAAGTGACACTTTCAAACATTTCAAATCCTTCGTTAAGAGAATTCAAAAGTCAAAAGGACTTAAGGTTAAAAATATAAGAAGTGATCATGGTGGAGAATTCGAAAATAATGAATTTGAACATTTTTGTACAAAGAAAGGTATAAATCATAATTTTTCGTTTCCTAGAACTCCACAACAAAACGGAGTTGTAGAAAGGAAAAATCAAACTTTACAATAATGTGCAAGAACATTATTAAATGGATCCACTCTACCAAAACATTTTTGGGCAGAAGCTGTTGCAACTGCCTGTTATGTTTTGAATCGTATATCCATTCGACCTCTGACCAAGAATACATCCTATAAGCTATTTAATCAAAGAAAGCCAAATATCTCATATTTCAAAGTTTTTGGTTCTGAATGCTTTATTTTGAATACGAAAGACCATCTTGGAAAATTTGATTCAAAATCCGATGAAGGTATATTTGTCGGATATTCGGAACGAAGCAAGGCCTATCGTATATTTAACAAGAGAACTAAAACTATTGAAGAATCACTTCATTTCACTTTAGATGAATTCTATAAACCATTTCATATCATATCAGATGACGAAGAAACCATAGGCACTAATAATCCTATCATCACAAATAATGACTCTGACTCAGAAATTGTTGACGATATTCCTCAACCAGCTGTGGTACTTTCTCCACCAAGATTGTAACACCCCGTGTATTCTATAATTAAAGTATAATTAATTTCAAATCAAAGAATTAAGGGAAACGGGATACGCCATTGCGTTCGTCTCGGAATTCTGCTTGAGATAGAGTCTGAGTTTGCATAAAACGGACTCTATATGAAGGAGTTATGGCCTCCGGAAGTTTCAGAATTCAGATTAAAATTCAAAACAGACCAAAACAGCTCAGAGAAACTAATTCAAATTAAAAAATCGGGTCCAATTGGCCAGGGCGGGAAAATTCCCGCCCAAGGCACCCAGGTCGACTTGGCAGTCGACTGGGGCGTCGACCTGGCCCCTGAGCCAGGTAGTACCCAGCCCACCCTGGCTGGCCTGGTCTGTGTTTGGTCGATTTTCTGAGCCTTGGCTTGTCACTAAGGCTAGGTGTCAGCTCCTGGTTGGTTCCTCCTTTGAATGAACGGCTATTATTAAACCAAGCTTCATCGTCGGTCTAAATCAACTCACAAACTCTATAAAAAGGATCTGAGACAAACCCTAATTCACACAAACTAAAATGGAGACGAGACCGTCATGCTGCTGAGGAGAGACTAAGGATAGCCGTCAGAAATTGGGAGTCAATTAGGAGATAAATCAAAAGCTTAAAGCAACGTTAATTGAATCAAAGCAACGCCTACAACAAAGGATAGCATCTCCAAATTCAGAATTCAGATTCCTGAATTGAAGATTCGTCATACGTTGTAAGTAGAGTGCTATTCCGATGTGAATAATTAATTGCATTTGATTTGTGTAAAATGCGAAATGGAATTGTGGCGATAATAATCTATATTTGTATGTTATTTTGATTCTAAACGATTTGGGAATGTTGTGGTATACGATTGGATCTTTGCAAGAATGTGATTTGCGTTGGAAGTTAATAACAAAATGGAATTGTGGCGATAATATTCTATATTTATATGTTATTTTGATTCTAAATGATTTGGAAATGCTATGGTACACGATTGGCTTCATACAGGTATATGATTTATGTTGACAACCATATGTTGTGGAATTTTAATTGGAATTCATGAAAGTATATGATTCATTATTATGCTAATATGATGTACATACTTTTATGATCACTTTTAGTGTGTAATTGGACCCGACTAAGTACTATGATTTATATGAATCTATGTTGAAATTAGCAAATCATACTTTTGTGTTAGAAACAAAAGTAAGCACCTTTATGAACATGACTGAACTATGTTTGGTATTATGCCTAGTTGAAACATGTTTTAGGCCTAAGTTGTTATCAAAACCATATGGTGATATATGTGACACAATTAAGTTAGATTTACATCCCAATTGCAAGTTTACAATGATTACATGAATAGAATGATTCATGTTTAAGTATTATTTATTCCATGATTATATGAATAAAATGATTCATGTTTAAGTATTATTTTTGCCATGATTATATGCTGTTACAATTGCAAGTTCACATGTGCCTACTTTATGTTAATTGAGTCGTTATGTTGCAAGTTCATGCGTTCACACTCCCCTTTTTATGTCGACTCATAAACATCATGTTTTAATCCTCCCCTTTTCATATTGCTAAGTTGGGTTTAAATATTAACCCAACAAATCTTACATTGTAGCGGACGTGTAAAACGGGGGTAATGACGTTTGGGTTAAAATATAGAACATATGTATTGGCTTGTTTTACGCATGCCAACAACCTTGAAAAACAATTAAGTGGCATAAATAAATTTTAACCAATAAAGATAAGTTTGAATAATGGGCCGCAAATATTTACATATAAAAAGAAAAGAGACAAAATATGTAAATGTAGAAAATATGATGTGTTTAACCAGAGTTTGGATTGAGTTGTGATGGAAACCTGCCCGGAACTGCCCGGCTGTCCAGTAGTCACAACAATACCTATCCAATGTGGGTGGTTAAACACAGAGCCCAATAAGGACCCGAGGTTAGACTGGGTTGTGGCGTAAGACTGCCCAGACCCAACTAGCAACAGGCAGCCACAACAATACCTATCTAATGTGACAGGTCGAGGCTTTAATAAGACAATTAAGGCTGAGTCAGGATTGATAGGATTAAGTAAATTATATTAATACTTAATAAAAATGGAACATGCTAAACTAAACAGACTAATTGGGGGTTAGGTTTATTAAACACTTAACCAACTTAGCATGTTGGCTAGAAATAGAAAACCTAGTAGTGGGGGGACCCTTTTCAGCAGTAACCCTACAAGGTGTATCAGGATATCCTGAACTAGGCAGGGTGGGGCACGATTACTGGGCTGACTGTAAGAGGTCAAATCGACGGCGGTGGTGCAGCACTGTAGGTTCTAACGGGGTGCGGGCGTGCACACACTCCGGCGAAGAAAAATAAGGCACTGGGCACCAGTAGCATACCTGTGAATTCTAGAATTGTGTCGGGCCGCCACCATGTTGATACACCCCATGGTGGGACTAGCATAGGTAACTACAACAACGGGGGCTGTAAGACACATGTAACAATGCGAATAGGAGCCGATCATCAGAAAAAGGATCACTTCACCCTGATTATGGAGTGCCTGTTGTGAACTAATTAATATGGGTACAGAGATTAATATGGGGTACGATAGTATTCGACCCTAGACAACATAACTTAGTTTATGATGCTTTCCCATTTCCAGTTTATGCTTATCATACCCAGTTCTTTATTCATAGACTGAATAGTCCTAGACTTACTCAGGCTTTATGTCTGACTCTACTTTTCTTTCGCCTTCTTTTCTTTCGTCCCCCCCAAGGTCCACAAGGAGGGAATACCGCAGGTTGACCAGTTTTCACATCCAGCTTGAAGAGAAAGAATGTATTGCTTGGATCTTTTCCGTTTTGGGCTATGGCTTTGGACAGCAATTATGGGACTTTTGCATTTTATTTATTTTTTCTTTATGCTTCTTTAAATAATTTAATCAAGACAGTTATGGAGATGTTATGTTTTTGGAAGGATTGTAAGACAAGTATGGCATATTTTTATGAACACGTATTTTGATGAAATAAAAGATGTTGTTGTTTTTTCGCTGTTCAAAAATATGTGTTCTTATATCTGTCTTGTATATCTGTGACTTATAGTTATAAACCTCCACCAAAATTAGGGCATTCCCTTTGAGAGTGACCCTAACGGAGGTGGGGTGTTTCACTTGGTATCAGAGCATAGGTTTACCAGAGAAGATAAAAAGTTTTGAAAATTTATTTTCAGAAAGGAAATTTAAAGAAGCATTTTTAAAAGATAAAATATTATTTTATTTTAAAAAGGCATAGTCCCCCAAAGCCATAGGTACTATCTCTTATCCTTCATTTTGAATCTATCCTTTTTGTTCCAGCATGTCCGAAGAACTTAACTTGCCAGAGGGTGTACCAATTCCTGGTTGGTTTAGACGTTTCTTAGAAGCAAGGGCCACTCAGCCAGGTCCTACCGTTCCTCCTCCCCCATCTGCAGGAAATCATCCAGCTGCAGCAGCACCTCTTCCTCCACCTCCTCCGTGGGGAAACACTTTTGCTAAGACATGTAACGATTTTAAAGCTATGGGAGGAAAATATTTTCATGGAACTGAGTCCTTCGTGGTAGCTAGAAATTGGCTGAAAGAAACCGAGGACTTATTCATCATCTTTGAGGTAGAAGATAGGCAGAAAGTACAACTGGCAGTGTGGCTACTAAAAGGTGACGCTTCCTACTGGTAGGAAGTCACTAATGCGGAAAGACCAGTGGAAATATGGGAGGACTTTAGGGCAAGGTTTGAGGCTAAATTTCTCTCAGACGCGGAAAGGAGTTTGAAGTTGGAAATTTTTTATTTCTTAAGCAAGGGAACAAGACAGTCAAAGAGTATGTTAATCAGTTCGGTGAGTTGGCTAGATTCGGACTGGACCAAGTCAACACCCCGCACAAGAAGGCTCTCCGTTTTTTCAAAGGGTTGAATGAGCCATTACACAGTTTGGCCATGACCCATATACCCATGGGAGCTACATATGAAAGGTTAGTACAGATGGCATTGCTGAACGAAGAGGATGAGGTCAAGAAGGAGACAAAGGCAGAAAGCTCTCAAGGGAAGAAAGAGGGTTTACAGCCTAAGAAGACAGACTTTAAGAAGGGTGGGAAAGACAACAAAGAGAAGTGGAAGTGTTATTTTTGTGGCAAAGTGGGGCACTTAGTGAAAGATTGCCGGAAAAAGAAGGCCAAGATGAATGGTGGGTGCTTTTCTGGTGGTGAGACAGGCCACATGGCTAAGGACTGCACAAAGAAACGAGGACAGGGGCAGAGGGCTGGATCCACCTCAGGGGCACGGGTTCATGTGCTAGAGGCGCCACCTCTGCAACAGCGAGGTATAAATACTTTTATAGAAAGTGTAGTTTATCTTTATGATCACCCCGTTCGCACTTTATTTGATTCTGGCGCATCACACTCCTTTATCTCGTCTGCTTTAGTAGAATCTCTGCACCTAGAAACTAGTATGGTAGAGGACCCCTTAATTGTTTCAAACCCTATTGGGGGCCAGGCTCATTTGTCTATGATCTGTGTGGGGTAGAAAATTTCTATTCTAAGCGTAGAATTTAAATGTAGTTCCTTTTTTTGGGCTTTTCGGGATATGGTTTGATTTTGGGCATGGATTGGCTATCCAGTAATGGGGTCATCCTTGATTGCGAGAAAAGGTTTGTTAGGCTCCTGACCCAGCTCGGTAACACTTTGGAAATTTCTTGTAATCCCTCGTATGCGGTTATGCTTAGTTATCTTGAATCGCTAGATGCCTTTGTCGACAATTTGCAATCGGTTAGAGTGGTCCGAGAATATTCGGATGTCTTCGAAGAGGTGAAGGGCTTGCCTCCGAAGTGGGAGATAGACTTTCGCATATATCCTGTATATAATGCACAGCCCGTTGCGTTGCCCGTTAGACACAAGGCTCCACGGGAAAGGAAAGAGCTCAGTAAACAGATTAAAGAGCTTCTAGAGAAGGGGTTCATTAGAAGGAGCATTTCAGAATGGGACGCTCCAGTGGTGTTCGCTACAAAGGCGGATGGTTCACTCCGTCTATGTGTTGACTATAGGGAGCTCAACAAGCTAACGATAAAGAATAGGCACCCGCTCCCCAGAATCGACGATCTGTTTGATCAACTTGTAGGAGCGTCTGTTTTCTCCCAACTCGATTTAGCGACCGGTTTTCATCAGCTAAGGGTGGCTGAAGATAGCATCGATAAAACGGCATTCAGAATCCCAGACGGCTTCTTTGAATGGCTTGTCATGCCTTCCGGCTTGACAAACGCACCTGCTTACTTTATGGACTTTATGAGTAGGGTATTCAGAGATTTCCTCAATAAGTTCGCAGTGGTCTTCGTAGACGATATCCTTATCTTCTAAAAGAGTGAAGAGGAACACGCTCAGCACTTAAGGGCAATCATGGAAACTCTGCGAGTCCATCAGCTAAAAGCCAAATTCTCCAAATGCCACTTTTGGAGAGAGGAAGTAAGATTTCTTGGGCACATAGTATCCAAATAAGGGTTAACGGTGGACCCTGCTAAGGTAGTAGCGGTGCAGGATTGGAAGACACCAAAGAACGCAACAGAGGTCCGAAGCTTTCTCGAGCTAGCAAGCTTCTATCGAAAATTCATCAGAGACTTTGCAAGGATATCATCTCCACTCACAAAGTTGACCAAGAAGAATCTAGTGCACCATTGGGACTTGGATTGCGAGTTTGCTTTCCAGCGACTGAAAAGGGCTCTTACAACAGACCCAGTTTTGATGTTGCCAGATGGAAGCAAGATGTTCACTGTTTATACAGATGCATGTGGGACAGGGCTAGGCGTTGTCTTAATGCAAGAAGGAAGGGTAGTAGCTTATGGCGGGAGGCAATTGAAAGTGCATGAAAAGAACTACCCGACCAACGATCTTGAGTTAGCTGCCATCGTCTTTGCACTCAAGTCTTGGCGACACTATCTCCTAGGCGAGAAGTTCGAACTTTACACTGACCATAAATCGTTGAAATACTTTTTCTCGTAGAAGGACCTTAACTTGAGGCAACAGAGATGGATGGAGTTTCTTGCCTCGTATGATTTCGAGATCTCCTATACTCCGGGCAAAGGCAACGTGGTGGCAGACGCGTTGAGCCGAAAGAAACTGACCCTAATCACGCTGTTTGTTGAAAGACAAAGCCTAGAATTTATAGCCAATTTTGACTTTAGGCCCTCCTCCGATTTTGTACCAGGCTTGCTAGCATCTCTCGAAGTACGCCCGACTTCAGTGGACTCAATAGGGACAGCAAAACACGAAGACCATCAGCTTGTGAAGACGTTTGATAGGCTAATGAGGGGTGAGTCTTCAAGTCACCTCAACAGATACTCCATCGACGATAAGGGTTGGCTAAGGCTAGACGGAACACTATGCGTCCCATAGACAAGGGATTTAGTAAAGAAGGTTCCCGAGGAAGCGCATCACTCCAAGATGACGATACATCTGGGCGGAGGTAAAATGTACAAGGACATAAAGAGGACTTTCTTTTGGAACGGCAAGAAGAAGGACGTGGAAGATTTCGTTTCTAAGTTTATGGTATGCCAACAGGTTAAGGCAGAACAGAAAAAGCCTGGCGGTCTACTCCATCCTCTAGAGGTCCCGCAGTGGAAGTGGGATAGCATCTCAATGGACTTCATTGATGGGCTGCCTAGGTCTAGGAAAGCAACACTAGCATTTGGGTAATAGTGGATAGGCTTACTAAAAGCGCCCACTTTTTACCTATCAAAAGTAAAAGAACTGCCCCATCCCTAGCATCTCTTTACCTCAAGGAAATCGTTCGACTCCATGGAATACCATCCAGCATTATTAGTGACCGAGACCCTATTTCACAAGTGAGTTTTGGCGGAGTCTGCAAAAGCTGTAGGCACACAGTTATGCTTGAGCACAGCCTACCATCCCCAAACCCACGGCCAAACAGAGAGAGTGAAAAGAGTTTTGGAGGACCTTTTAAGATTGTGCATCCTTGACTTCGGAGGGACATGGGAAGACCATCTTCCTTTGGTGGAATTTGCCTACAACAACAGCTATCAAGCAACCATTGGAAAGGCACCCTTCGAAGCTTTATATGGAAGACCGTGCCGGTCACCGACTTGTTGGTGGGAATCTACTGATAAGCTCATACTTGGACCAGATATGGTCCGAGAGACTTCAGAGAAAGTAGACTTAATACGAAGAAGGATGAAGACGGCCCAAGATAGAAAAAAGTCCTACGCCGACAAGAGGAGGACCGACCTTGAATTTGAGGTTGGGGACAGAGTTTTTCTTAAGGTATCTCCGCAAAGGAACGTCGTTCGTTTTGGAACCACAGGAAAGCTAGCACCAAGGTTCGTAGGGCCATTCCCCATCATCGAGAAAATTAGGAAAATGTCCTATAGATTAGAGCTACCCTAAAAATTGGTCGGAGTTCACAACGTCTTTCACGTTTCACATCTCCGAAAATGTCTACATGAGTCTGCTGAAGTGGTAGAGCCTAATATCCTAGAAGAAGCTGAAGTGGAACGCGTAGCAACCGTGAGGAAAGTTCCAACCCGCATATTAGGAACGGAAGTGAAGAAGCCACGCAACCGCGAAGTCAATCTCGTCAAAGTTCGGTGGAGTGACGCCGAAGAAGATGCAACTTGGGAAACTGAAGCTAGAATACGCGCAGCCTACCCTTTTCTTTTCGAGGGTACATCTTTGATCTTTCCTTTTTCCTTAAGTTGCGCTTTTATCTATCTTTTTAGGTATATCTCCTCGACCTTATCTTTTAGGAATAAACCCTTTGGATGGAAACATGTAATTGAAACAATTTATGGATGATGGTTGCAAGTGGTTGCAAGTGATTGCTAGTGGTTGCTCGTGGTTGCATATACACACACAATCTAGGTTTTAGATTGGCTCAGTCACTTCATATTGCATATGCATAAATGTATTTATATTCGTATATGGTTGAACTTTAATGTGTTGTCATATGGATGTTGTATTTGTAGGAATGATTGTGCACTCATGTAGAATCATGAATAGGAAAATTTGCATACATAATGGATTCATGGCACTCACATAACTTGCATTAAGGAGGTCAACTGAATCAGTGGACCGCCTGATTTTGCATTAGTTAAGTACATGTACACACACTCTTCGCATATGATCATGAAGCATTAGAAGTCTTTTAAGGACAATGGATGCTCGTGTTTGATGGGTGAGTAGATGGATGTTTGGATGTTAGGATATACATTCTTCCTGAACTTGAAGATTTCGGGGACGAAATCCTTTTAAGTGGTGGAGAATGTAACACCCCGTGTATTCTATAATTAAAGTATAATTAATTTCAAATCAAAGAATTAAGGGAAAAGGTATACGCCAATGCGTTCGTCTCGGAATTCTGCTAGAGATAGAGTCCGAGTTTGCGTAAAACGGACTCTGTATGAAGGAGTTATGGCCTCCGTAAGTTTCAGAATTCAGTTTAAAATTCAAAACAGACTAAAACAGCTCAGAGAATCTAATTCAAATTCAAAAATCGGGCCCAATTGGCCAGGGCGGGAAAATTCCCGCCCAAGGCACCCAGGTCGACTTGGGGCTAGCCAGGTCGACTGGGCAGTCGACCTGGGTAACCCGTGTCGACTGCCAAGTCGACACGGTGTCGACTAGGGTTTCGACCTGGCCCCTGAGCCAGGTCAATCCCAGCCCACCCTGGCTGGCCTGGTCTGTGTTTGGTCGATTTTCTGAGCCTTGCCATGTCACTAGGGCTAGGTGTCAGCTCCTGGTTGGTTCCTCCTTTGAACAAACGGCTATTATTAAACCAAGCTTCATCGACGGTTTAAATCAACTCACAAACTCTATCAAAAGGACCTAAGACTAACCATAATTCACACAAACTAAAATGGAGATGAGACCGCCATGCTGCTGAGGAGAGACTAAGGATAGCCGTCAGAAATTGGGAGAAAATTAGGAGATAAATCAAAAGCTTAAAGAAACGTTAATTGAATCAAAGCAACGCCTACAACACAGGATAGCATCTCCAAATTCAGAATTTAGATTCCTGAATTGAAGATTCGTCATACGTTGTAAGTAGAGTGCCATACCGATGTGAATAATTAATTGCATTTGATTTGTGTAAAATGCGAAATGGAATTGTGGCGATAATAATCTATATTTGTATGTTATTTTGATTCTAAACGATTTGGGAATGTTATGGTATACGATTGGATATTTGCAAGAATGTGATTTGCATTTGAAATTAACAACGAAATGGAATTGTGGCGATAATAATCTGTATTTGTATGTTATTTTGATTCTAAACGATTTGGAAATGCTATGGTATACGATTGGATTCATAAAAGTATATGATTTATGTTTACAACCATATGTTGTGGAATTTTGTTTGGAATTCATGCAAGTATATGATTCATTATTATGCTAATATGATGTACATACTTTTATGATCACTTTTAGTGTGTAATTGGACCCGACTAAGTACTATGATTTATATGAATCTATGTTGAAATTAGCAAATCATACTTTTGTGTTAGAAATAGAAGTAAGCACCTTTATGAACATGACTAAACTATGTTTGGTATTATGCCTAGTTGAAACATGTTTTAGGCCTAAGTTGTTATCAAAACCATATGGTGATATATGTGACACAATTAAGTTAGACTTACATCCCAATTGCAAGTTTACAATGATTACATGAATAGAATGATTCATGTTTAAGTATTATTTATGCCATGATTATATGAATAGAATGATTCATGTTTAAGTATTGTTTATGGCATGATAATATGAATAAAATGATTCATGTTTAATTATTATTTATGCCATGATTATATGCTGTTACAATTGCAAGTTCACATGTGCCTACTTTATGTTAATTGAATCGTTATGTTGCAAGTTCATGCGTTCACACTCCCCTTTTTATGTCGCCTTATAAACATCATGTTATAAGCCTCCCCTTTTCATATGGCTAAGTTGGGTTTAAATATTAAACCCAACACATCTTACATTGTAGTGAATGTGTAAAACGGGGATAATGACGTTTGGGTTAAAATATAGAACATATGTGTTGGCATGTTTGACGCATGCCAACAACCTTGAAAAACAATTAAGTCGCATAAATAAATTTTAACCAATAAAGATAAGTTTGAATAATGGGCCGCAAATATTTACATATAAAAAGAAAAGAGACAAAATATGTAAATGTAGAAAATACGATGTGTTTAACCCGAGGTTGGATTGAGTTGTGATGTAAACCTGCCCGGAACCGCCCGGGTGTCCAATAGTCACAACAATACCTATCCAATGTGGGTGTTTAAACACGGAGCCCAATAAGGACCCGAGGTTAGACTGAGTTGTGGCGTAAAACTGCCCGGACCCAACCGGCAACAGGCAGCCACAACAATACCTGTCTAATGTGAGAGGTCGAGGCTTTAATAAGAAAATTAAGGCTGAGTCAGGATTGATAGGATTAAGTAAATTATATTAATACTTAATCAAAATGGAACATGATAAACTAAATAGACTGATTGGGGGTTAGGTTTATTAAACACTTAACCAACTTAGCATGTTGGTTAGAAATAGAAAACCTAGTAGCGGGGGGACCCTTTTAAGCAGTAACCCTACAAGGTGTATCAGGATACCCTGAACTAGGCGGGGTGGGGCACGATTACTGGGCTGACTGTAATAGGTCAAATCGAAGGCGGTGGTGCAGCAGTGTAGGTTCTAATGGGGTGCGGGCGTGCACACACTCCGGCGTAGAAAAATAAGGCACTGGGCACCAGTAGCATACCTGTGCATTCTAGAATTGTGTCGGGCCGCCACCTTGGGACTTGATACACCCCATGGTGGGACTAGCATAGGTAACTTCAACAACGAGGGCCGTAAGACACATGTAACTATGCGAATAGGAGCCGATCATCAGAAAAAGGACCACTTCACCCTGATTATGGGGTGCCTGTTGGGAACTAGTTTATATGGGTACAGAGATAAATATGGGGTACCATAGTATTCGACCCTAGACAACTTAACTTAGTTTATGATGCTTTCCCATTTCCAGTTTATGCTTATCATACCCAGTTCTTTATTCATAGAATGAATATTCCTAGACTTACTCAGGCTTTATGTCTGACTCTACTTTTCTTTCGCCTTCTTTTCTTTCGTTTCCCCCCACCCCCCCCCCCCCCAGTCCACAGGGAGGGAATACCGCAGCTTGACCAGTTTTCACATCCAGCATGAAGAGAAAGAATGTATTGCTTGGATCTTTTCCGTTTTGGGCTATGGCTTTGGACAGCAATTATGGGACTTTTGCAGTTTATTTATGTTTTCTTTATGCTTCTTTAAATAATGTAATCAAGACAGTTATGGAGATGTTATGTTTTTGGAAGGATTGTAAGACAAGTATGGCATATTTTTGTGAACACGTATTTTGATGAAATAAAAGATGTTGTTGTTTTTCCGCTGTTCAAAAATATGTGTTCTTATATCTGCCTTGTATATCTTTGTCTTATACTTATAAACCTCCACCAAAATTAGGGCATTTCCTTTGAGGGTGACCCTAATGGAGGTGGGGTGTTTCAAAGATTTAGATCTCCTCCTAGAATTCTAAGAGATCATCCGGTTCAAAATGTTATTGGAGAAGTAACATCACAAATAAGAACAAGGAGTCAACTAAATCAAATGGGTCATGTTGCGTTTCTCTCAAATATCGAACCTAAGAATCCTAAAGAAGCTGCTACTGATGATTACTTGATCATTGCCATGCAGGAAGAACTAAATCAGTTCGAGTGCAATGATGTCTGGGAACTTCTTCAAAGACCGACTGATCAGTCAGTCGTTGGTACGAAATGGGTTTATAAAACTAAAGCTGACGAACAAGGAAATATCACCAGAAATATGGCAAGATTAGTAGCACCAGGATATAATAAGGAAGAAGGTATCGATTATGAAGAAACCTTTGCACCGTAGCTCGATTAGAAGCTATTCGAATCTTGCTGTCCTTTGCTTGTCATCATAATTTTAAACTTTATCAAATGGATGTCAAAAGTGCATTCTTAAATGGGTTTATCAAAGAGAATGTATATGTCGAACAACCTCCCTTGTTCGTACATGAGAAATATCCTGATCACGTATATAAACTTAAGAAAGCTTTATGTGGATTAAAACAAGCATCTCGTGCTTGGTGCGAACGATTACGAAGCTATCTTATTGATTCTGGTTTTCAGATTGGTAAAGTTGATCATACTCTATTCATAAAATATTCTCGAAAGATATATTAGTTATCCAGATATATGTAGACGATAATATCTTTGGTTCAACAAACGATAAACTCTGCAAAGAGTTTGCAAATATTATGACCAAAGAATTTGAAATGTCTCATATGAGAAAACTATCATATTTCCTTGGTCTTCAAATCAAACAGCTTTTTAATGGTATTTTTGTTAGTCAAGAGAAGTACTTCTGAAATCTAGTCAAACGTTTCTGTTTAGAAAATACCTCTGGTAAACCAACTCCTATGAGTACGACCACATATCTTGAAAAAGATGAACATGGTAAGAATGTTGACCAGAAGTTATATCGAAGCATGATTGGTTCTCTCCCGTACCTTACCGCAAGTCGTCCAGATATTATGATGAGTGTTTGTTTGTATGCAAGGTTTCAAGCTAATCCTAAAGAATCACATTTACGAGCTATAAAACAAATAATACGATATCTTAATAACACCAAAGACTTTGGTCTTTTCTACCCAAAAGATTGTCCATTTGAATTAGTGTCATATAGCGATGCTGATTTTGGTGGCTTTCGCACGGATAGAAAGAGTACAAGTGGTACGGGCTATTTTATTGGAAAATCACTTGTCTCTTGGTTTAGTAAGAAACAAAATTGCGTTTCACTCTTGACATGTGAAGCTGAGTACATATCAGCAGCTTTAGCTTGTACTCAAGTATTATATATGCAGTAAACACTTCGAGATTTTGATATTCATTTATCAAACTCCATCATATACTGTGATAACAAAAGAGCAATCAATTTTTCGAAAAACCCAGTCAATCATTGCCGAACAAAGCACATTGATATTTGACATCATTTATTAAGAGACAATATTGAAAAAGGAACAATATGTCTCGAATATGTCCAGACTGACAACCAACTAGCAAACATTTTTACTAAGCCACTCCTCGAATCTAGTTTTATTTCATTACGTAGAGAGCTCGGCTTAATTTCTAGAACTGAACTCGATGTATAATATACATTGTAATGATTGATTTCTTATATAAACGACACATATATTCTTAATAAATTAGCTGGTTAATAGCTTTTTGCTATTATTAGCAAATAGTTGTGAGCTTTACAATCTTTTAGTGGCTTATATTCTCTGAGTGTTTTAACCATTGCTTTAAATTTCGTAATCCCTATATATACATACTCCTTTACTATTGTTTTATGCATCTCCATCCTTAAACATTTGTATACAAGTTCATAATTTCTTTATATAATGGCACACATATGCGACGAATGTGTACAACGATCACATATCTCGGTCACTAGTTCTGAACCTGAAGAATACTACCCTCGGGAAACACCAAAGTGTAGACCGAAATGTTCGCATGCTCCCAGAGATACACCAAAACCCAAACTTGCTAAGAAAGCATTATTCTGTTCCCCATGAACAAGAGAGAAGATTAGTGAAATTCATCACTACACTAAGCATCAGATAGATCTCCAGCGTCAACTTCATTATGAACAAAAACTCACATCTGATCGTTTAACTCTCTTAGAATGAATGGCGTCATTTTTCTGTAGCACGGATAGACACGGGGTTCACGAACCAATGCCACCTCCTCCATCTACATCTTGAAGTCCTAACTCGTGGAATCGTAATTACGCGAGAAATGAAGGAGCAAGATAAAATTGGTCGCCATGGACGCCGAGAGTTTCGAATGTTAAAGAAATATCCGATGATAAGCCATCTACCTCTCATTAATTTATATCGTTTTTACGTTATTTGTTGCAAAATAAGTTTTGTTTTTAATTCTTATTTTTTTACTTGTTTTCATGATCTTTGTTCGAATTCATGTTGAGTTGAAATAAATATAATTTTAATATACTTATAAATCCAAAAAAAACAAATGTATACAGAAACGGTCGACCGTTAGGAATGGACCAGTGGACCGATCTAGTCTCTGGAAATATTTATATTTTGGAACCGGTCGACCGCCAGAAAAATTACCAGTAGACCATTCAACTCTCTGGAAATTTTTCAACTCAAAAGTCAACCAGTCGACCGGTCTATATCCCACCAGTCGACGGACTATCTTTTCTGAAAATTCGTGTTTCAGATACCAGTCGACCGGTATAATTCAACCAGTCGATCGGTAAAGTTCTATGGAATTAAAACTTCCAAATACCAGTCGACCGTTCCAACCCTAACGGTCGACCGGTTACGCGTTTTTCAGTTTTTTCAACTACGAATTCACACGTCGATTCATATATCCCACCTCTTCACTCATTATTTATTTATCTCCTTTCTCTCAAATCCCTGAAAAACAAACACCCCCAAATCAATTTCTCTATAATTGATGGCACCACCTCAAAAGAAACACAAGAAATCAAGTTCCACTTCACTCTAACCCATAGATTCTAACATCGAACAATGGCTCATGGATCCTATTGCACTGAAACGTTGGAATGCTATAAATGATTACACCATTCACGAAGGTTCTTTCATAAATCTTTCTGCTTTTATCCTCTATGATGTTGAAGAACTACTGGATAAGGCTCGTATTAAATCACTTCTTACCTTTGATAAGAACAACGTAGAAATTAATCTTATTATGATTAGGTTGTTCTATGCCAATCTTATCCTACCAAAATTCAAACCAGAGAATTCTGCTAATTGTCTTTGGTCTGTAGTTTGTGGTCAGCATGTTTCCATTTCAAAGGAACGAATGTCCATGGTTCTCAATTCGCCAAATAGTAGAAGAGAATTTTCTTTGGATTTCTGCACTATCCATATTCATGGTAAAATCAGTCATCTTTTTATCGAGGATCATAAAACTAGCACTAAGGCGATTAACTTATGGCCTACAGCTCGAGTTTTACATCATGCCATCACCCGCTCTTTATTGTCGAGGGTTGGTAATTTTGATGCCATATATAAAGAAAACTTCAATGCATTATATGCGATTTATGGGGATATTGAGATAAATTGGATAAATATGATTTTCGACGAGATTTTGCTTGTCAATGAACGCATAAGGCCACACATATTCTACAATGAATATGTTATGAGACTTTTACTCGATTGTGGTGTCAAGTCTTCTGAGTCTAAAATCTCCAAGCCAAAGTGCATCGACAAAGCAACTAAAAAGAGAATGAAGCTCCCAGAACCTTGTGTGAATGTCATTCCTTTTGAACAATACCAAAAGCAAGGTCCTCAAGAAACCATTTCTTCTACGACTCCCAAGCCTAAACCGGAAGAAGTCAAATTCCTTCAACCTTCCTCGTCAACTAAGGATTCACTAGCACAAATTGCACGGGACCAATTCCTCCTCGAAGCGAGACTTAAACGTACCGACACCAAACTCGAGAGTTTGGATAAAAAGCTCGAAAACGATTTTCGAAAACTTAAGTATTTCTTTGGTATTATTTGGGATGCAATTTCATGTGCATCATCATCTTCCTCTACCCAAATACAAGACCCGGGAAAACGTCCCATGCCTCCTACATTTACGTGGTCATCATCTGACGAAGGCACCACTTCAGGAACCAATATAGGACGTGGTCGTAGGGAATATGAGACCGAGGAGGAAGACGAAGGAAACAACGATGAGGAAGATATTCCAGAAGAAGGAGACAAGGAAGAAGAAAGGAACGAACAAATCGAGTGGGACACCACTGAATCCAAATCGTCATCGCATTAGTTTGTTTTTTCATCCACGTTTTATGATACTATGTTTTATATTTTTATGCAAAACTTAAAACTGGCACTTGTATGTAAATAGTGTTGTATTTATTTTGGGTTTGTACGTCTTCAGCTATTAGGTACATGACTTGCTTGTGGTATGTTTGGTGCATATTATATGCTACAATCTTAAAGTTCTTCTTAAGCTATTTGTGTGTTCACTACTCCTTTTTGTCGATGACAAAGGGGGAGAAAAATATTACTAAAATTATGTTTTGCAGTTTTTTTGTAGTATGTATTTCAGGAGGAGCATATATTCAGGGGGAGTTAAAAAAATTCAGAGCTATGATGTCATCAATCAAAAAGGGGGAGAATGTTGAATCAAAGAAGTCACGCCATTTTGATTAAATGACAAGGAGAAGTTCAAGATCGACAAAAAGAAGAGATTCAATAGTACTTAATATTAGAGGTTGATTATTTAGAGTTTTGATTAGGTTATAAATGTTAAAATCTATCCTCAAATAATCATATACCTCAATGGTTTGAATATATATATGTATATATATGTATGCACATTCATTGTGCGTACTATCAAAAACCGGTCGACCGGTTTCATTCTGGGTGGTCGACCGTTTCTGGGCAGAAATGCACAATGAACGTGCACACATATATATAACGTACATATATTCAAATACCAGTCTACTGGTTATTTTTAACCAGTCGACTAGTCTACGAACTGAAACAACTTTTCGAATAGACACTCTTATTTATCAAGGGTTGTTTCCTTTTCTCTTCGACGTAAATCACCTCTATTCGTTGCTTCTATTCACCAATGATTACAACTCTCCATCCTCTATAAAAGCAACATGAAATCACCATTTTAAATACAATAATTCTTTCTATTCTTGCTATCTAATTGCTGATTTCATTCTTGCTCTCTAAAAGCATTCAAAAGCTCATAATTCTCACATATCATTATTTGAATCCTTGAGTCTGTATATTATTCTTTAGATTCAAACAACAACATCATCTTCCAAATCTTCATAATCACAAGATCATATTTGTGGATAAGATTATAGGAAGGGTGTACAAGAATTGACAAATTCGTATTATTGAGAACACACATTGTCAAATTACAAGTTTAATTATCTTGTCTGAAGACCTCAGTGTTGTAAAAGTCAAGTTGAGAACTCCTCGTGTTGATAGAGGCGTGAAATCCCGTTCGGCTGCTCGGGGGTTGTGAACCTGTTCCTCCGGGTGAAGAGAGGTAGTTGTTTAGTGAAAATCCAGATAGGAGATCTAGGACTGGACGTAGGACGGTGATCCAAACATGTATAAAAATCCCTGGTGTGATTTTTCTTTTTACTGCATTTACTATATTTACTTATCTGTGACTAGCTATCACTTTATACTTGAATATTGTTTGTCATATTACACGATCCTTATGTGTATTATACTTAGCACATACGCACTCGCATTTTCAAGTTCAAGTTACTTTTAGATAAAAATTATAAACTTAATATGGACATGTTGTAAATTTGAATTGGACCTATGTATGATAATTGATTCATATCTATTCTTGTTCATCTTGGATCTTGACTTTTCAGGAATATTGCTTTGAAATCAGTGTGGGCCTATTCACGTTGTAAATCAAACATTATCATGCCTATGACGTTGAAACTATTGTTAATGACCAAGGACTATGACTGTGAACATAAGACTATCCCCATGCTGTAACACCCCATATTTTTATAACATGTTAAAACCATAAATCAAGGTTGAATTAAATTTTAAAATAAGAATCAAGGGAAACAGGTTACTCCATTGCGTTCGTCTCGAAATTCTGCTTGGAAACTAGTCCGAGTTTTCGAGAAACGGAGTTCGTATGAGGGAGATATGCCCCTCCGAAGTTTGAAGGATTTTCAAAACAGAAAAACAGCTCGAAATTCGAATTCGAATTCGAATTCAAAACCCAGAACAGGCTAGGCAGGAAATATCACTCCCAGGGACCAGATTGACCTGGGGGTCGAACTTAGTGTCGACCTCCCAGGGACCAGGTTGACCATAGTGTCGACCTGGGGGTCGACCTGGTAATGTAGCACAGTTTTGAGCCTGGGTTCATTCTGATGTATCCGGTCTCGTTTTCAGTCTAGATTCGTCTGCCTAATCCTATATAAACAGCCTCCTAGCCTCATTCTCTTTAAACCATTTCATTCTATCCTTATGCTGTCTCGGGAATAATTGAAATAAATAAAGTAAAGTAAAATACGAAGACTACTTCTTGAAGACTACGACTAGGAATTGCAAATTGGAGATTCAAATCAAGTTAGAGCTTCAAGAAGGGAAGGAATGGCTAATTCAACGGCTTCGAGCAACGTCGCGCGAATCATAGTGAATCACCTCAACGTTATCTTATTATCCTTTTCAAAAACCGATCAATGTAAGTTAGTTACTTTTTAGATTTGAACGTCTAGATCTTTTTGTGGCATGTAATTAAATGGAAATAAGAATATGCCTGATCCTCTCATTTGAATCTGTGCTTGTATAAGCCTTTGGATCTAATTAAGAACTATTGAGATTAATTACCGATGAGACTATACATATGCTTATGACGTTGAAACTATTGTTAATGGCCTAAGACTATGACTGTGAACATAAGACTATGCCTATGCCTATGACAGTGAACATAAGACTATGCCTATGCCTATGACGGTGGACATAAGACTACTGCCTATAACTATGACAAGGACAATTGGGGCCAATCACCTATGACTCATGACTAAGAAATTATTGCCTATGATTATGAACATAAGACTATTGTCCATTACCATGACTTTGAAATTATTACAGTTAATTGCCTATGACTATTTAGGGTAATTGCACAGGACTATTTTTGTTAATTATCCATGACTATTGTGTTTAATCGCCCATGATTCATAACTATGAAACCATGGCTATGACTATTGTGGTTAATTGCTTATGACTAGTATGGTTAGTTGCTTATGCCCATAACATTATATTTGCAAATCATGTTGTACACCGAATTGGAATTATGTTTGACCAAATCACCTATGCTTATTCCCGAAATTTTGTTGATCTTGTATTTATGATGTAAATTGTCTAGTTTATTACTATTCACTGCTATGTACATCAAACATATTGGAACTATTATCTTCGTATTTGGTTCGCTTTCGCATGCCTATTCTTTATGTCAAATTCTCGTGCTATTCCCATGTTCCTTTTGTTAAGTTTCATTTCATAAGTACCTAGAAACTTGTGAAATCATGTTATACGTACGACTACGGCGGCGGAATTTGGGCATAACTTAATTTGTATAATTTGGCATAATAAATATGTTGATATAAATCTGAATTGGCTATAAATATTACATGCATATTAGACTTGGGCATAAAATGGTAAATTGTTAATTGGCCGCAAAATATGGAATTGGCATGTAAGCCAAGTTTTGGGCATAAAAAGTAAACTAGAATATTAAATCTAGTTTTGACATGAACTGTAAATGAGAATACAAGATCTAAATTGGCATAAAACTGCAAGTTGTGTTAAATGATCGATAAATCAAGACTTGGGCCTAGAATATAGGTATGTTATAGGCATGACAATTGAATATAACCTATGTCAAATTTGTTTAAAAGAGTCGTTAGCAATTTACATATAGACAAACCGGATAAATATGTAAATCTAGGGAAAGACGAATATGCCTAACCCAAGGTTAGATTGAGTTACGGTATAGGACTGCCCGGAACCGCCCGGCAAATCCAGCAACCGTAACAATACCTATCTAATGTGGGTGGTTAGAGCGTTGAGCCCAAAAGCACCCGAGGTTAGACTGAGTTGCGGTGTAAATATTCCCGGAACCGACCGGCACATCCAGTAAGCGCAACGATATTTGTCTAATGTGAGTGGTCGGTGCTTTAAAGAACAATTTAAAGCTAAGAAACAGTTAAGCTTGAATAGGAGGGTTAAGTCCATAGGAACACTTAACCAACTTAACAAGACAAGACTTGTAGGGGTTAAATAACCATTATAACATGTTGACTAGACAAGTAGGTGAGGTTAAGAAAAGATTTAACCATTATAGCATGTTAACTAGACTAGAAGTTGGAGTTAAGTAAACTTAGAACACTTAGCCATCATAGTGTGACAAATGAACCAGGTTAAGTTAAAACATGAAGGGACAATACTAAACCATTAGGGCATGTAAAACAAACAGATGTTAGGGTTAAATTAACTAAGGAAACACTTAGCCAATACAAGATGAAGGGGTGGGGTTAAGTAATAATAAATACTTAACTAATATAACTTGATTTGTGGTAGGGTTAAGTCAACGTGAACTACTGATAACACTTAACCAGTTTTACATGAAAAACGAATGGGTTAAGTTAACTTGAATAGACAAATGACACTTAACCAATCCAACTTGACGAGAAAGAGAACTAAGTAGCAAACCTTAGTTAAGAGGACTAAGTTGTAAACCTTAGTTAAGAGGACGATGATTCAGGAACTAAGTAGTAAACCTTAGTTAAGGGAACTAAGTAGTAAACCTTAGTACAACACGAGAAGGAGCGAATGTCCGTCTGATCTTAAAGAAGGCTCCAACAAACTGGGTTACGAAGCACGCGGCTTCGAGGGGGGCGTGAGGGTACTCTTGGTATCCCTTTGTGAGGCTGCAGATGATCCACCTGGGCTCACAGAGGTTAAGGTCAGCGTTAGAAGAACCAAGGGTATGACTTGGTTACAATATAAGGCAACCTAAAGACTAGGATGGACCAGCGTGATTCGGCGAGACCAGTAGCCCTGTGATAGCAACTCGTCGTCTACCTACCATCTTGAGTCAATCGAGATACGTGAAGCGGGAAGGTGGACAACTCCAACAGAACATATACTCGCTATCTAGTTATGGTTGCGGATTGCCATTGGTTAGTACGGCATAGGGGGGCATGTGTATAGTTCTCATTTTTCAAGGTGTGCCTTTCATTAGTTGAGGGAGGGGACAGGTGGGACCATAGCCATTGGAAAAACAGACCTTAGCATCTGCATCCGCAGATATCTGAAAGCTCCCGACCGAGTTCCGTGTTTCTTCAATTTGCTCTGCCACGAGACTCGGGTCGCACATATAGAGGACATGTGCAGCTAGACAGCGATAACGATCCACGACACATACATGGGGAAAGTCTAGGAACGTATACCGCTCTAGGTATTGTGTCCTAGAGTAGGTACGTCGTTCGATAGGTAGCATAATCACTAGTTAGACCTAGGTCGCGTAAACCCTAAAATCCGAGAAGCATTGGATATGTCGTGAAAACCCTAGTGGAATCTAGGAAGCACTCGATAGAAAAACCCTAGATTAGATCTAGGAAATAAATAATAATTGTACACCTGAAGGCAACCACAATTACAGGGATTGGGAGCACGTTACCATTTTATAAAGATCACTAGTTGGGTCACTAGATAGGTGGTGCGGAGAAATAGAAACCAGAATAACAAGGTAATCACGAAGCAGAGAGAGTATGGAAACATATTCAATTTATCAGTATATTCAGCTTGTCGGTAGATCCAGTTTATCAGTACATTTAGTTTTATCTTGCCTTAGCATATCATGCGTTATCTTGTTAGCCCTATCATCATGGTATTGTCTTGTATTCAGTTAAGTTCATGTCATGTTGTTTTTACCGTTCACATGCTGAAAGTTACTGAACTTACAAGACTTTACGTCTGACTCTGTTTTCTTTCGCTTTCTTGTCTTCCGTTCCCCCCCACCCCAGGTTCATAGGGAGGGAATGTTACTACTTAGCTCAGTTTTCTTTCCAAGATTGAAGATTTGTCGAATTTTTCCTTGGATTCACTTTTCCGTTGCTATGGCTGGCTCATACTACCATGGAAAATATAAAAGTTATTTTATGCTTCTTTATTTTGTAAGACAGATACTCTGGTATTGGAAAACAATTGTTGTACAAACTATTTTATCAATAAAGTAAAAAATTTAGTTTCCGCTGTTCTAATTTTGTCTTTCTTGTAATTTATCTGCATCTTTTACCTATAATGCTTCACAAAACTTAGTGCATTCCCATTGTGAGTGACACTATCGGATGTGGGGTGTTACACGTTGTATCAGAGCTGAAGGTTACCGGGTCAGATAAAAGGTTTGAAAAAATTATTTCCAAAACAGTTTTTAAAGAAGCATTTTTCAAAAGAAAAGTTTTGTTTTAAAGGCATATTACCCAAAAGCCATACGCACTATCTTCTGATCCTTTGTTTGAACTCTTGTCCCCTTCTTTCTTGAGTCTTCGGGGCTCCTGGCTTTCTGGGAGGTAACCTCATCACGACATAGTTCCGTAGGCTTGATAAGACTACAATACCTATCGAAGGGCAAAGTAGTGCCCGACTCCCATCTATAGCCATAGTGGTTTCACCTGCAGCTATTCTTCTTTCAAGCTTTGAAGGGTTTTCCGTGCGATCGAGGTAGCATTTGAGAAACTTGTCAATATGATTACACAGGGAATTTAAAGATGAGGGAGTTTGGCTAGGGAGCTCAACGCAAGGATGAGAAATTCATGGATATAAACTCGAATCACGAAGAAAGAAAGAATTATAAAACCTAAGATGAGGGGAAGTATCTTTTCCATGGTATAATGGGGCATATAATTAAGGAAAATGGCAAGGACGATGGACAGGATTTTCAGAAGGGAGAGTGCATGCTTTCACCACCAGAATACCTGAGAGAGAGATAGTGAAAGTCTCTGTTAGAAAAGTTTAGATTTTCGTTTTGATCAACCAGTTAGTACTCTTTTGATCTTAGCACTTCGCATTTGTTCATATCTACTTCTATAGTTGAGTCTCTACACCTTAGTACTTGTATAGTAGAAGATCCCGCTAGTGTCTCAAATCCAATTGGTGGTTCGGCCCGTTTACCTCTGGTTTGTATGGATTTGAGAATAACTATATTAAGTGTTGAGTTTAAGCGTAATGCTTATGTTTTTGGTTTCATGGGCTATGAGTTGACTCTAGGCATGGGTTGGTTGGCTGATAATTCTGAAAGGAGGGTAATTAGACATTTGACTTGCCTTGGGAATACCCTCGAGATTCCGTGCAAAGAATCAATTAGGCTTAGTTAGCTAGAATCGCTTAATGAATTTATCGACGATTTGCAGTCCGTTAGGGTAGTCCATGAGTACGCAGATGTTTTTGATTAGGAGTTTACCCCTAAAATGCGAGATAGACTTACGCATATATCCGGTTGACAATGTAAAACCAGCTATCCGATCAATGACAATTTTGGATATAGAGGTCAAGAAGCTTCGCAATCGTGAAGATTAATTAGATAAGGTATAGAATAGTGAAGCTCAAGAAGATGCGACTTAGAAGACTAAATGCACGCATCATACCCTTTTTCTTAAGGGTACATCCTTGATCTCCTTTTTACAGGAATTTTATGCATACTTTCAAGCTTTTAAGGTATATTCTCTAGGGTGTATCATCGATCCTTAGGTAGAAGCCAATGGATGTAAACATGTATTTGAAACATGTTATGATTGATGGTTGCAAATGGATACCCGTGGATGCATATACACACCACATGCGCTAGAACGACTCAGTCACTTTCATATTACATTCGCATATATGTATTTGCTTAATGGATTTAACATGATATGTTATCATATGGATGTTGCATATTGATGAATGGCTATGCAGACATGCAGTATTTACATATGTATTTGCTTAAAGGATTTAACATGATATGTTATCATATGGATGTTACATATTGATGAATGGCTATGCAGACATGCAGTATTTACGTAACTAGGGATGCTTGCATACATGAATGCACGCATGACACTGACATAATTCACATTAAGGAGGTCAACTGAATTAGTAGACCGCTTGATTTTGCATTAGATAAAGACATATACACACACTATGCATATGAACATGAAAGCATTAGAAATCTTTTTAAGGACAATGAATGCCTGTGATTGAATGGTTGAATAGATGGATGATTGGATGGTAGGATACACTCTTCCTAACTTGAAGATTTCGAGGACAAAATCCTTTTAAGAGGGGGAGAATGTAACACCCCGTATTTTTATAACATGTTAAAACCATAAATCATGGCAGAATTAAATTTTCAAATAAAAATCAGGGGAAACGGGTTATGCCATTGCGTTCGTCTCGAAATTCTGCTTGGAAACGAGTCCGAGTTTTCGAGAAATGGAGTCCGTATGAGGGAGATACGACCCTCCGAAGTTTCAATGATTTTTAGAACACAAAAACAGCTCGAAATTCGAATTCAAATTCGAATTCAAAACCCAGAACAGGCTGGGTTGGAAATTTCCCGCCAAGGGACCAGGTCGACCTAGGGGTCGACCATAGTGTCGACCTGCCAGGGACCAGGTCGACCATAGTGTCGACCTTAGGGTCGACCTGGTACTGAAGCCCAGTTTTGAGCCTGGGTTCATTCTGATGTATGCGGTCTCGTTTTCTGTCGAGATTCGTCCGCCTAATCCTATATAAAGAGCCTCCTAGCCTCATTCTCTTTACACCATTTCATTCTCTCCTTATGCTACCTCAGGAATAATTGAAATAAATAAATTAAAATAAAATACGAAGACTACTTCTTGAAGACTACGGCTAGGAATTGCAAATTGGAGATTCAAATCAAGTTAGAGCTTCAAGAAGGGAAGGAATGGCTAATTCAACGGCATCGAGCAACGTCGCGCGAACCATAGCAAACCACCTCAACGTTATCTTATTATCCTTTTCTAAAACCGATCAATGTAAGTCAGTTACTTTTTAGATTTGAACGCCTAGATCTATTTGTGGCATGTAGTTAAATGGATATAAGAATATTCCAGATTCTCTCATTTGAATCTATGCTTGTATATGCCTTTGGATCTAATTAAGAACTATTGAGATTAATTACCGATGAGACTGTACCTATGCCTATGACGTTGAAACTATTGTTAATGGCCTAAGAATATGCCTATGCCTATGACTGTGAACATAAGACTATGCCTATGCCTATGACGGTGGACGTAAGACTACTGCCTATAACTATGACAAGGGCAATTGGGGCCAATCACCTATGGCTCATGACTATGAGATTATTGCCTATGATTATGAACATAAGACTATTGTCCATGACCATGACTTTGAAGTTATTACAGTTAATTGCCTATGACTATTTAGGGCAATTGCCTAGGACTATTTTTATTAATTATCCATGACTATTGTGTTTAATCGCCCATGATTTGTAACTATGAAACCATGACTTTGACTATTGTGGTTAATTGCCTATGACTAGTATGGTTCGTTGCTTATGCACATAACACTACAGTTGCAAATCATGTTGTGCACCGAATTGGCATTATGTTGGACCAAATCACCTATGCCTATTCCCTAAATTGTGTTGATCTGGTATTTATGATGTAACTTGTCTAGTTTATTCCTATTCACTGCTATGTACATCAAACCTATTAGAACTATTATCTTTGTATTTGGTTCGCTTTCGGATGCCTATTCTTTATGTCAAATTCTCGTGCTTATCCCATGTTCCTTTTGTTAAGTTTCATTTCATAAGTACCTAGAAACTTGTGAAATCATGTTATACGTACGACTACGGCGGGGGAATTTGGGCATAACTTAATTTGAATAATTTGGCATAATAAATATGTTGATATAAATCTGAATTGGCTATAAATATTAAATGCATATTAGACTTGGGAATACAATGGTAAATTGTTAATTGGCCGCAAAATGTAAACTAGAATATTAAATCTAGTTTTGACATGAACTGTAAATGAGAATACTAGATCTAAATTGGCGTAAAACTGCAAGTTGTGTTAAATGATCGATAAATCAAGATTTGGGCCTAGAATATAGGTATGTTATAGGCATGACAAATGAATATAACCTAGGTCAAATTTCTTTAAAAGAGTCGTTAGCAATTTACATATAGACAAACAGGATAAATATGTAAATCTAGGGAAAGACGAATATGCCTAACCCGAGGTTAGATTGAGCTGCGGTATAAGACTGCCCGGGACCGCCCGTCAAATCCAGCAACCGTAACAATACCTATCTAATATGGGTGGTTAGAGCATTGATCCCAAAAGGACCCGAGGTTAGACTGAGTTGCAGTGTAAATCTTCCCGGAACCGACCGACACATCCAGTAACTGCAACGATATCTGTCTAATGTGAGTGGTTGGTGCTTTAAAGAATAATTTAAAGCTAAGAAACAGTTAAGCTAGAATGGGAGGGTTAAGTCCATAGGAACACTTAACTAACTTAACATGTTAACAAGACAAGACTTGTAGGGGTTAAATAACCGTTATAACATGTTGACTAGACAAGTAGGTGAGGTTAAGAAAAGATTTAACCGTTATAGCATGTTAACTTGAAAAGAAGGTGGAGTTAAGTAAACTTAGCACACTTAGCCATCACAGTGTGACAAATGAACAAGGTTAAGTTAAAACATGAAGGGACAATACTTAACCATTAGAACATGTAAAACAAACAGATGTTAGGGTTAAGTTAACTAAGGAAACACTTAACCAATACAAGATGAAGGGGTGGGGTTAAGTAATAATAAATACTTAACCAATAACTCTTGATTTGTGGTAGGACTAAGTCAACATGAACTACTGATAATTCTTAACCAGTTTTACATAAAAAACGAAATGGTTAAGTTAACTTGAATTGACGAATGACACTTAACCAATCCAACTTGACGAGAAAGAGAACTAAGTAGTAAACCTTAGTTAAGAGGACTAAGTTGTAAACCTTAGTTAAGAGGACGACGATTCAGGAACTAAGTCGTAAACCTTAGTTAAGCGAACTAAGTAGTAAACCTTAGTACAACACAAGAAGGAGGGAACGAAGGCTCCAACAAACTGGGTTACGAAGCACGCGGCTTCGAGGGGTATGTGAGGTTACTCTTGGTATCCCTCTGTGAGGCTGCAGATGATCCGCCTGGGCTAACAGAGGTTAAGGTCTGCGTTAGAAGAAACAAGGGTATGCCTTGGTTGCAATATAAGGCAACCTAAAGACTAGGATGGACCAACATGATTCGGCGAGACAAGTAGCCCTGTGATTGCAATTCGTCGTCTACCAACCATCTTGAGTCAATCGAGATACGTGAAGCAGAAAGGCGGAGAACTCCAACAAACCATACACTCGCTATCTAGTTATGGTTGCGGATGGCCATAGATTAGTAGGGCATAGTGGGGTCTGCGTATAGTTCTCATTTTTCCTGGTGTGCCTTTCATTAGTTGAGGGAGGGGTCAGGTGGGACCATAACAATTGGAAAAACAGACCTTATCATCTGCATCGGCAGATATCTGAAAGCTCCCGACCGAGTTCCGTGTTTCTTAAATTTGCCCTACCACGAGACTCGGGTCGCACATATAGAGGACATGTGCATCCAGATAGCGAAAATGATCCACGACACATACGTGGGGAAAGTCTAGGAACATATATCGCTCTGGGTATTGTGTCCTAGAGTAGGGGCGTCGTTCGATAGGTGTAACACCCCAAATTTCGGTTAATGCTAAAATTCACTAATTACAGAATAAATAATCTCAGATGTGAGAATTAGGGGAAACGGGCTGCGTCATTGCGTTCGTCTCGGAAAAATACGCGAAATAGAGTCCGAGTTTTCGAGAATCGGAGTCCGTATGGCCCGGTTATGGCCCAATGAAGTTTTCAGAAAATTCAAAGTTCAAAACAGATTTAAAATTCAGGTTCAAATTTTGAAATTGGGGCCATTGGGCGCGGGGGGGGGGGGGGGGGATTCCCGCCTAGCTAGCCTGGTCGACAGCCCTATCGATTGGGCAGTCGACTTGGCTAGGACCAAGTCGACAGCCCTGTCGACTTGGGTGTCGACAGGGGGTGCTCGGCCAGTTTGGCCTGGTGCACCATTTCAGGGTTTGGGCTGTGTTTTGGGGCTGGTTTCTGGAAGCTTCCGAGATTTGATGGTCCTAATCTAATTTAGGGTTAATCTAATGGCCTAAAACACTTGCCTAATCCTATAAATAAGACCCTAAGCTAGCCCTAAATGATCATAATCCTATACTCTAACTAAACTATGCCAAAATTTTCTATGATCATGGCCTCCACTCAAAGCCCTAGCCTCCATCCTCTTATAAAACTATTTCTATGAAGGCTTTCATGTTCATACAAGCATCTTTGAGTTGTATGAGTGATCATTAGCTTGCATTCATCATCAAGTTGCAAGCTTTATGTTCAAGGCTAGTTTTTTTGGGTGATTTTTGGCAAGGGTTTGCTTATGGGAGTTTAGTGGTGAGTTTCTATAGCTTTAATAATCAATTGTTAAATTGATTATGATAGGATATGATAAGATATGGCTATGTTTGTGGATAAATGTGCTTATGCAAGTTTAGTATAGTGTATGTTGTGTGTTTTGCAAGTTGTATGCTATATGCAAGTTTAATGCTATGTTTTATGATGCTCACTATGCAAAACACTATGTTGAACATTGATGCATATGTAACATGTTATGCAAACTATATGTGAGATTATATGCAAGTTGTATGTAACATGTTATGCAAGCTATGTATTTGGTTTTATGCATGCTAAGTATTTGGTTTTGTGCATGCTAAGCATTTGGTTTTATGCATACTAAGTGTTTGGTTTTATGCAAGTTATGATGCAAGTTCATATGCAAGTTATGATGCAAGTTCGTATGCAAGTTTGTCTCTTTTTATGATATGCATAATATATGCAAGTTTGCCTCTAAGTATGGCATGTTATGCAAGTTCATATGCAAGTTATGATGCAAGTTCATATGCAAGTTATGATGCAAGTTCATATGCAAGTTTGCCTCTATGTATGACATAAGTACATGTGCAAGTTCATCCCTTTTAGACCTATGACATGTATGCAAGTTGACACCTTTATGTTAGGTCTATGACATGAACAATTATGCAAGTTACCATCTTTATGACATATGTGATTCATGCAAGTTTGGGTTGGTTATTTATGCAAGTTGGGTTTATGGTCATATATGCAAGTTGACACCTTTTAAACCCATGATAATGCTAGTGATATGCTAAGTTGAACCCAGTGTGTGTATGATGAATCTTCTCTTTTGAAGTATGTCATGTTAACGTATTTACGTGGGGACGATGGGGTAAAAATTAATGAACACATAAAATTGTGTGAAGTGGGTATGATTAAACATACCGTAAAGTGGATGGACATAATTGGGAATTTACCTACTAAGTTAGGTCTACCCATATTATGGAATTGGGAATTTACCTATTGAGTTAGGTCTACCCATATTCTTAAATATTTGTAATTAATTAGGGATAATTAATACAAATTATGGGGGTGATTAATTAGGTGTAATTAATCGACTAAGACACGAGGTTGGACCCTTTTGTAGCATAAGACTGCCCGGAACCGACCGGCAAATCCAGCGGCTACAAATGATTGGCCCAATGTGAGAGGTCTTAGTCATAAACTAAATACGTGACAAGTGTAAAGACACGAGGTTAGACTCTGTTATGGTGTAAGGCTGCCCGGAACCAACCGACATATCCAGCTGCCATAAAAGACAGTCTAATGTGAGAGGCATTTACAAAGTTTACGATCTTAATTAATTAAGAAACACTTAACCAAATTAGCATGTAGTGGGGCATGAGGGGTTAAGTGAGTGCCTTGGGTGGCATGTAGTAGCTAGTGGGGGTGCCTTGGCTGGCATGAGGAAACTAGTGGGTTGCCTTGGGTGGCAATAGAAAATACGATTAGAATACTTAACCAAAGCGGAACATGTAATTAAACATGATTAAAGGGTTAAGTAAGTGCCTTGGGTGGCATGTGGGAATCAAGTAAGTGCCTTGGGTGGCATGTGGAAATCTAGTGGGTGCCTTAAGTGGCAATTGAAATATAATTAAATGACAAGCTTAAGTTGTAGCTTGTGGGGGCCTTAAGTGGCAATTGAAATATAATTAAATGACAAGCTTAAGTAGTAGCTTGTGGGGGCCTTGAGTGCCAATTGAAATATGATTAGATGACTTAACCAAACCTTAACATGTAAGTGGGCATGATTATAAAAGGGGTTAGGTGGGATGCACTAGATAAAATGACAAGCTTAAGTAGTAGCGTGTGGGGGCCCATTTCAACCAATATCCCAAACGTATCTTTGTGGGCTCGACCCAAGTCGAGGATGGGACACACATATTGGGCTTGACTATAAGAGGCCAAAACGGGGTAGCGGTGGCAACGCGAGTCCAACGGGTTTCATATGCGTGTGTGGACCCGGGCAGGTAGGTAAGACGTTGTTGCATCGTGTAGATATAAGCCGTGCACCATTTGTTGTATCGGGTTGCCACTCTGGGGAGTGATACACCCCATTGTGGGGCCAGCACGGGTATCTACGGTAGGGAGCCGATCGCTTGGGGAGTAGTGGGTACACCTAGTGGAGATAGGGGCAGACGGCACCTATGTAGTCAGCTAGGGGTACAAGAAACTACTGGGGAAAAATTACTAAGTACACTTAGTGGGATCAACCTTTAAGTAGGAATTACCCTTGGGTGGGTAGAACTGGTGTGGTGCAGTGTAGAAATTACCCTTGGGTTGGTAGATCTGGGGTGGTGCAATCTTGTAATTATCCTTGGGTGGATAAATGCGTCTTTTCGGTTATCTTAGTACAACCTGTGTTTAGTTGGCTACTTAGTGTAGTCATTATCCCCAGAGGTACCGTACCTTGTTTATATCATACCCTAATTACTTTAATAATTGTATTGTTAGGGTTATAGGACTCACTCAGACTTATGTCTGACCCCGTTGTTTCTTTATCTTTTTTCCAACCCTCAGGTTTTCAGAGTGGGCCTAGCACTAGTGGGCTTTGATCAGACTACTTTATCTTTTGGAGCTTAGACCGTGGATGTAAAGCTCAGTTCATCTTTTCTATTATGGCTACTAGGTTATGTAGTGGGATTATGTACTTTTGTTTTTATCAGGATGGATATTATGTACTTGACTCTTATTTATGGTTTTACTTTCCGCTGGAATGAAATGATGTTTTAAATTCTCAAGTATTACTTATATCTGTCTTGTTGTAATTTTTCTGTTCTATATTCACTTAAAATACTCCACCGATGTTATGGCATTCCCTTAGAGAGTGACCATAGCGGGTGTGGGGTGTTACACGTGGTATCAGAGCTTAAGGTTACCAGAACAGATAATTTTTTTAGGAAAAACTATTTTCTAAGAATATTTTTGAAAGGAGTATTTTCAAAAACATGTCTTTTAAGAGAAAAGTTTTTGAAAGAAAAGCATAATCCCCAATAGCCATATTTATATCTTTCGAATTCTCCGTTTTGAATCACTTCCTCTCTCGTTTTGAGTTTCCCCTCCGTGTATAGATGATCTTTCTAAGATAGATAAGAATGGAAAACCACTTCAAGGGACTTAGACGTTAGTCAGATTAGAAGTTGGTTCAAGAAGGAGGAGGACTGGTAGGTGCCTATTGGATAGACGATGGGAGGAAGGCTCAAATAGTTGTTTGGTTAATGAAGGACGAAACCTCATTGATGGGAGGTTACGAGTGGAGAATGGGAAGAAGAAGGCTAGTAGTTATCCTTTTGGGAGGAATAGGACACCTTATTAGGATTGTCCAAGGAGGCAAGGGCAAGGTACGGAATCTCCTGGAGGGTAGTTGTATTCCCTCACTGCTAGTGTACCAGATGGGGATAGGACCGTCTAGGTTGGAATTTGGATTTCTTTATTATCCGGTTCGAACTTTATTTGATTTTGACGCTATGAGTTCGTTTATCTCATCATTGTTAGTTGAGTCACTGCACTTAGACACCAGTTTAGTAGATGATCCCTTAGTTGTTTCAAACCCAAATGGGGCTCCATGATGTGTTTGGGTTTGAAAGTTTCTATACTTAGCGTTGAGTTTAGATGTGATGCTTTTTGGGCTTCACGGGCTATGGGTTAGTTTTGGGCATGGACTGGTTATCCAGTAGGGGTGCCATTCTTGATTTTGAAGGGAGAGTTGTTAGGCTTATGACCCGCTTGTGTAACACTCTCCAGATCTCTTGTAATCCCATGGAAACTGTTATGCTAAGTTATCTAGAATCGCTTGACATGTCGGTCGAGAGTTTGCGATCTGTTAGAGTGGTCCGGGAATACTCGGATGTGTTTGAGGGGGTGAAGGGCTTACCTCCGGAGCGGGAGATTGACTTCCGAATATATCTGGTAGACAATGCCAAACCAGTATCTTGGCCAGTGTGCCACATGGCTCCTCGTGAGAGGAGGGAACTCCATAAGCAAGTAGGCGATTTTCTTGAAAAGGGGTTCATAACACGAAGTATGACGGAGTGGGGTGCTCCAGTAGTTTTTGCCACGAAGGCGGATGGGTCCCTCAGACTTTGTGTAGGCTAAGGAGAACTAAATAAACTCACAAAGAAGAATAGACACCCATTGCCGAGGATTGATGATCTCTTTGATCAGTTAGTTGGCGCCTCAGTATTTTCGCAGTTGGACTTAGCCACCGGGTTTCGTCAGTTGAGAGTGGCTGAGGATAGTATAGAGAAGACTGCCTTTAGGACTCCGGATGGTTTTTATGAGTGGCTGGTGACGCCATTTGGTTTGACGAACGCCCCCGCATACATCATACTTTATTGATGAGAAGGGTGTTCAGGGAGTACCTAAATAAGTTCGTGATGGTCTTTGTAAATGACACCTTGGTCTTTTCTGGGAGAGAAATAAGTTTTCGTATGTGCTCAATAGGTTGAGCAAAGCCAGTTATGGAATAAACGGTGGTTTTGGAGCGAGACTGGCAAGGACATCCAGAGTTGGACAAGTGCTTAATCATTTAGCCGTTTTTACTAGTATCATCTCACGTAGGTCGTCTGAATTCGAAGGAGGTATCTCTTGGGTGTTTGTCTGATATTGGTTTAGGCCTTTTGGGCTTGCATTTGGGGGATGTCGAGTTCGACTAGGATGGTCTGCGTGAGAGATGGACAGTTGTGATGATTTTGGATGGGAGTCTTAGCATTCTATTAGTTTGAGATAGCGTATACCCATGGCAAGGGTAACGTGGTGACGAATGCCTTAAGTAGAAAAAGGTTGTCCTTGAGTTCATTGTTCGTTGAACGACGGAGCTGAGAGTTTATTTCTATGTTTGACTTTAGACCTTCCGTTGACTTTGTACCCGGTTTGCTAGCCTCCTTGGAGGTTAGGCCTACTCTTTTGGGGCGTATTGGCAGAGTACAGCGGGACGACCCACAGTTGGTTGAGTTAGTAGAGAACCTCATGAGGAGGGGGAGTCGTCCAGCCATTTGAGTAGGTACACCCTAGATGGTAAGGGGTGGTTGCGTGTAGACGGTAGACTTTGTGTACCGCAAGACAGGGGTTTGAGGAAGGCTATACTTGATGATGCACATCGGTCGAAGATGACCATTCATCCCGATAAGGACAAGATGTACCTAGACATGAAGCGAGTATTCTTTTGGGCCGGTATGAAGAAAGATGTGGCCGAGTATGTCGCTAGATGCTTGGTGTGCTAGCAAATGAAAGCGGAGCAGAAGGAACCCGGTGGGTTGCTTCACCCATTGGAGGTTCCGCTATGGAAGTGGGATAGTGTCTCGGTGGATTACCGAGATCGAGGAAAGGTAATACGGGACTTTGGGTTGTGGTAGACAGACTTACTAAGAGCGCCCATTTTATACCCGTGGAGAGTAAGAGAACTGCTCCATGGCTAGCTTCGGTTTACATTCGAGAGATTATTAGATGGCATGGTGTACCTTCCAGTATAGTGAGCGATTGAGATCCTATCTTCACTAAAGAGTTTTGGAAGAGTTTGCAAAAGGCGGTAGGGACTCAGTTGTGTTTGAGTACCGCATATCATCCTCAGACGGACGGCCAGACAGAGAGGGTGAATCGTATTTTAGAAGACCTTTTGAGGCTATGTATCTTAGATTTTGGAGGTACATGAGAAGAGCATCTTCCATTGGTGGAGTTGCCCGACAGACTTAGTGGTGTACATGACATATTCCATGTGTCACATTTGAGGAAGTGCCTACATGAGACCGCAGAGGCGGTAGAGCCGAGCTTGCTTAAAGAAGTAAAGGTAGAGCGTGATGTGATTATTCGACAAGCTCCTACCCGCATCCTTGGGTCAGAGATTAGGAAGTTGAGAAACAGAGAGGTTCGACTAGTCAAAGTGAAAAGGGGAGAAGGTGAGAGCAGTGCTACCTGGGAGACAGAAGCGAAGATGCATTCGTTATACCCATTCCTTTTTGAGGGTATGTCCTTTAAACGTCTCCTTTATCGTTTGTCTAATGCTTATCTTATCTTTAGTATGTCCTCTCATTAGTACCTTTGACCTTTAGATAGGGTAAACCTATGGTTGAAACATGTGTTTGAGACATGTTATGTTTGATGGATGCATGTGGATGCAAGTGGTTGCTAGTGGTTGCTCGTGGATGCATATACACACACTCTAGACACTAGATCGGCTCAATCACTTCATATTGCATATTGCATATAATTGTGTGTAGGTAGCTATATTTATGGATGTATAATGATTGTGTTATCATATGGATGATGCATTTTGGTGAATGATTGTGCACTCATGTAGATATTGTATGTGTCGATAGGGTTCTCTCGCATACATAATGGATGCATGGCACTATCATGGTTTGCATATGTTCATATATTAGATAGGGAACATATACACACACTTTTTGCATATGCTCATACATCATTAGAAATTGTTTTAAGGACAATGGATGCACGTGTTTGATGGATTGAGTAGATGGTTGTTTGGATGGTAGGATATGCATTCTCCTTAGCTTAGAGATTTCGGGGACGAAATCCTTTAAGGAGGGGAGAATGTAACACCCCGAATTTCTTTTAATGCTAAAATTCACTAATTACAGAATAAATAATCTCAGATGCGAGAATTGGGGGAAACAGGCTGCGTCATTGCGTTCGTCTCGGAAAAATACGCGAAATAGAGTCTGAGTTTTCGAGAATCGGAGTCCGTATGGCCCGGTTATGGCCCAATGAAGTTTTCAGAAAATTCAAAGTTCAAAACAGATTTAAAATTCAGGTTCAAATTTTGAAATTGGGGCCATTGGGCGGGGGGGGGGGGATATTCCCGCCTAGCTAGCCAGGTCGACAGCCCTGTCGACTGGGTAGTCGACTTGGCTAGGACCAAGTCGACAGCCCTGTCGACTTGGGTGTCGACAGGGGGTGCTCGGCCAGTTTGGCCTGGTGCACCATTTCAGGGTTTGGGCTGTGTTTTAGGGCTGGTTTCTGGAAGCTTCCGAGATCTGATGGTCCTAATCTAATTTAGGGTTAATCTAATGGCCTAAAACACTTGCCTAATCCTATAAATAAGACCCTAAGCTAGCCCTAAATGATCATAATCCTATACTCTAACTAAACTATGCCAATATTTTCTATGATCATGGCCTCCACTCAAAGCCCTAGCCTCCATCCTCTTATAAAACTATTTCTATGAAGGCTTTCATGTTCATACAAGCATCTTTGAGTTGTATGAGTGATCATTAGCTTGCATTCATCATCAAGTTGCAAGCTTTATGTTCAAGGCTAGAGTTTTTGGGTGATTTTTGGCAAGGGTTTGCTTCTGGGAGTTTAGTGGTGAGTTTCTATAGCTTTAATAATCAATTGTTAAATTGATTATGATAGGATATGATAAGATATGGCTATGTTTGTGGATAAATGTGCTTATGCAAGTTTAGTATAGTGTATGTTGTGTGTTTTGCAAGTTGTATGCTATATGCAAGTTTAATGCTATGTTTTATGATGCTCACTATGCAAAACACTATGTTGAACATTGATGCATATGTAACATGTTATGCAAACTATATGTGAGATTATATGCAAGTTGTATGTAACATGTTATGCAAGCTATGCATTTGGTTTTATGCATGCTAAGTATTTGGTTTTGTGCATGCTAAGCATTTGGTTTTATGCATATTAAGTGTTTGGTTTTATGCAAGTTATGATGCAAGTTCATATGCAAGTTATGATGCAAGTTCATATGCAAGTTTGTCTCTTTTTATGATATGCATAATATAAGCAAGTTTGCCTCTAAGTATGGGATACTATGCAAGTTCATATGCAAGTTATGATGCAAGTTCATATGCAAGTTATGATGCAAGTTCAGTTCATATGCAAGTTATGATGCAAGTTCATATGCAAGTTATGATGCAAGTTCATATGCAAGTTTGCCTCTATGTATGACATAAGTACATGTGCAAGTTCATCCCTTTTAGACCTATGACATGTATGCAAGTTGACACCTTTATGTTAGGTCTATGACATGAACAATTATGCAAGTTACCATCTTTATGACATATGTGATTCATGCAAGTTTGGGTTGGTTATTTATGCAAGTTAGGTTTTTGGTCATATATGCAAGTTGACACCTTTTAAACCCATGATAATGCTAGTGATATGCTAAGTTGAACCCAGTGTGTGTATGATGAATCTTCTCTATTGAAGTATGTCATGTTAACGTATTTACGTGTGGACGATGGTGTTAAAATTATTGAACACATAAAATTGTGTGAAGTGAGTATGATTAAACATACCGTAAAGTGGATGGACATAATTGGGAATTTACCTATTAAGTTAGGTCTACCAATATTATAGAATTGGGAATTTACCCATTGAGTTAGGTCTACCCATATTCTTAAATATTTTTAATTAATTAGGGATAATTAATACAAATAATGGGGGTGATCAATTAGGTGTAATTAATCGACTAAGACACGAGGTTGGACCCTTTTGTAGCATAAGACTACCCTGAACCGCCCGGCAAATCCAGCGGCTACAAATGACTGGCCCAATGTGAGAGGTCTTAGTCATAAACTAAATACGTGACAAGTGTAAAGACACGAGGTTAGACTCTGTTATGGTGTAAGGCTGCCCGGAACCAACCGGCATATCCAGCTGCCATTAAAGATAGTCTAATGTGAGAGGTCTTTACAAAGGTTACGATCTTAATTAATTAAGAAACACTTAACCAAATTAGCATGTAGTGGGGCAGGAGGGGTTAATTGAGTGCCTTGGGTGGCATGTAGTAACTAGTGGGGGTGCCTTGGGTGGCATGAGGAAAGTACTGGGTTGCCTTGGGTGGCAATAGAAAATACGATTAGAATACTTAACCAAAGCGGAACATGTAAGTGGGCATGATTATAAAAGCGGTTAGGTGGGATGCACTAGATAAAATGACTAGCTTAAGTAGTAGCTTGTGGGGGCCCATTTCAACCAATATCCCAAACGTATCTTTGTGGGCTCGACCCAAGTCGAGGACGGGACACGCATATTGGGCTTGACTATAAGAGGCCAAAACCGGGTAGCAGTGGCAACGCGAGTCCAACGGGTTTCATATGCGTGTGTGGACCCGGGCTGGTAGGTAAGACGTTGTTGCATCGTGTAGATATAAGCCGTGCACCATTTGTTGTATCGGGTTGCCACTCTGGGGAGTGATACACCCCATTGTGGGGCCAGCACGGGTATCTACGGTAGGGAGCCGATCGCTTGGGGAGTAGTGGGTACACCTAGTGGAGATAGGGGCAGACGACACCTATGTAGTCAGCTAGGGGTACAAGAAACTACTGGGGAAAAAATTACTAAGTACACTTAGTGGGATCAACCTTTAAGTAGTAATTACCCTTGGGTGGGTAGAACTGGTGTGGTACAGTGTAGAAATTACACTTGGGTGGGTAGATCTGGGGTGGTGCAATCTAGTAATTATCCTTGGGTGGATAAATGCGTCTTTTCGGTTATCTTAGCACATCCTGTGTTTAGTTGGCTACTTAGTGTAGTCATTATCCCCAGAGGTACCGTACCTTGTTTATATCATACCCTAATTATTTTAATAATTGTATTGTTAGGGTTATAGGACTCACTCAGACTTATGTCTGACCCCGTTGTTTCTTTATCTTTTTCCCAACCCTCAGGTTTTCAGAGTGGGCCTAGCACTAGTGGGCTTTGATCAGACTACTTTATCTATCTTTTGGAGCTTGGACCGTGGATGTAAAGCTCAGTTCATCTTTTCTATTATAGCTATTAGGTTATGTAGTGGGATTATGTACTTTTGTTTTTATCAGGATGGATATTATGTACTTGACTCTTATTTATGGTTTTACTTTCCGCTGGAATGAAATGATGTTTTAAATTCTCAAGTATTACTTATATCTGTCTTGTTGTAATTTTTCTGTTCTATATTCACTTAAAATACTCCACCGATGTTATGGCATTCCCTTAGAGAGTGACCGTAGCGGGTGTGGGGTGTTACAATAGGTAGCATAATCCCTAGTTGGACCTAGGTCGCGTAAACCCTAAAATTCGAGAAGCATTGGATAAGTCGCAAAAACCCTAGTGGAATCTAGGAAGCACTCGATAGAAAAACCCTAGATTAGATCTAGGTAATAAATAATAAATGTACACCTGAGGGCAACCACAATTACAGGGATTGGGATCACGTTACCATTTTATAAAGATTACTAGTTGGGTCACTAGTTAGGTGGTGCAGGGAAATAGAAACCAGAATAACAAGGTAATCACGAAGCAGAGAAAGTACGGAAGACTACTCAGCTTATCAGTATATTCAGCTTGTCGGTAGATCCAGTTAATCAGTACATTCAGTTTTATCTTGCCTTAGCATATCTTGCGTTCTCTTGTTAGCCCTATCATCATGGTATTGTCTTGTATTCAGTTAAGTTCATGTCATGTTGTTTTTACTGTTCACACGCTGAAAGTTACTGAACTTACCAAACTTTATGTCTGACTCTGTTTTCTTTCGCTTTCTTGTCTTCCGTTCCCCCTCCCCCCAAGGTTCACAAGGAGGGAATGTTACTACATAGCTCAGTTTTCTTTCCAAGCTTGAAGATTAGCCGAAGTTTTCCTTGGATTCACTTTTCCATTGCTATGGCTGGCTCCTACTACATTAGGGAATATAAAAGTTATTTTATGCTTCTTTATTTTGTAAGACAGATAATCCGGTATTGGGAAACAATTGTTGTACAAACTATTATATCAATAAAGCAAAAAATTTATTTTCCGCTATTTTAATTTTGTCTGTCTTGTAATTTATCTGCATTTTTTTACCTATAATGCTTCACAGAACTTAGTGCATTCCCTTTGTGAGTGACACTATCGGATGTGGGGTGTTACATATGCCTATGACTGTGAACATAAGACTATTGCCTATGACTGTCACAAGGACAATTGTGGCTAATCGCCTATGACTCATGACTACGAATTATTGCCTATGATTACGAACATAAGACTATTGACTATGACCATGACTTTGAAACTATTGTGGTTAATTGCCGAAGACTATTAAGGTTGATTATTCATGCCCATAACATTATGTTGTACACCGAATTGGCCTTTTGTTGGATCTCATACCTAGGGTGTAACTTGCTTAGTTTATTCGCTATTATGTACACCAAAACCATTGGATCCATTATCCTTGTATTTGGCTTGCTTTTGTAGGCCTATTCCTTTATGTCAGCTTTTATCATGACTATCGCCTTACTTTGCTAGATTTGAAATCGTATTTTTTTCTATATGCCAGTGATGCTGTAACCAATTATCTCAAGTTATATCATTCTAGTCTTGTAATCCCTTTTATCGCTTTATGCTCGTCCCTTTTGCCTGTCATAGTTTTGATGTTATTCCCTTTATTTCAGGTTTTGGATTTATTTGTAGTATAGATTGATTCACGTTTACATGCGATGGGAATACGATTTGGTTAGATTAGGCAAAACATGAAATGATTATGAACATGAATTATGAACTTGAAAATAGGCAAAACTTGAAACATGAACATTGTTATAACTTGAATTTGGATGTGGGCATGAAACTTGCCTTGAAAACTTGACACGAACTTGACATGAAAATTTGGACATGGACATGACACTAGAATGAACTTGGAAATGGCGAACTCGAGGTTGGGTTGAGTTTGCAGTGTAATTCTGCTCGGAACCGCCCGGCAAATCCAGTTACTGCAAACAATAAGATGCAATGTGTGTAGTTGGTCATACCGCACTTGAAAACCCGAGGTCAGACTGAGTTGTGGTGTAAATATGCCCGGAACCGGCCGACATATCCAGTGACCACAACAACATGTCTGATGTGAGAGTTTGGGGTGCATTAATGAATTAATGCCACATGATAGGATTAAGTCATGAACATGAAAGACAACACTTAACCAACTTGATACATGATTCGTAGGGCTAAGTGATGAACTTAAACGACAACACTTAGTCAAATTTGACATGACATGTAGGCGGGTTAAGACGTGAACTTGAATGACATCACTTAACCAACTTGACATGTTAGACTGATAAGGGTTTTGTCACGAATTTAAATGACAACACTTAACCTATTGAACATAAACCCTAGATATGCGGTCCATTTCAGCCGTAACCCACTAGATGTATCACGGTACCCTGGAACTAGGCAGGGTGGGGCACGATTACACGGCTGATTGTAAGCGACCAGAACGATGGCTGTGTTCGTGCGCCAGCGTAGGTTCAGGCGGGCTATGGTCGTGCACGTGGTCCGAAGTTGAAAAAGCAGGCATTTGGCATCAGTAGGTTTATCTGTTCATGCTTGATTCGTGACGGTGGTTGGTACCCTAGGGCTTGATACACCCTATGGTTGACCTAGCACAGGTGACTACATTCGTGATAGGGCCGTATGACACAGGCACTCAATGCGCTTGAACTTGTAGGGAGCCGATCGATTAGTGGATCGTTGCGTTAGACCTAGTAATGGGTCATTTCATGATATTGGGCAAAGGGATCATTTCACGATTAATATAAGATATGGGTTTGAGATAATAGTACAGTTGGTGTAGCGAACCTTGAACATGCGATGTTATACTTGACCTATACTTGAATTATCATTTTATCTTAGTCTATCTTGCCCATCGTGATAGCATCCTTATGTTTACTTTCAATTTATACATGACATGTTACCTTTACCTATTTTTATGCTGAAAGTCACTTGGACTTACCAGTCTTTATGACTGACACATTTTCTTTCGCCTCTTTTTCCTCCGTTTCCCCCCCAGGTTCACTGGGAGGAAACTTTAGCACTTAGCTTGGATTTCGTTTGCTTGCGGTTTAGCTCATGTATGGTTTGATCTTGAGCTATGTTATGGCTGCATTTCTGCTACATATTTGGAATTAAGCTATTTTTGTTGTTTTATGTTTATGCTTCTTTGTTTATGAAAGATAGTGTAACACCTCGTAATTCTGTGACATTAAGATTCTCAAATTAAAGTATAATTAATTTTTAAAAGAAAAAAAATATCCATGCAGTTGTTTTATTTAAGTATCGTAACTAACATGAAAAAGAGAAGTAAGGAGAGAACAATAATTATTATTGTTCTAAGACTTATTAACAAAAGCCTATGTAGCTCAGTTGGTTAAGGCATTGGATTTGTAGCATAGAGGTCGGGGGTTCGAACCCCGGTGGCGGCATAATTTTTTATCTTTGTTTTAGAGAGAGCCAACTGAACATGCAAATTTATGTACGTATACAAATTCAAAATTTGAAAGGATAAGAACGTACATATAAGGAAATAAAGAAAATATATATATACATATGAGAATATAAATATATATATATGCAGAAATATATGTATACGAATGATAAAATTCAAGATATGGATACAGTCAATGAAATATGGCAACATCATTTGAATTTTGAAAATAAAATGAAAGTTGTGCGTATATATATACGCGTAAAATGGTCGTTAGAGGAATTGTATACATATAAAAATATTTCATGTGAATAAAACAGTTAAATAAATTCCAGAAATTCAAAAGTTCGGAAATCAAATTTCTATGACAAATACAATTCATTCGAATTTCAAATTTCTTCGCCAAAATAGTGGGACCCAATGCTGACTCAGCACTGCGTGTATGATAAGGTTTGGCTAGATTCATCTACGTACCTGGACTATTTGCTTAACTAGTTTCAATACAGACTCAGCGCTGCGTGTACGATAAGGTCTTGAGCAGCAATATAAACAGCCCTAGTCTTCATTCTCTTTGCACCAATTCTCTTCTATCCTTATGCTGCTAAGATTCATGGCTTCTTCCCCTCCTCTAAATTTTCTTAAATAATTAAAATAAAATATAAATTCAAGACATGGAGATGCTGCTCAAATCTGTTCAAGAGAAGATTCAAATCAAAGTGAAGAATTCAAAGGCTAAATCAACAAACATCGAGCAACGACATAAGAATCTTAGCATCGCCGTTCTTCTATTCTAGATCTAATTTCTGTAAGTCAGTTGTTTCTAGATTTGAACGTTTTTGCTTTATTTTGTGACATGAAATTAAAGGAATAAAAGAATATGCCAAATCTCCCTCTCTATTTGAATCTGTGTTTATACTCTTGGACTAAATTAAGAACTGTTACGAATCACGGACAAATAAGACTTTGCCTAAGACCGTTGCCTATGACTATGGATTCTGAGATCATGTGCCTTTAGACTATGAACATAAGCCTTTGATTTTGGGACATAAAACATTGCCTATGACGGTGACTTATGACTATGGGAATTATTTTCCCTTTTGACTATGAATATTGCCTATGACTATGGACATTTGCCTTTGATTATGAACACAAGCCTTTGATTTGGACATAAAGTATTACCTATGACATAACAACGGTGATTTAAACACCTATGATTCATGACTAGGAAAATTGTTGCTTAGGTTTTGTGACTATGAAATTGGGTCTAAAACCCGATTTATCTATTCTGTCTGTTCTTGATTTTCTTTGGTTTTTGACTGTGGGAATTTACCTATTAAGTTAGGTCTACCCGTGTTCTAGAACCTATTCTATCTATTCTTGGTTTTAGACCATGGGAATTTACCTATTAAGTTAGGTCTACCCATATTCTTGAACCTGCGTCGTTATTCAAAATCTTTTTATGCCAATTATTATGTCCACCCTTTTTCATAGCATCTTTGGTTCATTCCCTATTTTCTACAAATCTAGATTTATTTACAATCTAGGTTGAATCATGATTATACGAACGGTGGGAATGCGATTTGGGAAAAACAAAAAAATAAACATAAATATAGTTGTAAGCTTGAAATTGGCATAGTTTGGAAGCGAACATGATTCTGATTTATACAATTTTAGAACATGTGTTAAGACATGTGAATTGGGTAGATTTGACATGGATTACAGGTTATAAAATTTAGATCTGGTATTGGCCTGTAAATTGAAAAACTAGAATAATAAATCTAGTTTGTATATAGACTGTAAACTAGAAGAATAAATCTAGTTTTTGGGCATAAATGGTGAACTAGAATAGAAAATCTAGTTTGGAATATAAAATCTAGTTTAGCATAAACTGAAAATAAAATGATAGATCTAAATTGCTTTGAACTGTAGGTTAGGAAAATCTAGATTTGGGCCTAGAATATAAGTCTGTTAGCGACAAATGAATATAGGCCAAATTTGTTTAAAAAGGGGGAAATGGGCTATAAGATAAATTGTTAACAATTTATAAACAAAAGAAAGATATTTTGATAACACCCCTTTTTATAACTCGTACCAGAAAGTTCTAGGGTGACAGAGAGGATAGTGTCTAGGTTTGGGTTTTGAAAATATAAGTTTCCTGCCCTCCCTGGCTATCCCTAACTGATCCGATGAATGGGATGGTTGCTTTCAAAACCAGTTTTGGAAATTAGTCAGAAAACCCTTTGAACTTAGAAAACATGAATATGCCTAACCCGAGGTTAGACTGAGTTGCAGTGTAAACCTGCCCGGAACCGACCGGCACATTTAGTAACCGCAGCAATATCTGTTTAATGTGAGAGGTTGCGGCTTTAATTTATTAATTAAAGCTAGAACAAGAAGGGGAGGGTTACGTCCATAGGAACACTTAACCAACACAGTTAAAGCTAGAATGGGAAGGTTAAGTCCATAGGAGCACTTAACCAACTTAACACTGTTAAGCTAGAATGGTAGGATTAAGTCCATAGAAACACTTAACCAACTTAACACAGTTAAAGCTAGAATGGGAGGGTTAAGTCCATGGGAATACTTAGCCAAATTAACATGTTGACTATACTAGAAGGTGGGGTTAAGTAAAGTTAATACACTTAGCCAATTTCACATGTTAATTAGACTAGAGGTTGGGTTAAGTAATACACTTAGCCAATTTAATATGTTAGTTGGACTAGACCATAGGGTTAAGTAAACTTGAACGCTTAACCATCAGAATATGATAAATGAATAGGGTTAAGTAAAAAGCATAAAGGGATAACACTTAACCAGTTTAACAGGATAAGGGAAGAGGGTTAAGATAGCTTGAATCGACTAAAGACACTTAGCCAGTCCAACCTCGCGAGAAAGAAAACTAAGTAGTAAACCTCAGTTGAAAAGGGGACTAAGTAGTAAAACTTAGTTAAGAAAACAAGGAATTTGGAAACTAAGTGGTAAACCTTAGTTAGTAGAACTAAGTAGTAATTCTTTGTATAACACGAAGGAGCGGACATCCATCTGGTTTTAAGAAGGCTCCAACGAATTGGGTTACGAAGCCCGAGGCTTCGAGGGGACGTGAGGGTACTCTTGGTATCCCTCTGTGAGGCTGCAGATGATCCGCCTAGGCGCACAGAGGTTAAGGTCTGCAATAGAAGAGCCAAGGGTATGCCTTGGTTGCAATATATATATATATATGGCAATCTAAAGACTCGGATGGACTAGCGTGATTCGGCGAGAAATCGAAAGCCCTGTGATAGCAAATCGTCGTTTACCATTCATCTTTAGTCAAGCGAGACACGTGAAGCGGGAAGGCCAGAGGACTCATACGGACCACATACTTGCTATCTAGTTGTGGTTGCGGGGTGTTGTTGGCCATAGAATTAGTGGGGCAGATAGGGGCCTTCGTACAGTTCTCATTTTACAAGGGTGGCCTTCCATTAGTTGAGGGAGGGGTCGAGTGGGACGATAGCCACTGGAAAAACTGAACTTAACATCTGCATCGTCAGATATTGAAAGCTCCCGACTGAGTTCCATATTTCTAGAGTAGCCCTGACACGGGACTCGGGTAGCACATTACAGGACATGTGCATCTAGACAAGCGATAACGATTCGCGATACATGCGTGGGGAAAGTCTAGGAACATATACCACTCTAGGTAGTGTATCCTAAACTAAAGGGCATCGTTTGACAGGTAGCTTAACCCCTAGTTTGGAACTAGGTGGCATAAATCCTGAATACAAGAAGCGTTCAACAGATAGCATAAACTCTAATTGAATCTATAAAGCACTTGATATAAAACCTATACTAGATCTAGTTAATAAATAATCAAGGTACGCCTGAAGGCGACGGAAACTACAGGGATTGGGATCACGTTAACGTTACTAGTTGGAACACTAGTTAGGTGATGCAGAGATATAGAAACGAGTATATCGCGGTAAAAGCGAAGCGGAGAAAGTGTTGTAGTATATCCAGTTTATCTTGTCCTAGCATGTCTTGTGTGAATCTTATCTTGTTAGCCTTATCATCATGGTATTATCTTGTATTCAGTTAATTCGTGTCGTTCTGTTTCCCCTGTTCACATGCTAGAAGTTACTGACTTACTCAGGCATTATGTCTGACTCTGTTTTTCTTTCGCTTCTTTTCTTCCGTTCCCCCCCCCCCCCGAGGTAGTTGAGGAGGGAATAGTATAACTCAGGATTAAATTGGACCGTTGCCCTTTCCCAGCTTGAAGATTTTACGAAGTTGTCCTTGGATTTTCTTTCAGATGCTATGGCTGGCTTATGCTACATTGGGGAATATAAATGTTGTTTTATGCTTCTTTAATTTGTAAAGACAGATGATACTTTGATATTGTAAAAGAATCTTGTACAGACTATTTTATCAATAAAGCAAAGTTATATTTTCTGCTGTTTAATATTTGTCTGTCTTGTCATTTATCTGCATCTTTTACCAAAATGCACCACAGAACTTAGTGCATTCCCTTTGTGAGTGACACTAACGGACTTGCGGTGTTACAGATAGAATTTGTTGTAATGGAAAATAATGACTTTGGCTATTTGGTACTTTGGATGTAAAAGGTTTTGACTCTTTTTGAAAGTAATGAAATTTAGCTTTTGATTCTTCCACTGTTTTGTTTATGTTCTATCTTGTAAAAATTCTGTGATTGTTTACCTTGATAACGCTACTCCAAAACTAGTGTATTCCCTTTGTGAGTGACACTAGCAGAGGTGGGGTGTTACATTTGGTATCTGAGCAGAAGGTTACCAGACTAGGCAAAAGTTTTAAAAAACCATCTAAAACTATTTTCAAAACCGTTTACAAAGAAGCATTTTTCAAGAAAAGTCTTGTTTTATTGAAAGGCTGTTCCCCAAAAGCCATTAGCACTATCCTTTGTTCCCTCGTTTTGAATCTCTTCTTTTTCATTTCAGCATGTCTGGGAATCTTTACTTTCCAGAGGGCGTGCCAATACTTGGCTGGTTCAGGAGGTACTTAGAAGCTAGGGCCAACGATGCAGGCCCAGCAGATATTCCTCCTCCTCCGCACCCTCCTCGTGTAATTGCTTTTTCAAAGATTTGTAAAGACTTTAGGGCCATGGGTGGAAAGGATTTCAAGGGAACTGAATCATTCGTAGAAGCAAGGAACTGGCTCAAAGAAACTGAGGATTTGTTCGTTATCTACGAGGTGGACGATAGGCAGAAGGTGCAGTCGGCGATACGGTTGCTCAAAGACGAAGCTTCCTGTTGGTGGGAAGTCACTAACGCCGAGAGGCCGGTTGAAACATGGATGGATTTCAAAATAAGGTTTGAGACGAAATTCCTCTCGCATGCTGAATGAAGTTTACAGCTGGAAAAGTTCTTATCTCCTAAGCAAGGAAGTATGACTGTCAAAGAATACGTCAATCAATTCAATCAGCTGGCCCGATTTGGACTGGACTTAGTGAATACCCCTTATAAGAAGGCTCTCCGTTTTGTCAAAGGATTGAATGAGCCAGTTCACAGCCTGGCTATGACCCACATACCTATAGGGGCTACTTACGAAAAGTTAGTAGACATGGCGCTCTTAAATGAAGAAGACAAGAATAGCAAGAAGGAGGTCAAGGCGAATGAGTCTCAAAACAAGAAGGTAGTCTCCGAGAAAGGAGGCAAGAACAACAACAATAATGATAACAAGACACGTGAGAAAAGAAAATGCCACTTCTGTGGTATTGAGGGGCATATAGTCCAGGATTCTATAAAGAAGAAGATGTATATGGGAGCATGCTTTCAGTGTGGTGATACTAGACATATCAACAAGAACTGCCCTAAGAAGCAAGGGCAAGGCCCCCAGGAACGATCTTCTGGGGGTACATCCTTGACTTCTTCTCGTTGATGCTTTGTTTTATCTTGCTTATCTTCTCAATCCTATCTTGAGAACCTTAGGTAGAACCCTTTTGGATGTAAACATGTGATTGAAACATGTTATGGTTGACGTTTGCAAATGGTTGCAAGTGGTTGCATAACACACATTAGGCACTAGATCGGCTCAGGCACATTTTCATATTGCATATGCATGAGTGTTTATACTTGTTTATGGATGAAATTGAACGTGTTATCATGTGAACGTTGCACATGAATGCATGTTTGTGCACTCATATAGTGTTTATGCAACTATGACTATTTGCATACATGTTGGATTCATGGCACTAAACATATTTTGCATTAAGAAGATCAATCAGGCCTGATCATCTCCATTAGATAAGAAATATATACACACACTTTCTGCATATGTTCATATAACATTAGACACCTTTTAAGTACAATGGTTTCTGTGGATGATGGTTGAGTAGTTGGTTGATTTGATGATAGGATGCATTCTTCTTAACTAGAATATTTCAAGGACAAAATCCTTTAAGGAGGGGGAGAATGTACCAACCCGAATTTTAATAACGTGATAAAACCATAAATCATGGCAGAATTAAATTATAAAATAAGAATCAGGGGATATGGGTTGCGCCATTGCGTTCTTCTTGAAATTATACTTGGGAACGAGTCCGAGTTTGCGAGAATCGAAGTCCGTATGAGGGAGACATGACCCTCCGAAGTTTCAGGAATTTTCAGAATCAAAAATAGCTTGAAAATTTGAATTCAAAACCCAGAATAGGCTGGGCGGGAAAATTCCCGCCCAGGACCTGGTCGACCTGAGGGTCGACCATAGTGTCGACCTCCCAGGGACCAGGTCGACCATACTGTCGACCTGGAGGTCGACCTGCCTCCCGAACCCAATTTTTGAACCTGGTGCATTCTGATGTATTAAACTTGTTTCGTGACCAGATTCATCCTCCTAATCCTACATAAACAGCCTCCTAGCCTCATTCTCTTTACACCATTATTCTCTAACCTTATGCTGCATAAATTCTTGATGGACATGGCTTCTTCTTCTTCATCTAAATTAAATTAAAATAAATCGCGAAGACAATTTCTTGAAGACTACGGCTAGGAATTGCATATATGGGGATTTGCTTCTACAATCAAATTGAGATTCAACGATTCAACAATTCGACGACTAGTTTATTGATTCAACTTCTGCATCTCAATTTCTTAAACCATGATCTGTAAGTTCAAGTTACTTTTAGATAAAAACTATAAACTTAATTTGGACATGTTGTAAATTGGAATTGGATCTATGTATGACAATTGATTCATATATATTCTTGTTCTTCTTGGATCTTGACTTTTTGGGAATATTGCTTTGAAATCAGTTTGGGCCTTTTCACGTTGTAAATCACACATTATCATGCCTATGATGTTGAAACTATTGTTAATGGCCAAGGACTATGATTGTGAACATAAGACTATGCCTATGCCTATGACTGTGAACATAAGACTATTGCCTATGACTATGACAAGGTCAATTGTGGCTAATCACCTATGACTCAAGACTATGAATTATTGCCTATGATTATGAACATAAGACTATTGACTATGACCATGACTTTGAAACTATTGTGGTTACTTTCCTAAGACTATTATGGTTGATTGTTCATGCCCATAATACAATGTTGTACACCGAATTGGCATTTTGTTGTATCTCATACCTAAGGTGTAACTTGCTTAGTTTATTCGCCATTATGTACACCAAAACCATTGGATCCATTATCCTTGCATTTGGCTTGCTTTTGCAGGCCTATTCTTTTATGTCAACTTTTATCATGACTATCACCTTATTTTGCTAGATTTGAAATCCTATTGTTTTCTATATGCCAGTGATGCTGTAACCAATTATCTCAAGTTATATCATGCTAGTCTTGTAATCCCTTTTATCGCTTTATACTCGTCCCTTTTGCCTATCATAGTTTTGATGTTATTCCCTTTATTTTGGGATTTGGATTTATTTGTTGTATAGATCGATTCACGTTTACATGCGATGGGAATACGATTTCGGTAGATTAGGCAAAACATGAAATGGTTACGAACATGAATTATGAACTTGATAATAGGCAAAACTTAAAACATGAACATTTTTATAACTTGAATTTGGATGTGGACATGAAACTTGCCTTGAAAACTTGGCATGAACTTGACATGAAAACTTGGACATGGACATGACACTAGAATGAACTTGAAAATGGCCAACTCGAGGTTGGGTTGTGTTTGCAGTGTAATTCTGCCCGGAACCGCCCGACAAATCCAGTTACTGCAAACAATAGGATGCAATGTGGGTAGTTGGTCATAATGCACTTGAAAAACCCGAGGTCAGACTGAGTTGTGGAGGAAATCTGCCCGGAACCGCCCGGCATATCTAGTGACCACAACAACAGGTCTGACGTGAGAGGTTGGTGTGCATTAATGAATTAATGCCACATGATAGGGTTAAGTCATGAACATGAAAGACAACACTTAACTCACCTGATACATGATTCGTAGGGCTAAGTCATGAACTTGAACGACAACACTTAGTCAAATTTGACATGACATATAGGCGGGTTAAGTCACGAACTTGAATGACAACACTTAACCAACTTGACATGCTAGACTGATAAGGGTTAAGTCACGAATTTAAATGACAACACTTAACCTATTTGACGGAAACCCTAGTTACGCGCTCCATTTCAGCAGTAACCCACTAGATGTATCACGGTACCCTGGAACTAGGCAGGGTGGGGCACGATTACTGGGCTGATTATAAGCGACCAGAATGACGGCTGTGTTGGTGTGCCAGTGTAGGTTCAGGCGGGCTATGGTCATGTACGTGGTTCGGAGATGAAAAAGCAGGCATTAGGCATCAATAGGTTTATCTGTGCATGCTTGATTCGTGTCAGTGGTTGGCACCCAAGGGCTTGATACACCCTATGGTGGATCTAGCACAGGTGACTACATTCGTGATAGGGCCGTATGACACAGACACACAACGAGCTAGAACATGTAGGGAGCCGATCGATTAGTGGATCGTTCTGTTAGACCTAGTAATGGGTCATTTCATGATATTGGGCCAAGGGATCATTTCACGATTAATATAAGACATGGATTTGGGATAATAGTACAGTTGGTGCAGCGAACCTTGAACATGTGATGCTATACTTGACCTATAATAGAATTATCATGTTATCTAAGTCTATCATGCCCATCTTGACAGCATCCTTATGTTTACTTTCAATTTATACATGTCGTGTTACCTTTACCTATTTTTATGCTGAAAGTCACTTGGACTTACCAGTCTTTATGACTGACCCATTTTCTTTCGCCTCTTTTTCTTCCGTTTCCCCCCTAGGTTCACAGGGAGGAAACTCTAGCACTTAGCTTGGATTTCGCTTGCTTGCGGTTCAGGTCATGAATTGTTTGATCTTGAGCTACGCCATGGCTGCATTTCTTCTACCTTTTGGGAATTAAGCTATTTTTGTTGTTTTAAGTTTATGCTTCTTTGTTTATGCAAGATAGAATTTGCTGTAATGGAAAATAATGACTTTGGCTATTTGGTACTTTGGATGTAAAAGGTTTTGACTCTTTTTGAAAGTAATGAAATCTAGCTTTTGATTCTTCCGCTGTTTTATTTATTATCTGTCTTGTAATAATTCTGTGATTGTTTAACTTGGTAACGTTTTCCCAAAACTAGTGCATTCCTTTTGTGAGTAACCCTAGCGGAGGTGGGGTGTTACAGATTGGGTGTTGCAAAAACCAACCTGTCACAGTAGTTAAATAAAAGGGCTAATTTTTGGAAGGAAGCGCCATTTAGAGAAATAGGTGTTGGATTAAAAAGAAGGACTGTTTTGAAGTATTAAGTGAAGTTTGGATAGTTTAAGCATAGCTGGGGTATATCGGCAAATATGAAACATGATGAATCATTTAGATTGGATCGACAAATATAAAAGATGATGAATCATTTGGATTGGGTGCTGCAAATATCAACCATTCACAAAAGTTAAAAAATAGGGGTAATTGTTGGAAGTAAGGGCTATTTATTGAACTTGAGGTAGGATTAAAAAGAAGGGTTGTTTCAAAGTATTAAGAGAAGTAGAGGTATTTTATGCATAGTAAGGGTAGATCAACAAATATGAAATATGATGAATCATTTGGATTAGTTGGTGCAAAAACCAACCCTTCACAAAAGTTAAAAAAATAAGGGTAATTTTTGAAAGTAAGGGCTATTTAGAGAATTAGGGGTAGGATTAAAAAGAAGGGTTGTTTTGAAGTATTATGAGAAGTAAGGGTAGTTTAAGCATAGTAGGGGTTGATCGACAAATATGAGAGATCATGAATCGTTTGATTGGGTGCTACAAAAACCATCCCTATACAGTAGTTAAAAAATAGGGATAATTGTTGGAAGGAAGGGCTATTTTAAGAATTAGGGGTTGAATTAAAAAGAAGGTTTGTTTTGAAGTATTAAGAGAAGTAGGGGTAGTTTAAGCATAGTAGGGGAAGATCGATAAATATGACAGATGATGAATAATTTGGATTGGGTGATGCAAAATAAAAATAAAAATTACTTCACAGTAGTTAAAAAGTAGAGATAATTGTTGGAAGTAAGGGCTATTTAGAGAATTAGGGGCATGATTAAAAAGAAGGGTTTTTTGAAGTATTAAGAGATGTAGGGGTAGTTTAAGCATGGTAGGGGTAGATCGACAAATATGAAAGATGATGAATCGTTTGGATTGGGTGCTGCAAAAACTAGCCTTTCACAGTTGTTAAAGAACAGGGGTAATTGTTGGAAGGAATAGCCATTTAGAGAATTTGGGGTTGGATTAAAAAGAAGGATTTTTATTAAGTATTAAGAGAAGAACGGGTAGTTTAAGCATAGTAGGGGTAGATCGACAAATATGAAAGATGATGAATCATTAGGTTGGAACGACAAATATGAAAGATGATGAATCATTAGGTTGGATCGACAAATATGAAAGATGATGAATCTTTTGGATTGGGTGCTGCAAAAACCAACCATTCACAGAAGATAAAAAATAGGGTTAATTGTTGGAAATAAGGGCCATTTATAGAACTAGAGGTAGGATTAAAAAGAAGGGTTGTTTCAAAGTATTAAGAGAAGTAGAGGTAGTTTAGGCATAGTATGGGTAGATCGATAAATGTGAAATATGATGAATAATTTGGATTGGCTGCTGCAAAAACCAACCCTTCACAAAAGTTAAAAAATAGGGGTAATTGTTGGAAGTAAGGACTATTTAGTGAATTAGGGGCAGGATTAAAAAGAAGCGTTGTTTTGAAGTATTATGAGTAGTTGGGGTAGTTTAAGCATAGTAGGGGTCGATCAACAAATATGAGAGATGATGAATCGTTTGGATTTGGTGCTGCAAAAACCATCCATTCACAGTAGCTAAAAAATAGGGGTATTCGTCGGAAGGAGGGGCTATTTAGATAATTAGGGGTTGAATTAAAAAGAAGGGTTGTTTTGGAGTATTAAGAGAATTAGTGGTAGTTTAAGCATAGTAGGGGGAGATCGAAAAATATGACAGACGATGAATCATTTGGATTGGGTGCAGCAAAAACCAAAACATCACAATAGTTAAAAAGTAGGAGTAATTGTTGGAAGTAAGGGCTATTTAGAGAATTAGGGGGAGGACTAAAAAGAAGGGTTGTTTTGAAGTATTAAGAAATGTAGGTGTAGTTTAAGCATAGTAAGGGTAGATCGACAAATATGAAAGATGATGAATCGTTTGGATTGGGTGCTGCAAAACCCAACCCTACACATAAGTTAAAATAGGGGTAATTATTGGAAGGGATATTTAGAGAATTACGGGTTGGATTAAAAAGTAGGGTTGTTTTGAAGTATTAAGAGAAGTTGGGGTATTTTAAGTATAGCAGGGGTATATCGACAAATATAAAAGATGATGAATGATTTAGATTGGGTGCTGCAAAAACCAACCCTTCAAAGTAGTTAAAAAATAGGGGTAATTGTTGGAAGTAAGGGCTATTTAGAGAATTAAGGGTTGGATTAAAAAGAATGACTATTTTTAAGTATTAAGAGAAGTAGTGTAGTTTAAGCATAGTAGGGGTAGATCAGCAAATATGAATGATGATGAATCGTTTGGATTGGGGGCTGCAAAAACCAACCCTTTACAGAATTTAATAAATAGGTGTAGTTTTTGGAACGAATGGTTATTTAGAGAATTAAGGGTAGGATTAAAAAGCTGGGTTGTTTTGAAGTATTAAGAGAAGTAGCGGTAGTTTAAGCATAGTTGGGGTAGATCGAAAATATGAAAGATGATGAATCATTTTGATTGGGTGCTGCAAAAACCAACCCTTCATAGTAGTTAAAAAATTGGGATAATTGTTGGCAGCAAGGCAAATTTAGAGAATTAGGGGTAGGATTAAAAAGGATTGTTTTGAAATATTAAAAGAAGTTGGGGTAGTTAAAGCATTGTAGGCGTAGATCGACAAATATAAAGGATTATGAATCGTTCGGATTGTGTGCCGCAAAAACCAGCACTTCATAGTAATTAAAAAATAGGGGTAATTGTTGGAAATACGGTCTGTTTAGAGAATTTGGGCAAGGGTGAAAAATAAGGGTCGTTTTGAAGTACTAAGAGAAGTACAGGTCGTTTAAGCATAGTAGGGAAAGATTGACAAATATAAAAGTGGATGAATGATTTGGATTTGATGTTGCAAAAAAACAACACTTCACAGTAGTTGAAAAATAGGTGTAATTATTGGAAGTAAGGGCTATTTAGAGAAGTAGGGGTAGTTTAAGCATACTAGGGCTAGACCGACAAATATGAAAGATGATGAATCATTTTGATTGGATCGACAAATATGAAAGATGATAAATCATTTAGATTGGGTGCTGCAAAAACCAACCCTTCACAGAAGTTAAAAAATAGGGGTAATTGTTGGAAGTAAGGGCTAACTAGTGAATTAGAGGTAGGATTAAAAAGAAGGGTTGTTTCAATTTATTAAGAGAAGTAGATGTAGTTTAGGCATAGTAGTGGTAGATCGATAAATATGAAAGATGATGAATCATTTGGATTGAGTGCTGGAAAAACCAGCCCTTCACAGTAGTTTAAAAATAGGGGTAATTGTTGGAAGGAAGGGCCATTCATAGAATTAGGGGTTGGATTAAAAAGAAGGCTAGTTTGAAGTATTAAGAGAAGTATGGGTAGTTTAAGCATAGTAGGGTTAGAACGACAAATATGAAAGATGATGAATCATTTGGATTGGATCGACAAATATGAAAGATGATGAATTATTTGGACTGGGTGCTACAAAAACCAACCATTCACAGAATTTAAAAAATAGGGGTAATTGTTGGAAGTAAGGGCTATTTATAGAACTAGAGGTAGGATTAAAAAAAGGGTTATTTCAAAGTATTAAGAAAAGTAGAGGTACTTTAGGCATGGTAGGGGTAGATCGACAAATATGAAAGATGATGAATCATTTGGATTGGGTGCTAATAAAACAAACCCTTCGTAGTAGTTAAAAAATAGGGGTATTTGTTGGAAGTATGAATATTTATAGAACTATAGTTAGGATCAAAAAGAAGGGTTATTTCAAATTATTTAGAGAAGTAGAGGTAGTTTAGGCATAGTAGGGTAGATCGACAAATATGAAATATGATGAATCATTTGGATTGGCAGCTGCAAAAACCAACCCTTCAAAAAATTTAAAAAATAGGGGTAATTGTTAGAAGTAAAGGGTATTTAGAGAAATAGGGGTAGGATTAAAAAGAAGGGTTGTTTTGATGTATTATGAGAAGTAGGGGTAGTTTAAGCATTGTAGGGATCGATCGACAAATATGAGAGATGATGAATCGTTTGGATTGGGTGCTGCAAAAACCATCCCTTCACAGTAGCTAAAAAATAGGGGTAATTGTTGGAAGGAAGGGCTATTTAGAGAATTAGGGGTTGGATTAAAAATATGGGTTGTTTTGAAGTATTAAGAGAAGTAGGGTAGTTTAAGCATAATAGGGGAAGATCGATAAATATGACAGATGATAAATCATTTGGATTGGGTGCTGGAAAAACCAACACATCACAGTAGTTAAAAAGTAGGGGTAATTGTTGAAAGTTAGGGCTATTTTGAGAATTAGGGGTAGTATTAAAAAGAATGGTTGTTTTGAAGTATTAAGAGAAGTAAGGGTAGTTTAAGCATAGCAGAGGTATATCGACAAATATAAAAGATGATGAATCATTTAGATTGGGTGCTGCAAAAACCAACCCTTCAAATTGGTTTAAAAATAAGATGGGCTGTTTTGAAGTATTAAGAGAAGTAGGGGTAGTTTAAGCATAGTAGGGGTAGATCGGCAAATATGAAAGATGATGAATCGTTTGGATTGAGGGCTGCAAAAACCAACCCTTCACAAAAGTTAATAAATAGGGGTAATTGTTGGAAGGAATGGTTATTTTCAGAATTAGGGGTAGGATTAAAAAGAAGGGATGTTTTGAAGTATTAAGAGAAGTAGGGGTAGTTTAAGCATAGTTGGGGTAGATCAAAAATATGAAAGATGATGAATCATTTGGATTGGTTGCTGCAAAAACCAACCCTTCATATTAGTTAAAAAATTGGGGAAATTGTTGGCAGCAAGGGCAATTTAGAGAATTAGGGGTAGGATTAAAAAAGGCTGTTTTGAAGTATTAAGAGAATTTGGGGTTGTTAAAGCATAGAAGGTGTAGATCGACAAATGTTAAAGATTATGAATCATTTGGATTGTGTGCTGCAAAAACCAAACCTTCATAGTAGTTAAAAAATAGGGGTAATTGTTGGAAGTAAGGGCTATTTTGAGAATTATGGCAAGGATTAAAAATAAGGGTTGTTTTGAAGTACTAAGAGAAGTAGGGGTAATTTAAGCATTGTAGGGATGTATTGACAAATATAAAAGATGATGAATCATTTGGATTTGATGTTGCAAAAAACAACCCTTCACTGTAGTTAAAAAATAGGCGTAATTATTGGAAGTAAGGGCTATTTCGATAATTAGGGGTTGGACTAAAAAGAAGGGCTATTTTGAAGTACTAAGAGAAGTAGGGTAGATTAAGGATATTAGGGGTAGATCGACAAATATGGCAGATGATGAATCATTTAGATTGGGTGCTGTAAAAACCAACTCTTCACAATAGTTAAAAAATAGGCGTAATTGTTGGAAGTAAGGGCTATTAAGAGAATTAGGGGCAGGTTTAAAAAGAAGAGTTGTTTTGAAGTATTAAGAGAAGTAGGGATAGTTTAGGCATAGTTGTGGTAGATCAACAAATATAAAAGATGATGAATCGTTTGGATGGGTGCTGCAAAAACCAATCCTTCACAATAATTAAAAAATAGGGGTAATAGATGGAAGTAAGGGCTATTTAAAAAATTAGGCGTAGGATTAAAAAGAAGGGTTGTTTTGAAGTATTAAGAGAAGTAGGGGTAGTTTAAGCATAGTAGGGTTAAATCGACAAATATGAAAGATAACAAATGGTTTGGATTGGGTGTTACAAAAACTAACCCTTCACAGTAGTTAAATAATAGGGCTAACTGTTGGAAGGAAGCGCTATTTAGAGAATTGGGGGTAGGATTAAAAAGAAGGACTCTTTTGAAATATTAAGAGATGTTTGGGTAGTTTAAGCATAGTTCCGGTAGATCGATCAATATGAAAGATGATGAATCATTTGGAGTGGATCGACAAATATGAAAGATGATGAATCATTTGGATCGGGTGCTGCAAAAACCAACCATTCACAGAAGTTAAAAAAGGGGTAATTATTGGCAGTAAGGGCTATTCAGAGAATTAGAGGTAGGATTAAAAAGAAGGCATGTTTCGAAGTTTTAAGAGAAGTAGATGTAGTTTAGGCATAATAGGGGTAGATCGACAAATATGAAAGATAATGAATCGTTTGGATTGAGTGCTGCAAGAACCAGACCATCACAGTAGTTAAAAAATAGGGGTAATTTTGGAAGAAAGGGCCATTCAGAGAATTAGGAGTTGGATTAAAAAGAAGGCTTGTTTTGATGTATTAAGAGAAGTACGGGTAGTTTGAGCATAGTAGGGGTATATCGACAAATATGAAGGATGATGAATCATTTGGATTGGATTGACAAATATGAAAGATGATGAATCATTTGGATTGGGTGCAGCAAAAATCAACCATTCACAGAAGCTAAAAAATAGGGGTAATTGTTGGAAGTAAGGGCTATTTATAGAACTAGAGGTAGGATTAAAAAGAAGGGTTGTTTCATAGTATTAATAGAAGTAGAGGTAGTTTAGGCATAGTAGGGGTCGATCGACAAATATGAAAGATGGTTAATCATTTGGATTGGGTGCTACTAAAACAAACACTTTATAGCAGTTAAAAAATAGGAGATTTTGTTGGAAGTAAGGCCATGTGGAGAATTATGGGTAGGATTAAAAAGAAGGGTTGTTTTTATGTATTAAGAGAAGTAGGGGTAGTTTAAGCATAGTAGTGGTAGATCGACAAATATGAAAGATGATGAATCGTCTGGATTGGGTGTTGTAAAAACCAACCCTTCACAGTAGTTAAATAAAATGGCTAATTGTTGGAAGGAAGCGCCATTTAGAGAATTATGTGTAGGATTAAAAAGAAGGACTGTTTTGAAATATTAAGAGAAGTTTAGATAGTTTAAGCATAATTGCGGTAGAACGACGAATATGAAAGATGATGAATCATTCGGATTGGATCGACAAATATGAAAGAAGACGAATCATTTGGATTGGGTGCTGCAAAAACCAACCCTTCACAGAAGTTAAAAAATAGGGGTAATTGTTGGAAGTAAGGGCTAACTAGTGAATTAGAGGTAGGATTAAAAAGAAGGGTTGTTTCAATGTATTAAGAGAAGTAGATGTAGTTTAGGCATAGTAGGGGTAGATCGATAAATATGAAAGATGATGAATCATTTGGATTGAGTGCTGGAAAAACCAGCCCTTCACAGTAGTTTAAAAATAGGGGTAATTGTTGGAAGGAAGGGCCATTCAGAGAATAAGGGTTGGATTAAAAAGAAGGCTAGTTTGAAGTATTAAGAGAAGTATGGGTAGTTTAAGCATAGTAGGGTTAGAACGACAAATATGAAAGATGATGAATCATTTGGATTGGATCGACAAATATGAAAGATGATGAATTATTTGGACTGGGTGCTACAAAAACCAACCATTCACAGAATTTAAAAAATAGGGGTAATTGTTGGAAGTAAGGGCTATTTATTGAAGTAGAGGTAGGATTAAAAAGAGGAGTTGTTTCAAAGTATTCAGAGAAGTAGAGGTAGTGTATGCATAGTAGGGGTAGATCGACTAATATGAAATATGATGAATCATTTGGATTGGCTGCTGCAAAAACCAACCCTTCATAAAAGTTAAAAAATAGGGGTAGTTGTTGGAAGTAAGGGCTATTTAGATAATTAGGGGCAAGATTAAAAAGAAGGGTTGTTTTGAAATATTATGAGAAGTAGGGGTAGTTCAAGCATAGTAGGGTTCGATCGACAAATATGAGAGATGATGAATCATTTGGATTGGGTTCTGCAAAAACAATCCCTTCACAATAGCTAAAAACTAGGGGTAATTGTTGGAAGGAAGGGCTATTTAGAGAATTAGGGGTTGGATTAGAAAGAAGGGTTGTTTTGAAGTATTAAGAGAAGTTGGGGTAGTTTAAGCATAGTAAGGGAAGATCGATAAATATGACAGAAGATGAATCATTTGGATTGGGTGCTGCAAAAACCAACACTTCACAGTAGTTAAAAAGAAGGGGTAATTGTTGGAAGTAAGGGCTATTTAAAGAATTAGGGGTAGGATTAAAAATAATGGTTGTTTTGAAGTATTAAGAGAAGTAGGGGTAGTTTAAGCATAGTAGGGTTAGATCGACAAATATGAAAGACGATTAATCGTTTGGATTGGGTGCTGCAAAAACCAGCCTTTCACAATAGTTAAAAAATAGGGGTAATTGTTGGAAGGAAGAGCCCTCTAGAGTATTAGGGGTTGGATTAAAAAGAAGGATTGTTTTGAAGAAACAAGAGAAGTACAGGTAGTTTAAGCATAGTAGGCGTAGATCGACAAATATCAAAGATGATGAATCATTTTGATTTGATCGACAAATATGAAAGATGATGATTCATTTGGATTGGGTGCAGCAAAAACCAACCATTCACAGAAGTTACAAAATAGGGGTAATTGTTGTAAGTAAGGGCTATTTATTGAACTAGAGGTAGGATTAAAAAGAAGGGTTGTTTCAAAGTATTAAGAGAAATAGAGGTAGTTTAGGCATAGTATGGGTAGATCGAAAAATATGAAATATGATGAATCATTTTGATTGGCTGCTGCAAAAACCAACACTTCAAAAAATTTAAAAAATAGGGGTAATTGTTGGAAGTAAGAGCTATTTATAGAATTAGGGGCAGGATTAAAAAGAAAGGTTGTTTTGAAGTATTATGAGAAGTAGGGGTGGTTTAAGCATAGACGGGGTCGATCGACAAATATGAGAGATGATGAATCGTTTGGATTGGGTGCGGCAAAAACCATCCCTTTCACAGTAGCTAAAAAATTGGGGTAGTCGTTGGAATGAAGAGTTATTTTGAGAATTAGGGGTTGGATTAAAAAGAAGGGTTGTTTTGAGTTATAAAGTGAAGTAGGGGTAGTTTAAGCATAGTAGGGGTATATCGACTAAGGTTTTAAATCTCGGATTTTGGCCAATATCTCGGAAAAATATCTCGGTTATCTCGGGCGATATTTGAAACACTTATAACTAAACCACCTACCAAATCTCGGATTTTGACTAATATCTCGGATTTATCATCTCGGCGATCTCGGGGAGATTTAAAAGCCTGATATCGACAAATATGAAAGATGATGGATCATTTAGATTGGGTGCTGCAATAATCAACCCTTCACAGTAGTTAAAAATTGGGGTAATTGTTGGAAGTAAGGGCTATTTATAGAATTAAGGGTTGGATTATAAAGAAAGACAATATTGAAGTATTAAAAGAAGTAGGGGTAGTATAAGCATAGCAGGGGTAGATCGACAAATATGAAAGATGATGAATTGTTTGGATTAGATGCTGCAAAAACCAACTCTTCACAAAAGTCAAAAAATAGGGGTAATTGTTGTAAGGAATGGCTATTTATAGAATTAGGGGTAGAATTAAAAAAGAAGGGCTATTTTGAAGTATTAAGAGAAGTAGGGAAGTTTAAGCATAGTTGGGGTAGATGACAATTATTGAAGATGACGAATCGTCTGGATTGGGTGTTGCAAAAACCTACACTTCGCAGTAGATAAACAAAAGGGCTAATTGTTGGAAGGAAGCCCAATTCAGAGAATTAGATGTAGGATTAAAAAGAAGGAATGTTTTGAAGTATTAAGAGAAGTTTGGGTAGTTTAAGCATAGTTGGGGTAGATCGACAAATATGAAAGATGATGAATCATTTGGATTGGATCAACAAATATGAAAGATGATGAATCATTTGGATTGGTTACTGCAAAAACCAACCATTCATTGAATTTTAAAACTAGGTGTAATTGTTGGAAGTAAGGGCTATTTATAGAACTAGAGGTAGTATTGAAAAGAAGGGTTGTTTTAAAGTATTAAGAGAAGTAGAGGTAGTTTAGGCATAGTAGGGGTAGATCGACAAATATGAAATATGATGAATCAATTGGATTGGCTGCTGCAAAAACCAACTCTTCACGAAAGTTATAAAATAGGGGTAATTGTTGGAAGTAAGGGCTATATACAGAATTAGGGGCCGGATTAAAAAGAAGGGTTGTTTAGAAGTATTATGAGAAGTAGAGGTGGTTTAAGCATAGTAGGGGTCGATCGACAAATATGAGAGATGATGAATCATTTGGATTGGGTGCTGCAAAAACCATCCCTTCACAGTAGCTAAAAAGTAGGGGTAATTGTTGGAAGGAAGGGCTATTTAGAGAATTAGGGGTTGGATTAAAATGAAAGTTGGTTTTGAAGTTTTAAGAGAAGTAGGGGTACTTTAAGCATAGCCGAGGTATATCGACAAATATAAAAGATGATGAATCATTTAGATTGGGTGCTGCAAAAACCAACCCTTCAAAATAGTTAAAAAATAGGGGTAATTTTTGGAAGTAAGGGCTATTTAGAGAATTAAGGGATGGATTAAAAAGAAGGACTGTTTTGAAGTATTAAGAGAATTAGGGGTAGTTTAAGCATAGTAGGGGTAGATCGGCAAATATGAAAGATGATGAATCATTTGGATTGGGGGCAGCAAAAACCAACCCTTCACAGAACTTAATAAATAGGGGTAATTGTTGGAAGGAATGGTTATTTAGAGAATTAGGGGTAGGATTTAAAAGAAGGGCTGTTTTGAAGTATTAGGAGAAGTAGGGGTAATTTAAGCATAGTTGAGGTAGATCGAAAATATGAAAGATGATGAATCATTTGGAATCGGTGCAGCAAAAACCAACCCTTCATAGTAGTTAAAAAATTGGGGTAATTGTTGGTAGCGAGGGCTATTTAGAGAATTAGGGGTAGGATTAAAAAGGACTATTTTGAAGTATTAAGAGAAGTTGGGTAGTTAAAGCATAGTAGGGGAAGGTCAACAAATATGAAAGATTATGAATCATATGGATTGTGTGCTACAAAAACCAACACATCACAGTAGTTAAAAAATAGGGGTAATTGTTGGAAGTCAGGGCTATTTAGAGAATTAGGGAAAGGAATAAAAATAAGGGTTGTTTTGAAGTACTAAGAGAAGTAGGGGTAGTTTAAGCAGAGTAGGGATATACTGACAAATATAAAAGATGATGAACATTTGGGTTTGATGTCGCCAAAAACAACCCTTCACTGTAGTTAAATAATAGGGGTAATTATTGGAAGTAATGGCTATTTAGAGAATTAGTTGTAGGGTTAAAAAGAAGGGCTATTATGAAGTACTAAGAGAAGTAAGGGTAGTTTAAGCATAGTAAGGGTAGATCGACAAATATGAAAGATGATGAATCATTTAGATTGAGTGCTGTAAAAACCAACTATTCACAGTAGTTAAAAAATAGGCATAATTGTTGGAAGTAAGGGCTATTTAGAGAAATAGGGGTAGGTTTAAAAAGAAGAGTTGTTTTGAATTATTAAGAGATGTAGGGGTAGTTTAGGCACAGTAGGGGTAGATCGACAAATGTGAAAGATGATGAATCGTTTAGATTGGGTGCTACAAAAACCAACCCTTCACAGTAATTAAAAAATAGGGGTAATCGTTGGAAGTAAGGGCTATTTAGAGAATTAGGCGTAAAATTACAAAGAAGGTTTGTTTTGAAGTATTAAGTGAAGTAGAGGTAGTTTAAGCATAGTAGGGGTAAATTGACAAATATGAAAGATGACGAATCATTTTGATCGGGTGTTCCAAAAACCAACCCTTCACAGTAGTTAAATAATAGGGCTAACTATTGGAAGGAATCGCTATTTTGAGTTAGGGGTAGGATTAAAAAGAAGCACCTTTTTGAAGTACTAAGAGAAGTTTGGTTGGCTTAAGCATAGTTCGCGTAAATCGATAAATATGAAAGTTGATGAATCATTTGGATTGGAACGACAAGTATGAAACATGATGAATCAATTGGATTGGGTGATGTAAAAACCAGCCCTTCATAGAAGTTAAAAAATAGGGGTAATTGTTGGCAGTAAGGGCTATTTAGAGAATTAGAGGTAGGATTAAAAATAAGGGTTGTTTCGAAGTATTAATAGAAGTAGATGTAGTTTAGGCATAGTAGGGTAGATCGACAAATATGAAAGATGATGAATTGTTTGGATTGAATGCTGCAAAAACCAGCCCTTCACATAGTTAAAAAATAGGGGTAATGGTTGGAAGGAAGTGCCATTTAGAGAACTAGGGGTTGGATTAAAAAGACGGCTTGTTTTGAAGTATTAAGAAATGTAGGGGTAGTTTAAGCATAGTAGGGGTAGATCGATAAATATGAAAGACGGTGAATCGTTTGAATTGGGTGCTGCAAAAACCAACTCTTCATAGTAGTTTAAAAGTAGGGGTAATTGATGGAAGTAAGGGCTGTTTAGAGAATTAGGTGCAGGATTAAAAAGAAGGTCGTTTTGAAGTATTAAGAGAATTAGAGGTAGTTTAAGCATGGTAAGGGTAGATCGACAAATATGAAAGACGATGAATCCTTTGTATTTGGTGCTGCAAAAACAACCCTTCACTGAAGTTAAAAAATAGGCGTAATTGTTGGAAGGGCTACATAGAGAATTAGGCGTTGGATTAAAAAAAAGGGTTGTTTTGAGGTATAAAGAGAAGTAGGGGTAGTTTAAGCATAGTAGGGTATATCGACAAATATGAAAGATTTAGATTGGGTGCTGCAAAAACCAACCGTTCACAGTAGTTAAAAATTTGGGGTAATTGTTGGAAGTAAGGGATATTTAGAGAACTAGGGGTTGGATTAAAAAGAAGGACAATGTTGAAGTATTAAGAGAAGTAGGGGTAGTTTAAGCATAGTAGGGGTAGATTGACAAATATGAAAGATGGTGAATTGTTTGGATTGGATGCTGCAAAAACCAACCCTTCATAGAAGTCAAAAAATAGTGGTAATTGTTGTAAGGAATGGCTATTTATAGAATTAGAGGTAGAATTAAAAAGAAGGGTTGTTTTGAAGTATTAAGAGAAGTAGGGGTAGTTTAAGCATAGTTGGGGTAGATAGACAAATATGAAAGATGACGAATCGTCTGGATTGGGTGTTGCAAAAACCAACCCTTCACAGTAGTTAAATAAAAGGGCTAATTGTTTGAAGGAAGCACCATTTAGAGAGTTAGGTGTAGGATTAAAAAGAAGGACTATTTTGAAGTATTAAGAGAAGTTTGGGTAGTTTAAGCATAGTAGGGGTAGATCGACAAATATGGAAGATGACAAATCAATTGGATTGGATCGACAAATATGAAACATGATGAATCATTTGGATTGGGTGCTGCAAAAACCAACCATTCACAAAAGTTAAAAAATAGGGGTAATTGTTGGAAGTAACGGCTATTTATGGAACTAGAGGTAGAATTAAAAAGAAGGGTTGTTTTAAAGTATTAAGAGAAGTAGAGGTAGTTTAGGCATAGTAGGGTTAGATCGACAAATATGAAATATGATGAATCATTTGGATTGGCTGCTGCAAAACCAGCCCTTCACAAAAGTTAAAAAAATAGGGGTAATAAAAAATAGGGGTAATTGTTGGAAGTAAGGGCTATATAGAGAATTAGGGGCAGGATTAAAAAGAAGGGTTGTTTTGAAGTATTATGAGAAGTAGGCGTAGTTTAAGCATAGTAGGGGTCGATCGACAAATATGAAAGATAGTGAATCGTTTGGATTGGGTGCTGCAAAAGCCATCCCTTCACAGTAGCTAAAAAAATAAGGGTAATCGTTGGAAGGAAGGGCTATTTAGATAATTAGGGGTTGGATTAAAAAGAAGGGTAGTTTTGAAGTACTAAGAGTCTTAGGGGTAGTTTAAGCATAGTAGGGGAAGATTGATAAATATAACAGATGATGAATCATTTGGATTTGGTGCTGCAAAAACCAGCACTTCACAGTAGTTAAAAAGTAGGGGTAATTGTATGAAGTAAGGGCTATTTAGAGAAATAGGGTTAGCATTAAAAAGAAGGGATGTTTTGAAGTATTAAGAGAAGTAGGGGTAGTTTAAGCATAGTAGGGGTAGATCGACAAATATGGAAGATGATGAATCGTTTGGATTGGGTGCTGCAAAAACGAACCCTACACAGAATTTAAAATAGGGGTAGTTGTTTGAAGGGATACTTAGAGAAGTCGGGGTTGGATTAAAAAGAAGGGTTGTTTTGAAGTATTAAGAGAAGTAGGGGTAGTTTAAGCATAGCAGGGGTATATCGACAAATATAAAAGATGATGAATCTTTTAGATTGGGTGCTGCAAAAACCAACCCTTCAAAGTAGTTAAAAAATAGGGGTAATTATTGGAACTAAGAGCTATTTAGAGAATTAAGGGTCGGATTAAAAAGAAGGACTGTTTTGAAGTATTAAGAGCAGTAGGGGTAGTTTAAACTTAGCAGGGGTAGATCGGCAAATATAAAATATGATGAATCGTTTGGATTAGGGGCTGCAAAAACCAACCCTCAAAGAAGATATAAATAGGGGTAATTGTTGGAAGGAATGGTTATTTAGAGAATTAGGGGTAGGATTAAAAAGAAGGGTTGTTTTGAAGTATTAAGAGAAGTAGGGGTAGTTTAAGCATAGTTGAGGTAGATCGAAAATATGAAAGATGATGAATCATTTGGATTGGTTGCTGCAATAACCAACCCTTCATAGTAGTTAAAAAATTAGTGTAATTGTTGGCACAAGGGCTATACAGAGAATTAGGGGTAGGATTAAAAAGGACTGTTTTGAAGCATTAAGAGAAGTTGGGGTAGTTAGAGCATAGTAGGGGTAGATCGAAAAATATGAAAGATTATGAATCATTTGGATTGTATGCTGCAAAAACCAACCCTTCATAGTAGTTAAAAAATACGTGTAATTGTTGGAAGTAAGGACTATTTAGAGAATTAGGGCTAGGATTAAAAATAAGGGTTGTCTTGAAGTACTAAGAGAAGTAAGGGTAGTTTAAGAATAGTAGGGATAGATTGACAAATATAAAAGATGAGGAATCATTTGGATTTGATGTTGCAAAAAACAACCCTTCACCGTAGTTAAGAAACAGGGGTAATTATTGGAAGTAAATGCTATTTAGAGAATTAGGGGTAGGATTAAAAAGAAGGGTTGTTTTGATGTACTAAGAGAAGTAGGGGTAGTTTAAGCATAGTAGGGGTAGATCGACAAATATGAAAGATGGTGAATTATTTAGAATGGGTTCTCTAAAAACCAACTTTTCACAGTAGTTAAAAAGTAGGTGTAATTGTTGGAAGTAAGGGCTATTTAGATAATTAAGGGTAGGTTTAAAAAGAAGAGTTGTTTTTATGTATTAAGAGAAGTAGGGGTAGTTTAGGCATAGAAGGGATAGATCGACAAATATGAAAGATGATGAATCGTTTGGATTGGGTGCTGCATAAACCAACCCTTCACAGTAATTAAGAAATAGGGGTAATCGTTGGAAGTATGGGCTATTTAGAGAATTAGGTGTAGGACTAAAAAGAAGGTTTGTTTTTAAGTATTAAGAGAAGTAGGGGTAGTTTAAGCACAGTAGGGGTAAATCTAAAAATATGACAGATGACGAATCGTTTGGATTGGGTGTTGCAAAAACCAACTCTTCACAGTAGTTAAATAAAAGGGCTAACTATTGGAAGGAAGCGATATTTAGAGAATTAGGGGTAGGATTAAAAAGAAGGACTTTTTGAAGTACAACGATAAGTTTGGGTAGTTTAAGCATAGTTCGGGTAAATCGATAAATATGAAAGATGATGAATCATTTGGATTTGATCGACAAACATGAAAGATGATGAATCAATTGGATTGGGTGCTAGAAAAATCAACCCCTCACAGAAGTTAAAAAATAGCGGTAATTGTTGGCAGTATGGGCTATTTATAGAATTAGAGGTAGGATTAAAAAGAAGGGTTGTTCAAGTATTAACAGAAGTAGATGTAGTTTAGGCATAGTAGGCGTAGATCGACAAATATGAAAGATGATGAATCATTTGGATTGGGTGCTGCAAAAACCAGCCCTTCACAGTAGTTAAAAAATAGGGGTAATTATTGGAAGGAAGGGCAAGTTAGAGAATTAGGGATCGGATTAAAAAGAAGGCTTGTTTTGAAGTATTAAGAGAAGTAGGGGTAATTTAATCATAGTAGGGTAGATCGATAAATATGAAAGATGATGAATTGTTTTGATTGGGTGCTACAAAAACCAATTCTTCACAGTAGTTAAAAAGTAGGGGCAATTGTTGGAAGTAAGGGCAATTTAGAGAATTAGGGGTAGGATTAAAAATGATGGATGTTTTGAAGTATTAAAAGAAGTAGAGGTAGTTTAAGCATGCTAAGTGTAGATCGACAAATATGAAAGATGATGAATCGTTTGGATTGGGTGCTGCAAAAACCAACTCTTCACAGAAGTTATAAAATAGGCGTAATTGTTGGAAGGGCTACTTAGGGAATAGGGGTTGGATTAACAAGAAGTGTTGTTTTGAGGTATAAAGAGAAATAGGGGTAGTTTAAGCATAGTTGGGGTATATGGAAAAATATGAAAGATGATGAATCATTTAGATTGGGTGCTGCAAAAACCAATCCTTCACAGTAGTTAAAAAATGGGGGTAATTGTTGGAAGTAAGGGCTATTTAGAGAATTAGGGGTTGGATTAAAAAGAAGAAAAATATTGAAGTATTAATAGAAGATGGAGTAGTATAAGCATAGTAGGGGTACATCGACAAATATGAAAGATGATGAATCGTTTGGATTGGATGCTGTAAAAACCAACCCTTCACAGATGTTAAAAAATAGGGGTAATAGTTGGAAGGAATGGCTATTTATAGAATTAGGGTTAGAATTAAAAAGAAGGGCTGTTTTGAAGTATTAAGAGAAGTAGGGGTAGTTTAATCATAGTTGGGGTAGATCGACAAATATGGAAGATGACAAATTGTCTGGGTTGGGTGTTGCGAAAACCAACACTTCAAAGTAGTTAAATAAAAGGGATAATAGTCGGACGGAAGCACCATTTAGAGAATTATGTGTAGGATTAAAAAGAAGAACCGTTTTGAAGTATTAAGAGAAGTTTGGGTAATTTAAGCATAGTTGGGGTAGATATACAAATATGAAAGATGATGAATCATTTGGATTTGATCAACAAATATGAAAGATGATGAATCATTCGGATTGGGTGCTGCAATGACCAACCATTCACCGAAGTTAAAAAATAGGGGTATTCATTGGAAGTAAGGGCTATTTATAGAACTAGAGGTAGGATTAAAAAGAAGGGTTGTTTCAAAGTATTAAGAGAAGTAGAGGTAGTTTAGGCATAGTAAGGGTAGATCGACAAATATAAAATATGATGAATCATTAGGATTGGCTGCTGCAAAAACCAACCCTTCACAAAAGTTAAAAAATAGGGGTAATTGTTGGAAGTAAGGGATATATAAAGAATTAGGGGCAGGATTAAAAAGAAGGGTTGTTTTGAAGTATTATGAGAAGTAGGGGTTGTTTAAGCATAGACGGGGTCGATCAACAAATATGAGAGATGATGAATCGTTTGGATTGGGTGCTACAAAAACCATCCCTTCACAGTAGCTAAAAAATAGGGGTAATTGTTGGAAGGAAGGGCTATTTAGAGAATTAGGGTTTGGATTAAAAAGAAGGGTAGTTTTGAATTATTAAGAGAAGTAGGTGTAATTTAAGCATAGCAGGGGTATATCGACAAATATAAAAGATGATGAATCATTTAGATTAGGTGCTGCAAAAACCAACCCTTCAAAATAGTTAAAAAAATAGGGTTAATTATTGGAAGTAAGTGTTATTTAGAGAATTAAGGGTTGGATTAAATAGAAGGACTGTTTTGAAGTATTAAGAGAAGTTGGGGTTTTTTATTCATAGTAGGGGTAGATCGGCAAATATGAAAGATGATGAATCGTTTGGATTGGGGGCTGCAAAAACCAACCCTTCATAGAAGTTAATAAATAGGGGTAATTATTGGAAGGATTGGTTATTTAGAGAAATGGGGTAGGTTTTAAAAGAAGGGCTATTTTGAAGTATTAAGAGAAGTAGGGGTAGTTTAAGAATAGTTGGGGTAGATCGAAAATATGAAAGATGATGAATCATTTGGATTGAGTGCTGCAAAAACCAACCCTTCATAATAGTTTAAAAATTGGGGTAATTGTTGGCAGCAAGGGCTATTTAGAGAATTAGGGGTAGGATTAAAAAGGACTGTTTTGAAGTATTAAGAGAAATTGGGGTAGTTAAAGCATAGTAGGGGTAGATCGACAAATATGAAAGATTATGAATCGTTTGGATTGTATGCTGCAAAAACCAACCCTTCACAGTAATTAGAAAATAGGGATAATTGTTGGAAGTAAGGGCTATTCGGAGAATTAGGGAAAGGATTAAAAATAAGGGTTGTTTTGAAGTACTAAGAGAAGTAGGGGTAGTTTAAGCATATAAGGGATAGATTGAAAAATACGAAAGATGATGAATCATTTGGATTTGATGTTGAAAAAAACAACCCTTCACTGTAGTTAAAAAATAGGGTTAATTACTTGAAGTAAGGGCTATTTAAAGAATTAGGGGTAGGATTAAAAAGAAGGGCTATTTTGAAGTACTAAGAGAAGTAAGGGTAGTTTAAGCATAGTAGTGGTAGATCGACAAATATGAAAGACGATGAATCATTTATATTGGGTACTGTAAAAACCAACTCTTCACAGTAGTTAAAAAATAGGCGTAATTGTTGGAAGTAAGGGCTATTTACCAATTAGGGGTAGGATTAAAAAGAAGGGTTGTTTCGAAGTATTAACAGAAGTAGATGTAGTTTAGGCATAGTAGGCGTAGATCGACAAATATGAGAGATGATGAATCATTTGGATTGGGTGCTGCAAAAACCATCCTTTCACAGTAGATAAAAAGTAGGGGTAATTGTGTGAAGGAAGGGCTATTTAGAGAATAAGGGGTTGGATTAAAATGAAAGTTGGTTTTGAATTTTTAAGAGAAGTAGGGGTACTTTAAGCATAGCCGAGGTATACCGACAAATATAAAAGATGATGAATCATTTAGATTGGGTGCTGCAAAAACCAACCCTTCAAAATAGTTAAAAAATAGGGGTAATTTTTGGAAGTAAGGGCTATTTAGAGAATTAAGGGATGGATTAAAAAGAAGGACTGTTTTGAAGTATTAAGAGAATTAGGGGTAGTTTAAGCATAGTAGGGGTAGATCGGCAAATGTGAAAGATGATGAATCGTTTGGATTGGGGGCAGCAAAAACCAACCCTTCACAGAACTTAATAAATAGGGGTAATTGTTGGAAGGAATGGTTATTTAGAGAATTAGGGGTAGGATTTAAAAGAAGGGCTGTTTTGAAGTATTAGGAGAAGTAGGGGTAATTTAAGCATAGTTGAGGTAGATCGAAAATATGAAAGATGATGAATCATTTGGAATCGGTGCAGCAAAAACCAACCCTTCATAGTAGTTAAAAAATGGGGGTAATTGTTGGTAGCGAGGGCTATTGAGAGAATTAGGGGTAGGATTAAAAAGGACTATTTTGAAGTATTAAGAGAAGTTGGGTAGTTAAAGCATAGTAGGGGAAGGTCAACAAATATGAAAGATTATGAATCATATGGATTGTGTGCTACAAAAACCAACACATCACAGTAGTTAAAAAATAGGGGTAATTGTTGGAAGTCAGGGCTATTTAGAGAATTAGGGAAAGGAATAAAAATAAGGGTTGTTTTGAAGTACTAAGAGAAGTAGGGGTAGTTTAAGCAGAGTAGGGATATACTGACAAATATAAAAGATGATGAATCATTTGGGTTTGATGTCGCCAAAAACAACCCTTCACTGTAGTTAAATAATAGGGGTAATTATTGGAAGTAATGGCTATTTAGAGAATTAGTTGTAGGGTTAAAAAGAAGGGCTATTATGAAGTACTAAGAGAAGTAAGGGTAGTTTAAGCATAGTAAGGGTAGATCGACAAATATGAAAGATGATGAATCATTTAGATTGAGTGCTGTAAAAACCAACTATTCACAGTAGTTAAAAAATAGGCATAATTGTTGGAAGTAAGGGCTATTTAGAGAATTAGGGGTAGGTTTAAAAAGAAGAGTTGTTTTGAATTATTAAGAGATGTAGGGGTAGTTTAGGCATAGTAGGGGTAGATCGACAAATGTGAAAGATGATGAATCGTTTAGATTGGGTGCTACAAAAACCAACCCTTCACAGTAATTAAAAAATAGGGGTAATCGTTGGAAGTAAGGGCTATTTAGAGAATTAGGCGTAAAATTACAAAGAAGGTTTGTTTTGAAGTATTAAGTGAAGTAGAGGTAGTTTAAGCATAGTAGGGGTAAATTGACAAATATGAAAGATGACGAATCATTTTGATTGGGTGTTACAAAAACCAACCCTTCACAGTAGTTAAATAATAGGGCTAACAATTGGAAGGAATCGCTATTTTGAGTTAGGGGTAGGATTAAAAAGAAGCACCTTTTTGAAGTACTAAGAGAAGTTTGGTTGGCTTAAGCATAGTTCGCGTAAATCGATAAATATGAAAGTTGATGAATCATTTGGATTGGATCGACAAGTATGAAATATGATGAATCAATTGGATTGGGTGATGTAAAAACCAGCCCTTCATAGAAGTTAAAAAAAAGGGGTAATTATTGGCAGTAAGGGCTATTTAGAGAATTAGAGGTAGGATTAAAAATAAGGGTTGTTTCGAAGTATTAATAGAAGTAGATGTAGTTTAGGCATAGTAGGGTAGATCGACAAATATGAAAGATGATGAATTGTTTGGATTGGATGCAGCAAAAACCAGCCCTTCACATAGTTAAAAAATAGAGGTAATTGTTGGAAGGAAGTGCCATTTAGAGAACTAGGGGTTGGATTAAAAAGACGGCTTGTTTTGAAGTATTAAGAAATGTAGGGGTAGTTTAAGCATAGTAGGGGTAGATCGATAAATATGAAAGACGGTGAATCGTTTGAATTGGGTGCTGCAAAAACCAACTCTTCATAGTAGTTTAAAAGTAGGGGTAATTGATGGAAGTAAGGGCTATTTAGAGAATTAGGTGCAGGATTAAAAAGAAGGGCCGTTTTGAAGTATTAAGAGAATTAGAGGTAGTTTAAGCATGGTATGGGTAGATCGACAAATATGAAAGACGATGAATCGTTTGTATTTGGTGCTGCAAAAACCAACCCTTCACTGAAGTTAAAAAATAGGCGTAATTGTTGGAAGGGCTACATAGAGAATTAGGCGTTGGATTAAAAAAAAGGGTTGTTTTGAGGTATAAAGAGAAGTAGGGGTAGTTTAAGCATAGTAGGGTATATCGACAAATATGAAAGATTTAGATTGGGTGCTGCAAAAACCAACCGTTCACAGTAGTTAAAAATTTGGGGTAATTGTTGGAAGTAAGGGATATTTAGAGAACTAGGGGTTGGATTAAAAAGAAGGACAATGTTGAAGTATTAAGAGAAGTAGGGGTAGTTTAAGCATAGTAGGGGTAGATCGACAAATATGAAAGATGGTGAATTGTTTGGATTGGATGCTGCAAAAACCAACCCTTCATAGAAGTCAAAAAATAGTGGTAATTGTTGTAAGGAATGGCTATTTATAGAATTAGAGGTAGAATTAAAAAGAAGGGTTGTTTTGAAGTATTAAGAGAAATAGGGGTAGTTTAAGCATAGTTGGGGTAGAAAGACAAATATGAAAGATGACGAATCGTCTGGATTGGGTGTTGCAAAAACCAACCCTTCACAGTAGTTAAATAAAAGGGCTAATTGTTTGAAGGAAGAACCATTTAGAGAATTAGGTGTAGGATTAAAAAGAAGGACTATTTTGAAGTATTAAGAGAAGTTTGGGTAGTTTAAGCATAGTAGGGGTAGATCGACAAATATGGAAGATGACAAATCAATTGGATTGGATCGACAAATATGAAACATGATGAATCATTTGGATTGGGTGCTGCAAAAACCAACCATTCACAGAAGTTAAAAAATAGGGGTAATTGTTGGAAGTAACGGCTATTTATGGAACTAGAGGTAGAATTAAAAAGAAGGGTTGTTTTAAAGTATTAAGAGAAGTAGAGGTAGTTTAGGCATAGTAGGGTTAGATCGACAAATATGAAATATGATGAATCATTTGGATTGGCTGCTGCAAAACCAGCCCTTCACAAAAGTTAAAAAAATAGGGGTAATTGTTGGAAGTAAGGGCTATATAGAGAATTAGGGGCAGGATTAAAAAGAAGGGTTGTTTTGAAGTATTATGAGAAGTAGGCGTAGTTTAAGCATAGTAGGGGTCGATCGACAAATATGAAAGATAGTGAATCTTTTGGATTGGGTGCTGCAAAAGCCATCCCTTCACAGTAGCTAAAAAAATAAGGGTAATCGTTAGAAGGAAGGGCTATTTAGATAATTAGGGGTTGGATTAAAAAGAAGGGTAGTTTTGAAGTACTAAGAGACTTAGGGGTAGTTTAAGCATAGTAGGGGAAGATTGATAAATATAACAGATGATGAATCATTTGGATTTGGTGCTGCAAAAACCAGCACTTCACAGTAGTTAAAAAGTAGGGGTAATTGTATGAAGTAAGGGCTATTTAGAGAAATAGGGTTAGCATTAAAAAGAAGGGATGTTTTGAAGTATTAAGAGAAGTAGGGGTAGTTTAAGCATAGTTGGGGTAGATAGACAAATATGAAAGATGACGAATCGTCTGGATTGGGTGTTGCAAAAACCAACCCTTCAAAGTAGTTAAATAAAAGGGCTAATTGTTTGAAGGAAGCACCATTTATAGAATTAGGTGTAGGATTAAAAAGAAGGACTATTTTGAAGTATTAAGAGAAGTTTGGGTAGTTTAAGCATAGTAGGGGTAGATCGACAAATATGGAAGATGACAAATCAATTGGATTGGATCCACAAATATGAAACATGATGAATCATTTGGATTGGGTGCTGCAAAAACCAACCATTCACAGAAGTTAAAAAATAGGGGTAATTGTTGGAAGTAACGGCTATTTATGGAACTAGAGGTAGAATTAAAAAGAAGGGTTGTTTTAAAGTATTAAGAGAAGTAGAGGTAGTTTAGGCATAGTAGGGATAGATCGACAAATATGAAATATGATGAATCATTTGGATTGGCTACTGCAAAACCAGCCCTTCACAAAAGTTAAAAAAATAGGGGTAATTGTTGGAAGTAAGGGCTATATAGAGAATTAGGGGCAGGATTAAAAAGAAGGGTTGTTTTGAAGTATTATGAGAAGTAGGCGTAGTTTAAGCATAGTAGGGGTCGATCGACAAATATGAAAGATAGTGAATCGTTTGGATTGGGGGCTGCAAAAGCCATCCCTTCACAGTAGCTAAAAAAATAAGGGTAATCGTTGGAAGGAAGGGCTATTTAGATAATTAGGGGTTGGATTAAAAAGAAGGGTAGTTTTGAAGTACTAAGAGACTTAGGGGTAGTTTAAGCATAGTAGGGGAAGATTGATAAATATAACAGATGATGAATCATTTGGATTTGGTGCTGCAAAAACCAGCACTTCACAGTAGTTAAAAAGTAGGGGTAATTGTATGAAGTAAGGGCTATTTAGAGAAATAGGGTTAGCATTAAAAAGAAGGGATGTTTTGAAGTATTAAGAGAAGTAGGGGTAGTTTAAGCATAGTAGGGGTAGATCGACAAATATGGAAGATGATGAATCGTTTGGATTGGGTGCTGCAAAAACGAACCCTACACAGAATTTAAAATAGGGGTAGTTGTTCGAAGGGATACTTAGAGAAGTCGGGGTTGGATTAAAAAGAAGGGTTGTTTTGAAGTATTAAGAGAAGTAGGGGTAGTTTAAGCATAGCAGGGGTATATCGACAAATATAAAAGATGATGAATCTTTTAGATTGGGTGCTGCAAAAACCAACCTTTCAAAGTAGTTAAAAAATAGGGGTAATTATTGGAACTAAGAGCTATTTAGAGAATTAAGGGTCGGATTAAAAAGAAGGACTGTTTTGAAGTATTAAGAGCAGTAGGGGTAGTTTAAACTTAGCAGGGGTAGATCGGCAAATATAAAATATGATGAATCGTTTGGATTAGGGGCTGCAAAAACCAACCCTCAAAGAAGATATAAATAGGGGTAATTGTTGGAAGGAATGGTTATTTAGAGAATTAGGGGTAGGATTAAAAAGAAGGGTTGTTTTGAAGTATTAAGAGAAGTAGGGGTAGTTTAAGCATAGTTGAGGTAGATCGAAAATATGAAAGATGATGAATCATTTGGATTGGTTGCTGCAATAACCAACCCTTCATAGTAGTTAAAAAATTAGTGTAATTGTTGGCACAAGGGCTATATAGAGAATTAGGGGTAGGATTAAAAAGGACTGTTTTGAAGCATTAAGAGAAGTTGGGGTAGTTAGAGCATAGTAGGGGTAGATCGAAAAATATGAAAGATTATGAATCATTTGGATTGTATGCTGCAAAAACCAACCCTTCATAGTAGTTAAAAAATACGTGTAATTGTCGGAAGTAAGGACTATTTAGAGAAATAGGGCTAGGATTAAAAATAAGGGTTGTTTTGAAGTACTAAGAGACGTAAGGGTAGTTTAAGAATAGTAGGGATAGATTGACAAATATAAAAGATGAGGAATCATTTGGATTTGATGTTGCAAAAAACAACCCTTCACCGTAGTTAAGAAACAGGGGTAATTATTGGAAGTAAATGCTATTTAGAGAATTAGGGGTAGGATTAAAAAGAAGGGTTGTTTTGATGTACTAAGAGAAGTAGGGGTAGTTTAAGCATAGTAGGGGTAGATCGACAAATATGAAAGATGGTGAATTATTTAGAATGGGTTCTCTAAAAACCAACTTTTCACAGTAGTTAAAAAGTAGGTGTAATTGTTTGAAGTGAGGGCTATTTAGAGAATTAAGGGTAGGTTTAAAAAGAAGAGTTGTTTTTATGTATTAAGAGAAGTATGGGTAGTTTAGGCATAGAAGGGGTAGATCGACAAATATGAAAGATGATGAATCGTTTGGATTGGGTGCTGCATAAACCAACCCTTCACAGTAATTAAGAAATAGGGGTAATCGTTGGAAGTATGGGCTATTTAGAGAATTAGGTGTAGGACTAAAAAGAAGGTTTGTTTTTAATTATTAAGAGAAGTAGGGGTAGTTTAAGCATAGTTGGGGTAAATCTAAAAATATGACAGATGACGAATCGTTTGGATTGGGTGTTGCAAAAACCAACCCTTCACAGTAGTTAAATAATAGGGCTAACTATTGGAAGGAAGCGATATATAGAGAATTAGGGGTAGGATTAAAAAGAAGGACTTTTTGAAGTACAACGATAAGTTTGGGTAGTTTAAGCATAGTTCGGGTAAATCGATAAATATGAAAGATGATGAATCATTTGGATTTGATCGACAAACATGAAAGATGATGAATCAATTGGATTGGGTGCTAGAAAAATCAACCCCTCACAGAAGTTAAAAAATAGCGGTAATTGTTGGCAGTATGGGCTATTTATAGAATTAGAGGTAGGATTAAAAAGAAGGGTTGTTTCGAAGTATTAACAGAAGTAGATGTAGTTTAGGCATAGTAGGCGTAGATCGACAAATATGAAAGATGATGAATCATTTGGATTGGGTGCTGCAAAAACCAGCCCTTCACAGTAGTTAAAAAATAGGTGTAATTATTGGAAGGAAGGGCAAGTTAGAGAATTAGGGATCAGATTAAAAAGAAGGCTTGTTTTGAAGTATTAAGAGAAGTAGGGGTAATTTAAGCATAGTAGGGGTAGATCGATAAACATGAAAGATGATGAATTGTTTTGATTGGGTGCTGCAAAAACCAATTCTTCACAGTAGTTAAAAAGTAGGGGTAATTGTTGGAAGTAAGGGCAATTTAGAGAATTAGGGGTAGGATTAAAAATGATGGATGTTTTGAAGTATTAAGAGAAGTAGAGGTAGTTTAAGCATGGTAAGTGTAGATCGACAAATATGAAAGATGATGAATCGTTTGGATTGGGTGCTGCAAAAACCAACTCTTCACAGAAGTTAAAAAATAGGCGTAATTGTTGGAAGGGCTACTTAGAGAATAGGTGTTGGATTAACAAGAAGTGTTGTTTTGAGGTATAAAGAGAAATAGGGGTAGTTTAAGCATAGTTGGGGTATGTGGAAAAATATGAAAGATGATGAATCATTTAGATTGGGTGCTGCAAAAACCAATCCTTCACAGTAGTTAAAAAATGGGGGTAATTGTTGGAAGTAAGGGCTATTTAGAGAATTAGGGGTTTGATTACAAAGAAGAAAAATATTGAAGTATTAATAGAAGATGGAGTAGTATAAGCATAGTAGGGGTACATCGACAAATATGAAAGATGATGAATCGTTTGGATTGGATGCTGTAAAAACCAACCCTTCACAGATGTTAAAAAATAGGGGTAATAGTTGGAAGGAATGGCTATTTATAGAATTAGGGTTAGAATTAAAAAGAAGGGCTGTTTTGAAGTATTAAGAGAAGTAGGGGTAGTTTAATCATAGTTGGGGTAGATCGACAAATATGGAAGATGACAAATTGTCTGGGTTGGGTGTTGCGAAAACCAACACTTCAAAGTAGTTAAATAAAAGGGATAATAGTCGGACGGAAGCACCATTTAGAGAATTATGTGTAGGATTAAAAAGAAGAACCGTTTTGAAGTATTAAGAGAAGTTTGGGTAATTTAAGCATAGTTGGGGTAGATATACAAATATGAAAGATGATGAATCATTTGGATTTGATCAACAAATATGAAAGATGATGAATCATTCGGATTGGGTGCTGCAATGACCAACCATTCACCGAAGTTAAAAAATAGGGGTATTCATTGGAAGTAAGGGCTATTTATAGAACTAGAGGTAGGATTAAAAAGAAGGGTTGTTTCAAAGTATTAAGAGAAGTAGAGGTAGTTTAGGCATAGTAAGGGTAGATCGACAAATATAAAATATGATGAATCATTAGGATTGGCTGCTGCAAAAACCAACCCTTCACAAAAGTTAAAAAATAGGGGTAATTGTTGGAAGTAAGGGATATATAAAGAATTAGGGGCAGGATTAAAAAGAAGGGTTGTTTTGAAGTATTATGAGAAGTAGGGGTTGTTTAAGCATAGACGGGGTCGATCAACAAATATGAGAGATGATGAATCGTTTGGATTGGGTGCTACAAAAACCATCCCTTCACAGTAGCTAAAAAATAGGGGTAATTGTTGGAAGGAAGGGCTATTTAGAGAATTAGGGTTTGGATTAAAAAGAAGGGTAGTTTTGAAGTATTAAGAGAAGTAGGTGTAATTTAAGCATAGCAGGGGTATATCGACAAATATAAAAGATGATGAATCATTTAGATTAGGTGCTGCAAAAACCAACCCTTCAAAATAGTTAAAAAAATAGGGTTAATTATTGGAAGTAAGTGTTATTTAGAGAATTAAGGGTTGGATTAAATAGAAGGACTGTTTTGAAGTATTAAGAGAAGTTGGGGTTTTTTATTCATAGTAGGGGTAGATCGGCAAATATGAAAGATGATGAATCGTTTGGATTGGGGGCTGCAAAAACCAACCCTTCATAGAAGTTAATAAATAGGGGTAATTATTGGAAGGATTGGTTATTTAGAGAAATGGGGTAGGATTTAAAAGAAGGGCTATTTTGAAGTATTAAGAGAAGTAGGGGTAGTTTAAGAATAGTTGGGGTAGATCGAAAATATGAAAGATGATGAATCATTTGGATTGAGTGCTGCAAAAACAAACCCTTCATAATAGTTTAAAAATTGGGGTAATTGTTGGCAGCAAGGGCTATTTAGAGAATTAGGGGTAGGATTAAAAAGGACTGTTTTGAAGTATTAAGAGAAATTGGGGTAGTTAAAGCATAGTAGGGGTAGATCGACAAATATGAAAGATTATGAATCGTTTGGATTGTATGCTGCAAAAACCAACCCTTCACAGTAATTAGAAAATAGGGATAATTGTTGGAAGTAAGGGCTATTCAGAGAATTAGGGAAAGGATTAAAAATATGGGTTGTTTTGAAGTACTAAGAGAAGTAGGGGTAGTTTAAGCATATAAGGGATAGATTGAAAAATACGAAAGATGATGAATCAGTTGGATTTGATGTTGAAAAAAACAACCCTTCACTGTAGTTAAAAAATAGGGTTAATTACTTGAAGTAAGGGCTATTTAAAGAATTAGGGGTAGGATTAAAAAGAAGGGCTATTTTGAAGTACTAAGAGAAGTAAGGGTAGTTTAAGCATAGTAGTGGTAGATCGACAAATATGAAAGACGATGAATCATTTATATTGGGTACTGTAAAAACCAACTCTTCACAGTAGTTAAAAAATAGGCGTAATTGTTGGAAGTAAGGGCTATTTACCAATTAGGGGTAGGTTTAAAAAGAAGAGTTGTTTTGAAGTATTACGAGAAGTTGGGGGTAGTTTTGGCATAGTAGGAGCAGATCGACAAATGTGAAAGATGATGAATTATTTGGATTGGGTGCTGCAAAAACCAATTACTTCACAGGAATTAAAAAATAGGGGTAATCGTTGGAAGTAAGGGCTATTTAGACAATTAGGCGTAGGATTAAAAAGAAGGTTCTTTTTGAAGTATTAAGTGAAGTAGGGGTAGTTTAAGCATAGTAGGGGTAAATCGACAAATTCAAAAGATGACAAATCGTTTGGATTGGGTGTTGAAAAAACCAACCCTTCACAGTAGTTTAATAATAGGACTAACTGTTGGAAGGAAGCGCTATTTAGAGAATTAGGTGTAGGATTAAAAAGAAGGACTTTTTTGAAGTATTCAGAGAAGTTTGGGTAGGTTAAGCATAGTTCGGGTAGATTGGTAAATATGAAAGATGATGAATCATTTGGATTGGATCGACAAGTATGAAAGATGATGAATCATTTGGATTGGGTGCTGCAAAATCCAACCCTTCACAGAAGTTAAAAATTAGGGGTAATTGTTGGTAGTAAGGGCTATTTAGAGAATTAGAGGTAGGACTAAAAAGAAGGGTTGTTTCGAAGTATTAAGAGAAGTAGATGGAGTTTAGGCATAGTAGGGGTAGATCAACAAATATGAAAGATGATGAATCGTTTGGATTGGATGCTGCAAAAACCAGCCCTTCACGGTAGTTAAAAAATAGGGGTAATTGTTGGAAAGAAGGGCCATTTAGAGAATTCGGGGTTGGATTAAAAAGAAGGATTGTTTTGAAGTATTAAGAGAAGTACAGCTAGTCTAAGCATAGTAGGGGTAGATCGACAAATATGAAAGATGATGAATCATTTGGATTGGATCGACAAATATGAAAGATGATGAATCATTTGGAATGGGTGCTGCAAAAACCAACCATTCACAGAAGTTAAAAAATAGGGGTAATTGTCGGAAGTAAGGGCTATTTATAGAACTAGAGGTGGGATTAAAAAGAATGGTTGTTTCAAAGTATTAAGAGAAGTAGAGGTAGTTTAGGCATAGTAGGGGTAGATCGACAAGTATGAAATATGATGAATCATTTGGATTGGCTGCTGCAAAAACTAACCCTTCACAAAAGTTAAAAAATAGGCGTAATTGTTGGAAGAAAGGGCAATATAGAGAATTAGGCGCAGGATTAAAAAGAAGGGTTGTTTTGAAAAATTATGAGAAGTAGGGGTAGTTTAAGCATAATAGGGGTCGATCGACAAATATGAGAGATGATGAATCGTTTGGATTGGGTGCTGTAAAAACCATCCCTTCACAGTAGCTAAAAAATAGGGGTAATCATTGGAAGGAAGGGCTATATAGAGAATTAGGGGATGGATTAAAAAGAAGGGTTGTTTGGAAGTATTAAGTGAAGTAGGGGTAGTTTAAGCATAGTAGGGGAAGATCGATAAATATGACAGATGATGAATCATTTGGGTTGGGTGCTGCAAAAACCAACATTTCACAGTAGTTAAAAAGTAGGGTTAATTGTTGGAAGTTAGGGCTATTTAGAGAATTAGGGTTAGGATTAAAAAGAAGGGTTGTTTTGAGGTATTAAGAGAAGTAGTGGTAGCGTAAGCATAGTAGGGGTAGATCGACAAATATGAAAGATGATGAATCATTTGGATTAGGTGCTGCAAAAACCAACCCTCCAAAAAAGTTAAAATAGGGGTAATTGTTTGAAGGGCTACTTAGAGAATTAGGGGTTGGATTAAAAAGAAGGGTTGTTTTGAAGTATTAATAGAAGTAGGGGTAGTTTAAGCATAGCAGGGGTGTATCGACAAATATAAAAGATGATGAATCATTCAGATTGGGTGCTATAAAAACTAACCCTTCAAAGTAGTTGTTGGAAGGAATGGCTATTTAGAGAATTAGGGGTAGGATTAAAAAGAAGATCTGTTTTGAAGTATTAAGAGAAGTAGGGGTAGTGTAAGCATAGTTGGGGTAGATCAAAAATATAAAAGATGATGAATCATTTGGATTGGTTGCTGCAAAAACCAACCCTTCATAGTAGTTAAAAAATTGGGGTAATTGTTGGTAACAATAGCTATTTAGAGAATTAGGGGTAGGATTAAAAAGGACTGTTTTGAAGTATTAAGAGAAGTTGGGGTAGTTAAAGCATAGTACGGGTAGACCGACAAATTTCAAAGATTATGAATCGTTTGGATTGTGTGCTGCAAAAACCAACCCTTCACAGTAGTTAAAAAATAGGGGTAATTGTTGGAAGTAAGGGCTATTTAGAGAATTAGGCCAAGGATTAAAAATAAGGGTTGTTTTGAAGTACTAAGAGAAGTAGGTGTAGTTTAAGCAGAGTAGGGATAGAATGACATATATAAAAGATGATGAGTCATTTGGATTTGATGTTGCAAAAGACAACGCTTCACTATAGTTAAATAATAGGGGTAATTATTGGAAGTAAGGGCTATTTAGAGAATTAGTGGTAGGATTTAAAAGAAGGGTTGTTTTGAAGTTCTAAGAGAAGTAGGGGTAGTTTAAGCATAGTAGGGGTAGGTCGACAAATATGAAAGATGATGAATCATTTAGATTGGGTGCTGTAAAAACCAACTCTTCACAGTAGTTAAAAAATAGGCATAATAGTTGGAAGTAAGGGATATTTATAGAATTAGGGGTAGGTTTAAAAAGAAGAGCTGTTTTGAAGTATTAATAGAAGTAGCGGTAGTTTAGGCATAGTAGGGTTAGATCCGCAAATATGAAAGATGTTGAATCATTTGGATAGGGTGCTGCAAAACCCAACCCTTCACAGTAATTAAAAAAGGGGTAATCGTTGGAAGTAAGGGCTATTTAGAGAATTAGGCGTAGGATTAGAAAGAAGGTTTGATTTGAAGTATTAAGAGAAGTAGGGGTACTTTATGCATAGTAAGGTTAGATCGACAAATATGAAAGATGAAGAATTGTAATAACCCGGAAAATGTGAACCAGTTTAATTTTTTTTTTAATAGGTTATTACCAAAGAATTTGAATTGTTGAAATAGCATATTTCAATAAAATATAGAATTTGGTATGGTATGACCGTTTGAAATTTTGAATGCAAACTTTGTCTGACTGTACCGGGTGGAAAATATATCGGATTTTAACGAAACTGAAAATATTTAAATCTGTTTATCAATACCTTTCTAACGAATCTAAAAAATCGAAATTTCATAACAGAAATCAAAAGTTATTGCCAAATGAATTTTCAGAAAGGTCGCTATATAGTATATATAGCCCTTGAAAATTGAGATTTTGCATGTGACCTCGGAATTCGACGAAACCACTTTTGTTGGGTCCGGGATGTCAAATTATTGCTATGTTTCAAATTTCATAATTTTTGAAGCTAGTATGTGAGCGGGGCAAAAGATAACGTGTTTGGTCAAATTCTGTTAAAATGGGTCGACCTAAAAATGGCGGTTTTTCAAACGAGCTCAGAATTCGATGAAACTGGTTTTATTAGGACCGTATCGTCAAAACAATGCTAGATTTATTTTTTTGGAATTTTTCGATTCAATTTGTGGCCCTGGCAAATGGAAATGTACGTTTAAATTAAATATCGAATGTTTTATATTTTAATTTGAAAAATAACTGACTGTAACAGTCGAAATGGCCAACGAAACATATCCCATTTTGTCCGGAATGGGGGTATTTAGCTAGGGGCGACAGTCGTTGGGTTTAAAAAGGAGTCCGTTTGCAAAAACACTATTTAAAAATTTTCTATAAATTCTGGCCAATAGGAAATTTTCTTTGAAAAAAAATAAAATAAAAAAACTCTGAAACCCTAGCCGCCAGAACGATTGAACGACGCACGTCGTTCAAAACTTCTCGTCGATATCGCCACCGCCTCAGGCCATTTCGCCGCCGACCACAGTTGAAGTTTTTGTTCGTCGTAGTCCCCTCTCCACATCCGACCAACCCACGTCCCCTCCCATCGACTATAGACGCCGGAAATCGGGGAGGAAGGCGCGACCTTCTCAGCGCCGCCGCGACGAGCACAGACCACCGGACCACCTGCCACCACCGCCGTTCTGGAGGTGCTTCGTAGCTCTTCGACGCAGCGTAGCCTGATCGAAGCATGGAGGTACGGATCGACTAAAATTCTGAGACCTAGTTTCGAAGGTTTTAAAAACCTTTCTGATAAAAATTCTGAAATGAAAATAACACTTTTAAGTGTTGCAAAACTTTGAAAAATAATATCTTTTTCGTTCCTTAACGAAATTTGATGAAACAGGAGACACCGTGACCGCAAGGAGGCTCTCTACATTCTAGAAGAAGCCGCAGATTTTTCTGACCTTCCTACGATTTTTAGCACCGCAATAACCAATGTGAGGAATCTAAACTATTTGTGTGAATGAAATCGCGTTGTATAAATTATATAAGCGAAGTGTAAATTATATACGCATTGTATACCTCATGTACATGTGTTATATAAGTTATATTAGCAATGTATAAATTATACATGCGTTGTTTGAAACATATATGCTTTGAATTGTGATAAAATGCAAGTGAATTATTATATCATATATATATATATATATATATATATATATATATATGTATATATATATATATATATACTCCCCTCGTCCACAGACCATGGACGATATTTATTGCTTGTGTTTGACGTGATATTATATGGTATGGCGAATGGTTTGAAATAATTGTTTGTGGTTGACATTATAGTTGAAAAATACCTTTGTGGTTGAAAATTACCTTTGTCAAAAATACCTTTGAAAAATACCTTTGTGGTTGATATTATAGAATAGGATTGTGGAATTGAAAATAAAACATGCCGCCTGCGTGCGAACTAGATGCATGATCCCCATTGTCAAAAACCGCGAGGTTTTAAGGTAGAGCGAGGAGCCGTACTAGGGACGGTCCCGGTTTTAACTACCCTGCCGTTATGCTGCCGAAATTTTCTGAAATAATTATGTGTTAGAATAATTTTCATTCATTGAAATTATTTACATATGCTATATAGAATATTCATGAGTTGAGTTGCAATTAATTCGTTGAGTTGAAATTCATGTGTTGAATATGATTTGAATTTAAACAAATGACTTTAGCAATAAAAATCACATTTTTATAAATATGCAAACGATATAGAATATTCATGTGTTGAGTTGCAATTCATTCGTTGAGTTTAAATTCATGTGTTGAATATTATTTGAATTTAAACAAATGACTTTAGCAATAAAAATCACATTTTTATAAATATGCAAACGATATAGAATATTCATGTGTTGAGTTGCAATTCATTCGTTGAGTTGAAATTCATGTGTTGAATATTATTTGAATTTAAACAAATGACTTTAGCAATAAAAATCACATTTTTATAAATATGCAAACGATATAGAATATTCATATGTTGAGTTGCAATTCATTCGTTGAGTTGAAATTCATGTGTTGAATATTATTTGAATTTAAACAAATGGCTTTAGCAATAAAAATCACATTTTTATAAATATGCAAACGATATAGAATATTCATGTGTTGAGTTGCAATTCATTCGTTGAGTGGAAATTCATGTGTTGAATATTATTCGAATTTAAACAAATGACTTTAGCCATAAAAATCACATTTTTATAAATATGCAAACGATATAGAATATTCATGTGTTGAGTGGCAATTCATTCGTTGAGTTGAAATTCATGTGTTGAATATTGTTCGAATTTAAACAAATGGCTTTAGCAATGAAAACTATATTTTTATAGTGATTAAGAAGTGTTAAAAATACACACGTGTCGAATAAATATTTTTGGATGATAAAAATATTCCTTTTATCATGTATACGCTTAGTTAAAAATACACACGTGTTGAAATAAATAATAGTTTGCTAGAAATATTATTATTAGCTTTGTTCTGCATATATATACATGTGTTGAATAGGAAAAATGGATTAGCTGTAGAGTAAAGAAATTATTTGCGTGCCCGACAAATAGGTAAACCTTGATGAGTTGGCTGCGCAATTTTATTTATATATCAACTACTGTGAATGCCATTGGATGCGGAGTGCTGGTTATTCTGTGTGAAATAATAAATAACGCCATAGGATAGTAACAATTAATTTTGAACTACAGTACATGGCATACTTCTTGATGATAGGCATACTTCATCATATTCCACATAAGCAATTGGAGCTTGTGTGATGAGGTTGAAGATTTACCATATAAGCAAGAGGCTTGTATGGCGATGACTATGTACTACAGGTTGAACTGATGACTGATATGGACTATATAAATTATTACGATAAATTGCCAGATTAATAAAAACCCCACACGGGTCTGGAGTTGACAATAATCACGTCACTCTAGTTATTAGATACGGCACATGGACTATTTCTTTCCACACGGAAACGGGGTGACGGCAATTTATTCTCTGGAGTGATTATCAGCACATACTCCCCCGTAAACACCAAAATATATCACTATAAATATGTGAATGCTTTTTAGGATTTATTGGGTACCTAATATAGCCCAATAAATTTCCAAACCCCTCCCCGTACAAAGGAGGTTATGGCGAAATTTTTCGAAATATTAAGGCGTTAGAGAAATATTTGAAGTGAAAACGAAGTTGAAAATATAGAATGAGCTATAGTTGAAATTATAGATTGAACTATATTTATATATATAAATATAAACATAATTAAAAGGAATAGAGGCCCTGCAGTTCGCGTTTCGGAATCGTAATTTGAAACGATTAGTACGAGAAATCCGACCATCAGATTTTCCCGAAACCGCAACCGCTGGGTTCGCCTTGGAAATATCTTTCCAACGGCACCAACCTTTTAAAAATCCAACGGTTGGATTGTCCGGAATGTTTAATTCAAATCTGAAGAAAAACAGCGCCAGAATCGTTTATATTTATATATAAATATAAATATAATTTAATTTAATCGAATAACGACGCCGCAGTTCGAATTTTGAAACTGTAATTTCAAACGACTAGTGTGGAAGATCCGACCGTCGGATTCTCACGAAACTGGAACCGTTGGGTTCGCTTTGGGAATATCTTCCCACTGATATAGACTTTGTAGAAATCCAACGGTTAGATTTTCCGACATGTGTAAAACAAATTAGGAGAAAAACAGCGCCAGTGCCACGGCACAACCTCAAACGTCGTTTAATTAAATATGGCCATTTTTAAATAAATAAAAATGCCGAAAAATCGTTATAAAATATTATAAACAACATAGGTTGCAAATAAACCAGTTGGGCTTGAATTGTTTGATATTTGATGGTTGTATGTGTTTGACGCGTAAATAACACTAAATAACTGAAAGATGGATGTCGAATAATATAACCATATAGAGAATCGATTTAAATTCTAATGACGTGGGTTATTTGAAAAGGCCGAGCTAACCCTCATTTCAAATAATTTACCGAGCGATTCGAATTGGAAAATGCAAAGATGATTCAAGACCGACGATCTTCGTATCGGTTGGATGGGTGTTATTGAGGTTCCTGACCGGACTAGCTACCAGAAAGGGAAGGAAGTAGTAGCCGTCTGAACGTATGTGTTGATTGGACGGATATACGAGGAATTTGACGCCTCCGGTTTCGTTCAGACCCAGGACGGACTTGTAAATGGACTGTGTGTCAGACATTGGATTTTGTTCTATACTGATTGATCTCTGTTAAATATATATCTGTATGGCGGCGGAGAATTTAGTCTTTTGCTTAACGCCCTTCTCTGAGACGTACGAGCTCAGAGGTTATATATCGATGGAAATCAATCGTATGGAGTGGACTCCCTATGTGGCATGCCAAGATGCTGTGATCAAGGCTTCTGTTGCAAAGCAAAGTCTTGTGGATGATGATCAAAGCAAGGTCTACGTGACCTGGCTTTGTGTATTTCGTAGATTCGCGAGCCTCACACCCCGGTATGAGTTGAAAACGGGATACAGACTGCAGGGAGAGCACGACGTTTCTTTCTAGCTATGGTGGTGTCAGTGACTTACCAGGCCTGACATATATATCTACTTTTCACCTTTGTGGTTGTTGGAATGCGAGGCGCCTCGATTATAGGTCTATAAGGACCGGGAAACGTGTGTTCAGGAATAAATAATCCTCTAACGTAAGTGAGGACCGGCCCTGAAGCATCCAGGGGTTACCCAGAGTGCATAGTCCTGAGGCATTTGCTAGAATGTCTCGAAGCGGAGAGGAGCTTGCCCCTTGCCTCGACTCATGACGGAAATCCAATTTCCAATACGAAATAACGGATTTGATTGTAGAACTAGTATGGAGACATAGTAGATGGTAGCTATGCCGCCTATGATTGATATTTATGATGCTATTCGTTTTGAAACATATATGCACTAGTAATAATATCAAATGATTTTGCTTTATACGTATCAAGCATATTTGGCCCTTATAAGGTAAAACTCTATCCTCCGGCTTGCGTCGCATTGTGTGATGGGACCTGAGTCTTATACTGGCTTCATTCTTTCTAAAAGCATTGCGTTGTTTTAAAAAGAATTTACTTTGTTTTAAATGCACTAGCAATCACTGGAGTAAACACGTTCCGCGAAAGTGGCGTGGTCCTATGATTTGCTATTTACTATTGTTTAACTGTTAAATAGATTCCTCATTCCAGTCCCCATGACTGACTCGTTGTTTGTTTCACTTTGCAAACGCGGGTGCCCTTATTTTCACATGGGCAGCCTAGTACACAGGTGACAGGTGGTTTTTGGTTCTGCACTGCTGCATAGGGTGCATTTTTGGCTCATGGCGAGGCTGACTTCACAGAGGACTTTGACATTTTCCACCATTACTTACTTATGTTATGATTCCGCCAATGGCGATGCAGACTGATTTACTTTCCGTATTTCTCACTATATGTATATGTATTCCGCCTTCGGCGATGTAGACTGATACCTTTATTATGTCTCACTGCATGTATGTATTCCGCCTCTGGCGATGATGACTGATCACTTTCTTTTCATTTACTAAGTTATATCCCACGTTATGCTATTGTGATATTCCTACATGTTGTGATTCCGCTGTCAGATCCATGTAAAAATTATTTTATCTATTGTTTCTGCTATTATCTGTACTCTGCTATGATGATTAATGTGTTATTTCCTAATGATTATCCTTAATACCGCCACTCGGATTTTGAGATCGTCACAGTTGGTATCAGAGCTTTGGTTAACCTTAGTTCCGGGATCTAACACAATAAACACCTCGTCAGATTAGAATCAGTAGTGTTCTATTGCGAGTAGCTCATTAGAGATAGGATTAGCAATGTCCTAGAATGAGCTAAGCGGATTAGCGAAACAATTTGATCAGTACATCATCATTATTTTTGCTTGTATTCCCTTGCTTTATCATTTATGAAAATTATCAAATCTGTGAGCTTGACTCTTTTCTTGCTTATACAGTATTCTCTTAGACGGCTACACGATCAGCAGCAGCTAGAGGAGGCCTTGGAGGCCGAGGAGATGCAGCAGGAGGACGGGGGAATATCCCCGTAGTTGTGGAAATCCCTATTGTTCAGCCACCAGCACCTGAAGACTTTGAGCTAGATAGAGTTGCGAAGAGGTACAGAAATCTTGGGGGAAAACCTTTTTCCGGCACTGGCACAGTGACCGAGGCTATAGCTTGGCTGAAAACCTGTGAGAAAATCTTCGAAGGCATGGGTATGGGAACCGACAATAAAGCAAGACATGGCATTTGGCTCCTTCAAGAGGAAGCAGAGCTGTGGTGGGATGCCATTACCAATGAAGATGCAGCTGGTACTATCCGGACTTGGGAGCAGTTCAAGACTTTGTTCAATGAGAAGTTTGTACCGGAACAAGCTCTAGAGAGGATGCGAGAGCAGTTTGCTAATCTCCAGCAGGGAGACCTCTCTATTCAGGATTATTTAAATAAGTTCACTCAGTTATCGCGCTATGCCCCAGAGCTGATTACGACCAACAAAGCAAAGAATAAGAGATTCATATTTGGGCTGAAGCGCAAGTACCACGATAGAGCTATGGGCAACATCAAACTCTCCTTTACAGAACTAGTAGAGATGGCTTGTAACTACGAAGACATGGATGAGAGGCATGCTAGCCAAGACCGCGCTAAAAGCCAAGCAGGGAACAAGCGCAAGGCTTCAACAGATCATCCCGAATCTAGCATTACCGCGGCCGCTACTCAAAAACCCGCAAAGATCCCGAAAGGAAACTGCTACAATTGCGGGAAGCCCGGTCATTTCTCTAATGTATGCAAAGCCCCAAAGAAGCAAAAGGCAAATGACTCAGCCGAATGCTACAACTGCCATAAGAAGGGGCACTACAGCAGGAACTGCCCTCTGAAGCAGAATACACAGGTGGCTCATGTCTATGACGGGAAGACCCCGCCAGTTACCACCGATGGATCAGGTAAACCCGATGTCTTGGGAGGTACCCGTACCATTAAAAATATTCCTGTTTCTGTACTTTTTGATACTGGTGCATCACGTAGCTTCATTTCTGGTAACCTTGTTCACGAGTTAAAATTAAAAAGAGGAATACTTAAGGAACCAATTAAAGTTCAAAATCCGATAGGAGGTTCAGTCAGTCTCAGTTCGTACTGTAGAGTGCCTGTCTCTTATTCTTGCTACAAATTCTCTTTTAAAGTAATTGTCATGGACCTTTCCGACTTTGATATTATACTGGGATTTGACTGGTTGACAAAATATAAGGTCGAAGTTAGATGTGCCGAAAGAATCATTAAAGTCGAAACGAAGCTTGGACCTATATATATATATACCATGTCGTGGCTCAGAAATCAATAGAACCGAATTTTGGTCTTCTTTAGAAGTTATTCCCCCTTCATTAGGAAAGATACCGGTCGTTAAAAATTATGCGGATGTGTTTGAAGAAGTAGAAAACTTGTCGCCGCAAAGAGAAATTGAATTTAGGATAGACCTAATTCCTAACGCCCGACCAGTAGTACATCCAATAAGAAGAATGGCCCCGAAAGAAAAAGAAGAGCTAAGTAGGCAAACCCGAGAATTGCTGTGGAAAGATCTGATCAGACCAAGCTTTTCAGCGTGGGGAGCCGCAGTAGTATTTGTCCCGAAATCAGACGGTACTCTAAGACTTTGTGTTGATTACCGAGATCTCAATAAACAGACATTGAAGAATAAATATCCCTTGCCCCGAATAGATGATCTGTTAGATCAATTAAATGGAGCAACAGTATTCTCCAAAATGGACCTAGCTACAAGTTTCCACCAATTACGTATAGCCGAAGACTGTGTTCCTTTGACAGCTTTCAGGGGTCCCGATTTATTCTACGAATGGTTAGTAATGTCGTTCGGCTTGTGCAATGCTCCGGCATACTTCGTTGATCTTATGAACAGAGTGTTCCGTGGTGTGTTGATTAAATTCGTTCTAGTCTTCATCGATGACATTCTAATCTACTCTAAGTCGGAAGAAGAGCATACAAAACATTTAGAACAAGTGTTGAAAATTCTCAGGAGAAATGTCTTGAAAGCTAAATTTTCTAAATGTGTCTTCTGGCAGAATGAAGTTAAATTCCTAGGCCATGTCGTATCAAAAGAAGGAATTGTTGTAGACCCAAGCAAAATTACAGCGATTCAGAACTGGAAACAACCTACTACTCCCACAGAAGTTCGAAGTTTCCTTGGATTGGCAAGTTACTATCGGAAATTCATTCAGGATTTTTCAAAGATATCTGGTGTATTGACAAAGCTTACAAAGAAGCATGAGAAATTCAAATGGACACCCGAATGTGAAGAAGCTTTCCAGGAGCTGAAACTGAAATTGACAACCGCTCCAGTATTGACAATAATAGAAGGTAACCAAGACTTGACTGTATGGACAGATGCTTTTATTAGAGGGCTAGGTGCAGTGTTAATGCAAAAAGGCCAAGTGATCGCTTATGCCAGCCGTCAACTAAAGCCACATGAAAGAAACTATGCTACTCATGATCTTGAGTTATTAGCCATCATGTTCGCTTTAAGAATCTGGAGGCATTATTTACTGGGCGAGAAATTCGAACTATTTACCGATCATCAATCCTTGAAATATCTGTTCACTCAGAAAGATCTAAACTTGAGACAACAGCGTTGGTTAGAATTCCTTGCAGCATACGATTATGAAATTCTATACACTCCAGGGAAAGCCAATGTTGTAGCAGATGCGCTCAGCAGAAAGAATGAAATCATCGCCAGTTTTGTCATCACGTCTTCATTAATAGACAGGATCTCGACCCTTCAGAAAGACGATGAATTTATTCAAAGAATCGGTCAGAGAATCAAAGGAGGTGAATCCACAAGTTTTCGACTCGATGACAAAGGAGTTCTAAGATTAAAGGGTAGAATTTGCATCCCAAACCTTCCCGAGCTCAGAAGAGAAATACTTGATGAGTGCCACAAATCCAAATTAAGTATCCATCCCGGTGTGAGCAAAATGTATAACGATATCGAACGCACATTCTGGTGGAGAGCTATAAAAAGGGATATCTCATTATATGTTAGCAGATGCCCCACTTGCCAGCTAGTCAAGAGTGATCAGCAGAAATTGGCTGGATTATTACAACCATTAGAAATTCCAGGATGGAAGTGGGAACAAATCTCGATGGATTTTATCGATGGCTTGCCTCGAACTAGAAAAGGAAACGACAGTATATGGGTAATCGTAGATCGCTTCACGAAGACTGCCCATTTCATACCTGTCCGATCCAACAGAACGGCTCAAAGTCTGGCACAAATCTACTTCAAAGAAATAGTTAAACTTCATGGAGTACCGCTCAGTATAGTCAGCGACAGAGATCCCCTGTTTACTAGCAAATTCTGGGAAGCATTCCAAACAGAATTGGGAAACAAATTAAATCTTAGCACCGCTTATCACCCTCAGACAGATGGCCAAACTGAGCGGGTGAATAGAATTTTAGAAGATTTACTGCGGGCTTGCGTTATTGATTTCGGAGGCTCATAGGAAGATCATTTACATTTAGCAGAATTCTCTTACAACAATAGCTATCAAGAAAGTTTGGGAATGTCTCCATTTGAAGCATTATACGGTAGACCGTGCAGATCTCTCGCATGTTGGGTAGAACCTGGCAACAGTCTAGTGTTAGGGCCCGATATGATTCAAGAAGCATCGGATAAAGTCGATTTTATTAAGAAGCGATTGAAAACCGCACAGAGCCGACAGAAAAGTTATGCTGATGCGAGAAGAAGGGATATATCGTTTGCCGTTGGCGATTATGTTTATTTAAGAGTTTCTCCAATGCGAGGAGTAATCAGATTTGGCAAGACTGGGAAGTTGGCACCGAGATTTATTGGTCCCTTTCCTATACTTGAACGGATTGGAACTCTTGCATATAGGGTTTCATTACCTGATTGGTTACCGGGTGTACATGATGTGTTCCACGTATCTCAACTCAGAAAACATGTTCATGATCCCGACCTTATTGTGGAAGAAGCAGCGCAACATGATATTGACATAACTCCAGAATTAGCACTCAGTAGAGAGCCATTAAAGATAGTTGGCAAAGAAACCAGAGAGCTAAGGAGGAAAAGATTCATTTAGTCAAAGTGCAGTGGAGTAGTGATCCTAGAGACTGTACTTGGGAGACTGAGGAAAGCATTAAACAAGCCTATCCCAAATGCAGAGTGGACATCTCTGACTAACTCCGGTGCAAGGTACCTTCACAATACTTTGGATTTACATTTTATTTCCTGCTTAACTATTATTTCCTTTTCGAGGACGAAAAGTTTTAAGTGGGGGAGATTGTAATAACCCGGAAAATGTGAACCAGTTTAAAATTTTTTTTAATAGGTTATTACCAAAGAATTTGAATTGTCGAAATAGCATATTTCAATAAAATATAGAATTTGGTATGGTATGACCGTTTGAAATTTTAAATGCAAACTTTGTCTGACTGTACCGGGTGGAAAATATAACGGATTTTAACGAAACTGAAAATATTTAAATCTGTTTATCAATACCTTTCTAAAGAATCTGAAGAATCGAAATTTCATAACGGAAATCAAAAGTTATGGCCAAATGAATTTTCAGAAAGGTCGCTATATAGTATATATAGCCCTTGAAAATTGAGATTTTGAATGCGACCTCGGAATTCGACGAAACCACTTTTGTTGTGTCCGGGATGACAAATTATTGCTAGGTTTCAAATTTCATAATTTTTGAAGCTAGTATGTGAGCGGGGCAAAAGATAACGTGTTTGGTCAAATTCTGTTAAAATGGGTCGACCTTAAAATGGACGTTTTTCAAACGAGCTCAGAATTCGACGAAACTGGTTTTGTTAGGACCGTATCGTCAAAACAAAGCTAGATTTATTTTTCTGGAATTTTTCGATTCATTTTGTGGCCCTGGCAAATGGAAATGTATGTTTAAATTAAATATCGAATGTTTTATATTTTAATTTGAAAAATAACTGACTGTAACAGTCGAAATGGCCAACGAAACATATCCCATTGTGTCCGGAATGGGGGTATTTAGCTGGGGGAGACAGTCATTGGGTTTAAAAAGGAGTCCGTTTGCAAAAACACTATTTAAAAATTTTCTATAAATTCTGGCAAATAGGAAATTTTCTTTAAAAAAAATTAAAATAAAAAACTCTGAAACCCTAGCCGCCAGAACGATTGAACGACGCACGTCATTCAAAACTTCTCGTAGATATCGCAGCCTCCTCAGGCCATTTCACCGCCGACCACAGTTGAAGTTTTTGTTCGTCGTAGTCCCCTCTCCACATCCGACCAACCCACGTCCCCTCCCATCGACTATCGACGCCGGAAATCGGGGAGGAAGGCGCGACCTTCTCAGCGTCGCCACGACGAGCACAGACCACCGGTCCACCTGCCACCACCGCCGTTCTGGAGATGCTTCGTAGCTCTTCGACGCAGCGTAGCCTGATCGAAGCATAGAGGTACGGATCGACTAAAATTCTGAGACCTAGTTTCGAAGGTTTTAAAAACCTTTCTGATAAAAATTCTGAAATGAAAATAACACTTTTAAGTGTTGCAAAACTTTGAAAAATAATATCTTTTTCATTCCTTAACGAAATTTGATGAAACAGGAGACACCGTGACCGCAAGGAGGCTCTCTACATTCTAGAAGAAGCCGCGGATTTTTCTGACCTTCCTACGATTTTTAGCACCGCAATAACCAATGTGAGGAATCTAAACTATTTGTGTGAATGAAATCGCGTTGTATAAATTATATAAGCGAAGTGTAAATTATATACGCATTGTATACCTCATGTACATGTGTTATATAAGTTATATTAGCAATGTATAAATTATACAAGCGTTGTTTGAAACATATATGTTTTGAATTGTGATAAAATGCAAGTGAATTATTATATTATATATATATATACTCCCCTCGTCCACAGACCATGGACGATACTTATTGCTTGTGTTTGACGTGATATTATATGGTATGACGAATGGTTGGAAATAATTGTTTGTGGTTGATATTATGGTTGAAAAATACCTTTGTGGTTGAAAAATACCTTTATGGTCGAAAAATACCCTCTTGTGGTTGAAACAAAATAGAATAGGATTGTGGAATTGAAAATAAAACATGCCGCCTGCGTGCGAACTAGATGCATGATCCCCATTGTCAAAAACCGCGAGGTTTTAAGGTAGAGCGAGGAGCCGTACTAGGGACGGTCCCGGTTTTAACTACCCTGCCGTTATGCTGTCGAAATTTTCTTAAATAATTATGTGTTAGAATAATTTTCATTCATTGAAATTATTTACATATGCTATATAGAATATTCATGTGTTGAGTTGCAATTCATTCGTTGAGTTGAAATTCATGTGTTGAATATGATTTGAATTTAAACAAATGACTTTAGCAATAAAAATCACATTTTTATAAATATGCGAACGATATAGAATATTCATGTGTTGAGTTGCAATTCATTCGTTGAGTTGAAATTCATGTGTTGAATATTATTTGAATTTAAACAAATGACTTTAGCAATAAAAATCACATTTTTATAAATATGCAGACGATATAGAATATTCATGTGTTGAGTTGCAATTCATTCGTTGAGTTGAAATTCATGTGTTGAATATAATTTGAATTTAAACAAATGACTTTAGCAATAAAAATCACATTTTTATAAATATGCAAACGATATAGAATATTCATGTGTTGAGTTGCAATTCATTCGTTGAGTTGAAATTCATGTGTTGAATATTATTTGAATTTAAACAAATGGCTTTAGCAATAAAAATCATATTTTTATAAATATGCAAACGATATAGAATATTCATGTGTTGAGCTGCAATTCATTCGTTGAGTTGAAATTCACGTGTTGAATATTATTCGAATTTAAACAAATGACTTTAGCAATAAAAATCACATTTTTATAAATATGCAAACGATATAGAATATTCATGTGTTGAGTTGCAATTCATTCGTTGAGTTGAAATTCATGTGTTGAATATTGTTCGAATTTAAACAAATGGCTTTAGCAATGAAAACTATATTTTTATAGTGAATAAGAAGTGTTAAAAATACACACGTGTCGAATAAATATTTTTGGATGATAAAAATATTCCTTTTATCATGTATACGCTTAGTTAAAAATACACACGTGTTGAAATAAATAATAGTTTGCTAGAAATATTATTATTAGCTTTGTTCTGCATATATATACATGTGTTGAACAGGAAAAATGGATTAGCTGTAGAGTAAAGAAATTATTTGCGTGCCCGACAAATAGGTAAACCTTGATGAGTTGGCTGCGCAATTTTATTTATATATCAACTACTGTGAATGCCATTGGATGCGGAGTGCTGGTTATTCTGTGTGAAATAATAAATAACGCCATAGGATAGTAACAATTAATTTTGAACTACAGTACATGGCATACTTCTTGATGATAGGCATACTTCATCATATTCCACATAAGCAATTGGAGCTTGTGTGATGAGGTTGAAGATTTACCATATAAGCAAGAGGCTTGTATGGCGATGACTATGTACTACAGGTTGAACTGATGACTGATATGGACTATATAAATTATAACGATAAATTGCCAGATTAATAAAAACCCAACACGGGTCTGGTGTTGACAATAATCACGTCGCTCTAGTTATTAGATACGGCACATGGACTATTTATTTCCACACGGAAACGGGGTGACGGCAATTTATTTTCTGGAGTGATTATCAGTACATACTCCCCCGTAAACACCAAAATATATCACTATAAATATGTGAATGCTTTTTAGGATTTATTGGGTACCTAATACGGCTCAATAAATTTCCAAACCCCTCCCCGTACAAAGGAGGTTATGGCGAAATTTTTCGAAATATTAAGGCCTTAGAGAAATATTTGAAGTGAAAACGAAGTTGAAAATATAGAATGAGCTATAGTTGAAATTATAGATTGAACTATATTTATATATATAAATATAAATATAATTGAAAGGAATAGAGGCCGTGTAGTTCAAGTTTCGGAATCGTAATTTGAAACGATTAGTACGAGAAATCCGACCATTGGATTTTCCCGAAACCGCAACCACTGGGTTCGCCTTGGAAATATCTTTCCAACGGCACCAACCTTGTAAAAATCCAACGGTTGGATTGTCCGGAATGTTTAATTCAAATCTGAAGAAAAACAGCGCCAGAATCGTTTATATTTATATATAAATATAAATATAATCTAATTTAATCGAATAATGACGCCGCAGTTCGAATTTTGAAACCGTAATTTCAAACGACTAGTGTGGAAGATCCGACCGTCGGATTCTCACGAAACTGGAACCGTTGGGTTCGCTTTGGGAATATCTTCCCACTGATATAGACTTTGTAGAAATCAAACGGTTAGATTTTCTGACATGTGTAAAAAAAATTAGGACAAAAACTTCGCCTGTGCCACGGCACAACCTTAAACGTCGTTTAATTAAATATGGCCATTTTTAAATAAATAAAAATGGCGAAAAATCGTTATAAAATATTATAAGCAACATAGGTTGCAAATAAACCAATTGGGCTTGAATTGTTTGATATTTGATGGTTGTATGTGTTTGACGCGTAAATAACACTAAATAACTGAAAGATGGATGCCGAATAATATAACCATATAGAGAATCGATTTAAATTCTAATGACGTGGGTTATTTGAAAAGGCCGAGCTAACCCTTATTTCAAATAATTTACCGAGCGATTCGAATTGGAAAATGCAAAGACGATTCAAGACCGACGATCTTCGTATCGGTTGGATGGGCGCTATTGAGGTTCCTGACCGGAGTAGCTAACGGAAAGGGAAGGAATTAGTAGCCATCTGAACGTATGTGTTGATTGGACGGATATACGAGGAATTTGACGCCTCCGGTTTCGTTCAGACCCAGGACGGAATTGTAAATGGACTGTGTGTCAGAGATTGGATTTTGTTCTATACTGATTGATCTATGTTCAATATATATCTGTATGGCGGCGGAGAATTTAGCCTTTTGCTTAACGCCCTTCTCTGAGACGCACGAGCTCAGAGGTTATATATCAATGGAAATCAATCGTATGGAGTGGACTGCCTATGTGGCATGCCAAGATGCTGTGATCAAGGCTTCTATTGCAAAGCAAAGTCTTGTGGATGATGATCAAAGCAAGGTCTACGTGACCTGGCTTTGTGTATTTCGTAGATTCGCGAGCCTCACACCCCGGTATGAGTTGAAAACGGGAAACGGACTGCAGGGAGAGCACGACGTTTCTTTCTAGCTATGGTGGTGTCAGTGACTTACCAGCCCTGACATATATATCTACTTTTCACCTTTGTGGTTGTTGGAATGCGAGGCGCCTCGATTATAGGTCTGTAAAGACCGGGAAACGTGTGTTCAGGAATAAATAATCCTCTAACGTAAGTGAGGACCTGCCCTGAAGCATCTAGGGGTTACCCAGAGTGCGTAGTCCTGAGGCATTTGCTAGAATATCTTGAAGCGGAGAGGATCTTGCCCCTTGCCTCGACTCATGACACAAATCCAATTTCCAATACGAAATAACGGATTTGATTGTAGAACTAGTATGGAGACATAGTAGATGGTAGCTATGCCGCCTATGATTGATATTTATGATGCTATTCGTTTTGAAACATATATGTACTAGTAATAATATCAAATGATTTTTCTTTATACGTATCAAGCATATTTGGCCCTTATAAGGTAAAACTCTATTCTCCGGCTTGCGTTGCATTGTGTGATGGGACCTGAGTCTTATACTGGCTTAATTCTTTCTAAAAGCATTGCGTTGTTTTAAAAAGAATTTACTTTGTTTTAAATGCACTAGCAATCGCTGGAGTAAACCCGTTCCGCGAAAGTGGCGTGGTCCTATGATTTGCTATTTACTGTTGTTTAACTGTTAAATAGATTCCTCATACCAGTCCCCATGAATGACTCGTTGTTTGTTCCACTTTGCAAACGCGGGTGCCCTTATTTTCACATGGGCAGCCTAGTACACAGGTGACAGGTGGTTTTTGGTTCTGCACTGCTGCATAGGGTGCATTTTTGGCTCATGGCGAGGCTGACTTCACAGAGGACTTTGACATTTTCCGCCATTACTTACTTATGTTATGATTCCGCCAATGGCGATGCAGACTGATTTACTTTCCGTATTTCTCACTATATGTATATGTATTCCGCCTTCGGTGATGTAGACTGATACCTTTATTATGTCTCACTGCATGTATGTATTCCGCCTCTGGCGATGATGACTGATCACTTTCTTTTCATTTACTAAGTTATATCCCACGTTATGCTATTCCGATATTCCTACATGTTGTGATTCCGCTGTCATATCCATGTAAAAATTATTTTATCTACTGTTTCTGCTATTATCTGTACTCTGCTATGATGATTAATGTGTTATTTCCTAATGATTATCCTTAATACCGCCCCTCGGATTTTGGGATCGTCACACGAATCGTTTGGATTGGTTGTTGCAAAAACCAACCCTTCATAGTAGTTAACTAATAGAGCTAACTTTTGGAAGAAAGCGCTATTTAGAGAATTTGGGATAAGATTAAAAAGAAGGACTTTTTTGAAGTATTAAGAGAAGTTTGGGTAGTTTAAGAATAGTTCGGGTAGATCGATAAATATGAAAGATGATGAATCATTTGGATTGGATCGACAAATTTGAAAGATGATGAATCATTTGGATTGGGTGCTGCAAAAGCCAACCCTTCACAGAAGTTAAAAAATAGGGGTAATTGTTGGTAGTAAGGGCTATTAGAGAATTAGAGGTAGGATTAAAAAGAAGGGTTATTTCGAAGTATTAAGAGAAGTAGAATTAGTTTAGGCATAGTAGGGGTAGATCGACAAATATGAAAGATGACGAATCGTTTGGATTGAGTGCTGAAAGAACCAGCCCTTCACATTAGTTAAAAAATAGGTATAATTTTTGGAAGGAAGGGCAATTCAGATAATTAGGGGTTGTATTAAAAAGTAGGCTTGTTTTGAATTATCAAGAGAAGTATAGGAAGTTTAAGCATAGTAGGGGTAGATCGTCAAATATGAAAGATAATGAATCATTTGGATTGGATTGTCAAGTATGAAAGATGATGAATCATTTGGATTGGGTGCTGTAAAAACCCACCATTCACAGAAGATAAAAAATAGGGGTAATTTTGGGAACTAAGTGCTACTTATAGTAATAGAAGTCGGATTAAAAAGAAGTGTTGTTTCAAAGTATTAAGAGAAGTAGAGGTAGTTTAGGCATAAAAGGGGTAGATCGACAAATATGAAAGATGATGAATCATTTGGATTGGGTGCTACTAAAACAAACCCTTTATAGTAGTTAAAAAATAGGGTTATTTGTTGGAAGTAAGGCTATTTAGAGAATTATGGGTAAGATTAAAAAGAAGGGTTGTTTTGAGGTATTAAGAGAAGTAGTGGTAGTTTAAGCATAGTAGGGGTAGATCGACGAATATGAAAGACGAAGAATCGTCTGGATTGGGTGTTTCAAAAATCAACCCTTCACAATAGTTAAATAAAAGGGCTAACTTTTGGAAGGAAGCGCCGTTTAGAGAATTAGGTGTTGGCTTAAAAAGAAGCACTATTTCGAAGTATTAAGAGAAGTTTGGATAGTTTAAGCATAGTTGGGGTAGATCGACAAATACGAAAGATGATGAATTATTTGGATTGAGTGCTGCAAATACCAAACATTCACAGAACTTAAAAAATAGGGGTAATTGTTGGAAGTAAGGGCTATTTATTGAAGTAGAGGTAGGATTAAAAAGAAGGGTTGTTTCAAAGTATTAAGAGAAGTAGAGGTAGTTTAAGCATAGTAGGGGTTGATCGACAAATATGAAATATGATGAATCGTTTGGATTGGCTGCTACAAAAACCAACCCTTCACAAAAGTTAAAAAATAGGGGTAATTGTTGGACGTAGGGGCTATTTAGAGAATTAGGGGCAGCATTAAAAAGAAGGGTTGTTTTGAAGTATTATGAGAAGTAGGGGTAGTTTAAGCATAGTAGCGGTCGATCGACAAATATGAGAGATAATGAATCGTTTGGATTGGGTGCTGCAAAAATCATCCCTTCATAGTAGCTAAAAAATTGGGGTGACTGTTGGAAGGAAGGGTTATTCAGAGAAGTAGGGGTTGGATTAAAAAGAAGGGTTGTTTTGAAGTATTAAGAGAAGTAAGGGTAGTTTAAGCATAGTAGGGGAAGATCGATAGATATGACAGATGATGAATCATTTGGATTAGGTGCTGCAAAAACCAACACTTCACCGTAGTTAAAAAGTAGGGGTAATTGTTGGAAGTAAGAGCTATTTACAGAATTAGGGGTAGGATTAAAAAGAAGGGTTGTTTTGAAGTATTAAGAGAAATAGGGGTAGTTTAAGCATAGTAGGGGTAGATCGACAAATATGAAAGATGATGAATCGTTTGGATTCGGTGCCGCAAAAACCATCCCTTCAAAGTAGTTAAAAAATAGATTTAATTGTTGGAAGGAAGAACTATTTTGAGAATTAGGGGTTGGATTAAAAAGAAGGATTGTTTTGAAGTATTATGATAAGTACGGGTAGTTTAAGCATAGTAGGAGTAGATCAACAAATATGAAAGATGATGAATCATTTGGATTGGATCGACAAATATGGAAGATGATGAATCATTTGGATTGGATCGACAAATATGAAAGATGATGAATCATTTGGATTGGGTGCTGCAAATACCAACCATTCACAAAGTAAAAAAATAGGGGTAATTATGGGAAGTAAGGGCTATTTATAGAACTAGAGGAAGGATTAAAAAGAAGGGTTGTTTCAAAGTATTAAAATAAGTAAAGGTAGTTTAGGCATAGTTGGGTTAGATCGACAAATTTGAAATATGATGAATCATTTTGATCGGCTGCTGCAAAAACCAACCCTTCGCAAAAGTTAAAAAATAGGGGTGATTATTGGAAGTAAGGGCTATTTAGAGAATTTGGGGCATGATTAAAAAGAAGGGTTGCTTTGTGGTATTATGAGAAGTAGGGGTAGTTTAAGCATAGTAGCAGTCGATCGACAAATATGAGAGATGATTTATCGTTTGGATTGGGTGCTGCAAAAACCATCCCTTCACAGTAGCTAAAAAATAGGGGTAATCATTGAAAGTAAGGGCTATTTAGAGAATTAGGGGTTGAATTAAAAAAAGGGATGTTTTGAAGTATCAAGAGAAGTAGGGGTAGTTTAAGCATAGTAGGTGAAGATTGATAAATACGATAGATGATGAATCAATTGGATTGGGTGCTGCAAAAACCAACATATCACAGTAGTTAATAAGTAGGGTAATTGTTGGAAGTAAGGAATATTAAGAGAATTAGGGGTAGGATTAAAAAGAAAGGCTGTTTTGAAGTATTAAGAGAAGTAGGGGTAGTTTAAGCATAGTAGGGGTAGATCGACAAATATGAAAGATGATGAATCGTATAGATTGGGTGCTGCAAAAACCAACCCAACACAGAAGTTAAAATAGGGGTAATTGTTGGAAGGGCTACTTCGAGAATTTGGGGTTGGATTAAAAAGAAGGGTTGTTTGGAAGTATTAAGAGAAGTTGGGGTAGTTTAAGCATAGCAGGGGTATATCGACAAATGTGAAAGATGATGAATCATTTGGATTGGGTGTTGCAAAAACCAACCCTTCGAAGTAGTTAAAAAATAGGGCTAATTGTTGGAAGTAAGGGCTATTTAGAGAATTAAGGTTTGGATTAAAAAGAAGGAATGTTTTAAAGTATTAAGAAAAGTAGGGGTAGTTTAAGCATAGTAGGGATTTGATCGGCAAATATGAAAGATGATGAATCAATTGGATTGGGGGCTGCAAAAACCAACCCTTCACAGAAGTTATAAAATAGGGGTAATTGTTGGAAGGAATGGTTATTTAGAGAATTAGGGGTAGGATTAAAAAGAAGGGTTGTTTTGAAGTATTAAGAGAAGTAGCGGTAGTTTAAGCATAGTTGGGGTAGATCGAAAATATGAAAGGTGATGAATCATTTGGATTGGGTGCTGCAAAAACCATCCCTTCATAGTAGTTAAAAAATTGGAGTAATTGGCAACAGGGGGTATTTAGAGAATTATGGGTAGGATTAAAAATGACCGTTTTGAAGTATTAAGAGAAGTTGGGGTAGTTAAAGCATAGTTGGGGTAGATCGACAAATATGAAAGATGATGAATCGTTTGGATTGTGTGCAGCAAAAACTTACCCTTAATAGTAGTTAAAAAATAGGGGTAAATGTTGGAAGTAAGGGCTATTTAGAGAATTAGGGCAAGAATTAAAAATAAGGGTTGTTTTGAAGTACTAAAAGAAGTAGGGGTAGTGTAAGCATGGTAGGGATAAATTTTCAAATACGAAAGAAGATGAATCATTTGGATTTGATGTTGCAAAAAACAACCCTTCACTGTAGTTAAAAAATTGGGGTAATTATTGGAAGTAAGGGCAATTTAGAGAATTAAGGGTAGGATTAAAAAGAATGGTTGTTTTGAAGTACTAAGAGAAGTATGGGTAGTTTAAGCATAGTAGGGTTAGATCGACAAATATGAAAGATGATGAATCGTTTGGATTGGATCGACAAATATGAAAGATGATTAATCATTTGGATTGGGTGCTGCAAAACCAACCCTTCACAGAAGTTAAAAAATATGGGTAATTGTAGGCAGTAAGGGCCATTTACAGAATTAGAGGCAGGATTAAAAAGATGGGTTGTTTCGTAGTATTAAGAGAAGTTGATGTAGTTTAGGCATAGTAGAGGTAGATCGACAAATATGAAAGATGTTGAATCGTTTGGATTGAGTGTTGCAAAAACCAGCCCTTCACAGTAGTTAAAAAATAGGGGTAATTGTTGGAAGGAAGGGCCATTAAGAGAATTAAGGGTTGGATTAAAAAGAAGGCTTGTTTTGAAGTATTAAGAGAAGTACGGGTAGTTTAAGCATAGTAGGGGTAGATCGACAAATATGAAAGATGATGAATCATTTGGATTGGATGCTGCAAAAACCAACCATTCACAGAAGTTAAAAAATAGGGGTAATTGTTGGAAGTAAGGGTTATTTATTGAACTAGAGGTAGGATTAAAAAGAAGGGTTGTTTCAAAGTATTAAGAGAAGTAGAGGTAGTTTAGACATAGTAGGGGTAGATCGACAAATATGAAAGATGATGAATCGTTTGGATTGGGTGCTACTAAAACAAACCCTTCACAGTAGTTAAAAAATAGGGGTATTTGTTAGAAGTAAGGCTATGTAGAGAATTATGGGTAGGATTAAAAAGAAGGTTTTTTTTGAAGTATTAAGAGAAGTAGGGGTAATTTAGGCATAGCATGGGTAGATCGACAAATATGAAAGATGACGAATCGTCTGTATTGGGTGTTGCAAAAACCAACCCTTCACAATAGTTAAATAAATGGGCAAATTGTTGGAAGGAAGCGCCATTTAGAGAATTAGGTGTAGAATTAAAAAGAAGGACTGTTTTGAAGTATTAAGAGAAGTTTGGGTAGTTTAAGCATAGTTCAGGTAGATCGACAAATACTAAAGATGATGAATCATTTGGATTGGATCGACAAATATTAATGATTATGAATCATTTGGATTGGGTGTTGCAAAAACCAACCATTCACAGAAGTTAGAAAACGGGGTAATTGATGGAAGTAATGGCTATTTATAGATCTAGAGGTAAGATTAAAAAGAAGGGTTGTTTCAAAGTATTAAGAGAAGTGGAGGTAGTTTAGGCATAGTGGGGGTAGATCGACAAATATGAAATATGATGAATCATTTGGATTAGTTGCAGCAAAAACCAACCATTCACAAAATCAAAAAAATAGGGGTAATTGTTGGAAGTAAGGGATATTTAGAGAATTAGGGACATGATTAAAAAGAAGGGTTGTTTTGAAGTATTATGAGAAGTAGGGGTAGTTTAAGCATAGTAGGGATCGATCGACAAATATGAGAGATGATGAATCGTTTGGATTGAGTGCTGCAAAAACCATCCCTTCACAGTAGCTAAAAAATAGGGGTAATTGTTGGAAGGAAGGGCTAATTAGAGAATTAAGGGTTGGATTAAAAAGAAGGGTTGCTTTGAAGTATTAAGAGAAGTAGAGTAGTTTAAGCATAGTAGGGGAAGATCGATAAATATGACAGATGATGAATCATTTGGTTTGGGTTCTGCAAAACTAACACATCACAGTAGTTAAAAAGTAGGGGTAATTTTTGGAAGTAAGGGCTATTTAGAGAATTTGGGGTAAGATTAAAAAGAAGGGCTGTTTTGAAGTATTAAGGGAAGTAGGGGTAGTTAAAGCATAGTAGGGGTAGATCGACAAATATGAAAGATGATGAATCATTTAGATTGGGTGCTGCAATAACCAACCCTACACAGAAGTTAAAATAGGGGTAATTTTTGGAAGGGCTACTTAGAGAATTAGTAGTTGGATTAAAAAGAAGGATTGTTTTGAAGTACTAAGAGAAGTAGGGGTAGTTTAAGCATAGCAGGGGTATATCGACTAATATAAAAGATGTTAAATCATTTAGATTGGATGCTGCAAATACCAACCCTTCAAATTAGTTAAAAAATAAGGGTAATTGTTAGATGTATGGGCAGTTTATAGAATTAAGGGTTGGATTTAAAAGGACTCTTTTGAAGTATTAAGAGAAGTAGGGGTAGTTTAAGCATAGTGGGGGTTGATCGACAAATATAAAAGATGATGAATTGTTTGGATTGGGGGCTGCAAAAACCAACCCTTCACAGAAGTTAATAAATAGGGCTATTGTTGGAAGGAATGGTTATTTAGAGAATTAGGGGTAGGATTAAAAAGAAGGGTTGTTTTGAAGTATTAAGAGAAGTTGCGGTAGTTTAAGCATAGTTGGGGTAGATTGAAAATATGAAAGATGATGAATCATTTGGATTGGGTGCTGCAAAAACAAATCCTTAAAGTATTCAAAAAATTGGGGTAATTTTTGGCAGGAAGGGCTATTTAAAGAATTAGAGGTAGGATTAAAAAGGACTGTTTTGTAGTATTAAGAGAAGTTAGGGTAATTAAAGTATAGTAAGGGTAGATCGACAAATATGAAAGATTATGAATCGTTCGGATTGTGTGGTGCAAAAACCAACCGTTCACAGTAATTAAAAAATAGGGATAATTGTTGGAAGTAAGGGCTATTCAAAGATTTAGGGCAAGGATTAAAAATAAGGGTTGTTTTGAAGTACTAAGAGAAGTAGTGGTAGTTTAAGCAAAGTAGGGATATATTGACAAATACGAAAGATAATGAATCATTTGGATTTGATGTTGCTAAAAACAACCCTTCAGTGTAGTTAAAAATAGGAGTAATTATTGGAAGTAAGGGCTATTTATAGAATTAGTGGTAGGATTAAAAAGAAGGGTTGTTTTGAAGTACTAAGAGAAGTAGGGGTAGTTTAAGCATAGTAGGGGTAGATCGACAAATATGAAAGATTATGAATCATTTAGATTGGATGCTGTAAAAACTAACTCTTCACAGAAGTTAAAAAATAGACGTAATTGTTGGAAGTAAGGGCTATTTAGAGAATTAGGGGTATGTTTAAAAAGAAGAGCTATTTTGAAGTATTAAGAGAAGTAGGGGTATTTTGGGCATAGTACGGGTAAATCGACAAATATGAAAAATGATGAATCGTTGGGATTGGGTGCTGCAAAAACCAACCCTTCATAGTAATTAAAAAATAGGGGTAATCGTTGGAAGTATGGGCTATTTAGAGAATTAGGCGTAGGATTAAAAAGTAGGTTTGATTTGGAGTATTAGGAGAAGTAGGGGTAGTTTAAGAATAGTACGGGTAGATCGACGAATATGAAAGATGAAGAATCGTCTGGATTGGGTGTTGCAAAAACCAACCCTTCACTGTAGTTAAATAAAAGGGCTAATTGTTGGAAGTAAGCGCCATTTAGACAATTAGATGTAGGGTTAAAAAGAAGGACTGTTTTGAAGTATTAAGAGAAGTTTGGATAGTTTAAGCATAGTTGGGGTAAATCGACAAATACGAAAGATGATGAATCATTTGGATCGGATCGACAAGTATGAAAGATGATGAATCATTTGGATTGGGTGCTGCAAATACCAACCATTCACAGAAGTTAAAAAATAGGGGTAATTGTTGGAAGTAAGGGCTATTTATTGAACTAGAGGTAGGATTAAAAAGAAGGTTTGTTTCAAAGTATTAAGAGAAGTAGCAGTAGTTTATGCATAGTAGGGGTAGATCGACAAATATGCAATATGATGAATCGTTTGGATTGGCTGCTGCAAAAACCAACCCTTCACAAAAGTTAAAAAATAGGGGTAATTATTGGACGTAAGGGCTATTTAGAGAATTAGGGGCAGGATTAAAAAGTAGGGTTGTTTTGAAGTATTATGAGAAGTAGGGGTAGTTTAAGCATAGTAGGGGTCGATTGACAAATATGAGAGATGATGAATCGTTTGAACTGGGTGCTGCAAAAACCATCCCTTCATAGTAGCTAAAAAATAGGGGTAATTGTTGTAAGGAAGGGCTATTTACAGAATTAGGGGTTAGATTAAAAAGAAGGGTTGTTTTGAAGTATTAAGAGAAGAAGGGGTAGTTTAAGCTTAATAGGAGAAGATCGATAAATATGACAGAGGATGAATCATTTGGATTGCGTGCTGCAAAAACCAACACTTCACCATAATTAAAAAGTAGGGGTAATTGTTGGAAGTAAGGGCTATTTAGAGAATTAGGGGTAGGATTAAAAAGAAGGGTTGTTTTGAAGTATTAAGAGAAGTAGGGGTAGTTTAAGCATAGTAGGGGTAGATCGACAAATATGAAAGATGATGAATCGTTTGGATTGGGTGCCGCAGAAACCATCCCTTCAAAGTAGTTAAAAAATAGGGGTAATTGTTTGAAGGAAGAGCCATTTATAGAATTAGGGGTTGGATTAAAAAGAAGGATTGTTTTGAAGTATTACGAGAAGTACGGGTAGTTTAAGCATAGTAGGGATTGATCGACAAATATGAAAGATGATGAATCATTTGGATTGGATGGACAAATACGAAAGATGATGAATCATTTGGATTGGGTGCTGCAAAAACCAACCATTCACAAAGTTAAAAAATAGGGAAATTGTTGGAAGTAAGGGCTATTTATAGAATTTGAGGTAGGATTAAGAAGAAGGGTTGTTTCAAAGTATTAGGAGAAGTAGAGGTAGTTTAGGCATAGTCGGCGTAGATCGACAAATATGAAATATGATGAATCATTTGGATTGGCTCCTGCAAAAACCAACCCTACGCAAAAGTTAAAAAATAGGGGTAACAGTCGGAAGTAAGGGCTATTTAGAGAATTAGGGGCAGGATTAAAACGAAGGGTTGTTTTGAAGTATTATGAGAAGTAGGGGTAGTTTAAGCATAGTAGGGGTCGATCGACAAATATGAGAGATGATTTATAGTTTGGATTGGGTGCTGCAAAAACCATCCCTTCACAGTAACTAAAAAATAGGGGTAATCGTTGGAAGGAAGGGCAATTTAGAGAATTATGGGTTGGATTAAAAAGCAGGGTTGTTCTTAAGTATTTAGAGAAGTAGGGGTAGCTTAAGCATAGTAGGGGAAGATCGATAAATATGATAGATGATGAATCATTTGGATTGGGTGCTGCAAAAACCAACACATCACATTAGTTAAAAAGTAGGGGTAATTGTTGGAAGTAAGGGCTATTTAGAGAATTAGGGGTAGGATTAAAAAAGGGCTGTTTTGAAGTATTAAGAGAATTAGGGGTAGATCGACAAATATGAAAGATGAAGAATCGTTTGGATTGTGTGCTGCAAAACCCAACCCTACAGATAAGTTAGAATAGGGCCAATTGTTGGAAGGACTACTTAGAGAATTAGCGGTTGGATTAAAAAGAAGGGTAGTTTTGAAGTATTAAGAGAAGTTGTGGTAGTTTAAGCATAGCAAGGGTATTTCGAAAAATATAAAAGATGATGAATCATTTGGATTGGGTGCTTCAAAAACCAATCCTTCAAAGTAGTTAAAAAATAAAGCTAATTGTTGGAAGTAAGGGCTATTTAGACAATTAAGGGTTGGATTAAAAAGAACGACTGTTTTGAAGTATTAAGAGAAGTAGGGGTAGTTTAAGCATAGTAGGGGTAGATCGGCAAATATGAAAGATGATGAATCGTTTGGATTGGGGGCTGCAAAAACGAACCCTTCACAGAAGTTAACAAATAGGGTAAATTGTTGGAAGGAATGGTTATTTAGAGAATTAGGGGTAGGATTAAAAAGAAGGGCTGGTTTGAAGTATTAACAGAAGTAGCGGTAGTTTAAGCATAGTTGGGGTAGATCGAAAATATGAAAGATGATGAATCATTTGGATTGGATGCTGCAAAAACCAACCCTTCATAGTAGTGAAAAAATTGGGGTAATTGTTGGCAGCAAGGGCTATTTAGAGAATGAGGTGTAGGATTAAAAAGGACTGTTTTGAAGTATTATGAGAAGTTGGGGTAGTTAATGCATAGTACGGGAAGATCGACAAATAAGAAAGATTATGAATCGTTCGGATTGTGTGGTGCAAAAACCAACCATTCACAGTAATTAAAAAATAGGGATAACTGTTGGAAGTAAAAATAAGGGTTGTTTTGAAGTACTAAGAGAAGTAGGGGTAGTTTAAGCAAAGTAGGGATATATTGACAAATACGAAAGATAATGAATCATTTGGATTTGATGTTGCTAAAAACAACCCTTCAGTGTAGTTAAAAAATGGGGGTAATTATTGGAAGTAAGGGTTATTTAGAGAATTAGTGGTAGGATTAAAAAGAAGGGTTGTATTGAAGTACTAAGAGAAGTAGGTGTAGTTTAAGCATAGTAGGGGTAGATCGACAAATATGAAAGATTATGAATCATTTAGATTGGATGCTGTAAAAACCAACTCTTCACAGAAGTTAAAAAATAGACGTAATTGTTGGAAGTAAGGGCTATTTAGATAATTAGGGGTATGTTTAAAAAGAAGAGCTATTTTGAAGTATTAAGAGAAGTAGGGGTAGTTTGGGCATAGTACGGGTAAATCGACAAATATGAAAAATGATGAATCATTGGGATTGGGTGCTGCAAAAACCAACCCTTCACAGTAATTAAAAAATAGGGGTAATCGTTGGAAGTATGGGCTATTTAGAGAATTAGGCGTAGGATTAAAAAGTAGGCTTGATTTGGAGTGTTAGGAGAAGTAGGGGTAGTTTAAGCATAGTACGGGTAGATCGACGAATATGAAAGATGAAGAATCATCTGGATTGGGTGTTGCAAAAACCAACCCTTCACTGTAGTTAAATAAAAGGGCTAATTGTTGGAAGTAAGTGCCATTTAGACAATTAGATGTAGGGTTAAAAAGAAGGACTGTTTTGAAGTATTAAGAGAAGTTTGGATAGTTTAAGCATAGTTGGGGTAGATCGACAAATACGAAAGATGATGAATCATTTGGATCGGATCGACAAGTATGAAAGATGATGAATCATTTGGATTGGGTGCTGCAAATACCAACCATTCACAGAAGTTAAAAAATAGGGGTAATTGTTGGAAGTAAGGGCTATTTATTGAACTAGAGGTAGGATTAAAAAGAAGGTTTGTTTCAAAGTATTAAGAGAAGTAGCAGTAGTTTATGCATAGTAGGGGTAGATCGACAAATATGAAATATGATGAATCATTTGGATTGGCTGCTGCAAAAACCAACCCTTCACAAAAGTTAAAAAATAAGGGTAATTATTGGACGTAAGGGCTATTTAGAGAATTAGGGGCAGGATTAAAAAGTAGGGTTGTTTTGAAGTATTACGAGAAGTAGGGGTAGTTTAAGCATAGTAGGGGTCGATTGACAAATATGAGAGATGATGAATCCTTTGAACTGGGTGTTGCAAAAATCATCCCTTCATAGTTGCTAAAAAATAGGGGTAATTGTTGTAAGGAAGGGCTATTTAGAGAATTAGGGGTTAGATTAAAAAGAAGGGTTGTTTTGAAGTATTAAGTGAAGAAGGGGTAGTTTAAGCATAATAGGAGAAGATCGATAAATATGACAGATGATGAATCATTTGGATTGCGTGCTGCAAAAACCAACCCTTCACCATAGTTAAAAAGTAGGGGTAATTGTTGGAAGTAAGGGCTATTTAGAGAATTAGGGGTAGGATTAAAAAGAAGGGTTGTTTTGAAGTATTAAGAGAAATAGGGGTAGTTTAAGCATAGTAGGGTAGATCGACAAATATGAAAGATGATGAATCATTTGGATTGGGTGCCGCAGAAACCATCCCTTCAAAGTAGTTAAAAAATAGGCGTAATTGTTGGAAGGAAGTGACATTTATAGAATTAGGGGTTGGATTAAAAAGAAGGATTGTTTTGAAGTATTACGAGAAGTACGGGTAGTTTAAACATAGTAGGGATTGATCGACAAATATGAAAGATGATGAATCATTTGGATTGGATGGACAAATATGAAAGATGATGAATCATTTGGATTGGGTGCTGCAAAAACCAACCGTTCACAAAGTTAAAGAATAGGGAAATTGTTGGAAGTAAGGGCTATTTATAGAACTTGAGGTAGGATTAAAAAGAAGGGTTGTTTCAAAGTATAAGGAGAAGTAGAGGTAGTTTAGGCATAGTCGGGGTACATCGACAAATATGAAATATGATGAATCATTTGGATTGGCTCCTGCAAAACCCAACCCTACGCAAAAGTTAAAAAATAGGGGTAACAGTCGGAAGTAAGGGCTATTTAGAGAATTAGGGGCAGGATTAAAACGAAGGGTTGTTTTGAAGTATTATGAGAAGTAGGGGTAGTTTAAGCATAGCAGGGGTCGATCGACAAATTGAGAGATGATTTATCGTTTGGATTGGGTGCTCCAAAAACCATCCCTTCACAGTAGCTAAAAAATAGGGGTAATCGCTGGAAGGAAGGGCTATTTAGAGAATTAGGGGTTGGATTAAAAACAAGGGTTGTTCTTAAGTATTAAGAGAAGTAGGGGTAGTTTAAGCATAGTAGGGGAAGATCGATAAATATGATAGATGATGAATCATTTGGATTGGGTGCTGCAAAAACTAACACATCACAGTAGTTAAAAAGTAGGGGTAATTGTTGGAAGTAAGGGCTATTTAGAGAATTAGGGGTAGGATTAAAAAAATTGTTGTTTTGAAGTATTAAGAGATGTAGGGGTAGTTTAAGTATAGTAGGGGTAGATCGACAAATATGAAAGATGATGGATCGTTTGGATTGGGTGCTGAAAAAACCAACCCTACACAGAAGTTAAAATAGGGGTAATTGTTGGAAGGGCTACTTAGATAATTAGGGGTGGGATTAAAAAGAAGGGTTGTTTTGAAGTTTTAAGAGAAGTTGGGGTAGTTTAAGCATAGCAGGGGTATATCAACAAATATAAAAGTTGATGAATCATTTGGATTGGTTGCTGCTAAAACCAACCCTTCAAAGTAGTTAAAAAATAGAGCTAATTGTTGGAAGTCAGGGCTATTTAGACAATTAAGGGTTGGATTAAAAAGAAGGATTGTTTTGAAGTATTAAGAGAAGTAGGGGTAGTTTAAGCATAGTAGGGGCAGATCGACAAATATGAAAGATGATGAATCGTCTGGATTGGGGGCTGCAAAAACGAACCCTTCACAGAAGTTAATAAATAGGGTAAATTGTTGGAAGGAATTGTTATTTAGAGGATTAGGGGTAGGATTAAAAAGAAGGGTTGTTTTGAAGTATTAACAGAAGTAGCGGTAGTTTAAGCATAGTTGGGGTAGATCGAAAATATGAAAGATGATGAATCATTTGGATTGGGTGCTGCAAAAACCAACCCTTCATAGTAGTGAAAAAATTGGGGTAACTGTTGGCAGCAAGGGCTATTTAGAGAATTAGGGAAAGGATTAAAAAGGACTGTTTTGATGTATTCAGAGAAGTTGGGGTAGTTAAAGCATAGTAGGGGAAGATCGACAAATATGAAATATTATGAATCGTTTGGGTGGTGTGGTGCGAAAACTAAACCTTCACGATAGTTAAAAAATAGGGGTAATTGTTGGAAGTAAGGGCTATTTAGGGAATTAGGGCAAGGATTAAATATAAGGGTTGTTTTGAAGTACTAAGAGAAGTAGGGGTAGTTTAAGCATAGTAGGGATAGATTGACAAATACGAAAGATGATGAATCATTTGGATTTGATGTTGCAAAAAACAACCCTTCACTATAGTTCAAAAATAGGGGTAATTATTGGAAGTAAGGGATATTTAGAGAATTAAGGTTAGGATTAATAAGAAGGGCTGTTTTGAAGTACTAAGAGAAGTAGGGGTAGTTTAAGCATAGTAGGGGTAGATCGACAAATATGAAAGATGACGAATCATTTAGATTGGGTGCTATAAAAACCAACTCTTCACAACAGTTAAAAAATAGGCGTAATTGTTGGAAGTAAGGGCTATTTAGAGAATTAGCGGTAGGTTTAAAAAGAAGAGCTATTTTGAAGAATTAAGAGAAGTAGGGGTAGTTTGGGCATAGTAGGGGTAGATCGACAAATATGAAAGAGGATGAATCATTTGGATTGGGTGCTGTAAAAACCAACCCTTCACAGTAATTAAAAAATAGGGGTATTTGTTGGAAGTAATGGCTATTTAGAGAATTAGGCGTAGGATTAAAAAGTAGTTTTGATTTGGAGTATTAAGAGAAGTAGGGGTAGTTTAGGCATAGTAAGGTTAGATCGACGAATATGAAAGATGAAGAATCGTTTGGATTGGGTGTTGCAAAAAGCAACCCTTCACAGTAGTTAAATAATAGGGCTAATTGTTGGAAGGAAGCGCCATTTAGAGAATTAGGTGTAGGGTTAAAAAGAAGGACTGTTTTGAAGTATTAAGGGAAGTTTGGACAGTTTAAGCATAGTTGGGGTAGATCGACAAATACGAAAGATTATGAGTCATTTGTATCGGATTGACAAGTATGAAAGATGATGAATCATTTGGATTGGGTGCTGCAAATACCAACCATTCACAGATGTTAGAAAATAGGGGTAATTGTGGGAAGTGAGGGCTATTTATTGAACCAGAGGTAGGATTAAAAAGAAGGGTTGTTTCAAAGTATTAAGAGAAGTAGAGGTAATTTATGCATAGTAGGGGTAGATCGACAAATATGAAATATGATGAATCGTTTGGATTGGCTGCTGCAAAAACCAACCCTTCACCAAAGTTAAAAAATAGGGGTAATTGTTGGACGTAAGGGCTATTTGGAGATTTAGGGGAAGGATTAAAAATAAGGGTTATTTTGAAGTATTATGAGAAGTAGGGGTAGTTTAAGCATAGTAGGGTTTGATTGACAAATATGAGAGATGATGAATCATTTGGATTGGGTGCTGCAAAAACCATCCCTTCTGTAACGACCCGCATTCTACGCATCATAGGATCGTAGAATATTTATTTCTTTCACATACGAAGTCGTATGGTCATGTAACTTTCGGGGACGACTATTGGGGTCATTTCCCATGTTTATGATTTTTCCCGATTTTTAAATGACCATTTTACCCCTAGCTGGCACTGTTTTGGCCATAACTTTTGACTGGAAAGGAATTTTGACCCGAAACAGCTTCCATTGGCTCAGGATGATGGTTTCTCTTTCCGTAGAGTGGTCACATTAGCCAAACGGACTCACCGTTTGGGAGATATGGCTGAAACAAGTTTCAGATGGTGAAAAACAGCTTAATTGGGCTTAACCGGGTGATTATCAGCTAGGCCCAAAGGGGAATTTCGGGATTACGAGTTTAAAAGGGCTATTAGGGTTGGGAGAATACTTTTTTTTCTTATTTTTCAGCCGTCACTATTCATTCCTCTTGATCTAGCCATGGCCTCCACTCTCTAAATCTCTCTAAAACACCCAAGATCACTTCCTAATCAAGGATTAAGGCTTAGAGGCATCAAATCAAGGAGGATTAGCACAAGGACCGAGGTAGAGCTGCTGTTATATATTGGAATTCGTGCAAATCGAAGGTTCACTTCAGATCAGAAAGTTTTATTGTGGCAAAGGTGAGTGATTTGCCTAGTCGTGACACTAATTACAGTTAATCAGGGTGATTAGTGATAATCAGTAAATTCTTACACTATAAAATCCTGGAAAAATATTATAAAATTCTGAAATGTTATCTTAAACCTCTGACAGAAGTTTGGTTCGATTTGATTAAGTTTTGCTAAGTATATCACTTGATTTGCTTAAACATGCTTAAGGGAAAATTTGGGGTTTTGACCATGTTTGATCCACTTTACATGCTATGATTTGTGTTATGGTGTTCGTGGTCGATATTATACGTTGCTATGACTGTATGAGATGTTTTGTGATTGTTTAGAAGTGTTAGTTTGGTCAAAAACGCCGTCGAATGGCGAAAGACTGTCGCTGGAACGAAGTGCGGGAATTTACCCGGACCGGATCGCCCCCCTATGAGCATGATCTGATTGAAGCTCACGCCACCATGCACCACGATCCGTTCCACTTTGAAGGCCACGAACCGATGCAGCGCCGTGTCCAAACTCAAGTATCTCGATCTGAATCGCTCTAGCTTGGTGGACCACGAACCGATCAGAAGGTGCGATCCGAGATAAGGCGCGACGATCCAGACGAGGTAGCACGACCCGAACCCAATGGGGTTGCCAGCGCCACGAGCTGTTGAGGCGCGATCCGTATGGCGCGACACGATCCGATAGAGCTGGAGCACCACGAGCTAGTAGGAACTCGACCCGATCCGATTGGGGAGGTGCGCCACGAACCGAACCATCCAAGGGAGCACGATCCGAGGAGAAGACTGAATGAAGACCGATCCAGAGGTGAAAACTATAACCCGAGATGCAAAGGTAGTCCAATTGGAAGTTAGAGCTCAGGATCCCGGAACCAGTTGGGAACCAATGAGTTCACTTCATGAGTTGGGCTTTGCTGCGGGACGAGTGCAAAGGAGTTGTCGATGTCTATGACTTTGGATCACTATGTATGGGAGGTATGTGAACGGATTCAGGGCCAAAGTGGCCTAGGTACGACTAAAGGGCTATAAACCAATGAAGTGGGGTCGTTTGTAAAGATTTGGTCACGACTCCATGTGGTAAGCATGGTAGTTGCAGTAGTTGTACAAGTTGAACTCCGTCACTGCTTCAATGGGTCTAGTGATTGACAGTGGCGGACATCGTATGCTTTACGCACTGAGTGAGAGATGTGAGGATGGTTGCTATGGTTGATTTTTTTGCTATCATTATGACATGCACACCCCACCCCCGTATTCTTACACTATTTATTGTGGCACCTTAGAGTGTTGTACGGTATGTGGTACTAACTCTTTGGTTGCAGGTCCAGGTTCAGGTATTGTTTAGTATACCTGTTATTGTTTTATTTAGATGCTTATCGCTCATACCAGGCTTTATGTCTGACCCAGAGTTTTATGTCTCCTCTTATTACTCTGGGTGCTCACACGAGCAGACTAGAGACAGGTTAGCTGGTGATGCACGGGTAGATGATCCGGAGAAGAGCAGGAGGCTTCCACGTAATATATATACAGTATTCTCCATGTGTTGTTGAAGATCATTGCTTGGGCATTGGTGGTGTATCTTCTACTTTAGATTTCTTTTGTTTAGAGATAGTAAATTTGGAAAATTGTAATAAGCTGTATATGGATTTCCGCTGCTCTGATGATTGATGATTGCTGTTGATTTTAGTTATCAGCTTATGCACTGTCTCACCTGTTTTATGTCAAGTATGTTATTATTATATTTTATTCCATGCGCTGTGAGACATTCTACAGGTTCCTTGATTAGTTCATTCCCTTCTTTCCTTTCTTTGGCGACCGTTCTGTGCTAGTCGGGACATGTGTACAGCGCACTTTCGAAGGAAATGCAGGTTGGTGCGGGGCGGGCCGTCACATTTGGTATCAGAGCTCTAGGTTGCGTAGTTAACCTAGGGAAGTTATCAGGGAGAGATAATATACGTATACGAGAGAGCGTATTTGTGATTATTTTGGCTTTCAAAAGCTATATATATACTATTAGTAGTATAAGAATGAAGTCGTGCTGCACTAGCACCACTACGGGGTCGTTAATCGTTTCTTTTTTTCAGATTGACGATGAGCCGATATGTTAGAGGTACAGGTAGATGGGCCAATAATGGGAATGCTGCTGACATGAGGACGATGTTTACTGACCTCATGAGAGAGATGCTTAGAAATGTACAGAGGGCAGCTCCCAATGATGGAAATGGTGGTGGTCCAATAGTGCAGGAGCTAAGAGTCGACTTCGCCAAGCTGAATAAGGATTATGCTAGCCTTGGTGGAAAGCCATTCCACGGAACGGAGTCGGCCACGGATGTTCAAGATTGGTTGGATAGTTGCGATCGTATCTTCGAGGATTTGGGTATCGAAGATGCGATGAAGAGAAAGCTAGCGTCCCGTCAGCTGCAAGGGCGGGCAATGAATTGGTGGAATGCTATCAAGGCAGCTACTCCCGAAGATCAGATTACTTAGGAGCAGTTTAAAGCTCGCTTTAGCGAGAAGTTCATTCCAACTGCTCAGAAGTCAGTGTTGTTTAAGAAATTCTTGGAGCTCAAGCAGAATGGCAGAGCTGTCTCAGAGTATATTGCTGAATTTGACACTTTGTCAAAATATGGGTTATCTCTTATTGATACTGCCGAGAAAAAGAATGAGAAATTCATAACTGGTTTGGATCAGTACTTGGGTGGAAGACTTATTAACCACATCGATGAGACGTTTGAATCGGTTGTGGGGAAAGCATTAAGATCAGAAAGTCTCTACCCTAAGACGAATACTGAGGTTGCATCTGCAGAAGAGCCAAAACCACAAGCAAGTGGTGGAGGCAAGGGTGGTTCCCAGAATAAGAGAAAGCAGAATCAGACTAAGGATGGCCAGAAGAAGAAGAATAAGCAAGATGTGGAGTGCTTCAGCTATGGTAAGAAGGGCCATTATGCTAGTAATTGTCGGGCCAAGCCAGCGGACAGGAAGTGCTTCAACTGTGGCCAAATGGGACGTCACAAGGACAAGTGTCCGCAACCCCTTAAAGAAAAGCAAATGGTGAAAGCCTACGCCCTTAATGCTATTCCTTCTTCGTCGAATGCCCCAACTGCGGCGCAGAAGGGAAAGAATGTCGTCATTCAAGGTATGCTTTCTGTTTATGATGTTCCTGTTAGAGTTTTGTTTGATACCGGAGCTTCCAGTTCTTTCATATCTAGTGACCTGGTAGATAGGTTGAGATTGGAGCCCGAGATTGTCGATAGACCTTTAGTAGTGACGAACCCGATTGGTGGTTCGACTAGCCTTAGCATGATTTGTCGTAATGTGGTCCTATCGAGTCATGGATGCATGTTTGTTTGTTATTGCTTTGTTTTGGGCTTTACTGGGTTTGGCATTATTTTGGGAGTAGATTGGTTCCAAAGATACGGGGTGGTGGTAAACTGTGAGGGCTTTTTAGTGACAGCTAGAGCGGATGATGGGCGGAGGATAGTGTTTGGTGGTCTACCCAGTAAGGGGGTATTGGCTAGTTTTCTAAACTCCCTCGACATTCCGCATAGTGAGTTGTCGGGTTTGCCCGTGGTTGGCCAGTATCCGGATGTTTTCGAAGAAGTGACCGGACTTCCACCACACCGAGAGATTGAGTTTCGTATTGATTTGGTAAAGGATGCCAGGCCTATAATGATGCCACTTCGTCGTATGGCACCAAGACAGCAGCGAGAGCTCGAGGTGCAAGTCAGCGATCTTTTGAAGAAGGGATTTATCAGAAGGAGTGTTTCTGAATAGGGAGCACCAGTTGTGTTTGCTACCAGGGCGGATGGTTCCCTTCGTTTGTGTGTAGACTACCGCGAGTTGAATAAAGTGACGAGGAAGAACAAGTATCCTCTGCCGCGGATAGATGATTTGTTCGATCAGTTGAGTGGCGCGAGAGTATTTTCTCAGTTGGATCTCGCGACAGGTTTTCATCAGCTTAGAGTGGAGGCTGAGAGTATAGCTAAAACGGCATTTCGAACGCCGTCTGGATTTTATGAGTGGTTGGTCATGCCATTCGGGTTGACCAATGCCCCAACATATTTTGTGGATCTTATGAATAGGGTATTCAAAGATCAGTTGAATAAGTCTGTCCTTGTGTTCGTTGATTATATTTTGGTCTATTCAAAAACAGAGGAAGAACACAAGGAACATTTAAGAGTAGCAATGGAGGTGTTGAGAAAACACCAATTGAAAGCAAAGTTTTCTAAGTGTCACTTCTGGAAGAGGGAAGTGAGGTTCTTGGGCCATGTTGTATCAGAGAATGGTATTGCCGTGGACCCGGCAAAGGTGGCTACAGTACAAGATTGGCCGACGCCCAAGAATGCAACTGATGTAAGAAGTTTCTTTGGATTAGATGGATATTATCGTAAGTTTATCCAGGGTTTCTCCAAGATAGCAGCACCATTGACCCAGTTGACCAAGAAGAATCAAGCTTTTGTCTAGAATGAAAGGTGCGAGAATTCATTCAAAAGTCTAAAGGACAAGTTGACAAGCGCACCAGTGTTAGTCATTCCTAAGGGTGATGAAGAGATGACGGTATACACGGATGCCTGTGGTACCGGACTGGGTGCTGTATTGATGCAAGGCGGTAGGGTTGTAGCTTACGCAAGTCGGCAATTGAAACCACACGAGAGAAGATACCCTACCCATGATTTAGAATTGGCAGCGATCGTGTTCGCGTTAAAGATGTGGAGACACTATCTCTTGGGAGAAAGATTTGAGTTGTTTACAGATCATAAGTCGTTAAAGTATCTCTTCTCTCAGAAAGATCTGAATCTCCGTCAGCAGAGATGGTTAGAGTTCTTAGGTTCCTATGATTTTGACATCGCATACACACCGGGAAAGGGCAATGCGGTGGCTGATGCATTGAGTAAAAGACATGCTAGCTTAGGGGCTATGTTCCTTGAATGGAAGCAACTGGAGTTTATCGCGGGGTTTGATTTCAGACCAAAGTGCGAATTGGATCCAGAAATGTTAGCAAGTTTGACGATCAGACCCACTTTGATTGAGCGGATCGGCTCTAGTCAGAGGGACGATCCTAACCTATTGGAAATCATCTCCAAGTTAAAGATGGATATTGATGAGGAGATGAACAAGTGTGGGATTGATCAAGATGGATGGCTTAGAAAAAATGGAAAGCTTGTTGTACCCAATGTCAATGGATTGAGGGATGATGTGCTTAGAGAACGTCATCACTCAAAGCTGACTATACACCCCAGTGGTAACAAGATGTATCGAGATATGAAGCATACTTACTACTGGGAAGGGATGAAAAGAGACGTTGGGAAATTTATATCCAAGTGCATGAATTGCCAGCTAGTTAAAGCCGAACAAAAGAAGCCTAGTGGGTTGTTACAGCCCTTAGAAATTCCCGAATGGAAATGGGAGCAAGTCCCGATGGATTTCATTGATGGTTTACCAAGGACTAGATCGGGATATGGTAGCATATGGGTAATTGTGGATCGGTTGACTAAGAGTGCAAGATTCATACCAGTCAAATCGACCAGAACGGCAGCTAAGTTAGCAGAATTATATATGAAGTGGGTAGTGAGATTTCATGGAGTACCTAAAAGCATTGTGAGCGACCGAGACCCGTTGTTCAATAGTGGGTTTTGGAAGAGCTTACAAGAGGCTCTAGGGTCAGAGTTACATCTCATTACCGCATATCATCCTCAGACCGACGGTCAGACGGAGAGGGTGAATCGTATTTTGGAAGATCTCTTGAGAGCATGTATATTGAATTTTGGGGGATGATGGGATGACCATTTGCATCTAGTAAAGTTTGCATATAATAATAGCTACCAATCCAGCATCGGTATGGCTCCGTTTGAAGCTTTGTATGGAAGACCGTGCAACTCACCATCATGTTGGATAGAGACCGGCGAGAAGTTTATGTTTGGACCAGATGTGGTGAGGGAAACTTCAGATAAGATCAAGATCATTCAACAACGAATGAAGGCTGCCCAAGATAGGCAGAAGAGTTATGCTGATAAGTGGAGAAGAGACCTAAAATTCTCCGTGTGTGACTTGGTGTTTGTCAAGATCTCTCCGTTGAAGAGCATAATACGATTTGGCAGGAAAGGCAAATTAGCACCAAGATTTGTTGGTCCATTCTCTGTTCTTGAACTAGTCGGGAATTTGGCATACAGAATTGACTTACCAGAGAAGATGGCGGGAGTTCACGACGTATTTCATGTTTCCCAACTAAGGAAGTTCGTTCACGACTCAGATATGACTATTTCACCTGATCAGTTAGAGGACTTCGAAGTAGAACACGAGGCAGTTGGGAATTGCAAGCCGGCCCGTATTGTCGCGCACGACATGAAGCAACTTCGAAGGAAGGCAGTGAAGCTAGTCAAGGTACAGTGGAGCGAGGACGAGAATGATTGTACTTAGGAGACACAGGAGAACATTAGGAAGTCACACCCAGAACTCTTTGCCTGGTAAGATTTTGGCTTCGATTTAGTTTTCCCGCATGCTAGGATAGGCTTGTTTTCTTGTTTTGCATGATTGATTTTTGTACGTGGTTGTTAGGCATGCGGGATCCTTTGTATGTTTTGGGTTAAGGAATTTCGGGGACGAAATTTCTTAAGGGGGGGAGAGTGTAACAACCCACATTCTACGCATCATATGATCGTAGAATATTTATTTCTTTCACATACGAAGTCGTATGGTCATGTAACTTTGGGGGACGACTATTAGGGTAATTTCCCATGTTCATGATTTTTCCCGATTTTTAAATGACCATTTTACCCCTAGTTGGCACTGTTTTGGCCATAACTTTTGACTGGAAAGGAATTTTGACCCGAAACCATTTCTATTGGCTCAGGCTGAAGGTTTCTCTTTCCGTAGAGTGGTCACATTAGCCAAACGGACTCACCGTTTGGGAGATATGGCTGAAACAAGTTTCAGATGGTGAAAAACAGCTTAATTGGGCTTAACCGGGTGATTAACAGCTAGGCCCAAAGGGGAATTTCGGGATTAGGAGTTTAAAAGGGCTATTAGGGTTTGGAGAATACTTTTTTTTTCTCATTTTTCAGCCATCACTATTCATTCCTCTTGATCTAGCCATGGCCTCCACACTCTAAATCTCTCTAAAACACCCAAGATCACTTCCTAATCAAGGATTAAGGCTTAGAGGCATCAAATCAAGGAGGATTAGCACAAGGACCGAGGTAGAGCTGCTTTTATATATTGGAATTCGTGCAAATCAAAGTTCCACTTCAGATCTGAAAGTTTTATTGTGGCAAAGGTGAGTGATTTGCCTAGTCTTGACACTAATTACAGTTAATCAGGGTGATTAGTGATAATCAGTAAATTCTTACACTATAAAATCCTGGAAAAATATTCTAAAATTCTGAAATGTTATCTTAAACCTCTGACAGAAGTTTGGTTCGATTTGATTAAGTTTTGCTAAGTATATCACTTGATTTGCTTAAACATGCTTAAGGGAAAATTTGGGGTTTTGACCATGTTTGATCCACTTTACATGCTATGATTTGTGTTATGGCGTTCGTGGTCGATACTATACGTTGCTATGACTGTATGAGATGTTTTGTGATTGTTTAGAAGTGTTAGTTTGGTCAAAAATGTCGTCGAATGGCAAAAGACTGTCGCTGGAACGAAGAGCGGGAATTTACCCAGATCGGATCGCCCCCCTATGAGCACGATCTGATTGAAGCTCACCCTACCATGCACCACGATCCGTTCCACTTCGAAGGCTACGAACTGATGCAGCGCCGTGTCCAAACTGAAGTACCTCGATCCGAATCGCTCCAGCTTGGTGGACCACGAACCGATCAGAAGGTGCAATCCGAGATAAGGCGCGACGATCCAGACGAGGTAGCACGACCCGAACCCAAAGGGGTTGCCAGCGCCACGAGCTGTTGAGGCGCGATCCGTATGGCGCGACACGATCCGATGGAGCTGGAGCACCACGAGCTAGTAGGAACTCGACCCGATCCGATTGGGGAGGTGCGCCACGAACCGAACCATCCTAGGGAGCACGATCCGAGGAGAAGACTGAATGAAGACCGATCCGGAGGTGAAAACTATAACCCGAGATGCAAAGGTAGTCCAAATGGAAGTTAGAGCTCAGGATCCCGGAACCAGTTGGGAACCAATGAGTTCACTTCATGAGTTAGGCTTTGCTGCGGGACGAGTGCAAAGGAGTTGTCGATGTCTATGACTTTGGATCACAATGTATGGGAGGTATTGTAATAACCCGAAAATCTGGGCCAGTTTAAAATTTTTATTTTGGCAATTTTAGCTGAATTTGAATATTTAAAATAGATTATTTTAAATAAAATCGACGAGAAATTTATTTTGAATATAATTCGACGTATATATTATACGCGTCGTCGTTAAAATATAAATATTTATATATAATTATAAATAGAATTGAAAATGGCGCGGTAGTTCGATAATTCGATTTCAAACTTCAATTGAATGTACCGGGTGCAAATCAATCCGGATTTTAGTGAAACCAAAAATAATGGGATCTAATTGATAATATCTTTCCAACGAATCCGACAAATCAAGATTTCATAGCGGGAATCAAAAGATATGTCCAGTTGAAATTTCTGAATAGTCGCTATGGAATTCAGGCCCTTAAAAATGGACATTTTGCAAATGACCTCGGATTTCGACGAAACCAGTTTTGTTGGGTCCGTGATGTTGAATTATTTCTAGATTCTAAATTTCATAATTGTTCGAATCAATATGTGAGCGTGGCATAGGAAAACGCGTTTGACCAGTTTCAGTTGATTTTAATCGACTGGAAATTGGCCATTTTTCCAACGGTCTCAGAATTTGACGAAACTAGTTTTGTTAGGACCGTATCGTCAATACGAAGCTAGAAAATATTTTTTCGAGAATTTTTAGAGTTAGTATGTGACCCCGGTAATTTGAAATGTACGTTTAAAATTCAATATAGTGATTTAAATGTAAATTCAACAAGAACTGATCTTAACGTCCGAATCAACCTAAGATACATATCCCATTGTGTTCGGAACAGGGGTTATTAGCTAGGGGCGTCAATCGTTGGGTCTCGTATGGAGTTAGTATCAAAAAGTTACTTTTAGATTATTAAAACAAAATAAAATTATATTTATATATATAAAAAAAAGGGGGTCAACCCTTTTATTTCATTCTCTAAAGTCCCCCTTCTCATCTGAAAATCGATTTTCACCAATTAAAGAAAATGGCTCCACCTCATCGGCCAAGACCATCGCCTCCTTCCGCCCCACCGTCGCGGCCATCGTTGTCCAACGTTGATCTCCCCCTCCTCTCGAACCCTCTGCGACTTCGAAAGCCGTGCCTCCATCGCCAAGCTCACCATCGGGGAGACCGAGATCCACGCCAGACCGACGCTCCACCGGTCGACGTTGTCGTCTACGCCATGGCGTTCAACTCCGGCGCCACCTCCCTGGCCTCCTGACGCTTGCGCACCGCCAATGCAGCACCCCTCCGACCGACAAACCCTCCTCCATCAAAGAAAAGTAAGTTTTCTTTATTTGATTAATTTATTTTCTATATAATTAGTGTTAAAAGCAGTTCCTTTGTATGTAATGAAATAAAGGTCAGGTTTTTTTATATAGAAAATGGTAACGAAAGAATTCGATTTTTTATGATGAAAATAGCAATGTGTATATATGATCTTCATGTTATAAGATTTGATTTTTAAAGTAGAAAAGATTTGATTTTTAAATTAAAAAAGATTAGATTTTTAAATTAGAAAAGATTTGATTTTTAAATTAGAAAAGATATGATTTTTATATCTTTAGAGAATTAAAAATATGATTTTTATATTTTTAAAAATAATAAAAATATAGTCTTTACTATATAGCGATTATAAAAATATGATATATATAATTTTAAAGTAGTAAAAATATAACCTTTTATATTGTAGAAAGATAAAAATATGATTTTTACTTCGGGAAAATATAGATTTTTGCAACAAGGAAGTTATAATTTTTATTATCCATAACGATTTACAAAGATTTGATTTTGAAGGGAAAAAGAAGAAAGGCGAAATCTATATTTTTAAAATGGAATTTTTATCTATATGATAGCATAGTAAAAATTTAATTTTTATATATCGAAAAGCATAGAAAAATTCGATTTTTATATATTGAATAGCGAAGTAAAAATTCGATTTTTAAATATATGAAGTGATTATAGAAATGTGATTTTTAAATTTGAGAGAGAACAAATAAAAATGTAATTTTAATTTTAAAGACATCAAAATATAAAAATGTGTGATTTTTATATATCTAGTGACTACGGGCAACGAAGATGATAAAAAGGCGAGAATGAAGAAGATTCCTATAAATGAAGTGCCGTGGAGCTAAGATAGCTATCTGTGAGAACTTCTCACTCTTCAATTTCTTTTCTAGTTATATATATATACTAGGATGCAGACGGTGCTTAGTAGCACCCGACACAATCGTCCACAGACCATGGACTTGTTTGTTTGGTTGCATAGCTTAGTTGTATGATTTGATTTGAATTTGGTTGTTTGGTGATTTTGATTGATGTGTGAATGGCGTGGGCCTTCACTAGACCGGGGATAAGGCTAGGCCTCGTCCCGTTTCTAGTATCGTGCCGTTATACCGCCGAAATTTTCTAAAATATGTTAGAAAATAAAAATATCATTTTATTTTGTGTAAATGAATAATAGGAATTCATATGTTAAAATAAAATGTTTTCTCGTTAAAAATATATAATTTTAACGTGAATATGAATATAGTGAATGTGAATAAATAAATATTCATTTACAAACCGGACGGTTTGTTTATGTACACCTATTTGAAGGACATTGATTGGGACGATAAAATTTTACACATCGCCCAAACTGCACAAATAAAATCTGTGTTTGATTGTTTGAAAACCCCACACGGGTGTTGGGATGAAATATGAAGTTCACTCATCCTGATCGATTAAATATGTCGATCGATTGATTGAAAGACTGTTATAAGCGTTAGATATCTATATTTGATGCTTATACAGTGTAGTGCACTTTGGTTGATGGTTGATTATCTATCATTGCTATTATATGCATTTGTTGTATGGAATCCATATAATTAACTTTATATGGTAATTGATTGGGCCTCATTCCAATTTGAAAAATAAAAAATATTATAAAATAAAAGTTCATGTGTTGACAGTACTCATCCATTGAGATTGGACATGTGTTGAACGAAATATTTTAGTAATAAAATTTACACCTTTATCGATATAAAATAAAAGTTCATGTGTTGACAGTACTCATCCATTGAGATTGGTCATGTGTTGAACGAAATATTTTTGTAATAAAATTTACATCTTTATCAATATAAAATAAAAGTTCATGTGTTGACAGTACTCATCCATTGAGATTGGTCATGTGTTGAACGAAATATTTTTGTAATAAAATTTACGTCTTTATCGATATAAAATAAAAGTTCATGTGTTGACAGTACTCATTCATTGAGATTGGTCATGTGTTGAACGAAATATTTTTGTAATAAAATTTACGTCTTTATCGATATAAAATAAAAGTTCATGTGTTGACAGTACTCATCCATTGAGATTGGTCATGTGTTGAACGAAATATTTTGATAATAACAACTATTTTGAAAAAGAAGTTTATGAAGCCGTGTTGATTAGATTAACGCCATTTTGACGTGAACGACATTTATATCGATTTTAAACGATTTCGAAATGAAATGAATTGAAAACGATTTCGAAATGAAATGAATTGAAAACGATTTCGAAATGAAATGAATTGAAAACGATTTCGAAATGAAATGAATTGAAAACGATTTCGAAATGAAATGAATTGAAAACGATTTCGAAATGAATTTAATTGAAAACGATTTCGAAATGAATTGAATTGAAGACGAATTCAAATTGAATTGAAAGTGAATTGAAATGGATTCAAATTGAATTGAAATTTGAATTGAATAGAAATGAATTTTAAAACGAATTTATAAAGAAAAATTCAATTTTGATTTGAATTGAAACGGAAGTTGAAATTGCTTTTGAAACGATTTTAAAACTATTCATATAATTCGTTTTAAATAGAAATCGACGAAATATATATTATATATATAATATAATGGCCTGAATAGAACGCGCCGCGCCGCGGCAGTTCGTGAATTTCGACCATTTATTTCAAACGGACATTACGGGAGATCCGTCCGTCGGATTCTCCTAAAACCGGAACCGTTGGGTTCGTATCGAAAAGAGCTTTCTAACGAATATTAGAAATTTGAAATCTAACGGTTGGATTTGGAGATATGTCCAAATCAAATTCGAAAAAGGTCGGTGTAAGTGCAGTTCGATGGCCATTGATGGAAATCGACTGTACAGGCCTTGATAAAATTATTAAAAATAGTAATAATTTGTGTAAAATCATAAGAAATGATTTAGAAAGAATTGGGATGAAAAGCTCCATATTTGAAAAGATAAAAATAGATTTTTATTGAAATGAACTGGTTTTGAACTAGAATTATAATTCTATTTATTTTTAAATAAATAAATTGAATTTAAAAGGGGTTTTAAAAATAACCAGAATATCCAATGATTGCATTGGAGTGGATTTGAATCGAAATTGTCTCCGGAATATTTCGATGTTGGAATTCGTGATTATACAGATGTTGTTATGGAAATTTGAAAGATATATATATATATATATCGTTATTTCCAATACGACATTTGTTAGTCGTAGAATTCGATATTGAATATAAGCCGATATACTTTCTATTCAGAGCCTTGTATTGAATATCGAATGTGATTTGGGTTTGTCGTGAATGGTGTCTTCACTAACACTGTTCTTGAACCCAGTTGAGAAAAGATTAAATCTTTTTATTTAGATTTAATGAAGTGTACCAATTAAATAATATTTAATTGGAATTGAATTGATATTGATTTTTGGGTTTGTCGTGAACAGTGTTTTAAATAACACTCGTTCTTTAACCCGATAATTAATGAATGTGATTTTGGGTTTATCGTGAACCGTGTTTTAAATGACACTGATTCTTTAACCCAGTTAACGATTAAAACTAAGTGGAGTTTTAATGAATCTTTAATTAGATTGAAATGATCGAAAATGGAGTACCACCAGTTTTGCTCCAGGCGATAGTTAAATCTTTAATTAGATTTGAACGTGAAATGGTAATTGAATTTACCAATAACACTGTGGTGTTAGATATTAAGTATTACCAGTTTTACTTCATGGGATGAATAGGTTGGGATTGGGAAATTAAAACAAATGATTACTTCGGTAAGGTTCGCTAATCCCGACTAGTTTGAATTGAGATTCAAAAATAGAATAAAGAATAAATTCAAGGAATTTATCTTGGATAAAATTAATGGGAACCTTTTCCTATTAATGTGAAATTTAGAAACTAACTGTCGGTTAGCCAAGCAGAAGGGTTTTCTGGATATTGATCTGATGTTGGTTTCGGCCTTCGGGGTTAATATTTGGGGGATTATTCTCTTGATTAATTTACGGTTAGTGACTAATGAATTGGAATGAGGCGTATGTTGTGTTTGTGTAACACTTATTTAAAATATACGCGAGTTATTCGGAAAGACCGGGTTTATCCCATTCTGAATAACTGATATGACGATAAGTCGAAGATGAAGACGATGGTCGAAGACCGGAGGTCTTCACGTCGTTTGGGTAATTACTGATGATCTTGATTGGGCTGTACACCCGAGAAGATGGAAACGGTTGGTGATCGTCCAGACGTACTTGGAGATCGATGGATATGCGGGGTACTAGGTGCCTCCGGTTTCGTTCAGACCCAGAACGGACTTGTAAATGGACTGTGTGTCTGACATTGGATTTTAGTCCGTGTGATTGATCTCTATTAAATATATATCTGTTTGGCGGCGGAGAATTTATTCTCTTGCTTAACGCCCTTCTCTGAGACATACGAGCTCAGGGGTTATATATTGATGGATATCAAACGCATGGAGTGAATTGCCTGTGTGGCATGCCTAAGTGGCAATTGATTGAGGCTTCTGTTGAAAAGCAAAGTTTTGTGGTGATGATCAAAGCAAGGCCTTTGTGGCGTAGCTTTGTGTAACGTTTGATTCGCGAGTTTCACACACGGTATGAACCAAAAACGGGAGAGGACATCAGAGAGGGCATGCGTTTCTTTCTAGCTAGAAGTGGCGTCAGTGGTTTTACACGCCCTGACGAGTTTGACTTATGTGGTTGTTGCTGTTGCGAGGCGCCTCGGATTGATCGGTCGTTCTCGAACCGATGGAGTCATTTAGTTGGCTCACCTACGCCCCATAGGGCGGGGAAACGCATGTTCAGGCATTTTAATCCACATCGGTGGACCGGCCCTGAGGATCCAAGGCTTGACTGAGTACTTGCCTGAGACACGGGCTAGAGCGTCTCGAATCGGTTGAGGACTATCTTTTGCCTCGGTTCATAGATGGAAACCCAATTTCCAAATACGTGATTCTGCGGTTTTATTTGTAGAGCCTAGTATGGCGACATAGTGGGATGGGGCGCTCATGCCGCCTATGATTGATACTTATGATTTGAAGTTGTTTTATACACTGTGCACTTATAATAGTATCAAACGATTTGTTTTAACCGTATCAAGCATTCTTTGGCTGTTATAAGGGAAAACCCTATCCTCGGCTGCGTTGCATTGTGTGATTGGACCTGGGTCTTATAACAGCTTCATTTTTCTTTATTTAGCATTGCGCTGTTGTTTTATGCACTGGTATTCTTGGGAGGAAACCCGTTCCGTGTTATACGGCGTGGTCCCTTGATTTACCAAACTTTAAAAATAAAGATTAACTGTTTTAGTTCTCACACCAGTCCCATGACTGACCTGGAGTTTATTGTTTTAACCTAAACTCTGGGTGCCCCTATTTTGACACGGGCAGCTAGTAGTTTCGGTTTTGCAGATTTATATTCACAGGATCCTGGTTTACAGCTGGAATGATATCCGGAAAGCTTTGTATCTGTATATCTCTTCTAGTTGTGTATTGTATTATTTTCCGCTGCTATGTATTTAAATGTAATTTAAATCTCTGATATTTCTGTGTAATATTCATTTTTACTCTGTATATTCTTGTAATCTGATGCATTGTTGTAATATAAAATGAAATGTTCTTCTGTATGCGTTCTGTTTTGTCGTGTTCTCAAACGATAGGGCGTTTCGAGCGGTCTGGGTCGGTTTAGCGACTGGTTCGGACCGAGCGAAATTCCTTCTCGTCACAGTTGGTATCAGAGCTTTGGTTTACAAAGCTCAGAGAAGAAGGCACATTAGAACCATACGAAAGAATTCATCAGATATTGGATTAGTAAAATCCAATGAGAATGACTCGTTAGAGGTGGGATCAGTAGCATCCTAGAACGAGTGTGAAGAGTATATTTTAGAAAATGAAAACAAATTTTGTTTTGAAAATTTAAATCAATTATTCGTATTTGGTTATTTATTTATATTGATGTGGACAATCCAGTATATATAGATTTTGCGTATACGTTTGATCCACGTGTATTTGAAATTTTAATATACTGGATAGATATAGAATTACACTCTAGACACCCGGAGATGGTTCTGATGATTGATCGATCATCATCGGAACTTATGTTCGTGTTGCGAAGGTGAGATTCCTATATATTTCCATTAGGCTGGTGTGATAACCAAAATTAGATAGGGCTTATTGTTGTGATTTGGTATCAAAAACATGATTTTTGTATATGTATCAAAATTATGAATTTGAAACTCTAATTCACTAATTGATTGATGTTTGTGTTGTTTGTTTATTTGTTTGCTAATTTTTAGCCATTTAGCCTAATTGAATCGAATAATGAATTGTATTGAAAATTGGTCGCATTTGCTTGCATATACATATACTTATATTGAACAGGTCATAGCAAGGAGGCTAGAGCAGAGAATAAAATTTGTTTGCCCGACAAATAGGTACATGTTTACTACATAATTTACTGTTTTGTTTGGGTGATGATGATTTTATGAGCCTATTGGCTAGCCGCTTGGCTTTTTCTTTTTCTTTTTGAGATCTGAAGGACCGGGGAAGCTATTTGAAATTCCCCGATGCTCCCGGTGCAGGGGAGGTTATGGCGAAATTTTTCGAAAATTTAGGGTGTTAGCCAAATTTTTGAAGAATTTGAAAATTCTCAGAAACTGAAAAGTTGGAGAATGGAAGCCAGATCGAACGTAGAGTTGAATGATCAAACCACTTTCGACTTTGTTCCTTTTCGGGGACGAAAAGTTTTAAGTGGGGGAGATTGTAATAACCCGAAAATCTGGGCCAGTTTAAAATTTTTATTTTGGCAATTTTAGCTGAATTTGAATATTTAAAATAGATTATTTTAAATAAAATCGACGAGAAATTTATTTTGAATATAATTCGACGTATATATTATACGCGTCGTCGTTAGAATATAAATATTTATATATAATTATAAATAGAATTGAAAATGGCGCGGTAGTTCGATAATTCGATTTCAAACTTCAATTGAATGTACCGGGTGCAAATCAATCCGGATTTTAGTGAAACCAAAAATAATGGGATCTAATTGATAATATCTTTCCAACGAATCCGACAAATCAAGATTTCATAGCGGGAATCAAAAGATATGTCCAGTTGAAAATTCTGAATAGTCGCTATGGAATTCAGGCCCTTAAAAATGGACATTTTGCAAATGACCTCGGATTTCGACGAAACTAGTTTTGTTGGGTCCATGATGTTGAATTATTGCTAGATTCTAAATTTCATAATTTTTCGAATCAATATGTGAGCGTGGCATAGGAAAACGCGTTTGACCAGTTTCAGTTGATTTTAATCGACTGGAAATTTGCCATTTTTCCAACGGTCTCAGAATTTGACGAAACTAGTTTTGTTAGGACTGTATCGTCAATACGAAGCTAGAAAATATTTTTTTCGAGAATTTTTAGAGTTAGTATGTGACCCCGGTAATTTGAAATGTACGTTTAAAATTCAATATAGTGATTTAAATGTAAATTCAAGGGAAACTGATCTTAACGTCCGAATCAACCTAAGATACATATCCCATTGTGTTCGGAACGGGGGTTATTAGCTAGGGGCGTCAATCGTTGGGTCTCGTATGGAGTTAGTATCAAAAAGTTACTTTTAGATTATTAAAACAAAATAAAATTACATTTATATATATATAAAAAAAGGGGGTCAACCCTTTTATTTCATTCTCTAAAGTCCCCCTTCTCATCTGAAAATCGATTTTCACCAATTAAAGAAAATGGCTCCACCTCATCGGCCAAGACCATCGCCTACTTCCGCCCCACCGTCGCGGCCATCGTTGTCCAACGTTGATCTCCCCCTCCTCTCGAACCCTCCGCGACTTCGAAAGCCGTGCCTCCATCGCGAAGCTCACCATCGGGGAGACCGAGATCCACGCCAGACCGACGCTCCACCGGTCGACGTTGTCGTCTACGCCATGGCGTTCAACTCCGGCGCCACCTCCCTGGCCTCCTGACGCTTGCGCACCGCCAATGCAGCACCCCTCCGACCGACAAACCCTCCTCCATCAAAGAAAAGTAAGTTTTCTTTATTTGATTAATTTATTTTCTATATAATTAGTGTTAAAAGCAGTTCCTTTGTATGTAATGAAATAAAGGTCAGGTTTTTATATAGAAAATGGTAACGAAAGAATTCGATTTTTTATGATGAAAATAGCAATGTGTATATATGATCTTCATGTTATAAGATTTGATTTTTAAATTAGAAAAGATTTGATTTTTAAATTAGAAAAGATTAGATTTTTAAATTAGAAAAGATTTGATTTTTAAATTAGAAAAGATATGATTTTTATATCTTTAGAGAATTAAAAATATGATTTTTATATTTTTAAAAATAATAAAAATATAGTCTTTACTATATAGCGATTATAAAAATATGATTTATATATTTTTAAAGTAGTAAAAATATAACCTTTTATATTGTAGAAAGATAAAAATATGATTTTTACTTCGGGAAAATATAGATTTTTGCAACAAGGAAGTTATAATTTTTATTATCCATAACGAGTTACAAAGATTTGATTTTGAAGGGAAAAAGAAGAAAGGCGAAATCTACATTTTTAAAATGGAATTTTTATCTATATGATAGGATAGTAAAAATTTAATTTTTATATATCGAAAAGCATAGAAAAATTCGATTTTTATATATTGAATAGCGAAGTAAAAATTCGATTTTTAAATATATGAAGTGATTATAGAAATATGATTTTTAAATTTGAGAGAGAACAAATAAAAATGTAATTTTTATTTTAAAGACATCAAAATATTAAAATGTGTGATTTTTATATATGTAGTGACTACGGGCAACGAAGATGATAAAAAGGCGAGAATGAAGAAGATTCCTATAAATGAAGTGCCGTGGAGCTAAGATAGCTATCTGTGAGAACTTCTCACTCTTCAATTTCTTTTCTAGTTATATATATATATACTAGGATGCAGACGGTGCTTAGTAGCACCCGACACAATCGTCCACAGACCATGGACTTGTTTGTTTGGTTGCATAGCTTAGTTGTATGATTTGATTTGAATTTGGTTGTTTGGTGATTTTGATTGATGTGTGAATGGCGTGGGCCTTCACTAGACCGGGGATAAGGCTAGGCCTCGTCCCGTTTCTAGTATCGTGCCGTTATACCGCCAAAATTTTCTAAAATATGTTAGAAAATAAAAATATCATTTTATTTTGTGTAAATGAATAATAGGAATTCATATGTTAAAATAAAATGTTTTCTCGTTAAAAATATATAATTTTAACATGAATATGAATATAGTGAATGTGAATAAATAAATATTCATTTACAAACCGGACGGTTTGTTTATGTACAACTATTTGAAGGACATTGATTGGGACGATAAAATTTTACACATCGCCCAAACTGCACAAATAAAATCTGTGTTTGATTGTTTGAAAACCCCACACGGGTGTTGGGATGAAATATGAAGTTCACTCATCCTAATCGATTAAATATGTCGATCGATTGATTGACAGACTGTTATAAGCGTTAGATATCTATATTTGATGCTTATACAGTGTAGTGCACTTTGGTTGATGGTTGATTATCTATCATTGCTATTATATGCATTTGTTGTATGGAATCCATATAATTAACTTTTTATGGTAATTGATTGGGCCTTATTCCAATTTGAAAAATAAAGAATATTATAAAATAAAAGTTCATGTGTTGACAGTACTCATCCATTGAGATTGGTCATGTGTTGAACGAAATATTTTAGTAATAAAATTTACACCTTTATCGATATAAAATAAAAGTTCATGTGTTGACAGTACTCATCCATTGAGATTGGTCATGTGTTGAACGAAATATTTTTGTAATAAAATTTACATCTTTATCAATATAAAATAAAAGTTCATGTGTTGACAGTACTCATTCATTGAGATTGGTCATGTGTTGAACGAAATATTTTTGTAATAAAATTTACGTCTTTATCGATATAAAATAAAAGTTCATGTGTTGACAGTACTCATTCATTGAGATTGGTCATGTGTTGAACGAAATATTTTTGTAATAAAATTTACGTCTTTATCGATATAAAATAAAAGTTCATGTGTTGACAGTACTCATCCATTGAGATTGGTCATGTGTTGAACGAAATATTTTGATAATAACAACTATTTTGAAAAAGAAGTTTATGAAGCCGTGTTGATTAGATTAACGCCATTTTGACGTGAACGATATTTATATCGATTTTAAACGATTTCGAAATGAAATGAATTGAAAACGATTTCGAAATGAAATGAATTGAAAACGATTTCGAAATGAAATGAATTGAAAACGATTTCGAAATGAATTTAATTGAAAACGATTTCGAAATGAATTGAAAACGAATTCAAATTGAATTGAAAGTGAATTGAAATGAATTCAAATTGAATTGAAATTTGAATTCAATAGAAATGAATTTTAAAACGAATTTATAAAGAAAAATTCAATTTTGATTTGAATTGAAACGGAAGTTGAAATTGCTTTTGAAACGATTTTAAAACTATTCATATAATTCGTTTTAAATAGAAATCGACGAAATATATTATATATATATTGTATATATAATATAATGGCCTGAATAGAACGCGCCGCGCCGCGGCAGTTCGTGAATTTCGACTATTTATTTCAAACGGACATTACGGGAGATCCGACCGTCGGATTCTCCTAAAACCGGAACCGTTGGGTTCGTATCGAAAAGAGCTTTCTAACGAATATTAGAAATTTGAAATCTAACAGTTGGATTTGGAGATACGTCCAAATCCAATTCGAAAAAGGTCGCTGTAAGTGCATTTCGATGGCCATTGATGGAAATCGACTGTGCCTTGATAAAATTATTAAAAATAGTAATAATTTGTGTAAAATCATAAGAAATGATTTAGAAAGAATTGGGATGAAAAACTCCATATTTGAAAAGATAAAAATAGATTTTTATCGAAATGAACTGGTTTTGAACTAGAATTATAATTCTATTTATTTTTAAATAAATAAATTGAATTTAAAAGGGGTTTTAAAAATAACCAGAATATCCAATGATTGCATTGGAGTGGATTTGAATCGAAATTGTCTCCGAAATATTTCGATGTTGGAATTCGTGATTATACAGATGTTGTTATGGAAATTTGAAAGATATATATATATATATATCGTTATTTCCAATACGACATTTGTTAGTCGTAGAATTCGATATTGAATATAAGCCGATATACTTTCTATTCAGAGCCTTGTATTGAATATCGAATGTGATTTGGGTTTGTCGTGAATGGTGTCTTCACTAACACTGTTCTTGAACCCAGTTGAGAAAAGATTAAATCTTTTTATTTAGATTTAATGAAGTGTACCAATTAAATAATATTTAATTGGAATTGAATTGATATTGATTTTTGGGTTTATCGTGAACAGTGTTTTAAATAACACTCGTTCTTTAACCCGATAATTAATGAATGTGATTTTGGGTTTATCGTGAACCGTGTTTTAAATGACACTGATTCTTTAACCCAGTTAACGATTAAAACTAAGTGGAGTTTTAATGAATCTTTAATTAGATTGAAATGATCGAAAATGGAGTACCACCAGTTTTGCTCCAGGCGATAGTTAAATCTTTAATTAGATTTGAACGTGAAATGCTAATTGAATTTACCAATAACACTGTGGTGTTAGATATGAAGTATTACCAGTTTTACTTCATGGGATGAATAGGTTGGGATTGGGAAATTAAAACAAATGATTACTTCGGTAAGGTTCGCTAATCCCGACTAGTTTGAATTGAGATTCAAAAATAGAATAAAGAATAAATTCAAGGAATTTATCTTGGATAAAATTAATGGGAACCTTTTCCTATGAATGTGAAATTTAGAAACTAACTGTCGGTTAGCCAAGCATAAGGGTTTTCTGGATATTGATCTGATGTTGGTTTCGGCCTTCGGGGTTAATATTTGGGGGATTATTCTCTTGATTAATTTACGGTTAGTGACTAATGAATTGGAATGAGGCGTATGTTGTGTTTGTGTAACACTTATTTAAAATATACGCGAGTTATTCGGAAAGACCGGGTTTATCCCATTCTGAATAACTGATATGACGATAAGTCGAAGATGAAGACGATGGTCGAAGACCGGAGGTCTTCACGTCGTTTGGGTAATTACTGATGATCTTGATTGGGCTGTACACCCAAGAAGATGGAAACGGTTGGTGATCGTCCAGACGTACTTGGAGATCGATGGATATGCGGGGTACTAGGTGCCTCCGGTTTCGTTCAGACCCAGAACGGACTTGTAAATGGACTGTGTGTCTGACATTGGATTTTAGTCCGTGTGATTGATCTCTATTAAATATATATCTGTTTGGCGGCGGAGAATTTATTCTCTTGCTTAACGCCCTTCTCTGAGACGTACGAGCTCAGGGGTTATATATTGATGGATATCAAACGCATGGAGTGAATTGCCTGTGTGGCATGCCTAAGTGGCAATTGATTGAGGCTTCTGTTGAAAAGCAAAGTCTTGTGGTGATGATCAAAGCAAGGCCTTTGTGGCGTAGCTTTGTGTAACGTTTGATTCGCGAGTTTCACACCCGGTATGAACCAAAAACGGGAGAGGACGTCAGGGAGGGCATGCGTTTCTTTCTAGCTAGAAGTGGCGTCAGTGGTTTTACACGCCCTGACGAGTTTGACTTATGTGGTTGTTGCTGTTGCGAGGCGCCTCAGATTGATCGGTCGTTCTCGAACCGATGGAGTCATTTAGTTGGCTCACCTACGCCCCATAGGGCGGGGAAACGCATGTTCAGTCATTTTAATCCACATCGGTGGACCGGCCCTGAGGATCCAAGGCTTGACTGAGTACTTGCCTGAGACACGGGCTAGAGCGTCTCGAATCGGTTGAGGACTATCTTTTGCCTCGGTTCATAGATGGAAACCCAATTTCCAAATACGTGATTCTGCGGTTTTATTTGTAGAGCCTAGTATGGCGACATAGTGGGATGGGGCGCTCATGCCGCCTATGATTGATACTTATGATTTGAAGTTGTTTTATACACTGTGCACTTATAATAGTATCAAACGATTTGTTTTAACCGTATCAAGCATTCTTTGGCTGTTATAAGGGAAAACCCTATCCTCGGCTGCGTTGCATTGTGTGATGGGACCTGGGTCTTATAACAGCTTCATTTTTCTTTATTTAGCATTGAGCTGTTGTTTTATGCACTGGTATTCTTGGGAGGAAACCCGTTCCGTGTTATACGGCGTGGTCCCTTGATTTACCAAAATTTAAAAATAAAGATTAACTGTTTTAGTTCTCACACCAGTCCCATGACTGACCTGGAGTTTATTGTTTTAACCTAAACTCGGGGTGCCCCTATTTTGACACGGGCAGCTAGTAGTTTCAGTTTTGCAGATTTATATTCACAGGATCCTGGTTTACAGCTGGAATGATATCCGGAAAGATTTGTATCCGTATATCTCTTCTAGTTGTGTATTGTATTATTTTCCGCTGCTATGTATTTAAATGTAATTTAAATCTCTGATATTTCTGTGTAATATTCATTTTTACTCTGTATATTCTTGTAATCTGATGCATTGTTGTAATATACAATGAAATGTTCTTCTGTATGCGTTCTGTTTTGTCGTGTTCTCAAACGATAGGGCGTTTCGAGCGGTCTGGGTCGGTTTAGCGACTAGTTCGGACCGAGCGAAATTCCTTCTCGTCACAGGTATGTGAATGGATTCAGGGCCAAAGTGGCCTAGGTACGACTAAAGGGCTATAAACCAATGAAGTGGGGTCGTTTGTAAAGATTTGGTCATGACTCCGTGTGGTATGCTTAGTAGTAGCAGTAGTTGTACAAGTTGAACTCCGTCACTGCTTCAATGGGTCTAGTGATTGACAGTGGTGGACATCGTATGCTTTACGCACTGAGTGAGAGATGTGAGGATGGTTGCTATGGTTGATTTGTTTGCTATCATTATGACATGCGCACCCCACCCCCGTATTCTTACACTATTTATTATGGCACCTTAGAGTGTTGTACGGTATATGGTACTAACTCTTCGGTTGCAGGTCCAGGTTCAGGTATGGTTTAGTATACCTATTATTGTTTTATTTAGATGCTTATCGCTCATACAAGGCTTTATGTCTGACCCAGAGTTTTATGTCTCCTCTTATTACTCTGGGTGCTCACACGAGCAGACTAGAGACAGGTTAGGAGGTGATGCATGGGTAGATGATCCGGAGACGAGCAGGAGGCTTCCACGTAATATATATATATAGTATTCTCCCTGTGTTGTTGAAGATCACTGCTTGGGCATTGGTGGTGTATCTTCTACTTTAGCTTTATTTTGTTTAGAGACAGTAAATTTGGAAAATTGTAATAAAATGTATATGGATTTCCGCTGCTCTGATGATTGATGTTGATTTTAGTTATCAGCTTATGCACTGTCTCACCTGTTTTATGTCAAGTATGTTATTATTATATTTTATTCCATGCGCTGTGAGACATTCTACAGGTTCCTTGATTAGTTCATTCCTTTCTTTCCTTTCTTTGGCGACCGTTCCGTGCTAGTCGGGACATGTGTACAGCGCACTTTCGAAGGAAATGCAGGCTGGTGCGGGGCGGGCCGTCACACCTTCACAATAGCTAAAAATAGGGGTAATTGTTGTAAGGAAGGGATATTTAGAGAATTAGGGGTTGGATTAAAAAGAAGGGTTGTTTTGAAGTATTAAGAGAATTAGGGGTTGTTTAAGCATAATAGGAGAAAGTCGATAAATATGACAGATGATGAATCATTTGGATTGGGTGCTGCAAAAACCAAAACTTCACCATAGTTAGAAAGTAGGGGTAATTGTTGGAAGTAAGGGCTATTTAGAGAATTAGGGGTAGGTTTAAAAACAAGGGTTGTTTTGAAGTATTAAGAGAAGTAGGGGTAGTTTGAGCATAGTATGGGTAGATCGACAAATGTGAAAGATGATGAATCGTTTGGATTGGGTGCCACAGAAACCATCCCTTCAAAGGAGTTAAAAAATAGGGGTAAATGTTGGAAGGAAGAGCCATTTAGAGAATGAGGGGTTGGATTAAAAAGAAGGATTGTTTTGAAGTATTACGAGAAGTACGGGTAGTTTAAGCATAGCAGGGGTAGATCGACAAATATTAAAGATGATGAATCATTTGGATAAGATCAACAAATATGAAAGATGATGAATCATTTGGATTGGGTGCTGCAAAAACCAACCATTCACAAAGTTAAAAAATAGGGGTAATTGTTGGAAGTAAGGGCTATTTATAAAACTTGAGGTAGGATTAAAAAGAAGGGTTGTTTCAAAGTATTAGGAGAAGTAGAGGTAGTTTAGGCATAGTAGGGGTAGATCGACAAATATGAAATATAATGAATCATTTGGATTGGCTGCTGCAAAAACCAACGCATCGCAAAAGTTAAAAAATAGGGGTAACAGTTGGAAGTAAGGGCTATTTAGAGAATTTGGGGCAGGAATATAACGAAGTGTTGTTTTGAAGTATTATGAGAAGTAGGGGTAGTTTAAGCATAGTAGGGGTCGATCGACAAATATGAGAGATGATTTATCGTTTGGATTGGGTGCTGCAAAAACCATCCCTTCACAGAAGCTAAAAAATAGGGGTAATCGTTTTAAGGAAGGGCTATTTAGAGAATTAGGGGCTGGATTAAAAAGAAGGGTTGGATTAAAAAGAAGGGTTGTTCTTAAGTATTAAGAGAAGTAGAGGTAGTTTAAGCATAATAGGGGAAGATCGATAAATATGATAGATGATGAATCATTTGGATTGGGTGCTGCAAAAACCAACACATCACTGTGGTTAAAAAGTAGGGGTAATTGTTGGAAGTAAGGGCTATTTAGGGAATTAGGGGTAGGATTAAAAAAAAGGTTGTTTTGAAGTATTAAGAGAAGTAGGGGTAGTTTAAGCATAGTAGGGGTAGATCGACAAATATGAAGGATGATGAATCGTTTGATTGGGTGCTGCAAAAACCAACCCTACACTGAAGTTCAAATTGGGGTAATTTTTGTAAGGTCTACTTAGAGAATTAGGGGTTGGATTAAAAAGAAGGGTTGTTTTTAATTATTAAGAGAAGTTGGTGTAGTTTAAGCATAGCAGGGGTATATCGGCAAATATAAAAGATGATGAATCATTTGGATTGGATGTTGCAAAAACCAACCTTTGAAAGTAGTTAAAAAATAGATCTAATTGTTCGAAGTAAGGGCTATTTAGACAATTAAGGGTTGGATTAAAAAGAAGGACTGTTTTGAAGCATTAAGAGAAGTAGGGTAGTTTAAGCATAGTAGGGGTAGATCGACAAATATGAAAGATGATGAATCGTTTGGATTAGGGGCTGCAAAAACGAACCATTCACAAAAGTTAATAAATAGGGTAAATTGTTGGAAGGAATGGTTATTTAGAGAATTAGGGGTAGGATTAAAAAGAAGGGTTGTTTTGAAGTATTAACAGAAGTAGCGGTAGTCTAAGCATAGTTGGGGTAGATCGAAAATATGAAAGATGATGAATCATTTGGATTGGGTGCTACAAAAACCAACCCTTCATAGTACTGAAAAAATTGGGGTGATTGTTGGTAGTTGTTAGATCAAAATTTGGACCCAACACCCAAATTGTTTTGAATCGTAAAGAATTATATCTAGAGAATGAAGAAAAAGCAGAAAACACACAGAATTTATAGTGATTCGGCGTTAACGAGCATATGTCCACTTTATATGTTATCGATTATACTTTGAATGCTAGTACAATCAATGATTTCTCTCAAACTCTCTTTTACAATTGTAATTTCTCTCAGTAATCTCATAACAAAACTGACAAGAAATAGTGGTATGACAATAATGGCAGAATCAGTGCTCAATACTGCCAAAAGGATCCTGAAATATGCCAAGCTCTGGGCTATTTATAGCTGATTTTGTTAGGCGGAACGCGGTCACACGTGGCACAGATCCTGAAAATATCGGATCGTATCGCTGCTTGATGAAGAATTAGTCAAATTAGCCGTTGTGGACAGGTGTCGCGATCCCCTTAAATATCAGATCGAGCCAGGAGAAGGAATTGGTCAAAGTGACAGTTGGGGACACGTGTCGCTGGATCCGTGCATCTCGGATCGCCGAAGACTAGCTCGTGCTTGAACAGGTCTGAGGCTTCGCTGTGCATCGGGGGATCGGATCGGTCTGTGCTGGGTAGTGGTGTATGTACGGATCGAGTCATGTAGAAGTGGTCGGATCGCTGATGCAATGGGGCCGATCCGATGGGGGGGCGATCCGTGACGGGCGAGCCTCTGATGCGATTCGATTCTTCATAGACTTAAGGAACGTAGTTTCATACTTTCTTCTTGTGAGTGAACCTTGGTGGCTTGGTCAAAAATCTAGCCAACAAATAAATTTCCCTTTTTAACTCTATTTATTTAACAAATAAATATTTCTTTTATCTTTCCTATTTATTTAACAAATAAATATTTCCTTTTTTTTCTATTTATTCTAACCAGCTATAGTTCCTTTATCTTTTCTATTTATTCTAACCAACTATATTTCCTCTATCTTTTCTATTTATTTAACAAATAAATATTTCCTTTTATTCTAACTTGTCCTTCGACTTTATAATTATTTTCTTTTATAAAAATCCTTTTCTTCCAATATAAAATCCATCGATTATATATATAATTCATTTTCAAAATACACTTTGAAAATCAACTTTCCCACATCCAGTATTTTCTTATGGTATTTAACATACCATATAACAATGAAAAATAACGTCCAAACACACATAATCAACAACAAATTATTTTAACACATCATATATCACAATATATGAAAAATAGTAAAATAAATGTTGAGGAATCCAGTCGGATTCATCCAACCTGTTTCCCTGCATCACAGATGTTAAACAATATAGATAACATCACTTTCAGTTCCATATGAAATATTCTTTAAAACAGAATCAAATATAGAAATTCAACTAACTGACTAGCAGTTCAATCAAACAGTCAACAAATAGTCAACCAGCCAATATTTAACAGTTCTAAAAATACAATATGAAAATATAAACTGTTCAGAGTTAGTGAGATTTACTAACATTGGATGATCATCGTTAATAACGATAACCATCGCTCGATTTTATTCGGATGGACAATTTATTTTACAATAAATTGTAGCGAGCTCTGATCCACCTCCAGTCAGTTCCAGTGCGTAGCCATCGTCCATACGATCCCGACGGATCTGAAGGTTTGAAATTCTGATATCGTATGCGAGAGATATAAATTTTACAAGTTTACATACTATTTAAAACTAAAAACAAACCTGATTTATTTTATTGGGCTTAACCTTCTTTTCCCTTCCGGCCCAAACCCAGACATCTGCCCACCCAATTATACAGTAACGTGTCTTCTTCTTCCTCTAGTTACACGCACCAATTCTCTAACTCCTGATCTCTACTGATCCCTCAACACCGCTTAAACCACAAACTAATTACACCATTTCTCTTCTTATACAAATCCGCATCATCACATACCCCAACAGCAAATTCGAACCCGCTTAACCATCTTCCCCCTTCACCGATGTCTGCTCCAGTTAATACCACCATTTCCCACTTCTTTAAACCCGAAGTCCCCCACCCATCTTCACGAAAATCAGAATTCAAGAAACCATTAAACTTCGCTGCTACGCCTCTTCTACTCCCACGCCATCATTTCCTACTTGAAGCACCCTGACCTATCCTGTCGAATAGTACTCAGCACCCATCTACAGTGAAGACCGAATTTTTTTGTCACCGATCTCACCCAGACTCACACAAAACAAAGCTCTTCGCTCCAGCATTTCAACGCAATAATCGAACTCGCGAATCAACATGAAAATCTCTCGAAAATCTAAACCCTAACTAACACTGTATGTTTTACAGTCCACCATATCGTGATCGGATTCAGTACGAGGCATACTAAAATGAGGAAAATACTATGAGGATTATAAATATACATAAATTCAAATTTCTAAATTTTCTTTTGATTTTTACTTATTTTCTTTGATGCGATTTTTGGGTTTGAGAATGAATTCTGTTGGCAGCTTGGAGTTTTTCTTTTAAAGAGGAGAAAAAGAAGTGTGCGGCTGAGAAATACAAGGCGTAGCCTGGTCTGGTTCACTTACTAAGTTAGATATTTTATTAAATATCATTTTATACTTGTTTTCTGACGTCTAAAAATTCGTGTGGTCACACAGTGACTCTAAAAATCACGAAACTGGAAGTCTAACAACTATTTAACATTGCTGATCTAACAAAATTAGTTTCGTCGAATTCCAACTTCGTTTGCAAAAGTGGCTATTTTTAAGCCCTAAATAGCCCATTTAAATATATAAATATATTTAAATATAATTAAATTTAATATTTTAAAATAAATACTATCGTCTATATTCACAGTGGAATACAATACAGCTCCACAATACTCCTATGGATTTCTAACTCGATATTTGAAATCTGGGTCATCCCGATATTCGATTTATATTGAATTTCCTTTTTAAAATATAAATAATTCCTTTATAAATTATAAAGGAATTCCACAGCGACTTTTCTAGAATTTGATTTGGACGTTAATCAAAATCTACCTGACGAAATCCCGATTTTTCTCTTCCACTAGAAAGATATACTCCACCAGCTCCACACGTTTCTTGTTTCACAGAAATCCGGCTTAAAACGAATCCTGTACATTCAGTTGAATTTCAAATCGCCAAATAACGAACGGCCACGCCATTTCAAGCTTGATTTTAATTATAATATAATTATACATTCAAACTGTCGTTATTTAAATATATTCGTTATTCTAATTCAATTTTAAACTGAATTAAATATCACAGATGATCCAGTTCACATCATATCGCCATTACAGCCAATTCTGATTATTTCAGAATTAAATATATTATTTAATTTTTTATTTTAATTAAATATTCACCAATATTTTATTCAACGACCCTTAAATTTAATATATCACTATTATGAATAATTAAATAAATTAATTATTATACTGCTGAAAGCGCGGGTCATTACATTCTTCCCCACTTAAAATAATTTCTTCCTCGAAATTGCTGAAGCTAGAAGACGATCCTATCTACTGGTTAGAACTTATTTGTTCACTTATCAACTTCAGTTTCCAACTGAACCAATTTAATTTCAATTAAATATTAATTTAATTCTATCAACTAATATTTTCAAAATTCCTGAAAATATTCTAACTCCTTAAATATTTTTGAAAAATTTCGCACCACCACTCGCCTCTCCAGGCCATCTCCATCCCGAAAGAAAATCAAACATCCAAGCGGCTTTCCAATCTGGCTCATAATTCTTATATCCAATAAAAATATAAACTTGTACCTTTTGTCGGCATATGTAATAACCCGGAAATTCTGAACCAGTTTAAAATTTTTATTTTGGCAATTTTAGCGAATTTCGAATATTTAAAATGAATTATTTTAAATAATATTGTTGATAAATTTATTTTGAATGGAATTCGATGTATATATTATATACGTAGTCGTTAGAATATAAATATTTATAAATAATTATGAATTGGAATTGAAAACGGCGCGGTAGTTCGATAATTCGATTTCAAACTTCAATTGAATGTACTGGGTGCAAAACAATCCGGATTTTAGTGAAACCAAAAACATTAGGATCTAATTGGGAATATCTTTCCAACGAATCCGAAAAATGGAAATTTCATAGCGGGAATCAAAAGATAGGTCCAGTTGAAAATTCTGAATAGTCGCTATGGAATTTAGGCCCTTAAAAATGAGAATTTTGCAAACGACCTCGGATTTCGACGAAACCACTTTTTTTGGATCCGTGATGTCAAATTATTGCTAGATTCCAAATTTCATAATTTTTCGAATCAATATGTGAGCGTGGCAAAGGAAAACGTGTTTGACCAGTTTAAGTTGTTTTTAATCGACTGGAAAATGACCATTTTTCCAACGGTCTCGGAATTGGACGAAACTAGTTTTGTTAGGACCGTATCGTCAATACGAAGCTAGAAAATATTTTTCTAAAATTTTTTGAGTTCGTATGTGACCCCGGTAAATTGAAATGCTCGTTCAAATTCAATATATAGAGTTATATGTGGACTTTGACGAAAACTGATTGTAACTGCCGAATCAGCTTACGATACATATCCCATTGGGTTCAGAATGGGGGTAAAACGCTATGAACGACAGGCGGTGGGCCTCGTTTAGAGGTCGTATGTAAAAGTCAACTTTTTCATAATAAAAAAAAAATTAAATAAATTAAAATTTTAAAAACCTCTTTCTCCTCCCTTATACTCTGCCCCCCCATTCTCACTTTTCAAAATCGAGATGAAATAAAAAAACGAAATCGCGATTTCCAGCCCCCACCCCCCCTCGATCAACGCGCCGCCGCCAGTGACAGCGTGGGCCACCGCCTCTCCTCCCGCTTTGCCTTCCTCCTCCTCCCTCCCTGTTCCTTCGCTGTGCCCCCCCTTTGCCTCACGACAGCCTCTGGCCCACATCGAACGCCACCCGCTCCACCTCGCCCTCCACCTCCTACCGACGCTCCAACGCCTCCACTGCCAACCTGATGAACACCGCAACCCTTCTACCCGCTGTTAACCCTGATTTGTTTGAGCTACGATAATGAGGTAACTAATTTACTTATTTAATCAGTTATTAACTAATTTAATTTAGTTAAATTTCAGTTCTTTTTGTAGGAATAGTTTATAAATATACAAAAGGATTTTTTTTTAAAAAATTGAAAAGATAAGATTTTTATTCAATTAAAAATATGATATTTATATTTTTTAAAGTATTAAAAATATAGTCTTTACTATATAGATGATATAAAAATATGATTTTTGTTTATGTAGAGAATTAAAAATATAATTTTTACATGATAGGAATATTAGAAATATCATCTTTATATGTGTAGAAAAATAAAAATGTGATTTTTATAACGATATATTTGAAAAGGCGAAATGATATGTTTGAAAATGCGAAATCTTTATATAGAGAATAGCGAGGTAAAAATATAATTTTTATCTATATAGTAGCAATGTAAAAATAGAATTTTTATCTATATAGCGTGATAGTAAAAATTCGATTTTTATAGATTGAATAGCATAGTAAAAATTCGATTTTTATATATTGAATAGCGATGTAAAAATTCGATTTTTTTTATATATATGAAGTGATTATAAAAATATGATTTTTAAATTGATAGTAAATAAATAAAAATGTGATTTTTATGTTAAAGACATCAGTATATAAAAATGTGATTTTTACAAATGTAGTGAAAGCGGACAACGAAGATGACTAAAAGGCGAAAATGACGAAGACTTCTACATTTGAAGTGTCGTGAAGTTGGATAGCTATCGGTGAGAACTTCTCACTCTTCAATTTCTTTTTCTAGTTATATATATACTAGGATGTAGACGGTGTTTAGTAGCACCCGACACCCGTCATCCACAGACCATGGATGGCTTGTTTGTTAAATTGTTTGGTTGTGTAGTTGGTTAGTTTATTTGGTTTGAATTGAATAGTTTAGTGAAATGGAATGGATTTGATTGATGTGTGAGTGGCGTGGGCCTTCACTAGACCGGTGATAAGGCTAGGCCTCGTCCCGTTGTACCGCCGAAATTTTCTAAAATAATTTAGAAAAATAAAAATACCATTTTATTTAAAGAATGAACTGAAAAGAAATTCATATGTTAGAATAAAATGTTTTATCGTTAAAAATATAATTTTTAACGTGAATATGAATATAGTGAATGTGAATAAATAAATATTCATTTACAAACCGGACGGTTTGTTTATGTACACCTATTTGAAGGACATTAATTGGGTCGATAAATTTTACACATCGCCCAACTGCACAACTAAAATCCGTGTTTGATTGTTTGAAACCCCACACGGGTGTTGGGATGAAATTTGAAGTTCACTCATCCTGGTTGATTAAATATGTCGATCGATTGATTGACAGGCTGTTATAAGCGTTAGATATCTATATTTGATGCTTATACAGTGTAGTGCACTTTGGTTGATGGTTGATTATTTTTAATGTTATTATATACATGTGTTGTATGGAATCCATATAATTAACGTTATATGGTAATTGATTGGGCCTCATTCCAATTTAGAAACTATAGAATATTATAATATAAAGGTTCATGTGTTGACTGTACTCATCCGTTGAGATTAGTCATGTATTGAACGAAATATTTTAATAATAAAATTTATATCTTTATCAATATAATATAAAGGTTCATGTGTTGACTGTACTCATCCATTGAGATTAGTCATGTGTTGAACGAAATATTTTAATAACAAAATTTATATCTTTATCATATATGAAATCAGAAATTAACTGGAAGATAGATAAGATGAGTGGTCTCCGGGATATTGATCTGATGTTGGTTTCGGCCTTCGGGGTTAATATTTAGGGAATCGTTCTCTTACTAATTTACGGTTGGAGTCTAATTTGATATCAAACGATAGATACCCTAATTTTTATAAAATATATTAAAAATAAAAAAAATAGTCACACGTGGACAATACTCATTTGTTGAGATTAGTCGTGTGTTGACAAAAATATATATTCATTTGTTGAATAGAATATTTGAAAATAGAAATATATGAAGCCGTGTTGATTAGGTTGACGCCATTTTGACGTGGACGATATTTATATCGATTAAATTCATTTTAAAATGAATTGAATTTTGAAAAGCGATTTCGAATTGAATTGAATATTGAAAAGCGATTTCGAAATGAATTGAATATAAAACGATTTCGAAATGAATTGAATATAAAACGATTTCGAAATGAATTGAATATAAAACGATTTCGAATTGAATTGAATAGAAAACCAATTTGAATTCGAATTGAATAGAAAACGAATTGAATTCAAATTGAATAGAAAACGAATTGAATTTGAATTGAATAGAAAACGATTTCGAAATGAATTGAATATAGAACGATTTCGAAATGAATTGAATATAAAGCGATTTCGAAATGAATTGAATATAAAACGATTTAGAAATGAATTTGGTTCGAATAGAAATCGAATTTGAATTGATTCAAATAGAAAACCAATTTGAATTGATTCAAATAGAAAACCAATTTGAATTATTCAAATAGAAAACGAAATGAATTTGGTTCGAATAGAAAACGAATTTGAATTGGATCGAATAGAAAACCAATTTGAATTGAATCAAATAGAAAACCAATTTGAATTAAATCGAATAGAAAACCAATTTGAATTGAATCGAATGGAAAACCAATTTGAATTGAATCGAATAGAAAACGAATTTGAATTGAATAGAAAAGAATTTTAAAATGAATTTATAAGGAAAAATTCAATTTTGATTCGAATTGAATTAGAAGTTGAAATTGTTTTTGAAACGAATTTAAAACTATTTATATAATTCGTTTTAAATAGAAGACGACGATATATATATTATATATATTATATAATGGCCTGAATAGAACGCACCGCGCCGCGGCAGTTCTTGAATTTCGACCATTTATTTCAAACGGACATTACGGGAGATCCCACCGTCGGATACTCCTAAAACCGGAACCGTTGGGTTCGAATCGAAAAGAGCTTTCTAACGAATATTAGAAATTCAAAATCTAACGGTTGGATTTGGAGATACGTCCATATCAAGTTTGGAAAAGGTCGTTATAAGTGCAGTTCGATGGCCATTGTTGGAAATCGACCGTACGGGCCATGATAAAATTATTAGAAATATCAATAATTTATGTAAAATCATAAGAAATGATTTGGGAAAAGTTGGTATGAAAAACTCCATATTTGAAAAGATAAAAATGGATTTCTATCGAAATGAACTAATTTTGAACTAAATTTAAAACCCAATTATTGTTAAATAAATAAATTAGATTTAAAAAGGGGTTTTAAATAATCGGAATTTCTAATATATTTGACTGGATTTGAAATGGGTTTAAATAGAATTGATTCATGGGTTTATCGTGAACTGTGTTTTAAATGACACTAGTTCTTTAACCCAGTAAAAGGATTTTTAATGAATCTGCAATTAGACTGAAATGGGGAATTGATAATTTAAATTATCAAATTTAGAAATGAGCGAGAATGGAGTATCACCAGTTCTGCTCCAAAGCGATAGTTAAATCTTTGATTAGATTTGAACGCGAAAATGGTAATTAATTTTACCGACAACACTGTGGTGTTAGATATAAAGTATTACCAGTTTTGCTTCATGGGATGAATAGGTTGGGATTGGGAAATAAAATAAATAATTACTTCGGTACGGTTCGCTAATCTCGACTAGTTCAGAAAACCATAATTTGGTTTCAAACGACATCCAAAGGAAGATTAAAGGATAAATTTTAAAGAATTTATCTTGGATAAAATAAATGGGAACCTTTCCCTAAGAATATTCTGAATTGGATTGAGGCGTATGTTGAGTTTGTGTAACATTCGTTTTTAATACACGCGGGTTGTTCGAAAAGGCCGAGTTTATACCCATTCTGAATAACCGATTCGACGATAAGTCGAAGATGAAGACGGTGGTCGAAGACCGGAAGTCTTCACATCGTTTGGATAATTACTGACGATCCTGATTGGGCTGTACACCCAAGAGGATGGAAATAGTCGATGGTTGTCCAGACGTACTTAGAGATGGATTGATATGCGAGGAAAGTGCCTCCGGTTTCGTTCAGACCCAGAAAGAACTTGAAAATGGATTATGTGTCTGACATTGGATTTTATTCTGTGTTGATTGATTTCTGTTAAATATATATCTGTTTGGCGGCGGAGAATTTATTCTCTTGCTTAACGCCCTTCTCTGAGACGTACGAGCTTAGAGGTTATATATCGATAGATATCAATCGCATGGCATGAATTGCCTGTGTGGAACGCTGAGTTGCATTGATCAAGGCTTCTGTTGAAAAGCAAAGTCTTGTGGTTGATGATCAAAGCACGGCCTTTGTGGCGTAGCTTTGTGTATAACGTGAATTCGCGAGCCTCACACCTCGGTATGAGTTAAAAACGGGATAAGGACTGCAGGGAGAGCACGACGTTTCTTTCCAGCTTTGGTGTTGTCAGTGACTTACCAGCCCTGACATTTATATACTTTTCGCCTATGTGGTTGTTGGATTAGGCGCCTAGATTTTAGGTCTGTAAGGACCGTGAAACGTGTGTTCAGGAATAATTAATCCTCTAACGTAAGTGAGGACCGGCCCTGAAGATCCAGGGGTTACCCAGAGTGTGTAGTCCCGAGGCATTTGCTAGAGTGTCTCGGAGCGGAGAGGAGCTTGCCCCTTGCCTCGACTCATGACGGAAATCCAATTTCCAGTACGAGTATCGCGGTTTTAATTGTAGAACTAGTATGGCGACATAGTAGATGGTAGCTATGCCGCCTATGATTGATCATTATGATTGAAATTGTTTTGACACTATACACTTATTATAGTATCAAATGATTTGTTTTAAACGTACCAAGCATGTTTGGCTATTATAAGGGAAAACCCTATACTCCGGCTTGCGTTGCATTGTGTGATGGGACCTGGGTCTTATAATAGCTTCATTTTTCGAAAAAGCATTGCGTTGTTTATTCTATGTACTAGTGTTATTGGCAGGAAACCCGTTCCGTGTTATACGGCGTGGTCCCTTGAACTACCCTCTTTTAAAATAAAGTTTTAATAACTGTTTTAGTTCTCACACCAGTCACAAGACTGACCTGGAGTTTATTGTTTTAACCAAAACTCTGGGTGCCCCTATTTTCCGCACGGGCAGCTAGTAGTTTTGGTTTTGCTGATTTATATCCACAGGATCCTGGTTTACAGCTGGAATGATATCCGGAAAGCTCTGCATCCGTAAATCACCTTCAGTTGTGCATTGTATTATTTTTCCGCTGCTATGTAATTTATTGTAATCTCTAATATTTATCGAATGTAATTTATTCATTTATACTTTGTATATTCTTGTATCTGATGGAATTGTTGTAATAGCAATGAAATGTTCTTCCGTCTTCGTTCTGATTTGTCATGTTCTCAAACGATCAGGGGTTTCGAACGGTCTAGATCGGTTTAACGACTGATTCGGATCGAGCGAAATTCCCGGCCGTCACATTTGGTATCAGAGTTTTGGTTCACAGAGCTCGAGGACAAGACACATTAGAATCATACGAAGGAATTCATCAGATATTGGATTAGTAATATCCAATTAGAATGACTCGTTAGAGATAGGATCAGTAGTATCCTAGAACGAGTGTGAAGAATATATTTTCCAATTGAAAACAATTTTGTTTTGAAAATTTAAACCATTTTATACGTATTTGAATATTTATTTATATTGAATTTGGACAGTCCGGTATATAAAGGTTTTGCATATACGCGTCATGAACGTATATTCGAAGTTTTAATATACTGGATAGATATAGAATCACATTCTAGTCGCCCTGAGATGATGTTGATAATGACCATGGATCATCAATATTTATGTTCGTGTTTCAAAGGTGTGATATCTATATATTTCCATTAGACTGGTGTGAGAACCAAAACTAATATAGCTAGAACACATTGTTGTGAATTGGCATCAAAAACATGATTTTTTATATATATATATCAAATTTATGAATTTGAAAACTCTAATTCACTAATTGATTGTTGTTTGTGCTATTTGTTTTGTTGTTTGATAATTTTGAACCATTATGCCTAATTTCATCAAATATAGAATTGTATTGATAATTGGTCGCATTTGCTTGCATATACATATACTTACATTGAACAGGTCATAGCAAGGAGGCTAGAGCCAGAGAATAAAATTTGTTTGCCCGACAAATAGGTACCTGTTTACAATAATTTATTGTTTTGTTTGGGTGATGATGATTTTATGAGCCGATTGGCTAGCCGCTTGGCTTTTTCTTTTTCTTTTTGAGATCAGAAGACCTATATGGCAATTTCGGGATTTTCCCGTGGCTCCCGGTGCAGGGGAGGTTATGGCAAAATTTTTCGAAAATTTAGGGTGTTAGCCAAATTTTTGAAAATTTGAAAATTCTCAGAAACTGAAAAGTTGGAGAATGGAAGCCAGATCGAACGTTGAGCCGATTAATCAAACCACTTTCGACTTTGTTCCTTTTCGGGGACGAAAAGTTTTAAGTGGGGGAGATTGTAATAACCCGGAAATTCTGAACCAGTTTAAATTTTTAATTTTGGCAATTTAGCGAATTTCGAATATTTAAAATGAATTATTTTAAATCATATTGTCGATAAATTTATTTTAAATGGAATTCGACGTATATATTATATATGTCGTCGTTAGAATATAAATATTTATAAATAATTATAAATAGGAATTGAAAACGGCGCGGTAGTTCGATAATTCGATTTCAAACTTCAATTGAATGTACCGGGTGCAAAACAATCCGGATTTTAGTGAAACCAAAAACATTAGGATCTAATTGGGAATATCTTTCCAACGAATCCAAAAAATCGAAATTTCATAGTGGGAATCAAAAGATAGGTCCAGTTGAAAACTCTGAATAGTCGCTATGGAATTCAGGCCCTTAAAAATGAGAATTTTGCAAATGACCTCGGATTTCGACGAAACCACTTTTGTTGGATCCGTGATGTCAAATTATTGCTAGATTCCAAATTTCATAATTTTTCGAATCAATATGTGAGCGTGGCAAAGGAAAACGTGTTTGACCAGTTTCAGTTGATTTTAATCGACTGGAAAATGGCCATTTTTACAACGGTGTCGGAATTGGACGAAACTAGTTTTGTTAGGACCGTATCGTCAATACGAAGCTAGAAAATATTTTTCTAAAATTTTTAGAGTTCGTATGTGACCCCGGTAATTTGAAATGCGCGTTCCAATTCAATATATAGAGTTATATGTTGATTTTGACGAAAACTAATTGTAATAGCTGAATCAGCTTACGATACATATCCCGTTGGGTTCGGAATGGCGGTAAAACGCTATGAACGACAGGCGGTGGGCCTCGTTTAGAGGTCGTATGTAAAAGTCAACTTTTTCGTAATAAAAAAAAATTAAATAAATTAAAAATTTAAAAACCTCTTTCTCCTCCCTTATACTCTGGCCCCCCATTCTCACTTTTCAGAATTGAGATGAAATTAAAAAAAAAAAAGAAAAAAACGAAATCGCGATTTCCAGCCCCTCCCCCCCCCCCGATCAACGCGCCGCCGCCAGTGACAACGTGGGCCACCGCCTCTCCTCCCGCTCCGCCTTCCTCCTCCTCTCTCCCTGTTCCATCGCTGCGCCCCCCCCTTTGCCTCGCGACAGCCTCTGGCCCACATCGAACGCCACCCGCTCCACCTGGCCCTCCCCCTCCTGCCGACGCTCCAACGCCTCCACCGCCACCCTGATGAACGCCGCAGCCCTTCTACCCGCAGTTAACCCTGATTTGTTTGAGCTACGATAATGAGCTAATTAATTTACTTATTTAATCAGTTATTAACTAATTTAATCTAGCTGAATTTCAGTTCTTTTTGTAGGAATAATTTATAAATACACAAAAGGATTTTTTTTAAAAAATTGAAAAGATAAGATTTTTATTCAATTAAAAATATGATTTTTATATTTTTAAAGTGTTAAAAATATAGTTTTTACTATATAGATGATATAAAAATATGATTTTTGTTTATGTAGAGAATTAAAAATATAATTTTTACATGATAGGAATATTAGAAATATCATCTTTATATGTGTAGAAAAATAAAAATGTGATTTTTATAATGATATATTTGAAAAAGCGAAATGATACGTTTGAAAAGGCGAAATCTTTATTTAGAGAATAGCGAGGTAAAAATATAATTTTTATCTATATAGTAGCAATGTAAAAATAGATTTTTTATCTATATAGCGTGATAGTAAAAATTCGATTTTTATATATTGAATAGCATAGTAAAAATTGGATTTTTATATACTGAATAGCGATGTAAAAATTCGATTTTTTTTCTTTATATGAAGTGATTATAAAAATATGATTATTAAATTGATAGTGAATAAATAAAAATGTGATTTTTATTTTAAAGACATCAGTATATAAAAATGTGATTTTTACATATGTTGTGAAAGCGGACAACGAAGATGACTAAAAGGCGAAAATGACGAAGGCTTCTACATTTGAAGTGTCGTGAAGTTGGATAGCTATCGGTGAGAACTTCTCACTCTTCAATTCCTTTTTCTAGTTATATATATACTAGGATGCAGACGGTGTTTAGTAGCACCCGACACCCGTCATCCACAGACCATGGATGGCTTGTTTGTTAAATTGTTTGGTTGTGTAGTTGGTTAGTTTATTTGGTTTGAATTGAATTGTTTGGTGAAATGGAATGGATTTGATTGATTTGTGAATGGCGTGGGCCTTCACTAGACCGGGGATAAGGCTAGGCCTCGTCTCGTTTCTAGTATCGTGCCGTTATACCGCCGAAATTTTCTAAAATAATTTAGAAAAATAAAAATATCATTTTATTTAAAGAATGAACTGAAAAGAAATTCTTATGTTAGAATTAAATTTTTTATCGTTAAAAATATAATTTTTAACGTGAATATGAATATAGTGAATGTGAATAAATAAATATTCATTTAAAAACCGGACGGTTTGTTTGTGTACACCTATTTGAAGGACATTAATTGGGTCGATAAAATTTTCACATCGCCCAACTGCACAACTAAAATCCGTGTTTGATTGTTTGAAACCCCACACGGGTGTTGGGATGAAATTTGAAGTTCACTAATCCTGGTTGATTAAATATGTTGATCGATTGATTGGCAGGCTGTTATAAGCGTTAGATATCTATATTTGATGCTTATACAGTGTAGTGCACTTTGGTTGATGGTTGATTATTTTTCAATGTTATTATATACATGTGTTGTATGGAATCTATATAATTAACGTTATATGGTAATTGACTGGGCCTCATTCCAATTTAGAAAATAGAGAATATTATAATATAAAGGTTCATGTGTTGACTGTACTCATCCGTTGAGATTAGTCATGTATTGAACGAAATATTTTAATAATAAAATTTACATCTTTATCAATATAATATAAAGGTTCATGTGTTGACTGTACTCATCCGTTGAGATTAGTCATGTGTTGAACGAAATATTTTAATAATAAAATTTACATCTTTATCATATATGAAATCAGAAATTAACTAGAAGATAGATAAGATGAGTGGTCTCCTGGATATTGATCTGATGTTGGTTTCGGCCTTCGGGGTTAATATTTAGGGAATCGTTCTCTTACTAATTTACGGTTGGAGTCTGATTTGATATCAAACGATAGATACCCTAATTTTTTTAAAATATATTAAAAATAACAAAAATAGTCACACGTGGACAGTACTCATTCGTTGAGATTAGTCGTGTGTTGACAAAAATAAATATTCATTTGTTGAATAGAATATTTGAAAATAGAAATATATGAAGCCGTGTTGATTAGGTTGGAGCCATTTTGACGTGAACGATATTTATATCGATTTTATTCGTTTTAAAATGAATTGAATATTGAAAAGCTATTTAGAAATGAATTGAATATTGAAAAGCGATTTCGAAATGAATTGAATATAAAATGATTTCGAAATGAATTGAATAGAAAACGATTTCGAAATGAATTGAATATAAAACGATTTCGAATTGAATTGAATAGAAAACAAATTTGAATTCGAATTGAATAGAAAACGAATTGAATTCAAATTGAATAGAAAACGAATTGAATTTGAATTGAATAGAAAACGATTTCGAAATGAAATGAATATAGAACGATTTCGAAATGAATTGAATATAAAGCGATTTCGAAATGAATTGAATATAAAACGATTTAGAAATGAATTTGGTTCGAATAGAAAACAAATTTGAATTGATTCCAATAGAAAACCAATTTGAATTGATTCAAATAGAAAACCAATTTGAATTGATTCAAATAGAAAACGAAATGAATTTGGTTCGAATAGAAAACGAATTTGAATTGGATCGAATAGAAAACCAATTTGAATTGAATCGAATAGAAAACCAATTTGAATTGAATCGAATAGAAAACCAATTTGAATTGTATCGAATAGAAAACCAATTTGAATTGAATCGAATAGAAAACGAATTTGAATTGAATAGAAAAGAATTTTAAAACGAATTTATAAGGAAAAATTCAATTTTGATTCGAATTGAATTGGAAGTTGAAATTGTTTTTGAAACGAATTTAAAACTATTTATATAATTCGTTTTAAATAGAAGTCGACGATATATATATTATATATATTATATATATATAATATAATGGCCTGAATAGAACGCGCCGCGCTGCGGCAGTTCGTGAATTTCGACCATTTATTTCAAACGGACATTACGGGAGATCCCACCGTCGGATTCTCCTAAAACCGGAACCATTGGGTTCGAATCGAAAAGAGCTTTCTAACGAATATTAGAAATTCAAAATCTAACGGTTGTATTTGGAGATACGTCCAAATCAAATTTGGAAAAGGTCGCTATAAGTGTCGTTCGAAGGCCATTGTTGGAAATCGACTGTACGGGCCCTGATAAAATTATTAAAAATATCAATAATTTGTGTAAAATCATAATAAATGATTTGGGAAAAGTTGGGATGAAAAACTCCATATTTGAAAAGATAAAAATGGATTTCTATCGAAATGAACTAGTTTTGAACTAAATTTAAAACCCAATTATTTTTAAATAAATAAATTAGATTTAAAAAGGTGTTTTAAATAATCAGAATTTCTAATATATTTGACAGGATTTGAAATTGGTTTAAATAGAATTGATTCATGGGTTTATCGTGAACTGTGTTTTAAACGACACTAGTTCTTTAACCCAGTAAAAGGAGTTTTAATGAATCTGCAATTAGATTGAAATGGGGAATTGATAATTTAAATTATCAAATTTAGAAATGAGCGAGAATGGAGTATCACCAGTTCTGCTCCAAAGGGATAGTTAAATCTTTGATTAGATTTGAACGCGAAAAGGGTAATTAATTTTACCGACAACACTGTGGTGTTAGATATGAAGTATTACCAGTTTTGCTTCATGGGATGCATAGGTTGGGATTGGGAAATAAAATAAATAATTACTTTGGTACAGTTCGCTAATCTCGACTAGTTCAGAAAACCATAATTTGGTTTGAAACGACATCCAAAGGAAGATTAAAGGATAAATTTTAAAGAATTTATCTTGGATAAAATTAATGGGAACCTTTCCCTAAGAATATTCTGAATTTGAATGAGGCGTATGTTGAGTTTGTGTAACATTCGTTTTTAATATACAAGTGTTGTTCGGAAAGGCCGGGTTTATACCCTTTCTGAATAACCGATTCGACGATAAGTCGAATATGAAGACGGTGGTCGAAGACCGGAAGTCTTCACATCGTTTGGATAATTACTGACGATCCTGATTGGGCTGTACACCCAAGAGGATGGAAATAGTCGGTGGTCGTCCAGACGTACTTGTAGATGGATGGATATGCGAGGAAAGTGCCTCCGGTTTCGTTCAGACCCAGAACGAACTTGAAAATGGATTGTGTGTCTGACAATGGATTTTATTCTGTGTTGATTGATTTCTGTTAAATATATATCTGTTTGGCGGCGGAGAATTTATTCTCTTGCTTAACGCCCTTCTCTGAGACGTACGAGCTTAGAGGTTATATATTGATAGATATCAATCGCATGGCATGAATTGGCTGTGTGGCACGCTGAGTTGCATTGATCAAGGCTTCTGTTGAAAAGCAAAGTCTTGTGGTTGATGATCAAAGCACGGCCTTTGTGGCGTAGCTTTGTGTATAACGTGAATTCGCGAGCCTCACACCTCGGTATGAGTTAAAAACGGGATAAGGACTACAGGGAGAGCACGACGTTTCTTTCTAGCTTTGGTGGTGTCAGTGACTTACCAGCCCTAACATTTATATAATTTTCACCTATGTGGTTGTTGGATGAGGCGCCTGGATTTTAGGTCTGTAGGGACCGGGAAACATGTGTTCAGGCATAATTAATCCTCTGACGTAAGTGAGGACCGGCCCTGAAGATCCAGGGGTTACCCAGAGTGTGTAGTCCCGAGGCATTTGCTAGAGTGTCTCGAAGCGGAGAGGAGCTTGCCCCTTGCCTCGACTCATGACGGAAATCCAATTTCCAATACGAGTATCGCGGTTTTAATTGTAGAACTAGTATGGCGACATAGTAGATGGTAGCTATGCCGCCTATGATTGATATTGTTTTGACACTATACACTTATTATAGTATCAAATGATTTGTTTTAAACGTACCAAGCATGTTTGGCTATTATAAGCACTACAACAAAATGACCCTATTACAACGGTGGAAAACAGTTGTAAAATACTTTTTACAACGGTGGAGCCACTGTCGTCTCTTAAGAAGTTGTAATAGACTGAAATCTTTTACAACGTTTATACACCGTTGCGACACCGTTGTTAAATGTATATTTTACAACTATTTTCCACCGTTGTAGTAATACATATTACAACTTTTTTTCACCGTTGTAGTAATTCCTACTACAATTAATTATAACAATATAATTTTTGTTTCTTTATACATTACATTTCATATAAAAATAAATATTTATATTGAATAAAATGATACTACACTGAACTGAAATAATCAATTAAATATTTTATTTCAATATTTGAATTAGTACAACTTTGTGATCCACTATCGTACAACTCACTTTTACATAATACAGTCATAACAATACATACATTCCTCACTACAAACCGATCGCTCAACAAATCTGAGGTAGACGGTCTAGCTCTAGGCTTAGCAATGCATCGTTCTATGAAGGCCTTGATTTCTAGGTAAACCATCTATCATTCCTCTATTACCATCTGCAAATTTTAGTCATTTAAACATAATGGAGAAAACAGTAAAGATTAATGCAGTCATATTACCTCTTTTACATGTAAAATGACGTTCTAGATCAAATTTTGACATAAAACATATGATGTTTCGAAAGTCTGACTTATATTAATATGAAACTATGTCAAAAGTAAAATTGGCGATTGTTATTTTCCATAGAAATTGTGTCCTTGAAAATTTTGTCCAAAACTTTGAACAACTTTCTTTGTGGGTAGAGTACAGTAAAGCCAATGCATCCGAAAAGAAGACATATCGATGCAAATGAGTATACACATTTGCAGGTATCATAAACACAAATCTGTTGTTTTGATTGCTGTTTTGAAAAACTGAAGTAAGACCATGATTGAAATATGAGCTAAGATTGTGTACATTGATTCTCCATCACATATGCCCATTCAAATGCATGACAATGAAGCATACAAACGATTTATTGCTTAATGCTGGAACAGACTAATAGACTTAGAAATGTTGCCAAAACAAGGAAGTAAACCAAAGGGACAGTACGCATATATTGTGCCACAACTTAACTATCAACATGCAATGGTAGAGAATCACTAAATCAATGTAACCTGTAATGGCGCGTTTTGTAAGGTATAATAATTAAGTTATTTAGTTATTTAAATAACGAATATTTTTATAAACGATAGTTGAACGTATAATTATAATTTTATTATAATTAAAATCGAGTTTGAAATGGCGCTGCAGTTCGCGATTTGGCGATTCGAACTTCAACTGAATGTACAGGATTCGTTTTAAGTCGGATTACTGTGAAACAAGAAACGTGTGGAGCTGGTGGAGTATATCTTTCTAGTGGAAGAGAAAAATCGGGATTTCGTCGGGTAGATTTTGAGTTATGTCCAAATCAAATTTCAGAAAAGTCGCTGTGGAATTCCTTTATAATTTGCGACGCTTTATATACGTTATAAATCGATTTTTCAATACGAACTGAATATCGGGATAATCTGGAGTCGGGAAATCAAGTCATAAAATCTGAGGTGATATTCTGGAGCTGCACGATATCGTATGTGAAGATATACGATAATATTAATTTATTAATATTTAATTTAATAATATTTAAATATATTTATATATTTAAATGGGTCATACAGAGCTTTAAAAATACGCAGTTTGAGCAGACGAAGTCAGAATTCGACGAAACTAATTTTGTTGGATCCGGAATGTCGAATACTTGTTAGAGTACCAGTTTGGTGATTTTTGGATATCATATATGGCCGTACGTGATTTTTGACTGAGAAACAGACGAGAAATCGACCTTTAAAAATATGCAGTTTGAACATACGGAGTCGGAATTCGACGAAACCAGTTTCGTTGGGACCGTAATGTCGAACTGAAGGTGCACGTCCAGTTTGGTGATTTTAGGAGATCGTATATGGTCGCAGGGATTTTTAAAGACGAGAGACAAGCATATAATTGAGAAAATAAAATATAAAAATCAAATTAAAAATATCTCCACTATTTTTCCTTGATCCGAAACAGGCCACATGACCTTGCTTCTCCACCACAAAAGCTACCTAACCGACAGTAGCATATATACCGTATAAACCACAAACACAGCAAGTTTCCACCAAAAGAAAAATCACAAAGAAACAAAATGAAATCTATAAACCAAGTAATATATATATATTCGAGTTCGTACTGAGTAGCTCTTCAATTAGGTGTTGTTCTTTCTTGGTTCGATGCTTGTTCTGGGTAGTGGGTTTTCGAACAGTGAGATTAGGGTTTGACAGTATTGAAATTTGGGGCATCGTTTGAGGATCTCGAGGTTTCGGTTGCATTTGTGGTAGAGAGGTAAACCGATTGTGATAATTTCAGGTGTTTCGGTGGAGGTTATTGTCGCTGGTTCTCTGAGAGGACGGAAGTTGCGTTCGACGACATTGGGTTCGAGTGTGGGAATGTGTGCACGGAAAGGAAGTGGACGAGCTGAGAAAGATAGCAGTGGTTTCAGTTTTCGATTTCGTGAAGGGTTAAAGGTGCGGTTTGGAGTTGGAAAGGGGAGAATGGCTTTCGTGGTTAGTTGGACTGGTGGACGTCGAAGTCCTGTTCGGGAAGAAAGCATTCAGGAAAAGGGATGGGCTTTAGAGGGTTAATGGGCCGATGGGGAAAAGGGTGAGGCCCGGAATTCTTTATTGTTTAACTTAAATTTAATTTAAAAATTTGTGTAAACTCGTATTCATCATAACTTGACCATACGGTATCGAAATCAAACAAAACAGGATCCGTTAGGATTGTATGGACGAGCACTCCACAATGAAAGTGACTGGAAGTGGATTCGAGCTCGTATGAATTTATGGCGAAATAAATTGTTTGATTCAAATCAAACCGAACAGTTTATCGTTCTTTAACGGTGAACTGCAAATGTGAGTAAATCTCACAAACTCTAAACAGTTCTATTTTCACGTAGTATTCTTAGAACTGTTAAAATATTTTCTGTTTGACTGTTTGACCGTGTGTTGATTGTTTGATTGAACTACTAGTCAGTTAGTAGAGATTTTATATATATATATTTACGTATATATATAAACCGTTAAATAGTCATATGTTGATTCTGCTATCAGAATATTTCACAGTGAAGTGAAATCGATGTTGTTGTATTGTCTAACATCTGTGGTGCAGGGAAACAGGTTGGAGGAATCCAACTGGATTCCTCAACAGTTATTTTACTGTGATTTTTATTTGTGATATATAATGTGATGTATATAATCTGTGTAATTATGTGTGGTGAGATGATATTTATCGTTGTTATATGGTGTGTTAAATACCATGAGAAATACCAGACTGTAGGAGAGGGGTTTTCAAAGTATATTTTGAAAATAGTTTATTTATATAAAATCAAGTGATTTTATATATATATATATATAAGAAAAAGGATTTTTGAATATTAAGGAATATAGTTGGTAAAACAAATATAAAAGAGTTTTATTTGTAAATCAATATAAGGGAATATATATGTTAATCGAATATAAGAGGATATATTTGTTAGTCAAAATATAAAGGAAGTATATTCGTTAGAACAAATATAAAGGATATTTATTTAGAGATTAAATAAATAGAATATTATAAAGGGTATTTATTTAGATTAAATGAATAGAATTAAACTAAAGAAGATATTTATTTGTTAAATAAATAGGAGTTAACCAAGTGAATTGGTCGAGTTAACCAAGTGAATTGGTTGAGCTAAACGAAGTGAATTAGTTAAGTTAAACTAAGTGGTTAATCAAAGTGAATTAGTTAAGTTAAACTAAGTGGTTAACCAAAGTAAATTAGTTAAGTTAAACTAAGCGGTGAATCAAAGTGAATTTGTTAAGTTAAACTAATTGATGAATCAATGTAAATTAGTTAAGTTAAATTGAAGGATTTATCGATGTGAATTAGTTAAGTTAAACTAAAGGATTAATCGGTGTGAATTAGTTAAGTTAACTAAGTGGTTAATCGAAGTAAATTAGTTGAGTTAAACTAAGTGAACCAGCTAGAGTTAATCAACGTGAATTTACTAAGTTAAACTAAGTGGATTAGTTCAGTTAATCGAGACAAGTAAATCAAGTTAGGGTAAACCATTTGAGTTAACCAGTTAGAGTTAACCATTTGAGTTAACCAGTTTGAGTGATCAGTTAGAGTTGACCAGTTAGGGTTGATCAGTTAGAGTTGACCAGTTAGAGTTGACCAGTTAAGGTTGACCAGTTAGAGTTGACCAGTTAGAGTTATCCAAGTGGAGTTAATCGAGTAGAGTTGCCGAATATCACTTATTCGAAGTAGAGTTATCGAATATAGTATATTCGAGGGAAGAGTAATCGAATATAGTTTATTCGAGTGGAGAAATCAAATGTTATTCATTTGAGAAGAGTTACCGAATATTATTTATTCGAAGAGTAGTTATCGAATATTGGTTATTCGAAGTTAGTTAATCCAAAGGAGTTATTCGAAGTGAGTTAATCCAAAGGAGTTATTCGAAGTTAGTTAATCCAAAGGAGTTATTCGAAGTTAGTTAATCCGAAGGAGTAGTCGAAGAGTTAATCCTAAAGAGTTATTCGGAGTTAGTTAATCCAAAGGAGTTATTCGAAGTTAGTTAATCCAAAGGAGTTATTCGAAGTTAGTTAATCCAAAGGAGTTATTCGAAGTTAGTTAATCCAAAGGAGTTATCCGAAGTTAGTCAATCCAAAGGAGTTATTCGAAGTTAGTTAATCCAAAGGAGTTAGTCGAAGTTAGTTAATCCAAAGGAGTTAGTCGAAGAGTTAATTGAATATTAGTTATTCAATTTGAGTTAATCGAATGTAGTTATTCGAGAAGAGATAAATCGAATTTAGTTATTCGAAAGGAGTTAATCAATTGGAGTTAAGTTAATCGATTTGAATTAAGTTGAATCGAAATGGAGTAAATCGATAAGAATTAAGTTAATCGAGTTAGAGTAAATCGAATATTTGTTATTCGAAGGTAAGTTATTCGAATTAGTTATTCGAAGGAGTTAATCAAATGAGTCGATCCAAAGGAGTTAGTCGAATATTAGTTATTCGAATAGAGTTAAAAGAGTTAATCGAATATAGTTATTCGAAAGAAGGTGTTAATCGAATATAGTTATTCGAGTAAAGTTAAAAGAGTTAATCGAATTTAGTTATTCGAAATGAGTTATTCGAATTGGATATTTGAATAGAGTTAAACACAATAGAGTGATTCGAATTACTTATTCAAATAAGAGTTAAACACGTAAGAGTTAATTGAATATTAGTTATTCAATTAGGGTTAAATCGAATTTAGATATTCGAAAGGAGTTAATCAATTTGAGTTAAGTTAATCGATTTGAATTAAGTTGAATCGAAATGGAGTAAATCGATTAGAATTAAGTTAATCGAGTTAGAGTAAATCGAATATTGGTTATTCGAAGGTAAGTTATTCGAATTAGTTATTCGAAGGAGTTAATCAAATGAGTCGATCCAAAGGAGTTAGTCGAATATTAGTTATTCTAATAGAGTTAAAGGAGTTATCGATTTTAGTTTGATCGAAAGGAGTTATCGATTAGTAAATCGAAAGGAGATTTTCGAATATAGCATATTCGAAAGAAAGAGATCGAATATTGTTTATTCGAAAGAGAGAGATTTCGAATATGAGTTATTCGAAGAGAGATAATCGAATATAGGTTATTCGAAGAAGAATTAATCAAATAGAGATTACTCGAAGGAGAGTTATACGTCGAATTCGATTATAGCGAATTCGGGAAAGTACTATTTACTTCCCAGGGTTTAAATCAAGATTTAGTTATTGATTTAGAAATTAGGTGTCTGTTAAATCATTCGAGTTAGGAGATAAAGTTATAATTTAGGTTAGATATTGCAGAAGTAGGAATTATAACGGTATAGTTATAATCAAACACTGTCATATAAGAAGTGGATTCGTAACCTGAATCCGAGAATTTGCGTAACAGATGATTGGAAAAAGTGAGTGACGAACTTCATCTATTTCACAGTAAAGGACGTTGTTCAATTAAGGTCTGAGAGGTAACTATACCCCAACTTGATTGACTTCAGAATTGACAAAGGAATAGTTGTGGTTCGATCTTAAAGGTTGATTAGGAATAAAGTTAAGTAATAAGCGATAAATGGATTAAGCGAAACGATGTTTTATACAACGTTCATTGGAAATCCATAAATGAGTTTTGGGAACGTTTTCCAAATATAGTCAGATATGTTTTCTAAACATAGAAAATGAAATGTTTTCATGATAAGAATTTAAGAAATAGAGTTAAGCAAATTCAGAAACTGACTGGAGAGGGTAAGTTGAACGGTTTTCTAAGTGACAATCTGATGTTGGTTTCGACCTTCAGGATGGATACTTAGAGAATTGTTCTCATACTAGTTACAGTTAGGGACTGATAGTTGCGAAATAATAGTGATGTGAAAATAAGCTATGGAAATGTTTTCCAATGATTAATAACATATATTTTCTAAATATATGAAATAAGAAAATATGAACATGTGATGATTGATCGATCGAATTTCCATTTGGAAATAAGATCGTTGTTTGTACACCGACATGTTTTCATTTGATAGTTAGATCACAGACTATCAAAGTTTTTACCATTTTAACGTTGTTAATATGGAGAGACCGGTTGGATTATTATCCAAAGAACCACTCTGTATCGGCATAAGCGTTGCGAGCAATATATGCCAAAGATAAATTGAAGACGGAATAAAGTGCAAGGGCTGTTGTATAAGTCTTAGATAACAGTGACTAAGATGGATATACTGAATAGTGCCTTCGGTTTTTCCAGTCCCAGGACAACGTATATGGAAGAAGGTCTGACAGAGTATATCCAATGGATCGCGTAAGTTGATCTGTTCAAACGTATTCACGTTTGGTGGCGGAGGAATTCGTTTCTCTTAGCTGTATACCCGTGTTATTTTTGAATAAGTCAATTTGTGATTTGGCGGGTATGACGATGTGGCATTCAAAGTGAATGGTGATCAGATGTTCTGAAGATAGACGTAGCTTCTAGCCTCACACCAGGAAGTAACAAAAGTTGGGCTAGGCAGCATGGCTAGTTGGGTCATCCCCAAGCAGGGTGTATTGTCACTGATCTAGAGAATATTCATATTTATACTTCTTTTTGATTCTGTATCTTCGGATGACGGTTTGATGGCCTATAACCGTGGTGGCAATATATTCGCGACACTCAAGCTAAATGAGTGAGCGGTCATGTGTGGCCGGGTTGCAAGACGTTCTTGTTGAACCCTGAGTGTATCACCTCTAGAGTACACTATTCAGAAGGTGCTCCCATACCTTGTCTGTTGGAATCCATTCTCCGATAAGCGCCCTGCGGTTTATGAGTTTATACTGTGTATGTAGAACGTGAGATGCAAGCGTTTCTGCTAGATTGATATCTATTTGTACTTAGACATTATTATAATATCACAATGACATTGCTTGTCGAAGTTGTTCAGATACTCATAAGGAAAACCCGTTCCGTATTCACGGCGTGGTCTTATGACATATCCTATACCTGTTTTAAACTATTTTACTCATACCAGTCCCATGACTGACCCGGAGTTTACTTTGTTGTTTTCCCTAAACTCTTGGGTGCCTAAATTTGTACGGGCAGTCAAGTAGTCGGGATTTACAGATATACATGGAGAGCTTGGAGCAGGAGGCCCCAGGATCATATAGCTATAGTTTATTTCCGCTGTGTTGTAAGTGCTGTACTCTGATAAGTGCTATTGTATACATAACTGTTGTATTTCAAAGTTATGTTATATATTATATGTTATTCGTTCCGCTGTGAGATTCGTGTTACTCTGATGATGTAAGTGCTTCTCTTCTTCTTCTATTCTATTAGTTCTATCTTTTCTATCTCACCTTCTAAATTCTTTCACTAACGTCTCGGAATTTCCGACTCTCGAGGAGTCGGAAATTTCCAGCCGTTACAGTTGGTATCAGAGCTTAAGTTAAGTGATTACCTTGGCTCTGTGGCATAACTCGGTAGAGATAGGGTTAGTAATACCCTAGATTGAGTTTGAGTGTATATATATGAGTGCGTATTTGTATTTGATATAAAACTGTTTTATATTGTGGAGATTCACTGGCTGAGTTGTTTATGAGTTCTGGTCGATCAGTTTGATCCACTGTATCGGTAGGAGTAAATAAACACTTGAATACGATGGATCGTCACGATATGTTTTGAAAGAGGGTAAGTGAATTTAACTTTACCCAAAGTATATTTTGATATAGAGGTATATATATGAATATCAAAATTATAATATATTAGATGTATTGGTTGTAATCATAATCGAGCAAGATTATATAGTGAAATGGTTATACATAACCAACTAGATTTCATATGAGTGAAATCAGATGAGTAAATCTGAATTTAAATCAAATTTGGAATTAAAATAAGGAAATTTTTAGTTCCTGGGAGATTTTGAAAATGTTTTTCAATTTGAAATAAATATATTATCTAACTCACCTGGATGACTGGAAAATAATTCCGAGGATGGATCGATGCATCGTCGGTGTGATTTTCGAGTTTCTAAGTAGTGGATTACTACCAAGGATTTTGTTTTTGAAATTGTTTTGAGAAAACAAGCTGTTAGAAGTTCAAACGTTTTGAATTGGTGTTATGATTTCAAATTAATTTGAAATAAAACCCAGGAATTTAAATCTTGAAATTTAAAATTTAACTTGTTAAGTTAAATGAATCAAGATGGTAAAAACAAGTAAGTAAATTAAAATTTAACTTGAACCAAGTTAAATAAATCGGGATTTGGTTAGAGAATCATCTGGATTGGAATTAAGTTGATGGGTTAAGAGTTTGAAATTTGATATTGGAGTTTGAATGGAATTCGGCTTGGGTATAAGCGAATGATTTGGTTTGAGGATATAAACCGAGTGGAATAACCTTGATATATGCAGAAGTGATAACAGATCAAAACGGTATAATGATACGACCGACAAAAAGGTACAAGTTTATATTATATATGAGTTTGGATTTTATGAGCCGAATTGGCAAGCCGCTTGGCTGTTTGATTTTCTTTTGGGTTGGAGAAGGCCTAGAGAGGCGAGGGGTGGTTTGTCATATTGACCAATACAAAGGAGGTTATGGCGAAATTTTCCGAAAATTAAAAGGGTTAGAAAATTTTCAGAATTTTTGAAAATTTTAGTTAGTCGGAAGAATAAATATTTCAATCGATATTAATTGGTTCGGTTGAAATCAGAAATAAGGGGTAAACCAATCTTAGGAGTTCCAATATATAGGGTCATCCTCTAACTTAGCAATTTCGAGGACGAAATTATTTTAAGTGGGGAAGTCTGTAATGGCGCGTTTTGTAAGGTATAATAATTAAGTTATTTAGTTATTTAAATAACGAATATTTTTATAAACGATAGTTGAACGTATAATTATAATTTTATTATAATTAAAATCGAGCTTGAAATGGCGCTGCAGTTCGCGATTTGGCGATTCGAACTTCAACTGAATGTACAGGATTCGTTTTAAGTCGGATTACTGTGAAACAAGAAACGTGTGGAGCTGGTGGAGTATATCTTTCTAGTGGAAGAGAAAAATCGGGATTTCGTCGGGTAGATTTTGAGTTATGTCCAAATCAAATTTCAGAAAAGTCGCTGTGGAATTCCTTTATAATTTGCGACGCTTTATATACGTTATAAATCGATTTTTCAATACGAACTGAATATCGGGATAATCTGGAGTCGGGAAATCAAGTCATAAAATCTGAGGTGATATTCTGGAGCTGCACGATATCGTATGTGAAGATATACGATAATATTAATTTATTAATATTTAATTTAATAATATTTAAATATATTTATATATTTAAATGGGTCATACAGAGCTTTAAAAATACGTAGTTTGAGCAGACGAAGTCAGAATTCGACGAAACTAATTTTGTTGGATCCGGAATGTCGAATACTTGTTAGAGTACCAGTTTGGTGATTTTTGGATATCATATATGGCCGTACGTGATTTTTGACTGAGAAACAGACGAGAAATCGACCTTTAAAAATATGCAGTTTGAACATACGGAGTCGGAATTCGACGAAACCAGTTTCGTTGGGACCGTAATGTCGAACTGAAGGTGCACGTCCAGTTTGGTGATTTTAGGAGATCGTATATGGTCGCAGGGATTTTTAAAGACGAGAGACAAGCATATAATCGAGAAAATAAAATATAAAAATCAAATTAAAAATATCTCCACTATTTTTCCTTGATCCGAAACAGGCCACATGACCTTGCTTCTCCACCACAAAAGCTACCTAACCGACAGTAGCATATATACCGTATAAACCACAAACACAGCAAGTTTCCACCAAAAGAAAAATCACAAAGAAACAAAATGAAATCTATAAACCAAGTAATATATATATATTCGAGTTCGTACTGAGTAGCTCTTCAATTAGGTGTTGTTCTTTCTTGGTTCGATGCTTGTTCTGGGTAGTGGGTTTTCGAACAATGAGATTAGGGTTTGACAGTATTGAAATTTGGGGCATCGTTTGAGGATCTCGAGGTTTCGGTTGCATTTGTGGTAGAGAGGTAAACCGATTGTGATAATTTCAGGTGTTTCGGTGGAGGTTATTGTCGCTGGTTCTCTGAGAGGACGGAAGTTGCGTTCGACGACATTGGGTTCGAGTGTGGGAATGTGTGCACGGAAAGGAAGTGGACGAGCTGAGAAAGATAGCAGTGGTTTCAGTTTTCGATTTCGTGAAGGGTTAAAGGTGCGGTTTGGAGTTGGAAAGGGGAGAATGGCTTTCGTGGTTAGTTGGACTGGTGGACGTCGAAGTCCTGTTCGGGAAGAAAGCATTCAGGAAAAGGGGTTGGGCTTTAGAGGGTTAATGGGCCGATGGGGAAAAGGGTGAGGCCCGGAATTCTTTATTGTTTAACTTAAATTTAATTTAAAAATTTGTGTAAACTCGTATTCATCATAACTTGACCATACGGTATCGAAATCAAACAAAACAGGATCCGTTAGGATTGTATGGACGAGCACTCCACAATGAAAGTGACTGGAAGTGGATTCGAGCTCGTATGAATTTATGGCGAAATAAATTGTTTGATTCAAATCAAACCGAACAGTTTATCGTTCTTTAACGGTGAACTGCAAATGTGAGTAAATCTCACAAACTCTAAACAGTTCTATTTTCACGTAGTATTCTTAGAACTGTTAAAATATTATCTGTTTGACTGTTTGACCGTGTGTTGATTGTTTGATTGAACTGCTAGTCAGTTAGTAGATATTTTATATATATATTTACGTATATATATAAACCGTTAAATAGTCATATGTTGATTCTGCTATCAGAATATTTCACAGTGAAGTGAAATCGATGTTGTTGTATTGTCTAACATCTGTGGTTGAAACGACCCGAACTTCCCCGGTCTCCGAAGAGAAGAGAAAGAACGAATTGTTTTGAGAACACGACAAAATAGAACGCATATACAAGAACATTTCATTGTATATTACAACAATGCATCAGATTACAAGAATATAAATGAATATTACACAGAAATATCAGAGATTTAAATTACATTTAAATACATAGCAGCGGAAAATAATACAATACACAACTAGAAGGAGATATACGGATACAAAGCTTTCCGGATATCGTTCCAGCTGTAAACCAGGATCCTGTGAATATAAATCTGCAAAACCGAAACTACTAGCTGCCCGTGTCAAAATAAGGGCACCCAGAGTTTAGGTTAAAACAATAAACTCCAGGTCAGTCATGTGACTGGTGTGAGAACTAAAACAGTTATTAATCTTTATTTTAAATCATTAGGTAAATCAAGGGACCACGCCGTATAACACGGAACGGGTTTCCTCCCAAGAATACCAGTGCATAAAACAAACAGCGCAATGCTAAATAAAGAAAAATGAAGCTGTTATAAGACCCAGGTCCCATCACACAATGCAACGCAGCCGAGGATAGGGTTTTCCCTTATAACAGCCAAAGAATGCTTGATACGGTTAAAAACAAATCGTTTGATACTATTATAAGTGCATAGTGTATAAAACAACTTCAAATCATAAGTATCAATCATAGGCGGCATGAGCGCCCCATCCCACTATGTCACCATACTAGGTTCTACAATTAAAACCGCAAATGTCACGTATTTGGAAATTGGATTTCCGTCTATGAACCGAGGCAAAAGATAGTCCTCAACCGTTTTCGTGACTCTCTAGCCCGAGCCACAGGGTCAGAGCGCATCGACCCTTGGATCGTCAGGGCCGGTCCACCGATGTGGATTAAAATGCCTGAACACTACGTCTCCCCACCCTATGGGGTGTAAGTCTGGTCCGTCAGCCGACCAGAATGCATCGGCCGAAACCGATATAACCGAGGCGCCTCGCAACAGCAACAACCACATAAGTCAAACTCGTCAGGGCGTGTAAAACCACTGACGCCACTTCTAGCTAGAAAGAAACGCATGCCCTCCCTGAGGTCCGTCTCCCGTTTTGGTTCACAACCGGGGTGCGAGGCTCGCGAATTCACGTTACACAAAGCTGTGCCACACAGGCTGTGCTTTGATCATCACCACAAGACTTTGCTTTTCAACAGAAGCCTCGATCAATTGCCACTTAGGCATGCCACACAGGCAATTCACTCCATGCGTTTGATATCCATCAATATATAACCCCTGAGCTCGTACGTCTCAGAGAAGGGCGTTAAGCAAGAGAATAAATTCTCCACCGCCAAACAGATATATATTTAATAGAGATCAATCACACAGACTAAAATCCAATGTCAGACACACAGTCCATTTACAAGTCCGTTCTGGGTCTGAACGAAACCGGAGGCACCTAGTACCTCGCATATCCATCGATCTCCAAGTACGTCTGGACGATAACAAACTGTTTCCATCTTCTTGGGTGTACAGCCCAATCAAGATCATCAGTAATCACCCAAACGACGTGAAGACTTCCGGTCTTCGACCATCGTCTTCATCTTCGACACCACGTCGAATCAGTTATTCAGAATGGGATAAACCCGGTCTTTCTGAATAACTCGCGTATATATTATAAAAGTGTTACACAAACACAACATACGCCTCATTCCAATTCAGAATATTCTTTTATTCAAATATTCCTATACTTTGGGAAAAGTTCCCATTAATTTTATCCAAGATAAATTCTTTGAATTTATTCTTTAATCTCCTTTGAATATCAATTCAAACTAGTCGGGATTAGCGAACCACACCGAAGTAATCATTTATTTTATTTCCCAATCCCAACCTATTCATCCCATGAAGTAAAACTGGTAGTACTTCATATCTAACACCACAGTGTTATCGGTAATTCAATTACCATTTCACGTTCAAATCTAATTAAAGATTTAACTATCGCTTGGAGTAAAACTGGTGATACTCCATTCTTGATCTTTTCAATCTATTTAAAGATTCATTAAAACTCCACTTAGTTTTAATCTTTAACTGGGTTAAAGAATCAGTGTCATTTAAAACACGGTTCACGATAAACCCAAAATCACATTCCATTAATTATCGGGTTAAAGAACAAGTGTTATTTAAAACACTGTTCACGATAAACCCAAAAATCAATACCAATTCAATTCCAATTAAATATCGTTTAATTGGTACACTTCATTAAATCTAAATAAAAAGATTTAATCTTTCTCAACTGGGCTCAAGAACAGTGTTAATGAAGACACCATTCACGACAAACCCAAATCACATTCGATATTCAATACAAGGCTCTGAATAGAAAATATATCGGCTTATATTCAATATCGAATTCTACGACTAACAAATGTCGTATTGGAAATAACGATATAAATATATATATCTTTCAAATTTCCATAACAACATCTGTATAATCACGAATTCCAACATCGAAATATTCCGAAGACAATTTCGATTCAAATCCACTCCAATGCAATCATTGGAAATTTTGGTTATTTTTAAAACCCTTTTCGAATTCAATTTATTTATTTAAAAATAAATAGAATTATCATTCTAGTTCAAAACTAGCTTATTTCGATAAAAATCTATTTTTATCTTTTCAAACATGGAGTTTTTCATCCCAAATCTTCACAAATCATTTCTTATGATTTTACACAAATTATTACTATTTTTAATAATTTTATCAAGGCCCGTACAGTCGATTTCCATCAACGGCCATCGAACTGCACTTACAGCGACCTTTTTCAAATTTGATTTGGACATAATTCCAAATCCAACCATTAGATTTCAAATTTCTAACATTCGCTAGAAAGCTCTTTTCAATACGAACCCAACGGTCCCGGTTTTAGGAGAATCCGACGGTCGGATCTCCCGCAACGTCCGTTTGAAATAAATGGTCGAAATTCACGAACTGCCGCGGCGCGGCGCGTTCTATTCAGGCCATTATATTATATATATAATATATATAATATATATATCGTCGATTTCTATTTAAAACGAATTATATAAATAGTTTTGAATTCGTTTCAAAAATCTATTTCAACTTCCATTTCAATTCAAAACAAAATTGAATTCTTCTTTATAGATTCGTTTCAAAATTCATTTCTATTCAATTCAAATTTCAATTCAATTTGAATTCATTTCAATTCACTTTCAATTCAATTCACTTTGAATTCGTTTTCAATTCAATTCATTTCGAAATCACTTTCAATTCAATTCACTTTGAATTCGTTTTCAATTCAATTCATTTCGAAATCACTTTCAATTCAATTCGAATTCGTTTTCAATTCAATTCAATTCATTTCGAAATCACTTAAAATTGATATAAATATCGTTCACGTCAAAATGGCGTCAATCTAATCAACACGGCTTCATAAATTTCTATTTTCAAATATTCTATTTCAAATATTTCTTTTTCAAAACTGGAATGAGGCCCAATCAATTACCATATAAAATTAATTATATGGATTTGCATACAACACATGTATATAATAGCATTGAAAATAATCAACCATCAACCAAAGTGCACTACACTGTATAAGCATCAAATATAGATATTCAACGCTTATAACAGCCTGTCAATCAATCGATCGACATATTTAATCAATCAGGATGAGTGAACTTCAAATTTCATCCCAACACCCGTGTGGGGTTTCAAACAATAAAACACAGATTTTATTTGTGCAATTGGGCGATGTGTAAAATTTATCGACCCAATCAATATCAGTCAAATCAGTGTATATACAAACAAATCGGCCGATTTGTTTATAACTATTCATTTATTCACATTCACGTTAAAAATTATATTTTTAACGACAAAATATTTTATTTCAATCTATGAATTTCTATTCAATTCATTTACACAATAAAATGATATTTTTATTTTCTAACACATTTTAGAAAATTTCGGCGGCATAACGGCACGATACTAGAAACGGGACAAGGCCTAGCCTTATCCCCGGTCTAGTGAAGGCCCACGCCATTCACACATCGATCAAATCAATTTCAATTCACCCAACAATTCAATTTCAATTCAAACCAATAACCTAACCAACTACACAATCAAACAAACAAGTCCATGGTCTGTGGACGGGTGTCGGGTGCTACTAAGCACCGTCTGCATCCTAGTATATATATATAACTAGAAAATAAATTGAAGAGTGAGAAATTCTCACCTATAGCTATCCTAGCTCCACGGCACTTCTAATGCAGGAAATCTTCGTCGTTTCGCCTTTTTGTCACCTTCGTTGCTGCTTTCACTACATACGTAAAAATCACATTTTTACTTCGCTATTCAATATATATAATAATCGAATTTTTATTTCAAAGTTCAATTTATAAAAATCGAATTTTTATTTCAAAGTTCAATATATAAAAATCGAATTTTTATTTCAAAGTTCAATATATAAAAATCGAATTTCTATTTCAAAGTTCAATATATAAAAATCGAATTTTTATTTCAAAGTTCAATATATAAAAATCGAATTTCTAGTTCAAAGTTCAATATATAAAAATCGAATTTTTATTTTAAAGTTCAATATATAAAAATCGAATTTCTAGTTCAAAGTTCAATATATAAAAATCGAATTTTTATTTCAAAGTTCAATATATAAAAATCGAATTTTTAGTTCAAAGTTCAATATATAAAAATCGAATTTTTATCTTAGCTATTCCATATATAAAAATCTGATTTCGCTTTCTTTTTAAATTTCTAATCTCCTTCTATTTTAAATCTTAAAATAAATTAGTTTATAAATCATTTTTAAAAATCAGTTTTTAATACCTTTAAAAATCAGTTTTTTTAAAACAAAATAAAATTCGGATTTAAGAAAAAAATAAATAAATCAGTTTTAACTTCATATAATTTCAGTTTTAACTTAATATATAAAAAAAACAGTTTTAACTTAATGTATATAAAAAAAACAGTTTTAACTTTAAAATAAAAATCAGAAATACTTACAGCGGGGGGGGGGGGGGGGGGGTCTCGTCTTCGTCGAACTGAGCAGCAGGGGGGGTTTTCACCTTCGTCGGAGCAGCTGGGGGGGAAAGTTGATTGCATCGCGCGGCGCTCAGGTGGTCTCGGCGGCGGCCTAGGGTTTAGGCGCAGCTCGGTTTGGGCATGGGGGGGGGGGGGGGTTAGGGCTTCGGGAGGTACTGGCTGGTGGACATCGCGAGGGAGAGGGAAAAAGGGGGGGTCGAGGCTATGGGAGCGGTGGTGGCGGGTGGCTGAGAGGGCGGCGGGGGTGGCACGACTTGGAGGCCGACGGGTTTGATTTAGGTCTTTTTTTTTTCCTTCTGTTTAATGAAAACGAGATAAGGGGGGGTATATGAAAAGAATTTTATATATTTAATTTAATTTTACTTTATTTTAGCTTATGAAGTTGACTTTTTATTCCATTTCGAAACGAGGCCCACCGACTGTCGCCCATAGCGTTTCACCCCCATTCCGAACACAATGGGATATGTATCGCAAGCTGATTTGATCGTTACAATCAGTTTCCTTTGAATTTACATTTAAATCATTATATTGAATTTTAAACGTACATTTTAAATTACCGGGGTCACATACTAACTCTAAAAATTCTCGAAAAATATTTTCTAGCTTCGTATTGACGATACGGTCCTAACAAAACTAGTTTCGTCGAATTCTGAGACCGTTGGAAAAATGGCCAATTTCCAGTCGATTAAAATCAACTGAAATGGTCAAAACACGTTTTCCTTTGCCACGCTCACATATTAATTCGAAAAATTATGAAATTTGGAATCTAGCAATAATTCGACATCATGGACCTAACAAAAGTGGTTTCGTCGAAATCCGAGCTCGTTTGCAAAATGTCCATTTTTAAGGGCCTGAATTCCATAGCGACTATTCAGAATTTTCAACTGGACATTTCTTATCATTTATAAAGTGAAATCTCAGTTTGTTAACTTCGTTGGAAAGATATCGTCAATTAGATCCTAATGTTTTTGGTTTCACTAAAATCCGGATTGTTTTGCACCCGGTACATTCAATTGAAGTTTGAAATCAAATTATCGAACTACCGCGCCATTTTCAATTCTATTTATAATTATATATAAATATTTATTCTAACGACGACGTATATAATATATACATTCGAATTATATTCAAAATAGATTTCTCGTCGATATTATTTAAAATAATCTATTTCAAATATTAAAAATTCGCTAAAATGGCCAAAATAAAAATTTCAAACTGGCTCGCATTTTACGGGTTGTTACAATCTCCCCCACTTAAAACTTTTCGTCCCCGAAAAGGAACAAAGTCGAAAGTGGTTTGATTATCAGCTCTACGATCGATCAGGCTTCCATTCTCCAACTCTTTAGTTTCTGAGAATTTTGAAAACTTCAAAAATTTGGCTAACACCCTAAATTTTTGAAAAATTTCGCCATAACCTCCCCTGCACCGGGAGCATCGGGGAATTTCAAATAGCTTCCCCGGTCCTTCAGATCTCAAAAAGAAAAAGAAAAAGCCAAGCGGCTAGCCAATAGGCTCACAAAATCATCATCACCCAAACAAAACAGGAAATTATGTAGTAAACATGTACCTATTTGTCGGGCAAACAAATTTTATTCTCTGGCTCTAGCCTCCTTGCTATGACCTGTTCAATGATATATATGTATATGCAAGCAAATGCAACCAATTTTCAATAAAATTCAATATTTGACTCAAATGAACTAAATGGTTCAAATTTTAATTATTCATACAATAATCAAACAATACAACCATCAATCAATTAGTTGATTAGTTTTTCAAATGCATAACTTTGATATATATACAGAAAATCATGTTTTTGATGCCAATTCACAACAAAGGGTTCTATCTAATTTTGGTTCTCACACCAGTCAATAGGAAGTATATAGAAATCACACCTTCGGAGCACGAACATAAATATTGATGATGCCATGGTCATTATCAACATCATCTCCGGGCGACTAGGGTGTGATGCTATATCTATCCAATATATTAAAACTTCGAATACACGCTAGCTAGGCGCATACGCAAAAATCTTTATATTTTGGATTGTCCTAATCAATATAAAATAAATAATCAAATACGAACACTTGATTTAAATTTTCAAAACAAAATTTGTTTTCTTTTGAAAAATATACTCTTCACACCCGTTCTAGGATACTACTGATCCTATCTCTAACGAGTCATTCTAATTGGATATTACTAATCCAATATCTGATGAATTCTTTCGTACGGTTCTAATGTGTCTTGTTCTCTAGCTTTGTAAACCAAAGCTCTGATACCAAAATGAAACGACCGGAACTTCCCCGGTCTCCGAAGAGAAGAGAAAGAACGAATTGTTTTGAGAACACGACAAAATAGAACGCATATACAAGAACATTTCATTGTATATTACAACAATGCATCAGATTACAAGAATATAAATGAATATTACACAGAAATATCAGAGATTTAAATTACATTTTAATACATAGCAGCGGAAAATAATACAATACACAACTAGAAGGAGATATACGGATACAAAGCTTTCCGGATATCGTTCCAGCTGTAAACCAGGATCCTGTGAATATAAATCTGCAAAACCGAAACTACTAGCTGCCCGTGTCAAAATAAGGGCACCCAGAGTTTAGGTTAAAACAATAAACTCCAGGTCAGTCATGTGACTGGTGTGAGAACTAAAACAGTTATTAATCTTTATTTTAAATCATTAGGTAAATCAAGGGACCACGCCGTATAACACGGAACGGGTTTCCTCCCAAGAATACCAGTGCATAAAACAAACAGCGCAATGCTAAATAAAGAAAAATGAAGCTGTTATAAGACCCAGGTCCCATCACACAATGCAACGCAGCCGAGGATAGGGTTTTCCCTTATAACAGCCAAAGAATGCTTGATACGGTTAAAAACAAATCGTTTGATACTATTATAAGTGCATAGTGTATAAAACAACTTCAAATCATAAGTATCAATCATAGGCGGCATGAGCGCCCCATCCCACTATGTCACCATACTAGGTTCTACAATTAAAACCGCAAATGTCACGTATTTGGAAATTGGATTTCCGTCTATGAACCGAGGCAAAAGATAGTCCTCAACCGTTTTCGTGACTCTCTAGCCCGAGCCACAGGGTCAGAGCGCATCGACCCTTGGATCGTCAGGGCCGGTCCACCGATGTGGATTAAAATGCCTGAACACTACGTCTCCCCACCCTATGGGGTGTAAGTCTGGTCCGTCAGCCGACCAGAATGCATCGGCCGAAACCGATATAACCGAGGCGCCTCGCAACAGCAACAACCACATAAGTCAAACTCGTCAGGGCGTGTAAAACCACTGACGCCACTTCTAGCTAGAAAGAAACGCGTGCCCTCCCTGAGGTCCGTCTCCCGTTTTGGTTCACAACCGGGGTGCGAGGCTCGCGAATTCACGTTACACAAAGCTGTGCCACACAGGCTGTGCTTTGATCATCACCACAAGACTTTGCTTTTCAACAGAAGCCTCGATCAATTGCCACTTAGGCATGCCACACAGGCAATTCACTCTATGCGTTTGATATCCATCAATATATAACCCCTGAGCTCGTACGTCTCAGAGAAGGGCGTTAAGCAAGAGAATAAATTCTCCGCCGCTAAACAGATATATATTTAATAGAGATCAATCACACAGACTAAAATCCAATGTCAGACACACAGTCCATTTACAAGTCCGTTCTGGGTCTGAACGAAACCGGAGGCACCTAGTACCTCGCATATCCATCGATCTCCAAGTACGTCTGGACGATCACAAACTGTTTCCATCTTCTTGGGTGTACAGCCCAATCAAGATCATCAGTAATCACCCAAACGACGTGAAGACTTCCGGTCTTCGACCATCGTCTTCATCTTCGACACCACGTCGAATCAGTTATTCAGAATGGGATAAACCCGGTCTTTCTGAATAACTCGCGTATATATTATAAAAGTGTTACACAAACACAACATACGCCTCATTCCAATTCAGAATATTCTTTTATTCAAATATTCCTATACTTTGGGAAAAGTTCCCATTAATTTTATCCAAGATAAATTCTTTGAATTTATTCTTTAATCTCCTTTGAATATCAATTCAAACTAGTCGGGATTAGCGAACCACACCGAAGTAATCATTTATTTTATTTCCCAATCCCAACCTATTCATCCCATGAAGTAAAACTGGTAGTACTTCATATCTAACACCACAGTGTTATCGGTAATTCAATTACCATTTCACGTTCAAATCTAATTAAAGATTTAACTATCGCTTGGAGTAAAACTGGTGATACTCCATTCTTGATCTTTTCAATCTATTTAAAGATTCATTAAAACTCCACTTAGTTTTAATCTTTAACTGGGTTAAAGAATCAGTGTCATTTAAAACACGGTTCACGATAAACCCAAAATCACATTCCATTAATTATCGGGTTAAAGAACAAGTGTTATTTAAAACACTGTTCATGATAAACCCAAAAATCAATACCAATTCAATTCCAATTAAATATCGTTTAATTGGTACACTTCATTAAATCTAAATAAAAAGATTTAATCTTTCTCAACTGGGCTCAAGAACAGTGTTAATGAAGACACCATTCACGACAAACCCAAATCACATTCGATATTCAATACAAGGCTCTGAATAGAAAATATATCGGCTTATATTCAATATCGAATTCTACGACTAACAAATGTCGTATTGGAAATAACGATATAAATATATATATCTTTCAAATTTCCATAACAACATCTGTATAATCACGAATTCCAACATCGAAATATTCCGAAGACAATTTCGATTCAAATCCACTCCAATGCAATCATTGGAAATTTTGGTTATTTTTAAAACCCTTTTCGAATTCAATTTATTTATTTAAAAATAAATAGAATTATCATTCTAGTTCAAAACTAGCTTATTTCGATAAAAATCTATTTTTATCTTTTCAAACATGGAGTTTTTCATCCCAAATCTTCACAAATCATTTCTTATGATTTTACACAAATTATTACTATTTTTAATAATTTTATCAAGGCCCGTACAGTCGATTTCCATCAACGGCCATCGAACTGCACTTACAGCGACCTTTTTCAAATTTGATTTGGACATAATTCCAAATCCAACCATTAGATTTCAAATTTCTAACATTCGCTAGAAAGCTCTTTTCGATACGAACCCAACGGTCCCGGTTTTAGGAGAATCCGACGGTCGGATCTCCCGCAACGTCCGTTTGAAATAAATGGTCGAAATTCACGAACTGCCGCGGCGCGGCGCGTTCTATTCAGGCCATTATATTATATATATAATATATATATCGTCGATTTCTATTTAAAACGAATTATATAAATAGTTTTGAATTCGTTTCAAAAATCTATTTCAACTTCCATTTCAATTCAAAACAAAATTGAATTCTTCTTTATAGATTCGTTTCAAAATTCATTTCTATTCAATTCAAATTTCAATTCAATTTGAATTCATTTCAATTCACTTTCAATTCAATTCACTTTGAATTCGTTTTCAATTCAATTCATTTCGAAATCACTTTCAATTCAATTCACTTTGAATTCGTTTTCAATTCAATTCATTTCGAAATCACTTTCAATTCAATTCGAATTCGTTTTCAATTCAATTCATTTCGAAATCACTTAAAATTGATATAAATATCGTTCACGTCAAAATGGCGTCAATCTAATCAACACGGCTTCATAAATTTCTATTTTCAAATATTCGATTTCAAATATTTCTTTTTCAAAACTGGAATGAGGCCCAATCAATTACCATATAAAATTAATTATATGGATTTGCATACAACACATGTATATAATAGCATTGAAAATAATCAACCATCAACCAAAGTGCACTACACTGTATAAGCATCAAATATAGATATTCAACGCTTATAACAGCTTGTCAATCAATCGATCGACATATTTAATCAATCAGGATGAGTGAACTTCAAATTTCATCCCAACACCCGTGTGGGGTTTCAAACAATCAAACACAGATTTTATTTGTGCAATTGGGCGATGTGTAAAATTTATCGACCCAATCAATATCAGTCAAATCAGTGTATATACAAACAAATCGGCCGATTTGTTTATAACTATTCATTTATTCACATTCACGTTAAAAATTATATTTTTAACGACAAAACATTTTATTTCAATCTATGAATTTCTATTCAATTCATTTACACAATAAAATGATATTTTTATTTTCTAACACATTTTAGAAAATTTCGGCGGCATAACGGCACGATACTAGAAACGGGACAAGGCCTAGCCTTATCCCCGGTCTAGTGAAGGCCCACGCCATTCACACATCGATCAAATCAATTTCAATTCACCCAACAATTCAATTTCAATTCAAACCAATAACCTAACCAACTACACAATCAAACAAACAAGTCCATGGTCTGTGGACGGGTGTCGGGTGCTACTAAGCACCGTCTGCATCCTAGTATATATATATAACTAGAAAATAAATTGAAGAGTGAGAAATTCTCACCTATAGCTATCCTAGCTCCACGGCACTTCTAATGCAGGAAATCTTCGTCGTTTCGCCTTTTTGTCACCTTCGTTGCTGCTTTCACTACATACGTAAAAATCACATTTTTACTTCGCTATTCAATATATATAATAATCGAATTTTTATTTCAAAGTTCAATTTATAAAAATCGAATTTTTTATTTCAAAGTTCAATATATAAAAATCGAATTTTTATTTCAAAGTTCAATATATAAAAATCGAATTTCTAGTTCAAAGTTCAATATATAAAAATCGAATTTTTATTTCAAAGTTCAATATATAAAAATCGAATTTCTAGTTCAAAGTTCAATATATAAAAATCGAATTTTTATTTCAAAGTTCAATATATAAAAATCGAATTTCTAGTTCAAAGTTCAATATATAAAAATCGAATTTTTATTTCAAAGTTCAATATATAAAAATCGAATTTTTAGTTCAAAGTTCAATATATAAAAATCGAATTTTTATCTTAGCTATTCCATATATAAAAATCTGATTTCGCTTTCTTTTTAAATTTCTAATCTCCTTCTATTTTAAATCTTAAAATAAATTAGTTTATAAATCATTTTTAAAAATCAGTTTTTAATACCTTTAAAAATCAGTTTTTTTAAAACAAAATAAAATTCGGATTTAAGAAAAAAATAAATAAATCAGTTTTAACTTCATATAATTTCAGTTTTAACTTAATATATAAAAAAAAACAGTTTTAACTTAATGTATATAAAAAAAAACAGTTTTAACTTTAAAATAAAAATCAGAAATACTTACAGCGGGGGGGGGGCGGGGGGGGTCTCGTCTTCGTCGAACTGAGCAGCAGGGGGGGTTTTCACCTTCGTCGGAGCAGCTGGGGGGGGGGAAAGTTGATTGCATCGCGCGGCGCTCAGGTGGTCTCGGCGGCGGGCTAGGGTTTAGGCGCAGCTCGGTTTGGGCATGGGGGGGGGGGGGGGTTAGGGCTTCGGGAGGTACTGGCTGGTGGACATCGCGAGGGAGAGGGAAAAAGGGGGGGGGTCGAGGCTATGGGAGCGGTGGTGGCGGGTGGCTGAGAGGGCGGCGGGGGTGGCACGACTTGGAGGCCGACGGGTTTGATTTAGGTCTTTTTTTTTTTCCTTCTGTTTAATGAAAACGAGATAAGGGGGGGTATATGAAAAGAATTTTATATATTTAATTTAATTTTACTTTATTTTAGCCCATGAAGTTGACTTTTTATTCCATTTCGAAACGAGGCCCACCGACTGTCGCCCATAGCGTTTCACCCCCATTCCGAACACAATGGGATATGCATCGCAAGCTGATTTGATCGTTACAATCAGTTTCCTTTGAATTTACATTTAAATCATTATATTGAATTTTAAACGTACATTTTAAATTACCGGGGTCACATACTAACTCTAAAAATTCTCGAAAAATATTTTCTAGCTTCGTATTGACGATACGGTCCTAACAAAACTAGTTTCGTCGAATTCTGAGACCGTTGGAAAAATGGCCAATTTCCAGTCGATTAAAATCAACTGAAATGGTCAAAACACGTTTTCCTTTGCCACGCTCACATATTAATTCGAAAAATTATGAAATTTGGAATCTAGCAATAATTCGACATCATGGACCTAACAAAAGTGGTTTCGTCGAAATCCGAGCTCGTTTGCAAAATGTCCATTTTTAAGGGCCTGAATTCCATAGCGACTATTCAGAATTTTCAACTGGACATTTCTTATCATTTATAAAGTGAAATCTCAGTTTGTTAACTTCGTTGGAAAGATATCGTCAATTAGATCCTAATGTTTTTGGTTTCACTAAAATCCGGATTGTTTTGCACCCGGTACATTCAATTGAAGTTTGAAATCAAATTATCGAACTACCGCGCCATTTTCAATTCTATTTATAATTATATATAAATATTTATTCTAACGACGACGTATATAATATATACGTTCGAATTATATTCAAAATAGATTTCTCGTCGATATTATTTAAAATAATCTATTTTAAATATTAAAAATTCGCTAAAATGGCCAAAATAAAAATTTCAAACTGGCTCGCATTTTACGGGTTGTTACAGTGGTGCAGGGAAACAGGTTGGAGGAATCCAACTGGATTCCTCAACAGTTATTTTACTGTGATTTTTATTTGTGATATATAATGTGATGTATATAATCTGTGTAATTATGTGTGGTGAGACGATATTTATCGTTGTTATATGGTGTGTTAAATACCATGAGAAATACCAGACTGTAGGAGAGGGGTTTTCAAAGTATATTTTGAAAATAGTTTATTTATATAAAATCAAGGGATTTTATATATATATATAAGAAAAAGGATTTTTGAATATTAAGGAATATAGTTGGTAAAACAAATATAAAAGAGTTTTATTTGTAAATCAATATAAGGGAATATATATGTTAATCGAATATAAGAGGATATATTTGTTAGTCAAAATATAAAGGAAGTATATTCGTTAGAACAAATATAAAGGATATTTATTTAGAGATTAAATAAATAGAATATTATAAAGGGAATTTATTTAGATTAAATGAATAGAATTAAACTAAAGAAGATATTTATTTGTTAAATAAATAGGAGTTAACCAAGTGAATTGGTCGAGTTAACAAAGTGAATTGGTTGAGCTAAACGAAGTGAATTAGTTAAGTTAAACTAAGTGGTTAATCAAAGTGAATTAGTTAAGTTAAACTAAGTGGTTAACCAAAGTAAATTAGTTAAGTTAAACTAAGCGGTGAATCAAAGTGAATTTGTTAAGTTAAACTAAATGATGAATCGATGTAAATTAGTTAAGTTAAATTGAAGGATTTATCGATGTGAATTAGTTAAGTTAAACTAAAGGATTAATCGGTGTGAATTAGTTAAGTTAACTAAGTGGTTAATTGAAGTAAATTAGTTGAGTTAAACTAAGTGAACCAGCTAGAGTTAATCAACGTGAATTTACTAAGTTAAACTAAGTGGATTAGTTCAGTTAATCGAGACAAGTAAATCAAGTTAGGGTAAACCATTTGAGTTAACCAGTTAGAGTTAACCATTTGAGTTAACCAGTTTGAGTGATCAGTTAGAGTTGACCAGTTAGGGTTGATCAGTTAGAGTTGACCAGTTAGAGTTGACCAGTTAAGGTTGACCAGTTAGAGTTGACCAGTTAGAGTTATCCAAGTGGAGTTAATCGAGTAGAGTTGCCGAATATCACTTATTCGAAGTAGAGTTATCGAATATAGTATATTCGAGGGAAGAGTAATCGAATATAGTTTATTCGAGTGGAGAAATCAAATGTTATTCATTTGAGAAGAGTTACCGAATATTATTTATTCGAAGAGTAGTTATCGAATATTGGTTATTCGAAGTTAGTTAATCCAAAGGAGTTATTCGAAGTGAGTTAATCCAAAGGAGTTATTCGAAGTTAGTTAATCCAAAGGAGTTATTCGAAGTTAGTTAATCCGAAGGAGTAGTCGAAGAGTTAATCCTAAAGAGTTATTCGGAGTTAGTTAATCCAAAGGAGTTATTCGAAGTTAGTTAATCCAAAGGAGTTATTCGAAGTTAGTTAATCCAAAGGAGTTATTCGAAGTTAGTTAATCCAAAGGAGTTATCCGAAGTTAGTCAATCCAAAGGAGTTAGTCGAAGTTAGTTAATCCAAAGGAGTTAGTCGAAGTTAGTTAATCCAAAGGAGTTAGTCGAAGAGTTAATTGAATATTAGTTATTCAATTTGAGTTAATCGAATGTAGTTATTCGAGAAGAGTTAAATCGAATTTAGTTATTCGAAAGGAGTTAATCAATTGGAGTTAAGTTAATCGATTTGAATTAAGTTGAATCGAAGTGGAGTAAATCGATAAGAATTAAGTTAATCGAGTTAGAGTAAATCGAATATTGGTTATTCGAAGGTAAGTTATTCGAATTAGTTATTCGAAGGAGTTAATCAAATGAGTCGATCCAAAGGAGTTAGTCGAATATTAGTTATTCGAATAGAGTTAAAAGAGTTAATCGAATATAGTTATTCGAAAGAAGGTGTTAATCGAATATAGTTATTCGAGTAAAGTTAAAAGAGTTAATCGAATTTAGTTATTCGAAATGAGTTATTTGAATTGGATATTTGAATAGAGTTAAACACATTAGAGCGATTCGAATTACTTATTCAAATAAGAGTTAAACACGTAAGAGTTAATTGAATATTAGTTATTCAATTAGGGTTAAATCGAATTTAGATATTCGAAAGGAGTTAATCAATTTGAGTTAAGTTAATCGATTTGAATTAAGTTGAATCGAAATGGAGTAAATCGATTAGAATTAAGTTAATTGAGTTAGAGTAAATCGAATATTGGTTATTCGAAGGTAAGTTATTCGAATTAGTTATTCGAAGGAGTTAATCAAATGAGTCGATCCAAAGGAGTTAGTCGAATATTAGTTATTCGAATAGAGTTAAAGGAGTTATCGATTTTAGTTTGATCGAAAGGAGTTATCGATTAGTAAATCGAAAGGAGATTTTCGAATATAGCATATTCGAAAGAAAGAGATCGAATATTGTTTATTCGAAAGAGAGAGATTTCGAATATGAGTTATTCGAAGAGAGATAATCGAATATAGGTTATTCGAAGAAGAATTAATCAAATAGAGATTACTCGAAGGAGAGTTATATGTCGAATTCGATTATAGCGAATTCGGGAAAGTACTATTTACTTCCCAGGGTTTAAATCATTCGAGTTAGGAGATAAAGTTATAATTTAGGTTAGATATTGCAGAAGTAGGAATTATAACGGTATAGTTATAATCAAACACTGTCATATAAGAAGTGGATTCGTAACCTGAATCCGAGAATTTGCGTAACAGATGATTGGAAAAAGTGAGTGACGAACTTCATCTATTTCACAGTAAAGGACGTTGTTCAATTAAGGTCTGAGAGGTAACTATACCCCAACTTGATTGACTTCAGAATTGACAAAGGAATAGTTGTGGTTCGATCTTAAAGGTTGATTAGGAATAAAGTTAAGTAATAAGCGATAAATGGATTAAGCGAAACGATGTTTTATACAACGTTCATTGGAAATCCGTAAATGAGTTTTGGGAACGTTTTCCAAATATAGTCAGATATGTTTTCTAAACATAGAAAATGAAATGTTTTCATGATAAGAATTTAAGAAATAGAGTTAAGCAAATTCAGAAACTGACTGGAGAGGGTAAGTTGAACGGTTTTCTAAGTGACGATCTGATGTTGGTTTCGACCTTCAGGATGGATACTTAGAGAATTGTTCTCATACTAGTTACAGTTAGGGACTGATAGTTGCGAAATAATAGTGATGCGAAAATAAGCTATGGAAATGTTTTCCAATGATTAATAACATATATTTTCTAAATATATGAAATAAGGAAATATGAACATGTGATGATTGATCGATCGAATTTCTATTTGGAAATAAGATCGTTGTTTGTACACCGACATGTTTTCATTTGATAGTTAGATCACAGACTATCAAAGTTTTTACCATTTTAACGTTGTTAATATGGAGAGACCGGTTGGATTATTATCCAAAGAACCACTCTGTATCGGCATAAGCGTTGCGAGCAATATATGCCAAAGATAAATTGAAGACGGAATAAAGTGCAAGGGCTGTTGTATAAGTCTTAGATAACAGTGACTAAGATGGATATACTGAATAGTGCCTTCGGTTTTTCCAGTCCCAGGACAACGTATATGGAAGAAGGTCTGACAGAGTATATCCAATGGATCGCGTAAGTTGATCTGTTCAAACGTATTCACGTTTGGTGGCGGAGGAATTCGTTTCTCTTAGCTGTATACCCGTGTTATTTTTGAATAAGTCAATTTGTGATTTGGCGGGTATGACGATGTGGCATTCAAAGTGAATGGTGATCAGATGTTCTGAAGATAGACGTAGCTTCTAGCCTCACACCAGGAAGTAACAAAAGTTGGGCTAGGCAGCATGGCTAGTTGGGTCATCCCCAAGCAGGGTGTATTGTCACTGATCTAGAGAATATTCATATTTATACTTCTTTTTGATTCTGTATCTTCGGATGACGGTTTGATGGCCTATAACCGTGGTGGCAATATATTCGCGACACTCAAGCTAAATGAGTGAGCGGTCATGTGTGGCCGGGTTGCAAGACGTTCTTGTTGAACCCTGAGTGTATCACCTCTAGAGTACACTATTCAGAAGGTGCTCCCATACCTTGTCTGTTGGAATCCATTCTCCGATAAGCGCCCTGCGGTTTATGAGTTTATACTGTGTATGTAGAACGTGAGATGCAAGCGTTTCTGCTAGATTGATATCTATTTGTACTTAGACATTATTATAATATCACAATGACATTGCTTGTCGAAGTTGTTCAGATACTCATAAGGAAAACCCGTTCCGTATTCACGGCGTGGTCTTATGACATATCCTATACCTGTTTTAAACTATTTTACTCATACCAGTCCCATGACTGACCCGGAGTTTACTTTGTTGTTTTCCCTAAACTCTTGGGTGCCTAAATTTGTACGGGCAGTCAAGTAGTCGGGATTTACAGATATACATGGAGAGCTTGGAGCAGGAGGCCCCAGGATCATATAGCTATAGTTTATTTCCGCTGTGTTGTAAGTGCTGTACTCTGATAAGTGCTATTGTATACATAACTGTTGTATTCCAAAGTTATGTTATATATTATATGTTATTCGTTCCGCTGCGAGATTCGTGTTACTCTGATGATGTAAGTGCTTCTCTTCTTCTTCTATTCTATTAGTTCTATCTTTTCTTTCTCACCTTCTAAATTCTTTCACTAACGTCTCGGAATTTCCGACTCCCGAGGAGTCGGAAATTTCCAGCCGTTACAAACCAACTGTGCATGCAAGAAATACAGTGCCTATTCTAACTTGGATCCACACGTGAGACATATATAAAACAAGAGGTGCTATTATAAGGAACATGTCGAAGTATATATGCATAGGAAGTGGAATTGTTTCTTTTTTCTTTTTTAGTTCGACAACACTGGTGTGCCAAAGTAACATGGTATCATCCTAATATGAGTGTATTATGAAATCTGAAGGTCAGGAATCAAGTATGGCTTCACAGTAGGATATTTAAAAGTATGCCACTAAAATGTGTACTTATTTAAATCAAGTCAAACTCAACATAAGACATGCATTCACTTCAAAGGTGAACAATAACCAGAAATCGATGACAATCAAGGTGACGGAAAAGCAGTAGCCAAACAGTGTGAATCAGTATGATGTAGTCCTGATTATCATATTATAAGGAGCACCATTGCAAATACTAAAATCAACCAATAACCGAATTTAAATTTATACAATCCCAGGACAGTAGGAAAGCAATAACCGACAAACTAATGATATTAGTGCAAACCGAAGTCGTACGCTTGAAACATGTTTAATCATAAGAGAACTTACATTTAATCGGTGAAGGAAGCGCAGACAATGGCGGACGGTTAGCGTTGGCTGTAGAACGGTGAGGAGGTGTTGCTACAAACGGCGACGCTCGACTGATGGATGGGAGAACAGGTTGTCGGATGCGTTGTTCGGATCTGAGAGATGCTGAGGCGATTTGGTTTTCTGGCTTCAAGGAGGGTAGCACTGCGCGATGGCTGTCGAAGGAGGTGACGCGGCTTCACTGGACTGGAACAAGGGCATGCGTGATTGGGGAGCTCAGACGATGGGTGGCACGGCCCTTGTAGTTGGTGGCGTTCGCGGTTGAGCTCATGGGTTGACTCTGGTGGCGAGCGACGCTTGGTGACAAGGCCTTGTCGGTGGAGAGGGATTCGATGGCGAATGAAATGGAAACCGACGGCCTATTTTCGGTTTTTGGATGTGAGACGTTGGTCGATTTGTTGATTTCCCCAATTCGATTTCTAGGGCTTCGGCCATTTTTAAGTTTTTTTAGAACGAGAGAATGAAATGGAAACCGACGGCCTATTTTCTTTTATTTGCTTCATACAGCTAGGGTTTCACCATTGCCAATGTCCATTTTGCCCTTAGATTTAATGTTAACCCTTATAAAACTTAAGCCCCAAATCATAACACTTAAACAAAAAAATTCATGTCACATACACAACAAACAAACAAATTTGTGTTTATTCACCATTTTAATCATGCACAATTTCACATATTCATCATGTACATAGCACAAATGATTTATTTATTTATTTATTCACCCCAAATATTATGGATTTAATTGAAATCAATATAATCTAGGATCATCAAATTTGGGTTCTCACATTATTAATCTCTACTTCTTAATTATTAATAGCAATCATTGATTATTCATGATTAGCATTAATTATTATATTTTAAGTATTAACTGTTTAATAGTAATTATGTAATATTAACTATATTTTTTAATTATTCTTAATTGCTAAGTATCAAATATTATGGATTGATTATTAATTATTACTTCCTAATTGATTATTAATAGTAATTATTAGTTATTAATTATAAATAATCAACATAAATGTATTAAATATTAATTATTAGTTGTTAATTATATTAAACTATAGTCATATATTACAACAATCAAAAAATAGAAGTTGTTAATTATATTAAACTATAGTTAATATACATTTTAGTTAATTATAAATTATTATTATTATTTACTACTGATTTTTAACTTACAATTGTTACTTAATTAACGATGGTCGAACCCCGTTAGCGGGGGCGTTGCCCCCGCACCCCCACCTTGGGGGGTTGCCACCCCCCTGGACCCCCCCTCCGTAGGGATCATATTTGACAAAAGATTTTGGTAAAACTTTCAACAACGATTACTTATTAAAAAATATTATATACTAAATATTAATTAGTACTAATAGTCATGATTAATTATAAATTAAATATTTATTAATTGTTATTTACTTATTGATTATTAACCGCTCATTAGTTATTACTTACTAATTAATTACAAGTACTTAATAATGAAGTAGTTATAAACTAATTATTTTTAATTAAATATTTAATATTTATATATTGATTATTATTAAATAATTACTAATTGGTTGTTAATTAGTAATTATTAGTAGGAATTATTTATTTATTGATGTATTTTTAATTAAATATTAAATATGTATTTATTGATTATTAATTAATAATTACTAATTGGTTATCAATTACTAATTATTAGCATGAATTATTTATTTATTGAAGTATTTTTAATTAAATATTTAATATTAATATATAGGTTATTAATTAATAATTACTAATTAGTTGTAAATATTAATTATTAAAAATTATTTAATGAAAATAATTAATATTAAAATATAGTCATATATTACAACAGTCAAAAAATAAAAGTTGTGATAGACTTTTATTACAATTGTCAAAATAACACAGTTGTTAAAAATAAATTTATTACAACTTTTCTGGAAAAAAGTTGTAAAAAACATTTATTACAACGGTGCTTTAACCACCGTTGTAAATTTAAAGTTGTAATATGGTGTTTTTGTTGTAGTTACAACGGTGTTTATACCACCGTTGTAAAAAACCATTTATTACAACGGTGATTTTACCACCGTTGTAAAAACCCATTTATTACAATGGTGCGTTTACCACCGTTGTAAAATTAAAGTTGTAATAGGGTCATTTTGTTGTAGTGAAGGGAAAACCCTATCCTCCGGCTTGCGTTGCATTGTGTGATGGGACCTGGGTCTTATAATAGCTTCATTTTTCGAAAAAGCATTGCGTTGTTTATTCTTTGCACTGGTGTTCTTGGGAGGAAACCCGTTCCGTGTTATACGGCGTTGTCCCTTGAACTACCCTCTTTTAAAATAAAGTTTTAATAACTGTTTTAGTTCTCACACCAGTCACATGACTGACCTGGAGTTTATTGTTTTAACCTAAACTCTAGGTGCCCCTATTTTCCGCACGGGAAGCTAGTAGTTTTTGTTTTGCAGATTTATATTCACAGGATCCTGGTTTACAGCTGGAATGATATCTGGAAAGCTCTGCATCCGTATATCACCTTCAGTTGTGCTTTGTATTATTTTTCCGCTGCTATGTAATTTATTGTAATCTCTGATATTTATCGAATGTAATTTATTCATTTATACTCTGTATATTCTTGTATCTGATGGAATTGTTGTAATAGCAATGAAATGTTCTTCCGTCTGCGTTCTGATTTGTCCTGTTCTCAAACGATCAGGGGTTTCGAACGGTCTAGATCGGTTTAACGACTGATTTGGATCGAGCGAAATTCCCGGCCGTCACAGCATATCATTATATCCTTTCCACCCGTTATCAATTCAGCGGATACAAGGGTCATCCCAATCAAATTCTGAAATCACTTTTATCCACAACACAACCATTCGCTTATATCCGAGCCAAATATCATTTCCACTCGAGTTCTTCTCGATTCCCAACTCTTAACTTGATTATCACATTACACTTCAAATTTGAATCTCACAATCCAATTTGTGTTGATATCATTCAAATTCAATCTCAGTTACCACCTTACTGGCTTTACTTTAATTCAAATTTAATTTCACAAATTTCTGTTAAATTTGTTTTTAATTCAAACAGTCTTTCCCTGGTAGTTTTTAAACAGTTTACTCTTTTCAAAAATCAAATTTTCCTTTTAAACATGTCACTGAGCCCTTAATTAATATTCCATTAGTTAAATTTCTTCTCTATTTCTTTATCAATATTTGTTAACCAAATATTTTCAATAACCATGTTGGCCTTTTATGTTATTTGGAAAACATTTCTGAATATCGCCTTCCTTTATTTTCTAAACTTTAGAAAATATATGCTATTTATAATTGGAAAATATTCCAATTACTTATCTCTTTTCCGATCTCGTTTATTTCTATACATAGGGAATATTCTTTATTATATTTCCAAGCTTACACTTATTTGGGTTAAAACGGATATTGTGTAAAACATCGTTACGACAACCCAAATACTATATTCAACTAACTCTTATTCAACATTGATATTCGAGCCTAAAATCTTACTATTTATTTGTTAATGATGAAATCAATAAAGTTGGGGTATAACTATCTTTCAGACCTTGACTGGATAACATTTATAACTTCAAAACAGATATGACTACTTACTCGAATAATCAATACCATACAACTATTTATTCGCTTTTAAAGACGTATACGCTTCCTCTTTCTATTCTTACTAGATTTTATTCTTAGTCTTCCTTTTTTATTTTACTATTCTATTTCTAAGTTCGTTTCCTTATCGACTTCTATATATATATATCGATACGTTGATTTCTAACTATCAAATTATCTTAAAAATATTCTAACTCCTTAAATTCCCGGAAAAATTCTCCATAACCTGCTTTGTACCAAGAGCATTGGGATATTTCAAATAGCCTCCCATGGCCCTCACCAATCCAAAAGAAAGAGAAAAAGCCAAGCGGCTAGCCGATACGGCGCATAAGATCTCATATATGAATTAAATACATACCTTTTCGTCAAGCATTCTATTTATATACCTTCATACCTTATCTATACCTATCTCATGTATATTTATACCTGCCCAATCTATTTTAACTATACATGATCGTTTTAACTCAATTCGTTAATTAATTTTTTAGTTAACTCTTTAGTCTATTTCACTTTTATATCTGAACATGACATGTTCAAACATATTTTAACTTGCTTATTAACTAATTTGAATCCAAATTTCAAATTTAAGTTCTATATTCGATTTCCAATATCCATATATAAATCCAATTCACCTTTCAAAGTTCAACTTCAAATTCTAAACTCGATTAACTAATTCCTCTTCGACTTAGTTAATTCTATTCAATTTCTATTCAAATTTTATATCACTTCTATTATTCAAATCTATATATCAAATTCTATTATTCAAATTCTATATATCAAATTCTATTTGAAATTCAACACAACTTGTCTTTCCCAAAACAAAATCAAAACAGTATCTCTAGCAGTAATTCGTCACTTACAACTCGAAAATGAATACTGATGATGCAACTATCATCATCAGAATCTATTTTCCAGCGATCGAAGTGAGTTCAATGCTATAAAACCATTTCTAAACATTTCCACTTTGAAATTCATTTCAAAATACAATTCACACTGCTTGTAAAACAATTTAAAATCTCCCAGGATCTTGAATTTTCCTTATTTTTAATCCAAATCCATTTACAAACACTTATCCAATTCTCTAGAGTTTTAACTCAATTTCTGGTTTAAAATTTTAGATTTAACTCATCTGATTCACGTATTTCACTTATATGAATTCTGATTGGTTATTTACATAACCACTTAATTTATAATCTTACTCGATTATAATAACAACCAATATATCCACTATATTAAAATTTTGATATATATATATATATATATATCTTTTCTATATCAAGATATACTTAGGGTAAATTTATTTTAATTTACCCTCTTTTCAAAACATATCGTGTCGACCCATCGTATTCAAGTGTTTATAAACTCCTACCGATACAGTGGATCAAACTGATCGACCAGAACCCATAAACAACTCAACCAATGAAACTCCACAATATAAAACAGTTTTTATGTCAATAACAAATACGTTCACTCATAATATATACACTCAACTCAATCTAGGGTATTACTAACCCCATCTCTAATGAGTCAGGCCACAGAGCCAAGTTAAATCACTTAACCTTATGCTCTGATACCAATTGTTATGACCCGGGTTCTTGCAACTTTGGTTATCGATATAAACACGATGACGACTAACCAAACATCGAAAAATTCCGGTCATTAATGAAAGTAATTAGAGGGTGAGGATAGATAAGATAGAAACTTAGAATAGAAGAAGAAGAACACAACGTCAGAGTAACACGAACCTCACAACAGAACGAATAACATATAATATATATAACATAACCTGAAATATACATCTGTACTTGAATATACATCATTATCAAAGTACAACACTTACAACACAGCGGAAATAAACTATAGCTATGATCCTGAAGCCTCCTGCTCCAAGCTCTTCTAGTATATCTATAAATCCCGACTACTTGACTACAAGTACAAAATTGAGCACCCAAGAGTTTAGGGAAAACAAAACAAAATAAACTCCGGGTCAGCAATGGGATTGGTGTGAGTAAAACAGTTTAAAACAATTCAAGCAGGTAAATGATATCTCATAAGACCACGCCGTATAACGGAATGGGTTTTTCCCTTATGAGAATCCAAAATATCTTTATATCAAAAACCTTTTGATATTATAATAATGTCTATCAACCACAATATGATAATCATCTAGCAGAAACACTTTCATCTCACGTTCTACATATAAAGTATACAATCAAAACCGAAATCACGTATTGGGTAATGGATTTCCAACTGTGACAAGGTATGGAACCACCTTTCGCTAGTGTATCTCTAAAAAGGAATACACTGGGTTCGACAAGAACTTCTTACAACCCGGCCACACATGACCGACCACTCATTTCGCTTGAGTGTATCGAATGTATATCACGAACGGTTGGGATCAACAAACGTTTCCCGAATGGGATAGCATCAACAATAGATTTTTTAGAAGTAAATGAAAACTCTAGATCAGGTGATTATACAACCTACTTCGGAGCGACCGACTTAGCCATGCTGCCTGCCTTATTTCTGTCATTTACCGGTTGATGAGGCTTGAGGTTACGCTTCGTCATCACACCAGATTCACTTCGAATGTCACATCGTCAAATCCATCAAATCACCGATTGACGTCTACAACAATACATTATGTGTTAGGTAAAAGAAGTTTCCTTCTCCGCTTCCACTGTTGGTACGGTTGGAGAAATCAATATACGTGATCGTCTGGAAATACTCTATCAGACATTCATCCATACAAGTCATCCAGGAACAGGATGAACCAAAGGCACTATTCAGTACATCCATCTATGGCACTATTATCTAAGACTTATACAATATCCCTTGCACTTTACTCCGTCTTCAATTTCCTTTGGCATATATGATTCGCAACGCTTATGCCAATAAAGAGTTGTTCTTTGGATAATAATGCAACCGGTCTCTCCATATTAACAACGTTAAAATGGTCAAAGCTTTGATAGTCTGTGAATTAACTATCAAAGAAAAACAAGTGTGCAAACAACGATACTATTTCCAGATGGAAATTATATCGAACAAACATCATTTAACATTAATCTCTTTAGTTCATTTTACATCTCCTGTTTCCCTATATTCAACATTTGCTATTCTCTATATTTAGAAAGTAAAATTTATTAACACTGGAAAACATTTCCATTTCTTGTTTTCTATATTAGAAAACATTTCTGTTTCTTATTGGAAAACATTTCCAACACTCTTACATTGGACTTTGACGGATGTTTAGATAAAACATCGCTATGCCAACTCAAACCATTTCCTTTAATTACTAAATTCTCTTAACCATCCTTTACTGCCGAACCATAACCATTCCTTAGTTAAAAACGAAGCCAATCAAGTTGGGGTAGAACTACCTCTCAGACCTTAACTGAACAACACTTCTAACCTTGAAATAGGCATAGTTCACTTTATATTTTCTTTAACTAACTTCCTTACTTAACCTTTCTTTCGAATAACTATAATTAGCTCTTTTCACTTAAGTCTATTCGATTTACTCCTTTGGATTAACTCTATTGGATCAACTCTATTGGGTCAACTCTATTTGATTTAACTCTAATCTAATAACGTTTCCCCCTTAAATCCTTTCGAATAAACTATATTCGATAACTCCTCCATTCGAATAAACTATATTCGATTAACTCCTTTACTTCTATTCGAATAAACTAGATTCGATTAACTCCTTTACTTCAATTCGAATAAACTAGATTCGACTAACTACTTTGTGTTTAACTCTATTCGAATAACTAATTAGAATAACTCTTATTTATTTAACTCTATTCGAATAAACTAAATTCGACTAACTCCATTTGAATAACTCTAGTTCGATTTAACTCTATCGATTCACTCTAACTGGTTAACTCTATCTAACCAGCTCGACACGACTAACCCCTTTCGAATAACATACTCGATTTACTAACTTTCGAATACCATATTCAATTTAACTCATTTATTCGCTTCATAAATATTTCCTTTTTAACAACATTTATTCATTTTTAAAGATTTACTTTTAGTAACGGTTCTCCACTTTAAAATGATTTCCTTCTTATAACAATTTCCTTTTTTATAACGTTTTCCCTTTTATAACGTCCTATTCCGTTATAAATAAATTTCCCTTTTTAACACTATTTATTTAACAAATAAATATTTCTTTTATCTTTCCTATTTATTTAACAAATAAATATTTCCTTTTTCTCTTTTTTTTAATTTATTCTAACCAACTATATTTCCTTTATCTTTTCTATTTATTCTAACCAACTATAATTCCTCTATCATTTCTATTCATTTAACAAATAAATATTTCCTTTTGTTCTAACTTATCCTTCGATTTTATAATTATTTTCTTTTATAAAAATCCTTTTCCTTTCCTAGATAAAATCCATCGATTTTACATAAATAATTCATTTTCAAAATACACTTTTAAAATCCCCTTTCCCACATCCAGTATTTTCTTATGGTATTTAACATACCATATAACAACGATAAATATCGTCCAAACACACATAATCAACAACAGATTATAAAACACATCATATATCACAATATATGAAAAACAGTAAAATAAATGTTGAGGAATCTAGTCGGATTCCTCCAACTTGTTTCCCTGCATCACAGATGTTAAACAATATAGATAACATCACTTTCAGTTCCATATGATATATTCTGTTAAACAGAATCAAATATAGAAATTCGACTAACTGACTATCTATTCAATCAAACAGTCAACACACAGTCAATTAGCCAATATTTAACAGTTCTAAAAATACAACATGAAATTATAAACTTTTCAGAGTTAGTGAGATTTACTCACATTGGACAATCATCGTTAATAACGATAACCATCGCTCGATTTGATTCGGACGGACAATTTATTTTACAATAAATTGTAGTGAGGTCTGATCCACCTCTAGTCAGTTCCAGTGCATAGCCATCGTCCATACGATCCCGACGGATCCAACGTTTTGAAACTCTGATATCGTATGCGAGAGATATAAATTTTACAAGTTTACATACTATTTAAAACTAAAAACAAACTTGATTTATTTTATTGGGCTTAACCTTCTTTTCCTTTCCAGCCCAAACCCAGACATCTGCCCACCCGATTATATAGTAACGCGTCTTCTTCTTCCTCTAGTTACACGCACCAATTCTCTAACTCATGATCTCTACTGCTCCCTCAACACCGCTTAAACCACAAACTAATTGCACCATTTCTCTTCTTATACAAATCTGCATCATCACATACCCCAACAGCAAAATTCGAACCTGCTTAACCATCTTCCGGCTTCACTGATATCTGCTCCAGTTAACACCGCCATTTCCCACTTCTTTAAACCCGAAGTCCCCCACCCATCTTCACGAAAATCAAAATGCATGAAACCATTAAACTTCGTTGCTATGCCTCTTCTACTCCCACACCATCATTTCCAACTCGAAGCACCCTCACGTATCACATCGAATAGTAATCAGCACCCATCTATAGTGAAGACCGAATCTTTTTATCACCGATCTCACCTAGACTCACACAAAACAAAGTTCTTCGCTCCAGCATTTCAACGCAATAATCGAACTCGCGAATCAACACGAAAATCTCCCGAAAATCTAAACCCTAACAAACACTGTACGTTTTACAGTCCACCATATTGCGATCGGATTCAGCACGAGGCATACTAAAATGAAGAAAATACTATGAGGATTATAAATATATATAAATCCAAATTTATAAATTTTCTTTTGATTTTTACTTATTTTCCTTGATGCGATTTTTGGGTTTGAGAATGAATTCTCCTGGTAGCTTGGAGTTTTTCTTTTAAAGAGGAGAAAAAGAAGTGTGCGACTGAGAAATACAAGGCGTGGCCTTGTCTGGTTCACTTACTAAGTTAGATATTTTATTAAATATCATTTTATACTAGTTTTCTGACTTCTAAAAATTCGTGTAGTCACACAGTGACTCTAAAAATCACGAAACCGGAAATCTGACAACTATTTAACATTGCGGATCAAACAAAATTAGTTTCGTCGAATTCCAACTTCGTTTGCAAAAGTGGCTATTTTTAAAGCCCTAAATAGCCCATTTAAATATATAATTATATATAAATATAATTAAATTTAATATTTAAAAATAAATATTATCGTCTATATTCACAGTGTAATACCATACAGCTCCACAATACTCCTATGGATTTCTAACTCGATATTTGAAATCTGGGTCATCCTGATATTCGATTTATATTGAATTTCCTTTTTAAAATATAAATAATTCCTTTATAGATTATAAAGGAATTCCACGGCGACTTTTCTAAAATTTGATTTGGATATAAATCAAAATCTACCCGACGAAATCCCAATTTTTCTCTTGCACTAGAAACACTAGAAAGATACACTCCACCAGCTCCACACGTTTCTTGTTTCACAGAAATCCGGCTTAAAACGAATCCTGTACATTCAGTTGAAGTTCAAATCACCAAATAACGATCTGCCATGCCATTTCAAGCTCGATTTTAATTATAATATAATTATACGTTCAAATTGTCGTTATTTAAATATATTCGTTATTCTAATTCAATTTTAAACTGAATTAAATATCACAGATGATCCAGTTCACATCATATCGCCATCTCTGCCAATTCTGATTATTTCAGAATTAAATATATTATTTAATTTATTATTTTAATTAAATATTAAAAAATATTTTATTCAATGACCATTAAATTCACAATATCACTATTATAAGTAATTAAATAAATTAATTATTATACTGCTGAAAGTGCGGGTCATTACAATCTCCATCCGAACCGAGCCGGTGAATTCATTCCAAAGCAGCGTGCACTTCTGTAAGGCAATAGGTGGATCGGCTCCACCTTTCCGATCCGACACAAAGTCCAATCAATGCCCAAGTACAGATGTTTCCAGTTCTGCGGGCGTTCACGGAAACGAGCGTAACTTTCAAACCGTAAGTCCGTTTTAGCCAAATGGAAGCTCAACCCGAAGCTAATTCAGAGGGGTACAAGGTTTATGGAGCTAAACTTCGTAACTAATGTTATTGGGTCCAAAAGATGTCATCTGTTAGGAGTTTCGAGCCGTCCTTTGTTTGTGATGCGACTTCAACCAAATCGCTTCCTGTCTTCTGACGATGTTCCAAATACTTGAGCATATTATTAACCAGAAATTCCATGTGCGACAGCTCTTACTAAAAAGCGTGTCAACATTTATGGTTTATCATTTATGGCTTAATGTTTATTGTTTGTGCTTTATTTTATATATTACTAATTTTACTTTATTATTTTGGTTTACGGTTGAGGGTTTATTATTTATGGTTTACGGTTTATGGTTTATTATTTATGGTTTATTGTCTATGATTTATACTTTATGGCTTAATGTTTATGGTTTATGCCTTTTTTATATAGTTTATTAATTATACTTTATTGTTTATAGTTTATTGTCTATACTTTATTGTTTATGGTTTACAGTTTATGGTTAATTGTTATGGTTTATTGTTTATGATTTATCATTTATGGGTTAATGTTTATGGTTTATGCTTTATTTTACATTGTTTACTGTGTATACTTTATGGTTCATGGTTTACTGTTTATCGTTTATGTTTTACGGTTTAGGGTTTATTGTTTATGATTTGTCATTTCTGGTTCAATGTTTATGGTTTATGCTTTATATAATGTAGCTTACTGCTTATACATTATTGTCTATGGTTTACAATTTATGGTTTATTGTCTATTGTTTAAGGTTTACAGTTTATGGTTTATTGTTTACTGTTAGACCAAAAAATGGCACTAACACCCAAAGGAAGAGTGAAGTCCTCACAATCACGGATCACAGAGTATAAATGCCGGAAAGCAGTAAAGAACAGGGAACACACGGGTTTTTTTAATGGTTCGGCTCAAACCAAGCCTACGTCCACTTTATGTTTTCTTAAGTCCTTAGAAATTTCAAATACAATGCCTTCCTATAATTCGTAGAATCATTTACATGCAACGTACTTTTATTTTAATGAAGAAGTGGGGAATAGAGAGTGGTTTTATACCCGAAATCCTCGTGTTAGATTAACATGGAATAAGCTCAATGTCCTTGTGTTCTCCTCAGTGGAGGCCAAGAGTTAGAATGGCCAAGGATGCTTTAGAAGTCCCTGAATCCATGTATTTATGGATGTAGATAGTCTCGCTGATGAATGACATGTGTCACAAATCCAATGCGTTGCTAAGACGTATTAGGTAAGTGGAGGAAGTCTCCTGTAGTTCGCGTAAAGCCATGTATGGTCCGGTCCGTGAAAGTAAGAGTAAAACAAACCTTAAGAATAGTTCAAACTCTAGTCCGGGCAGTTGAATATTTCGTCCCAAATAGGTCGGATCAGGCCTACCATCCGATCTAAACCGGTGCCTTCAACACGAAGGCGACGCGCTCTTCCTGGCAGTAAGGAGAAAGCAGATCGGGTCGGGTTCCAACAGTCTCCATCCGAACCGAGCTGGTGACTTCGTTCCAAAGCAGCGTGCACTTCTAGAAGGCAGTAGGTGGATCGGGTCCACCTTTCCGATCCGATCCGGGGCATCCGATCCAACCCGAAGTCCAATCATTGCCCAAATCCAGACGTTTCTGGTTCTGCGGGCATTCACGGAAACGAGCGTAACATTCAAACCGTAAGTCCATTTTAGCAAAATGGAAGCTCTACTCGAAGCTAATTAAGCTGGGTACAAGGTTTACAGAGCCAAGCTCCGTAACTGATGTTTTCGAGTCCAAAAGATGTCATCTGTTAGGTGTTTCGAGCTGTCCTTTGTGTGTGATGCGACTTCAACCAAATTGCTTCCTGTCTTCTGACGATGTTCCGAATACTTGAGCGTATTATGAACCAGAAATTCCATATGTGACGGCTTTTACTAAAAAGCATGTCAACATTTATGGTTTATCATTATGGCTTAATGTTTATTGTTTGTGCTTTATTTTATATAGTTTACTGATTTTACTTTATTGTTTATGGTATACGGTTGATGGTTTGTTGTTTATGGTTTACGGTTTGCAGTTTTTTGTTTATGGTTTTTGGTTTTTGGATTATTTTCTATGATTTATAATTTATGGCCTAATGTTTACGGTTTATGCCTTTATTTTATATAGTTTATTATTTATACTTTATTGCTTATGGTTTATTGTTTATACTTTATTGTTTATGGTTTACAGTTTATGGTTTATTGTTTATGGTTTACGGTTTACTGTTTATGATTTATCATTTATGGATTAATGTTTATGGTTTGTGCTTTATTTTATATAGTTTATTGTGTATACTTTATGGTTCACGGTTTATTGTTTATCGTTTATGTTTTACGGTTTATGGTTTATCGTTTATGATTTGTCATTTATGGTTTAATGTTTATGGTTTATGCTTTATATAATATAGTTTACTACTTATACATTATTGTCTATGGTTTACAATTTATGGTTTATTGTCTATTGTTTAAGGTTTACGGTTTATGGTTTATTGTTTACTGTTAGACCAAAAAATGGCACTAACACCCAAATGAAGTGTGAAGTCCTCACAATCATGGATCACAGAGTATAAATGCCGGAAAGCAGTAAAGAACAGGGAACACACGGGTTTTTTAATGATTCGGCTCAAACCAAGCCAACGTCCACGTTATGTTTTCTTAAGTCCTTAGAAATTACAAATACAATGTGTAACAACCCATATTTTGAATAACAGTTATAACATAAATCAAGGCAGAATTAAATGGTAAATTATGGATCAAGGGAAACGGGCTGTGCCATTACGTTCGTCTCGGAAAAATACGTGATATATAGTCCGAGTTTTCGAGAATCGGAGTCCGTATGACCAAGTTATGGCCCGTCAAAGTTTTCAGAAAATTTCAAGTTCAAAAACAGTTCAAAAACAGTTCAAAAATCAAATCTTGAGCCAAATAGACTAGGCAGGAAAATTTCCCGCCCAGCCCCAAGTCGACTGGGGAGTCGACTTGGAGTCGACTTGCCCCAAGTGGTGTCGACTGCCTAGTCGACACCCCTGTCGACCTGGGTGGTCGGGCCAGTTTGTCCTGGTGCACCTGCTGTCCCCTTTGAGTCATGTTTTGAGGACTGTGACGAGATTTGATGGCTCAGATCTAAACTAGGGTTAATCCTATGGCCTAAACTAACCTAAACTTCTATGAAAAGACCCTAAGACCTAGCCTAAACCCACACAAATCAATCCTACAACTAAGTGCTGCCAAATTGCTCCCTAATCATGGCCGCCATCTTCATCTTGAGAGCTTCTAAGGCAAAAAGGAGCCATCTTTCTTCATCAAATCAAAGGAGCTACTTATTCTCAAGGCTATTTGTGTTGCTACATCATTCCTAGAGCTTCTACAACATTCTATCTTGTTCTATTTGGTTCTAGTTCTCATAGCCACGCTTTGTAAGCCCTATTCTACTCTTAGATTTAAACTATGAACTTAATATGACATGTAGCAAGTTGAAATGAGACTTTTGTGTTATGCTTGCCTTGGATTGTATGCATAGATCTATTCATGACCCTTTTGATCTATGTTTGTAGAACTAATGTTTACCTATCATGAACCTAGTAACGTTTATGTTGACTTTTGGGTAGAAAGCTATGATCTTTATTTGGGATTGTTGCATAATGCAAAATAGAAACTCTAATGTCCTTGATGTTAACTTGCCATGATGCGACCTATATGCTAATCACAATTTTATCACACTATTTGCTAAGTTTAATGCCATACATGTGTAGATTGGAATTGGACCTAAGTCCAATATTTTCCTTGAACCTATCATTGTATGCATAGATCTATTCATGCCTCTCTTGATCTATGATTATGGACCTATCATGAACCTAGTACCATTCATGTTAACCTTTGGAAAAAATGCTATGAAATGGATTATGGCTTATGCATGTTAACAAATCTTTACCCCTCATGTTCCTTAACATGCACATGATATTGAAACTATTTGCTATGCACAAGTTAGGTTTGTCACCCTATGTCAACTATTACCATGTTACCACCCTATTTGCTAATTATGCTATCATACATGTTTGTGGCCAAATCACCCTTATGCTATTATGCATGCTTGAGGCCAAAGCACCCTTATGCTATTTGATATGTTTGAGGCCAAGTCACCTTTTATGCTATCATACATGTTGAGGCCATATGCTAGTATGTTGAACACCTTTGCCTCAAATATCACCATGTTTAACATGTGATAGACTTTGCCACCTTATGCCCACCTTGTCATATTGTTAGGTTCCCTCTTGGATCTATTTGTGTTGATGCAAATTTACGTGCGACGGGAATACGTTATGGGTAGTTAGGCAATCTTAAATAACAAGAAACATGACTTGAAAATATGACATGAAAGTTTGACATGTGTTTATGCTTGAAAACATGAACGTGGACATGACATATAGAAAACATGAAAGTGGCCAACTCGAGGTTGGGTTGAGTTTGTGGCATAAGTCTACCCGGAACCGCCCGGCTTAACTAGTAGATACAAACAATAGGACCCAATTTGAGTAGTTGGTCATGTCGCGCTTAAAACCCGAGGTTAGACTAGGTTGTGGTGTAAAGCTACCCGGACCCGCCCGGCTTAACTAGTAACCACAACAAAGTCTAATGTGAGAGTTTGGGGTGCATTAAGTTAATTAATGCCACATGTTAGGGTTGAGTCATGGAGCACTTCAATATACTTAACCAGTTGAACACGATGTATTGATAGGGTTAAGTCATGAATTTCTTGGACACACTTAACCAACTCGATACATGGTTAGGATAGGGTTAACCACACTTATCCCGTTTGAAATCCTAGTTACGTGGTCCTTTTCAGTAGTAACCTATAGTATCAGGATACCCTGGGACTAGGCTAGGGTGGGGCACGATTACTAGGCTGATTGTAAGAGACCAAAAGAGACGGATGAATGTGTGCACCAGTTAAGTTCAGGCGGACCATGATCGTGCACATGAGTCCGGGGTTGAACATGGGCACCAGTAGGTTTAGACTGTTCGTGCTTGTTTTGTGTCTGTGGTTAACACCTCAGTGCTGGATACACCCTGGGTGGACCTTGCACAGTTAACTACATTTCATGATTAATCCGTATGACACTGATACTCGACGAGTTAGGCTTATAGGGAGCCAATCGACTAGATCGTATAGTTGGACCTTAACTGGGGTCATCTCATGATATTGGGCCTATTGGGCCAAGGGATCACTTCTTGTTTATACTTGACATTGGTTAGAATACTAGTATACTCTTGATGCAACTTAAACTTATATATGCGATGACACACTTGATCTATCTTGTTAACTATTTACCATGCCAGTTTAGTTACCATCCTTATGTTTCATCTCAGTTTCTCATGTCCAGTTAATTTTACTAGTTTTTATACTAATAGTAGGTAGGACTTACCAGTCTCTATGACTGACCCGTTTTCCTTTCGCTTCTTTTCTTCCGTTTCCCCCTCAGGTTCGCAGGGTGGGAACACTAGCACCTAGCTTGGATCTTTGGCTTGCTTTTCTTACAGCTCATGTACGGTTTGGACTTGAGCTTTGCTATGGCTACACCGCTATTATCTTTGGGGAATAATTTACTTATGTATTTTTTAGATTATGTTTTCTAGACTTGTTGTAGCTGGAAAAATTATGACTAAATACTTTGATGTAACTTGACTATGGTTTTGAAATAGTTATTTTATCCGCTGCTTTATTTACTCTGTTTTACTGATATGTTCTGTCTTGTTATATCTTCATGCATGTTTACCTTGTCCAACACCCCTCCAAAGCTAGTGTACTTGCAAGAGTGACCCTGGCGGAGGTGGAGTGTTACATTTGGTATTAGAGCATATGGTTTTACTAGACCGGACAAAAGTTTTAAAAAACCCTTTTGAAAAGCTATTTTCAAAACCAATTAAATATTTTCCAAGAAAAGTCTAGTTTGTTTTAAAAGGCTGTTCCCCAAAAGCCATTAGCACTATCCTTTGTTTCCTCAATCTGAATCTATCTTTTTCTTCGTTTCAGTATGGCCGATAATTTTGCCATTCTGGAGGGCGTACCAGTACCTATTTGGTTTAGAAGGTACATGGAGGCAAGGGCGAATGAAGCCGGCCCCACGAACATTCCTCCTCCTCCCGTAGCTGAGGTTCCTCCTCCTCTTCAGCATACACAAGCGGATTTGGCGAAGATTTGTTAAGACTTTAAGGCAATGGGTGGCAAGAATTTTATTGGGATGGAGACTTTTGTTGAGGCAAGAAACTGGTTAAAGGAAACTGAAGACCTCTTTGCTATCTTTGATATAGAAGACCGTAGGAAAGTTCTGTTAGCGGTACGACTGTTGAAAGGGGAAGCTGCATAATGGTGGGTAGTCACCACCATTACTAGGCCAATTCAGACTTGGGATAACTTTAGGAGAAGGTTTGGACTGAGGTTTCTATCATCGACAGAAGAGAACCTTCAGATGGAGAGGTTCCTATCACTAAAGCAAGGGGACATGACCATTAGGGAATACGTGGATAAGTTTATTCAACTTGCTCGGTTCGGTTTAGACTTGGTTAACAGAGCTCAGAAGAAGGCCCTACACTTTGCTCGAGGATTGAACGAGCCATTGCACGGTTCGGCCATGTCTCATATACCCATGGGGGCGACCTTCGAGAGTTTGGTAAATATGTCCCTGCTTCAAGAGGAAGATAACAGTGGTAAGAAGGAAGTCCAGTTGAATGAGTCTCAAGGCAAGAAGGTAGATTCCGTGAAAGGAGGCAAGGACAACAACAACCGCAATGACAACAAGACCAGGGAGACAAGGAAGTGCAACTTCTGTGGGATCACTGGGCGCATAGCCAAAGACTGTAGGAAGAAGAAAAGAAAGTTGGACGAATGCTTTCATTGTGGAGAGTCTGGACACTATAGCAAGGATTGCCCGAAAAAGCGAGGACAAGGGCAAAGGCAAACACAGCGAGCATGACCCTCTGGAGGGCAGTTGTAGGCTCTCCTCTCTCTTCTAGCTTTTGATCGAGGTAGTGTTTCTATAGAAAGTCATGCTTACATTTCTGATTTCCCTGTTCGTACCTTATTTGATTCTGGCGCATCGCATAGTTTTATTTCTGATCTTGTTGAAAGTTTGCACCTAAGAACTAGTCTAGTTGAAAATCCCGTTAGTGTTTCAAATCCAATTGGGGGTTCCGACTATTTATCTATGATTTGTATGTATTTGAGGATTTCTATCTTAAGCGTAGAATACATGTGTAATGCTTGTGTTCTCGGGTTTATGGGATACAGGTTGATTTTGGGCATGGATTGGTTGTCCAGTTATGGAGCCATTCTTGATTTCGAACATAGGGTTGCGAGGCTCATGACTCGCCTCGGTAATACCGTCGAAATCTCATGTGACCTTTAGGGTTCCATCATGATTAGTTATCTAGAATCCCTTGGCACCTTTGTTGGAAATTTTTAATCCAATCGAGTAGTGTTCGCCACTAAGGCGGATAGTCCATTTCGCTTAAGCATGGGTTATAGAAATCACCCTAGTAAGTACATTTGGCAAGGTGGACTGGCATTTGGTTTCAAGATATAGTTCTTTCGCGTGGAATACCGTATAGTATGTAAACGAGATCCAGGATTCACCAACGAATTTTTGGAAAGCTTGCATGAAACCATGAGCACGCAGTTATGTTTAAGCCAAGTATTTTAGGAAAAGAATAAGTGGAAGTGGAATGAGAGGCAACAGTGAAATGAGTTCTAACTCATATTTTGGAAATAAGAATTAAGAAGCTACGAAGTTGTGAAGTTAAAAGACGGTCAAGGCACGATAGGATTAAGCTCAAGAAAATGCGACTTGGAAGATTGAAGACTAGATACGCGCATTATATCTCTTTCTAAGAGTATATCCTTGATCCCTATTATTCTGTAGAGCTTACTCGCATGCTATCATTTAAGTATATCCTCTCGGTCCTATTCTCAATCTTAGTTCTGTTGCAAACCCCATAAGTAGTATGACTCGCCTGTTTGTGATATATAGTTGGGGTGAAGATGTCCATTAAGTTGACCAAACTATTTGGGCTTTATGGGATATGGGTCATAGTTGATAGACTTACGAAGAGTGCTCACTTTGTTCCGGTGAAGAGCAAGAGGACCACATCATGGCTAGCATCTATTTATCTTCGAAAGATAGTGCGATCGCATGGAGTTCCTTCTAGCATAGTTAGTGATCGTGACCCAATTCTCGCTTGGCAATTCTGGAATAGTTTGTAAGAAGCGATTGGTACGCAATTTAATCTAAGTACGACCTATCGCCCATAGACGGATGGTAAGATCGAAAGGGTGAATAGGGTACTAGAAGATCTGTTGAGGCTATGTATTCTTGAATTTGGTGGTACTTGGGAAGACCATCTTCCTCTAGTGGAGTTTGCTTATAATAACAGCTAAAAAGCAAGCATAGGGATGGCACCATTCAAAGCTTTATATGAGAGGACGTGCAACTCACCAACATGTTGGTGGGAGACGACGGATAAGCTTATACTTGGGCCCGACATGATAAGGGACACATCCGAGAAGGTGAGTTGATTCGAAGGCGGATGAAAACGGCCCAAGACAGACAGAAATCCTATGCTGACAAGCGAAGGACAGATTTGGAATTCGAAGTTGGAGATACGGTTTTCGTGAAGGTTTCTCCTTTTCGAAACGTGGTTCGTTTTGGCGCAGTTGGGAAGCTAGCACCAAGGTTCGTAGGACCCTTCCCTATCATAGAGAGAATTGGGAAGATGGCTTATAAGGTGGAATTGCCCGAGAAGCTGGCTGGAGTGCACAATGTTTTTCATATCTCGCATCTCTGAAAGTGCCTACATGAGTCAGCCGAGGTAGTTGAGCCTAGCATTCTTGAAGACGTGGAGGTAGAGAAAGAGGCAACCCTGAGGTGAGCTCCGATTCGTATCTTGGGAACGGAGATCAGTAATTTAAGGAATCGAGAATCAAGTTAGTAAAGGTTCAGTGGAGTGAATCTGAAGAGGACACAACTTGGGAAACCGAGGAGAAGATGCACACGCTTCACCCATTTCTTTTTGAGGGTACATTCTCAATCTCTTTTCCTATAAGCAAGCATATCTTTCTTTTGCTATCCATGTTTATCCGGTTACTTCGTTAACCTTGTCATGAGAACCTTAGGTAGAAACCCTTTGGATGAAACATGTATTTGAAACATGTTATGCTTGATGTTTGCAAGTGGTTGCAAGTGTTTGCAAGTGGATACTCGTGGATGCATGATACACATTAGGCACTAAGATCGGCTCACACACTTTCATATTGCATATGCATGAGTGCTTATACTTATTCATGGATGAAACTTGTTGTGCTATCACGTGGATGTTGCATATGGATGAATGTTATGAGCACGAATGTAAAGATTATGAATTATGTTAGGAATTTGCAAACATATGGACTCATTTCACTAACATACTTTGCATTAAGGAGGTTTACTGAATCAGTAACCGCCTGATTTTCGCATTATATAAGTACATACACACACACCTTTCGCATATGATCATACAACATTTAGAATCTTTTAAGGACAATGACTGCTCGTGGATGTTGTTTTGAGTAGATGGATGGTGGATGGTAGGATACGTTCTTCATAACTTGAAGATTTCGGGGACGAAATCCTTTAAGGTGGGGAGAACGTAACAACCCGTATTTTGAGTAACAGTTATAACATAAATCAAGGCAGAATTAAATGTTAAAATATGAATCAAGGGAAACGGTCTGTGCCATTGCGTTCATCTCGGAAAAATACCCGAAATATTGTCCGAGTCTTCCAGAATCGGAGTCCGTATGACCAAGTTATGGCCCATCAAAGTTTACAGAAAATTTCAAGTTCAAAAACAGTTCAAAAATCAAATCTGGAGCCAAATAGACTGGGCGGGAAAATTTCCTGCCCAGCCCCAAGTCGACTGGGGAGTCGACTTGCCCAGGTGGTGTCGACTGCCCAGTCGGCAACCCTGTCGACCTGGGTGGTCGGGCCAGTTTGGCCTGGTGCACCTGCAGTCCCCTTTGAGTCATGTTTTGAGGCCTGTGACGAGATTTGAAGGCTCAGATCTAAACTAGGGTTAATCCTATGGCCTAAACTAACCTAAACTTCTATAAAAAGACCCTAAGACATAGCCTAAACCCACACAAATCAATCCTACAACTAAGTGCTGCCAAAATGCTCCCTAATCAGGGCCTCCATCTTCATCTTGAGAGCTTCTAAGGCAAAAAGGAGCCATCTTTCTTCATCAAATCAAAGGAGCTACTTATTCTTAAGGCTATTTGTCTTGCGACATCTTTCCTAGAGCTTCTACAACATCTCTATCTTGTTCTATTTGGTTCTAGTTCTCATAGCCACGCTTTGTAAGCCCTATTCTTCACTTTGATTTAAACTATGAACTTAATATGACATGTAGCAAGTTGAAATGAAACTTTTGTGTTATGCTTGCCTTGTATTGTATGCATAGATCTATTCATGACCCTTTTGATCTATGTTTGTGGACCTAATGTTTACCTATCATGAACCTAGTACCGTTTATGTTGACTTTTGGGTAGAAAGCTATGATCTTTATTTGAGAATGTTGCATAATGCAACATAGAAACTCTAATGACCTTGATGTTAACTTGCCATGATGCGACCTATATGCTAATCACAAGTTTATCACCCTATTTGCTAAGTTTTATGCCATACATGTGTAGATTGGAATTGGACCTAAGTCCAATATTTTCCTTGAACCTATCATTGTATGCATAGATCTATTCATGCCTCTCTTGTTCTATGATTGTGGACCTATCATGAACCTAGTACATTCATGTTTACCTTTGGGAAAAATGCTATGAAATGGATTATGGATTATGCATGTTAACAAACCTTAACCCCTCATGTTCCTTAACATGCACATGATGATATTGAATCTATTTGCTATGCACAAGTTAGGATTGTCACCCTATGTCAACTATTACCATGTTACCACCCTATTTGCTAATTATGTTATCATACATGTTTGTGGCCAAATAACCCTTATGCTATTATGCATGCTTGAGGCCAAAGCACCCTTATGCTATTTGATATGTTTGAGGCCAAGTCACCTTTTATGCTATCATACATGTTGAGGCCATATGCTAGTATGTTGAACACCTTTGCCTCAAATATCACCATGTTTAACTTGTGATATACTTTGCCACCTTATGCCCACCTTGTCATATTGTTATGTTCCCTCTTTGATCTATTTGTGTTGATGCGAATTTACGTGCGACGGGAATACGTTATGGGTAGTTAGGCAATCTTAAATAACATGAAACATGACTTGAAAATATGACATGAAAGTTTGACATGAGTTTACGCTTGAAAACATGAACGTGGACATGACATGTAGAAAACATGAAAGTGGCCAACTCGAGGTTGGGTTGAGTTTGTAGCCTAAATCTACCCGTAACCGCCCGGCTTAACTAGTAGCTACAAACAATAGGACCCAATGTGAGTAGTGGGTCATGTCGCGCTTAAAACCAGAGGTTAGACTAGGTTGTGTTGTAAAGCAACCCGGACCCGCCCGGCTTAACCAGTAACCACAACAAAGTCTAATGTAAGAGGTTGGGGTGCATTAAGTTAATTAATGCCACATGGTAGGGTTAAGTCATGGATCACTTGAATATACTTAACCAGTTGAACACGATGTATTGATAGGATTAAGTAATGAATTTCTTGGACACACTTAACCAACTCGATACATGGTTAGGATAGGGTTAACCACACTAAACCCGTTTGAAATCCTAGTTACGTGGTCCTTTTCAGTAGTAACCTATAGTATCAAGATACCCTAGGGCTAGGCTAGGGTGGGGCACGATTACTAGGCTGATTGTAAGAGACCAAAAGAGACGACTGAATGTGTGAACTTGTTAAGTTCAGGCAGACCATGATCGTGCACATGAGTCCGGGGTTGAACACGGGCACCAGTAGGTTTAGACTGTGCGTGCTTGTTTTGTGTTTGTGGTTAACACCATAAGGCTGGATACACCCTATGGTGGACCTTGCACACTTAACTACATTTCATGATTAAGCCATATGACACCGATACATGATGAGTTAGGCTTATAGGGAGCCGATCGACTAGATCATATAGTTGGACCTTGACTGGGGTCATCTCATGAAATTGGGCCTATTCGGCCAAGGGATCACTTCCTGTTTATACTTGACATAGGTTAGAATACTAGTACACTCTTGATGCAACTTAACCTTGTATATGCGATGCCGCACTTGATCTATCTTGTTAACTATTTACCATGCCAGTTTAGTTACCATCCTTATGTTTCATCAAAGTTTCTCATGTCCAGTTAGTTTTACTAGTTTTTATACTAATAGTAGGTAGGACTTACCAGTCTTTATGACTGACCCGTTTTCATTTCGCTTCTTTTCTTCCGTTTCCCCCCAGGTTCTCAGGGTGGGAACACTAGCACCTAGCTTGGATCTTTGGCTTGCTTTTCTGACAGCTCATGTACGGTTTGGACTTGAGCTTTGCTATGTCTACACCACTGTTATCTTTTGGGAATAATTTACTTATGTATTTTTCAGTTTATGTTTTCTAGACTTGTTGTAGCTGGAAAAATGATGACTAAGTACTTTGATGTAACTTGACTATGGTTTTGAAATAGTAATTTTATCCGCTGCTTTATTTACTCTGTTTTACTCATATGTTCTGTCTTGTGATATCTTCATGCATGTTTACCTTGTCCAACACCCCTCCAAAGCTAGTGTACTTGCAAGAGTGACCCTGGCGGAGGTGGGGTGTTACACAATGCCTTCCTACAATCCGTAGGAATCATTTATATGCCACATAATTTTATTTTAATGAAGAAGTAGGGAATAGAGAGTGGTTTTATACACGAAATCTAGCTTAAAACGAATCCTGTACATTCAGTTAAAGTTCAAATCACCAAATAACGAACTGCCGCGCCATTACAAGCTGGATTTTAATTATAATATAATTATACATTTAAACTATCGTTATTTAAATATATTCGTTATTCTAATTCAATTTTAAACTAAATTAAATATCACAGATGATCCAGTTCACATCATATCGCCATTTCAGCCAATTCTGATTATTTCAGAATTAAATATATTATTTAATTTATTATTTTAATTAAATATTCAACAATATTTTATTCAATGACTATTAAATTCACAATATCACTATTATAAGTAATTAAATAAATTAATTATTATACTGTTGAAAGTGCGGTCATTACAATCTCCATCCGAACTGAGCCGGTGACTTCATTCCAAAGCAGCGTGCACTTCTGTATGGCAGTAGGTGGATCAGTTCCACCTTTCCGATCCGACCCGAAGTCGAATCAATGCCCAAGTCCAGACGTTTCCGGTTCTTCGGGCATTCACGGAAACGAGCGTAGCTTTCAAACCGTAAGTCCGTTTTAGCCAAATGGAAGCTCAACCCGAAGCTAATTCAGAGGGGTACAAGGTTTATGGAGCTAAACTCCGTAATTGATGTTTTTGGGTCCAAAAGATGTCATCTGTTAGGAGTTTCAAGCCGTACTTTGTTTGTGATGCGACTTCAACCAAATTGCTTCCTGTCTTCTGACGATGTTCCAAATACTTGAGTGTATTGTTAACCAGAAATTCCATGTGCGACAGCTTTTACTAAAAAGCGTGTCAACATTTATGGTTTATCATTTATGGCTTAATGTTTATTGTTTGTGCTTTATTTTACATATTACTGATTTTACTTTATTATTTTTGTTTACGGTTGATCGTTTACTGTTATTGGTTTACAGTTTATGGTCTATTATTTATGGTTTATGGTTTTTTGATTATTGTCTATGATCTATAATTTATGGATTAATGTTTATGGTTTATGCCTTTATTTTATATAGTTTATTATTTATGCTTTATTGTTTATAGTTTATTGTTTATACTTTTGTAACGACCCAGAAAATCTGAACCAATTTAAAATTTTTAAATTGGCTAAAATAATGGATTTTAAATATTTAAAATAAATATTTTAAATAAGGGCAATGAAAATTAAGTTTGAATCGACAATTGAAAACGAATATAATTAATTATAATTATAAACAAGGCCTGAAATGGCGTGGCAGTTTCAAAAATTGAATTCAAACTTTGTCGGACTGTACCGGGTGCAAAACAATCCGTATTTGAGTGAAACCAAAAACATTAGGATCTGTTTGATGATATCTTTCCAACGAATCTGACAAATCGAAATTTGATAGCGGGAATCAAAAGATATGTCCAGTTGAAAATTCTGAATAGTCGCTATGGAATTCAGGGCCCTTAAAAATGGACATTTTGCAAATGACCTCGGATTTCGACGAAACCACTTTTGTTGGATCCGCAGTGTCAAGTTATTGTTAGGTTTCAAATTTCATAATTTTTCGAATCAATATGTGAGTGTGGCAAAGGAAAACGCGTTTGACCAGTTTCTGTTGAATTTAATCGAATGGAAATTGGCCATTTTTCAAATGGTCTCAGAATTCGACGAAACTAGTTTTGTTAGGACCGTATTGTCAATACGAAGCTAGAAAATATTTTTCTGGAATTTTTCTAGTTAGTATGTGACCCCGGTAATTTGAAATGTGCGTTTAAAATTCAATATAGTGATTTAAATGAAAATTCAAAAGGAAACTGATTGTAACGATCAAATCAGCTTGCGATACATATCCCATTGCATTCGGAATGGGGGTTAAACGCTCTGGACGACAGGCGGTGGGCCTCGTTTCGTGGTCGTGGGTAAAAGTCAACTTTAAATAATTAAATAATAAAAAAAAAATTTTAATTCCCTCCCCTTATCCTTCGTTCTGCCCCCCCCCCCCCCGTTCCTTTCAATTCCAAATGAAAAGAAAAAAAAAACCTAAAGACTATCGATAGACCGCCCCCCTAAAGCGAACGCCGCCATCACCGCCTGTCCCCCCCTCCATCGATCGAAGACCCGAAGCCCCCCCCAGATCGCACGAGCTCCGACGAAGCCCCCCCCCCCCCCCCCCCCGTTCTCGACGCTGAAGCCGCCGTACCTCGAAGCGAGCGCCGACGCCTTCTTTTCCTCCCCCCCTCTTCTTCGCAGAGAATGTAAGTAGTTTTATTTTATTTTAACTGATTTTTTAATTAGTATAAAACTGATTTTTTAATTAGTATAAAAATGATTTTTTTAATTAGTATTAAAACTGATTTTTTTTAAAAAAGCATAAAAACTGATTTTTTAAAAATGATTTAAAAACTGATTTTAAAATGATTTATAAACTAGGAAGAGATTAGAAATTTAAAAGGAAAAATCAGATTTTTATATATCGAAAGTCGAAAGAAAAATCAGATTTTTATATATCGAAAATCGAAAGAAAAATCAGATTTTTATATATTGAAAGTCGATAGAAAATTCGATTTTTATATATTGAGTAGCATTGTAAAAATTCGATTTTTACATATGTAGAGAATACGGGCGGAAGCGACAAAAGGCGAGATTGGCGAAGATTTCTCTAAAGGAAGAATCGTAGTATTGGATAGCTATTGGTAAGATTTCTGATTTAAAAATATTATATATGTGTGAAAATGAAAGTGAATTGCTATATATAAATATATATATATATATATATATATATATATACGCCCCTCGTCCACAAACCATCGACGATATTTATTGGTTGAAATTGTTGTGAAAAATTGAATGATAGCGAATGATTGTTTGGGATTGTTTGTGATTGATATGGGTTGATTGCGGTTGAAAAATACCCATTTGTGGTTGAGAAATATTTGGTTGAAACCACATAGGATTAGTTTGTGGAAATGAAATAAATATATACATGCCGCCTGCGTGCGAACTAGATGCATGATCCCCATTGTCAAAAACCGCGAGGTTTTAAGGTAGAGCGAGGAGCCGTACTAGGGACGGTCCCGGTTTAACTACCCTGCCGTTATGCTGCCGAAATTTTGAATAATATTCGTGTGTTTGAATTATTTTCATATGCTTAAACTATATTTATTCATTGAATAGAAAACATTCATGTGTTGAATTGATATTCATTCGTTGTTTAGAAATTCATGTGTTGAATGGTATTCATATTTTGAAATAAATTGTTCGATAATAAAAATCACATTTTTATCTATATATAGAAACTATAGTAAACATTCATGTGTTGAATTGATATTCATTCGTTGTTTAGAAATTCATGTGTTGAATGGTATTCATATTTTGAAATAAATTGTTCGATAATAAAAATCACATTTTTGTCTATATATAGAAACTATAGAAAACATTCATGTGTTGAATTGATATTCATTCGTTGTTTAGAAATTCATGTGTTGAATGGTATTCATATTTTGAAATAAATTGTTTGATAATAAAAATCACATTTTTATCTATATATAGAAACTATAGAAAACATTCATGTGTTGAATTGATATTCATTCGTTGTTTAGAAATTCATGTGTTGAATGGTATTCATATTTTGAAATAAATTGTTTGATAATAAAAATCACATTTTTATCTATATATAGAAACTATAGAAAACATTCATGTGTTGAATTGATATTCATTCGTTGTTTAGAAATTCATGTGTTGAATGGTATTCATATTTTGAAATAAATTGTTCGATAATAAAAATCACATTTTTATCTATATATAGAAACTATAGAAAACATTCATGTGTTGAATTAATATTCATTCGTTGTTTAGAAATTCATGTGTTGAATGGTATTCATATTTTGAAGTAAATTGTTCGATAATAAAAATCACATTTTTATCTATATATAGAAACTATAGAAAACATTCATGTGTTGAATTGATATTCATTCGTTGTTTAGAAATTCATGTGTTGAATGGTATTCATATTTTGAAATAAATCGTTTGATAATAAAAATCACCTTTTATCGACTATATGAACTATATAGAAAAATAGTGTTTTGAAATAAATCGTTTTACAATAAAAATCACATTTTTATTGTATGCAGAAATCGTTGAAATGTGAAGTGTTAAAAATAGCCGCTTGTTCAAAATAAACATATATGAGTTGAAATATTCATTAATTAGCTAATGAAATAATTTGCACCTATGTATGTAACATTAGGATAAATGGTGTTTTTAAACCAAATAGAAATCGAATACGAAGTTGAATAGAAAATGATAAATGATAAGAACTGTGTATATATGTGCATACCTATTCATTGAACAGGTTATAGCAAAGGGGCTAGAGAAGAGGAATAAAATTGTGCCCGATAAATAGGTACACATTTACTGATTTGTTTGGGTGATGATTTTGAGCCTGTTGGCTAGCCGCTTGGCTTTTTCTTTTTTTTTTTGAGATTAGAAGGACCGGGAAAGCTATTTGCGATTTCCCGATGCTCCCGGTGCAGGGGAGGTTATGGCGAAATTTTTCCAAAATTTAAGGCGTTAGAAAAATATTTGAAGTGAAAACGATATTGAAATTGTTGAATGAACTATATTTATATAAATATATAAATATAAATAAAATTAAAACGAAACGAAGCCGTGCAGTTCGTATTTTGAAACCGTGATTTCAAACAACTAGTACGGGAAATCCGACCATTGGATTTTCCCGAAACCTCAACCGTCGGATTCGCCTTGGAATAATCTTTCCAACGGCACCAACCTTGTAAAAATCCAACGATTGGATTGTCTGGAATGTTTAATTCAAATCTGAAGAAAAATAGCGCCAGAAACGATTATATTTATTTACATATATAAATATAATTATATTTAATCGAATAACGACGCTGCAGTTCGTATTTTGAAATCGAAAATTCAAACGATTGTTCCGGGAGATCCGACCGTCGGATTTTCCCGAAACTGGAACCGTTGGATTCGTTTTGAAAAGACCATTCTAATGATTTAAATTTTTTGAAGATCAAACGGTTAGATTTTCAGATATGTGTAAATCAAATCTGGAGAAAAACAGCGCCACGGCCGCTTTATGGCCCGAAGCGTCGTTTTGAATAAAATGGCTATTTTAAAATAAATAAAAATAGCGATAAATAGTTATAAAATATCATAAGCGATATGGGATGGAAATAAACTGAATTTGCTTGATTTATGTGGCTTTTGATGGTTGAATGTGTTTGGTGTGAAAATTACATTAAAGAACACAATTGGTGTTGTCGAATAATTTAACCATTGAAATAAATTGATTTGAAATTCTAAATATACGTGAATTATTTGAGAAGGCCGAGTTAATTCTCATTTCAAATAATTGACCGATGATTGAAAGTCGAAGATGAAGACGATGGTCGAAGACCGGAGATCTTCACCTCGTTTGGATGGTAACCGAGGTCCTGATTGGGAGGCATCCCGAAATATGGATAATGAGTGGTGATTGTCCAGACGTACGTGGTGATCAATGGGTTTGCGAGGTATTTAGTGCCTCCGGTTTCGTTCAGACCCAGAATGGACATGTAAATGGATTGTGTGTCTGACATTGGAGTTTATTCTGTGTTGATTGATTTCTGTTAAATATACATCTGATTGGCGGCGGAGAATTTATTCTTTTGCTTAACGCCCTTCTCTGAGACGCACGAGCTCAGAGGTTGTATATCGATGGACATCAGTCGCATGGCATGAATTGCCTGTGTGGCATGCTAAGATGCAGTGATCAGGGCTTCCGTTGAAAAGCAAAGTCTTGTGGTGATGATCAAAGCACCGCCTGTGTGGCGTAGCTTTGTGTATAACGTGAATTCGCGAGCCTCACACCCCGGTATGAACCTAAAACGGGAGAAGGACCTCAGGGAGGGCATGCGTTTCCTTCTAGCTAGGGTGGTGTCAGTGACCTACCAGCCCTGACATTTATATACTTTTCACCTATGTGGTTGTTGCTGTTGCGAGGCGCCTCGGTTTGATCGGACGATCCGGGTCCGATGGAGTCATTCGTTGGCTCGTTGACGCCCCAAAGGGCGGGGAAACGCAGTGTTCAGGAATTTTAATCCACATCGGTGGACCAGCCCTGACGATCCAAGGGCCCACCTGTGTCTGGGTCCTGGGACGCGGGCTAGAGCGTCTCGAATTCGGTAAGGACTATCTTTTGCCTTGGTTCATGACGGAAATCCAATTTCCAAATATGACATCGTGCGGTTTTGATTGTATATATATATGGCGACATGATATATGGTACCCATGCCGTCTATGATTGATAGTTATGATTTGAAATTGTTTTCAAAACATATAGACACTAGCAATAATACCAAATGCCTTTGTTTTATTCGTATCAATCATATTTTGGCCATTATAAGGTAAAACTCTATCCTCCGGTTTGCGTTGCATTGTGTGATGGGAACTGAGTCTTATAATGGCTTCATTTTTATAAAAAGCATAGCGATGTTTAAAAGAAAGATTTGTTTTAAAAGCACTGGCAATCCAATGGAGTAAACCCGTTCCACGAAAGTGGCGTGGTCCTGTGATTGGCCAATTCTATATGTGTTGAGTGGATTTCTCATACCAGTCCCATGACTGACTCGTAGTTTGTTTCACTTTCAAACTCGGGAGCCCCTTTTTCCACACGGGCAGCCTTGTATTCAGGTTTAGCTGGTTCTTTCTGGATAGCTGGAGCTGAAGATGGATTCTATCATTCATTTCTTTTTATGCTGTTCAGCTCCTATTGTACATATTTTGTTTATTTCCGCTGTAGACATTTATGTATAGCTGAACTGTATTTGTACTAAGTAAGATCCTGTATACTGTTTAACTCTGATGATTACTTTATCCAGTATATTTTGTTGTTCATTATCTGGTGTATTTATTTAATTATGTTCTGCTATTATCCGTTTCTGTGTTATATTCCAAAGATAACCCTGCTTCCGTGAGAACGGGAAATCGGGTCGTCTCATCGTGGTATCAGAGCTTTGGTTAAGCTTAGTTCTGGAATATAACATGTGAACGAACTCGTCAGAAATAGAACCAGTAGTGTTCTAGGACGGGTAACTCTATACAAATAGGATCAACAATATCCTAGTATGAGTAAAGCAGAATGAAATTACACCTGGATAGACACATTTACACTTGAAGTATGTGTTTCTATATTTTAAACTATCTTTTCTGTGACCTGACACTTGATCTGCTAATTGCAGAAGTACTAGAAAAATGAGTGCCAGAAACAGAAGGAATACAGAACCCGATCTAGAGGCTCTATTCAAGAGATATCGAAATCTGGGTGGAGCACAATTCTCGGTAAATGAATCTATTATTCAAACTCAGGCTTGGATGAGTTCTGTCGAAAGAATATTTGAGTATATCCAGCTGAGAGATGACCAGAAACGGTTAGTAGCATCTTGGGCGCTCAAAGAGGAAGCTTTAATCTGGTGGGAAACAATCGTCAAAGTTAATCCAGAAGGTGATATCACCTGGGATAGATTCAAAGTGATTTTCTTAGAAAGATTTACTCCTCCCGAAGCAACTGAGCGATTATGCGATGAATTTTCTTATCTAATACAAGGAGACATGACAATTCCCGAATATCATAAGAAATTCAATGAACTTGCTCACTTTGCTCCCCATCTAATTCAAAATCCAAAGAGGAAAAATCTGAGATTTATTCATGGCCTGCAAAGGAGATACCAGAATAAAGTATTGGGTCATGTGAAGCTTCCTTTCTCAGAAATGATATATATGGCCTATCAGTATGAAGATCTCCATAAGAAAGGAATGTTATGCGACGAAGAAGAAGTCAGTTCTAGTGACAAAGCAGAGTCGGAAACTGATATTCCTGAAACCAGTATGAGGTCTGAGGTCAGTAAAGAGCTTAAGGGAAATCGAAAAAGGGCTAGATCTAAAAAAGAACCTGTCACAACTGCCGTATGCAATAACTGCCATCAAAAGGGGCATTTGTCGATAAATTGTGGGCCCTTAAAGAAACGAATCAAAGGTGGATTCAAACCCGGTGGGAAGGCTCGAGAAGGTAGGAAATGCCGGAAGTGCCATCAAGCTGGTCATATTGAGAAAAACTGCCCGCTATTCAGAAAGCCTGGAATAGTTCAAGTGAATGAAGTAGCAGAAATTTCCGAGCCCTCAGCTAGTCAAGAAAGGCCCGATGTTTTAGAAGGCACGCTTACTGTCAAAAACATTCCAGTCAAAGTACTGTTTGACACAGGCGCGTCACGAAGCTTCATTTCCAAAGATGCAGCTAAGAAACTGGATTTGAATTTGAAGAAGCTCAAGGAACCAATGACTGTCCAGAATCCAGTTGGGGGTTCCATTGATCTCAGTTGGATTTGTGGAGTGCCGGTTTCCTTTTCTCGTTATCGATTTCCTAGCATCGCAGCCGTTATGAATTTTAAAGAGTTTGGTCTTATCTTAGGGTTAGATTGGTTGACCAAATATGAAGCTGAAGTCAAATGCGCCGACTGAGTCGTAAAGGCGAAGATTAAATCAGGTGATTATATAACCATTCCCTGTGAAGGTCAGAATGCTAATAGAAAGGATTTCTGGGCAGCTTTGGATGTTTCTCCATCCCAAATAGAAAATGTCCCTGAAGTCATGGAGAATATTCCTGACCTCATCAAAGACATTCCTGTCGTCAAAAACTATGCGGATGTGTTCGAGGAAGTTGTTCGCTTACCTCCGCAGAGAGAAATAGATTTCAAGATTGCTTTGATTCCCAATGCAAGGCCGGTAGTTCACGCTATTAGAAGAATGTCCTTGAAAGAGAAGGAGGAATTAGACAATCAAACACGACAGCTAGTATGGAAAGGTCTGATCAGGCCTAGTTTCTCTGATTGGGGTGCAACAGTGGTATTTGTCCCAAAATCTGACGGTACTCTACGTCTATGTGTGGATTATCGAGATCTGAACAAACAGACAATAAAGAACAAATATCCATTGCCGCGAATAGATGATTTGTTGGATCGATTAAATGGAGCACAAGTATTTTCACGAATGGACCTAGCTACAGGATTCCATCAACTTCGAATTGCCGAAGAGTGTGTTCCAATGACAGCGTTCCGAGGCCCCGACTTATTCTACGAGTGGTTAGTAATGCCGTTCGGCTTATGTAACGCTCCATCTTACTTCGTCGATCTAATGAACAGGGTATTCAGAGGAGTTTTGAATAAATTTGTTCTGGTTTTTATTGATGATATTCTAATCTTCTCTAAATCAAAGGCCGAACATGAAAAGCATCTGGAACAGGCTCTAGAAATCCTCAGGAGGAATGTATTGAAAGCAAAGTTTTCCAAGTGTATATTCTGGCAAGATGAAGTGAAATTTATGGGCCATGTCGTATCGAAAGAAGGAATTGCTGTGGATCCAAGTAAAAGCACCGCTATTCAGAATTGGAAACAGCCCAGCACCCCCACTGAAGTCCGTAGTTTTCTCGGATTGGCTAGCTATTACCGGAAATTCGTTAAGGACTTTTCGAAGATATCTGGTCATTTAACGAAGCTTACAAAGAAGCATTCTAAATTCAAATGGACTCAAGAGAGTGAGGAAGCTTTCGAAGAGCTAAAGTTGAGATTAACAACTGCTCCAGTGTTAACCATCATCGATGGCAACCAGGATTTAAAAGTATGGACTGATGCTTCTAGAGAAGGCCTTGGCGCAGTGTTAATGCAAAGGGGCCAAGTAATTGCTTATGCTAGCTGTCAACTGAAGCCACACGAGAAAAACTATGTAACTCATGATCTTGAGTTATTGGCTATCATATTCTCTTTGAAAATCTGGAGACACTATCTTCTCGGTGAGAGATTCGAACTGTTTACAGATCACCAGTCGTTGAAATATCTGTTCACTCAGAAGGACTTAAATTTAAGGCAGCAACGTTGGCTGGAGTTTCTTGCAGCATATGACTTTGAAATTATATATACTCCAGGAAAAGCCAATGTCGTGGCTGATGCGTTAAGCCGAAAGAATGAAATGATCGCCAGTTTTATTATCACGACTTCATTGCTAGATAAGATTTCTGCTCTTCAGGAAAATGATCACTTCATTCAGAAGATCAGAGGGATAATTCAACAAGGCGAACCCTCGAGTTTTCAAGTTGATAAAGAGGGGATTCTAAGGCTCAAAGGTCGAATATGCGTTCCAAACATTCCTGAACTTCGGAAGGAAGTTCTGGATGAATGCCACAAGTCAAAACTCAGTATCCATCCGGGAGTAAGCAAAATGTATAATGACATCAAACGCACTTTCTGGTGGAAGTCGATGAAAAGGGACATTTCTTTATATGTAAGCCGATGCCCCACCTGCCAGCTAGTCAAAAGTGATCAACAGAAATTGGCTGGATTGTTACAACCGCTAGAAGTTCCTGGTTGGAAGTGGGAGCATATCTCCATGGATTTCATTGATGGTCTGCCCAGAACCAGAAAAGGAAATGACAGTATTTGGGTGATCGTAGATCGCTTCACGAAGAGCGCCCATTTCATACCTGTCAGATCAAATAGAACCGCTCAGAGTTTGGCGCAGATATACTTCAGGGAAATAGTTAGACTACATGGAGTGCCGCTCAGTATAGTAAGTGATAGAGATACAATTTTCACTAGTAAATTCTGGGAAGCATTTCAAGTCGAGCTGGGAACGAAGTTAAACTTGAGTACCGCTTATCATCCTCAGACAGACGGTCAGACTAAGAGGGTGAATCGCATTTTAGAAGATCTATTGCAGGCTTGTGTTATAGATTTCGGTGGATCATGGGAAGACCATCTGCATTTGGCTGAATTCTCTTATAACAACAGCTATCAGGCAAGCGTGACAATGTCGCCATTCGAAGCATTGTATGGCAGACCGTGTCGATCTCCTGCTTGTTCGGTCGAGCCTGGAAATAGACTTGTGTTGGGTCCTGATATGATTCGCGAAGCTGCCGACAAAGTCGATTTTATTAAGAAGCGACTACTCGCCGCTCAAAGCCGACAAAAGAGCTATGCCGATAGAAGAAGAAGAGATATATCCTTTGAAGTTGGCGACTATGTATATTTGAAACTGTCGCCGATGAGAGGAGTTATCCGGTTTGGTAAAACTGGAAAGTTAGCACCCAAATTCATTGGTCCGTTTCCTATTCTGGAACGGATCGGAACTCTCGCTTACAGGGTCAAACTGCCTGATTGGTTGCCTGGAGTGCATGATGTATTTCATATATCTCAACTTCGAAAGCACGTTCATGATCCAGACTTGATCGTGGAATAAGCAGCTCAGCAGGATATTGAAATAACCCAGAATTAGCTGTGAGGCGAGAGCCGCTAAAGATTATCGGCAAAGAAACCAAAGAGCTGAGGAACAAGAAGGTTCACTTAGTCAAAGTGCAATGGAGTGGAGATCCGCGAGATTGTACTTGGGAAACTGAGGAGAGCATTCAGAAAGCTTATCCTAGATGCCGAGTAGATATCTCTGATTGACTCCGGTGCAAGGTACATTTACCCTACTTTGCACTACCATTCAATTCTCTATTCTGTTGTTATTTTCTTTTCATAGATATACACTTTTATTTATATAGTCTGGATGATTTTTAAAGGAATATAAAATTTGATTAGTATATTTTTAAAGGTTAAAAACAATTGGATTGGTTGTTGTGTTGTGTGATTGTAGATTTATCAAACCACTTTCGACTTTATTCCTTTTCGGGGACGAAAAGTTTTAAGTGGGAGAGATTGTAACGACCCAGAAAATTTGAACCAATTTAAAATTTTTAAATTGGCTAAAATAATGGATTTTAAATATTTAAAATAAATATTTTAAATAATGGCGATGAAAACTAAGTTTGAATCGACAATTGAAAACGAATATAATTAATTATAATTATAAACAAGGCCTGAAATGGCGTGGCAGTTTCAAAATTTGAATTCAAACTTTGTCGGACTGTACCGGGTGCAAAACAATCCGTATTTGAGTGAAACCCAAAACATTAGGATCTGTTTGATGATATCTTTCCAACGAATCTGACAAATCGAAATTTGATAGCGGGAATCAAAAGATATGTCCAGTTGAAAATTCTGAATAGTCGCTATGGAATTCAGGGCCCTTAAAAATGGACATTTTGCAAATGACCTCGGATTTCGACGAAACCACTTTTGTTGGATCCGCAGTGTCAAGTTATTGTTAGGTTTCAAATTTCATAATTTTTCGAATCAATATGTGAGCGTGGCAAAGGAAAACGCGTTTGACCAGTTTCTGTTGAATTTAATCGAATGGAAATTGGCCATTTTTCAAACGGTCTCAGAATTCGACGAAACTAGTTTTGTTAGGACCGTATTGTCAATACGAAGCTAGAAAATATTTTTTTGGAATTTTTCTAGTTAGTATGTGACCCCGGTAATTTGAAATGTGCGTTTAAAATTCAATATAGTGATTTAAATGAAAATTCAAAAGGAAACTGATTGTAACGATCAAATCAGCTTGCGATACATATCCCATTGCATTCGGAATGGGGGTTAAACGCTATGGACGACAGGCGGTGGGCCTCGTTTCGTGGTCGTGGGTAAAAGTCAACTTTAAATAATTAAATAATAAAAAAATAAAATATTTTTAATTCCCTCCCCTTATCCTTCGTTCTGCGCCCCCCCCCCCCCCCGTTCATTTCAATTCCAAACGAAAAGAAAGAAAAAAACCCTAAAGACTATCGACAGACCGCCCCCCCTAAAGCGAACGCCGCCATCACCGCCCGTCCCCCCCTCCATCAATCGAAGACCCGAAGCCCCCCCCCCCAGATCGCACGAGCTCCGACGAAGCCCCCCCCCCCCCCCCGTTCTCGACGTTGAAGCCGTCGTACCTCGAAGCGAGCGCCGACGCCTTCTTTTCCTCCCCCCCCTCTTCTTCGCAGAGAATGTAAGTATTTTTATTTTATTTTAACTGATTTTTTAATTAGTATAAAACTGATTTTTTAATTAGTATAAAACTAATTTTTTAATTAGTATAAAACTGATTTTTTTAATTAGTATTAAAACTGATTTTTTTTTAAAAAGCATAAAAACTGATTTTTTAAAAATGATTTAAAAACTGATTTTAAAATGATTTATAAAATAGGAAGAGATTAGAAATTTAAAAGGAAAAATCAGATTTTTATATATCGCAAGTCGAAAGAAAAATCAGATTTTTATATATCGAAAATCGAAAGAAAAATCAGATTTTTATATATTGAAAGTCGATAGAAAATTCGATTTTTTTATATTGAGTAGCATTGTAAAAATTCGATTTTTACATATGTAGAGAATACGGGCAGAAGCGACAAAAGGCGAGATTGGCGAAGATTTCTCTAAAGGAAGAATCGTAGTATTGGATAGCTATTGGTGAGATTTCTGATTTAAAAATATTATATATGTGTGAAAATGAAAGTGAATTGCTATATATAAATATATATATATATATATATATATATATATATATATATATATATATATATATATATATACGCCCCTCGTCCACAAACCATGGACGATATTTATTGGTTGAAATTGTTGTGAAAAATTGAATGATAGCGAATGATTGTTTGGGATTTTTTGTGATTGATATTGGTTGATTGCGGCTGAAAAATACCCATTTGTGGTTGAGAAATATTTGGTTGAAACCACATAGGATTAGTTTGTGGAAATGAAAGCCTGCGTGCGAACTAGATGCATGATCCCCATTGTCAAAAACTGCGAGGTTTTAAGGTAGAGCGAGGAGCCGTACTAGGGACGGTCCCGGTTTAACTACCCTGCCGTTATGCTGCCGAAATTTTGAATAATATTCGTGTGTTTGAATTATTTTCATATGCTTAAACTATATTTATTCATTGAATAGAAAACATTCATGTGTTGAATTGATATTCATTCGTTGTTTAGAAATTCATGTGTTGAATGGTATTCATATTTTGAAATAAATTGTTCGATAATAAAATCACATTTTTATCTATATATAGAAATTATAGAAAACATTCCTGTGTTGAATTGATATTCATTCGTTGTTTAGAAATTCATGTGTTGAATGGTATTCATATTTTGAAATAAATTGTTCGATAATAAAAATCACATTTTTATCTATATATAGAAACTATAGAAAACATTCATGTGTTGAATTGATATTCATTCGTTGTTTAGAAATTCATGTGTTGAATGGTATTCATATTTTGAAATAAATTGTTTGATAATAAAAATCACATTTTTATCTATATATAGAAACTATAGAAAACATTCATGTGTTGAATTGATATTCATTCGTTGTTTAGAAATTCATGTGTTGAATGGTATTCATATTTTGAAATAAATTGTTTGATAATAAAAATCACATTTTTATCTATATATAGAAACTATAGAAAACATTCATGTGTTGAATTGATATTCATTCGTTGTTTAGAAATTCATGTGTTGAATGGTATTCATATTTTGAAATAAATTGTTCGATAATAAAAATCACATTTTTATCTATATATAGAAACTATAGAAAACATTCATGTGTTGAATTAATATTCATTCGTTGTTTAGAAATTCATGTGTTGAATGTTATTCATATTTTGAAGTAAATTGTTCGATAATAAAAATCACATTTTTATCTATATATAGAAACTATAGAAAACATTCATGTGTTGAATTGATATTCATTCGTTGTTTAGAAATTCATGTGTTGAATGGTATTCATATTTTGAAATAAATCGTTTGATAATAAAAATCACCTTTTATCGACTATATGAACTATACAGAAAAATAGTGTTTTGAAATAAATCGTTTTACAATAAAAATCAATTTTTTATTGTATGCAGAAATCGTTGAAATGTGAAGTGTTAAAAATAGCCGCTTGTTCAAAATAAACATATATGAGTTGAAATATTCATTAATTAGCTAATGAAATAATTTGCACCTATGTATGTAACATTAGGATAAATGGTGTTTTTAAACCAAATAGAAATCGAATACGAAGTTGAATAGAAAATGATAAATGATAAGAACTGTGTATATATGTGCATACCTATTCATTGAACAGGTTATAGCAAAGGGGCTAGAGAAGAGGAATAAAATTGTGCCCGACAAATAGGTACACATTTACTGATTTGTTTGGGTGATGATTTTGAGCCTGTTGGCTAGCCGCTTGGCTTTTTCTTTTTCTTTTTGAGATTAGAAGGACCGGGAAAGCTATTTGCGATTTCCCGATGCTCCCGGTGCAGGGGAGGTTATGGCGAAATTTTACCAAAATTTAAGGCGTTAGAAAAATATTTGAAGTGAAAACGATATTGAAATTGTTGAATGAACTATATTTATATAAATATATAAATATAAATAAAATTAAAACGAAACGAAGCCGTGCAGTTCGTATTTTGAAACCGTGATTTCAAACAACTAGTACGGGAAATCTGACCATTGGATTTTCCCGAAACCTCAACCGTCGCGTTCGCCTTGGAATAATCTTTCCAACGGCACCAACCTTGTAAAAATCCAACGGTTGGATTGTCTGGAATGTTTAATTCAAATCTGAAGAAAAATAGCGCCAGAAACGATTATATTTATTTATATATATAAATATAATTATATTTAATCGAATAACGACGCTGCAGTTCGTATTTTGAAATCGAAAATTCAAACGATTGTTCCGGGAGATCCGACCGTCGGATTTTCCCGAAACTTGAACCGTTGGATTCGTTTTGAAAAGACCTTTCTAATGATGTAAATTTTGTGAAGATCCAACAGTTAGATTTTCAGATATGTGTAAATCAAATCTGGAGTAAAACAGCGCCACGGCCGCTTTATGGCCCGAAGCGTCGTTTTGAATAAAATGGCTATTTTAAAATAAACAAAAATAGCGATAAATAGTTATAAAATATCATAAGTGATATGGGATGGAAATAAACTGAATTTGCTTGATTTATGTGGCTTTTGATGGTTGAATGTGTTTGGTGTGAAAATTACATTAAAGAACACAATTGGTGTTGTCGAATAATTTAACCATTGAAATAAATTGATTTGAAATTCTAAATATACGTGAATTATTTGAGAAGGCCGAGTTAATTCTCATTTCAAATAATTCACCGACGATTGAAAGTCGAAGATGAAGACGATGGTCGAAGACCGGAGATCTTCACCTCGTTTGGATGGTAACCGAGGTCCTGATTGGGAGGCATCCCGAAATATGGATAATGAGTGGTGATTGTCCAGACGTACGTGGTGATCGATGGGTTTGCGAGGTATTTAGTGCCTCCGGTTTCGTTCAGACCCAGAACGGACTTGTAAATGGACTGTGTGTCTGACATTGGAGTTTATTCTGTGTTGATTGATTTCTGTTAAATATACATCTGATTAGCGGCGGAGAATTTATTCTTTTGCTTAATGCCCTTCTCTGAGACGCACGAGCTCAGAGGTTGTATATCGATGGACATCAGTCGCATGGCATGAATTGCCTGTGTGGCATGCTAAGATGCAGTGATCAGGGCTTCCGTTGAAAAGCAAAGTCTTGTGGTGATGATCAAAGCACCGCCTGTGTGGCGTAGCTTTGTGTATAACGTGAATTCGCGAGTTTCACACCCCGGTATGAACCTAAAACGGGAGAAGGACCTCAGGGAGGGCATGCGTTTCCTTCTAGCTAGGGTGGTGTCAGTGACCTACCAGCCCTGACATTTATATACTTTTCACCTATGTGGTTGTTGCTGTTGCGAGGCGCCTCGGTTTGATCGGACGATCCGGGTCCGATGGAGTCATTCGTTGGCTCGTTGACGCCCCAAAGGGCGGGGAAACGCAGTGTTCAGGAATTTTAATCCACATCGGTGGACCGGCCCTGACGATCCAAGGGCCCACCTGTGTCTGGGTCCTGGGACACGGGCTAGAGCATCTCGAATTCGGTAAGGACTATCTTTTGCCTTGGTTCATGACGGAAATCCAATTTCCAAATATGACATCGTGCGGTTTTGATTGTATATATATATGGCGACATGATATATGGTACCCATGCCGTCTATGATTGATAGTTATGATTTGAAATTGTTTTCAAAACATATAGACACTAGCAATAATACCAAATGCCTTTGTTTTATTCGTATCAATCATATTTTGGCCATTATAAGGTAAAACTCTATCCTCCGGTTTGCGTTGCATTGTGTGATGGGAACTGAGTCTTATAATGGCTTCATTTTTATAAAAAGCATAGCGATGTTTAAAAGAAAAATTTGTTTTAAAAGCACTGGCAATCCAATGGAGTAAACCCGTTCCACGAAAGTGGCGTGGTCCTGTGATTGGCCAATTATATATGTGTTGAGTGGATTTCTCATACCAGTCCCATGACTGACTCGTAGTTTGTTTCACTTTCAAACTCGGGTGCCCCTTTTTCCACACGGGCAGCCTTGTATTCAGGTTTAGCTGGTTCTTTCTGGATAGCTGGAGCTGAAGATGGATTCTATCATTCATTTCTTTTTATGCTGTTCAGCTCCTATTGTACATATTTTGTTTATTTCCGCTGTAGACATTTATGTATAGCTGAACTGTATTTGTACTAAGTAAGATCCTGTATACTGTTTAACTCTGATGATTACTTTATCCAGTATATTTTGTTGTTCATTATCTGGTGTATTTATTTAATTCTGTTCTGCTATTATCTGTTTCTGTGTTATATTCCAAAGATAACCCTGCTTCCGTGAGAATGGGAAATCGGGTCGTCTCAACTTTATTGTTTATGGTTTACGGTTTATTGTTTATGGTTTATGGTTTATTGTTTACGATTTATCATTTATGTGTTAATGTTTATGTTTTATGCTTTATTTTATATATTTTACTGTGCATACTTTATGGTTCACGGTTTGCTGTTTATCGTTTATGTTTTACGGTTTAGGGTTTATTGTTTATGATTTGTCATTTCTGGTTCAATGTTTATGGTTTATGCTTTATATAATATAGTTTACTGCTTATACATTATTGTTTATGGTTCACAATTTATGGTTTATTGTTTAAGGTTTACAGTTTGAGTTTTATTGTTTACTTTTGGACCAAAAAATTGCACTAACACCCAAATGAAGAGTGAAGTCCTCACAATCACGGATCATAGAGAATAAATGCCGGAAAGTAGTAAAGAACATGGAACACACGGTTTTTTTAATGGTTTGGCTCAAACCACGCCTACGTCCACTTTATATTTTCTTAAGTCCTTAGAAATTACAAATACAATGCCTTCTTATAATTCGTAGGAATCATTTACATGCAACATACTTTTATTTTAATGAAGAAGTGGGGAATAGAGAGTGGTTTTATACACGAAATCCTCGTCTTAGATTAACATTAAATAAGATCAATGTCCTTGTGTTCAACTTAGTGGAGGCCAAGAGTTAAATGGCCTGAATACGTGTATTTACGGATGTAGAAAGTCCCGCAAATGAATGACATGTGTCACGAATCCAATGCGTTGCTAAGACGTAGTAGGTAAGTGGAGGAAGTCTCCTGTAGTTCGCCTAAAGCCATATATGGTCCGGTCCGTGAAAGTAAGAGTAAAACAGACCTTAAGAATAGGTTAAACTCTAGTCTGGGCAGTAGAATATTTCATCCCAAACGGGTCGGATCTGGAATACTATCCGATTTGAACCGGTGCCTTCAATACGAAGGCGACGCACTCTTCTTTGCAGTAAGGAGAAAGCGGATCGGGTCGGGTTCCAACAATATCCATCCGAACCGAGCTGGTGACTTCATTCCAAAGCAGCGTGCACTTCTGTAAGGCAGTAGGTGGATCGGGTCCACCTTTCTGATCCGATCTGGACCATCCGATCCGACCCGAAGTCCAATCATTGCCCAAATCCAGACGTTTCTGGTTCTGCGGGCATTCACGGAAACGAGCGTAACATTCAAACCGTAAGTCCGTTTTAGCCAAATGGAAGCTCTACTCGAAGCTAATTCAGAGGGGTACAAGATTTACAGAGCCAAGCTCTGTAACTGATGTTTTGGGGCCAAAAGATGTCATCTGTTAAGAGTTTCGAGCTGTACTTTGTTTGTGATGCGACTTCAACCAAATCGCTTCCTGTCTTCTGACGATGTTCCCAATACTTAAGCGTATTATGAACCAAAAATTCCATGTGTGACGGATTTTACTAAAAAGCGTGTCAACATTTATGGTTTATCATTTATGGCTTAATGTTTATTGTTTGTGCTTTATTTTATATAGTTTACTGATTTTACTTTATTGTTTATGGTTTACGGTTGATGGTTTATTGTTTATGGTTTACGGTTTACGATTTATTGTTTATGGTTTATGGTTTTTGGATTATTTCCTATGATTTATAATTTATGGCCTAATGTTTAAGGTTTATGCCTTTATTTTATATAGTTTATTATTTATACTTTATTGTTTATGGTTTATTTTTTATACTTTATTGTTTATGGTTTACGGTTTATGGTTTATTGTTTATGGTTTACGGTTTATTGTTTATAATTTATCATTTATGCATTAATGTTTATGTTTATGCTTATTTTATATAGTTTACTGTGTATACTTTGTGTTTCACGGTTTATTGTTTATCGTTTATGTTTTACGGTTTATGTTTTATTGTTTATGATTTGTCATTTATGGTTCAATGTGTATGGTTTATGCTTTATATAATATAGTTTACTGCTTATACATTATTGTTTGTGGTTTACAATTTATGGTTTATTGTCTATTGTTTAAGGTTTACGGTTTATGGTTTATTGTTTACTGTTAGGCCAAAAAATGGCACTAACACCCAAATGAAGTGTGAAGTCCTCACAATCACGGATCACAGAGTATAAATGCCGGAAAACAGTAAAGAACAGGGAAGACATGGTTTTTTTTGATGATTCGGCTCAAACCAAGCCTACGTCCACATTATATTTTCTTAAGTCCTTAGAAATTACATGTACAATGCCTTCCTACAATCCGTAGGAATCATTTACATGCAACATACTTTTATTTTAATGAAGAAGTAGGGAATAGAGAGTGGTTTTATACACGAAATCCTCATGTTAGATTAACATGGAATAAGCTTAATGTCCTTATGTTCTCCCCAGTGGAGGCCAAGAGTTAGAATGGCCAAAGATCCTTTAGAAGTCCCTGAATCCGTTTATTTATGGATGTAGATAGTCTCGCAGATGAATGACATGTGTCACGAATCCAATATGTTGCTAAGACGTATTAGGTAAGTGGAGGAATTCTCCTGTAGTTCGTGTAAAGCCATGTATGGTCCGGTCCGTGAAAGAGTAAAACATACGTTAAGAATAGGTCAAATTCTAGTCTGGGCAGTAGAATATTTCGTCCCAAATGGGTTGGATCGGGCCTACCATCCGATCTGAACCAGTTCTTTCAATACGAAGGCGACGCGCTCTTCTTGGCAGTAAGGAGAAAGCTGATAGGGTCGGGTTCCAAAAATCTCAATCCGAACCGAGCCGGTGACTTCATTCCAAAGTAGCGTGCACTTCTTTAAGGCAGTAGGTTTATTGGGTCCACCTTTCCGATCTGATCCGGGCAATGCGATCCAACCCAAAGTCCAATCAATGCCCATATCCAGATGTTTCTCGTTCTGCGGGCACTCACGGAAACGAGCGTTACTTTCAAATCGTATGTCCGTTTTGGCCAAATAGAAGCTCTACCCGAAGCTTATTTGTAACAACACGGAAATTGAGGATAAAATTAAAAAAATTATTTCATGAAATTTTGTTAGAAAATTCTAATTTGAATGTAACATCTAGGAATTTATTTAATGTTGTATTTAATGCTTTTGCTAATAAGAAATCATTTGCATAGATTGGCAATCAATTGTGCATTAATTTTCAAAATTTAATGTGCATAATATATATATTTTTAGACGTTACTCATTCATTCATGGTTATGTTTTGTGCATCAGATGTAAATACCTTCAATTATGTGAAGTGTAAATGCATTATACAAATGGCACATATATAATGTATATCACTAGAAAAATAGTAAAATGAACAACTTGATGTGCAAACAAATTTTTATCCAATATTTCTACATAAAGTTTTCGCGTTATAAATATTTGAATTATAATAGCTTCTGTAGTATTTGTTTGCACGCCTTGTATTATTGCAAGTATTTTAACTGTTTAAGTTAAAGCTAACTTCTTCATTATTATCCATATGTTGTAATATTTATAAATGGTATTTTTTTTTTCAACTCAAAAATCGAAACATGGAAAGATTAGAGCGCATTAATTGTACATAACTTAAATAAAATTTCCTCAAATTTTGAAAATGGAAAATTCCTTTGTTTTGAATAATGCTACCCCTCATTATTATTATTAATTAATTCTATATAATAAGAATTCCAATTGTTATGTTAAATTGATTCAAAAATAGCTATGTTTTAATAGATGTATACAAAACTAGGATAATTATCAAGATTTAAACACAACTATATCAATGGTTTTGTTAGTCATCAGAATACAATAACCCTCACTGTTTATTATTATTATAAACTGGCTATAATTAGCATCAATTGATAATTTCATTCTATTTTTACTTTTTATTGTTTATTCACTTGCTATGCTATAATTAAATCTAAATAAAACCTCCAAAAGTAAATAGTCCATTAATTCTATTCAAAAGTGGGTTGAATTGTCAATTAGATATTATGCTAATTTATGGCGATGAAACTGCATGGCATTTATGAAATGCGTTGGGCTTTTCATATGCAAAATGCTATCCTTTTTTTCTCAAATAATTGACAACATTAAATATGTTTGATCATTCTACAATCACAATTAATTAGTTGTGGTACCATTTATTTTTATCTGGAGAATAATAAAGGTCGGAATTCATAAATTACTAGCAATGCCTTCAAGAAAAGGATGGAAAAAAAACGCGCAAGGGCCTAAATTAAACTTCCCATAACTGTATAATATCTCATTCTCCCTTAACCCTAGTCATTTCTCAAAAAAAATTAACTAATCCCCTTTTTCCTCTTCTTCAATGGCGGCTCTCCCTTCCTCCTACAACCTCGAATTTACCCAAACTCGCCGCCAAGTGCAGCACACCCCCCTCTGATGATCTCATCTCCTTCTCTCTCTTCGTCCAATTAACGGTGAGTTTTCTTTATTTAATTTAGTTTCTATATTTAATTAGCATAGCAAAGATATGAGTTTTTTTATGTGTAGATATATGATAAAAATAGATTTTTATATAGAGTAGCGTTATAATAATTAGATTTTTATATGAATGAAGATTATATTTTTAAGTAACTAAAGATTAGATTTTATGTGATGAAAGAATATGATAAATGGTTTTTAGTTTTGAAAAGAAATCATTTTTATTTTAGTTTTGTAAGGAATCATATTTTTAGAAGGATAAAAATAGGAAGTTACGATTTTTATTATCATAAATATATGATTTTTATTAACATAAAGTTATGGTTTTTTTTTTACATACATGGTTTTGAAATAAAAATGTGATTTTTATATAGATAATATAGAAATAGGAATGAGATGTTTGCATAAATTGCATAATAATAAAAATGTGATTTTTATCCAAACAACATTGATATAAAAATATGATTTTTATATATGTAATGTATTAAATTATGATTTTTATATTTATGATAGCGATATAAACTTGTGATTTTTATTTGTAAATATCGTTGTTTATAAATGCGTCTTTAAAATATAAGCATCATATTAAAAATGTGATTCTTACTATGAACAGCATGAAAAGATTGCGTTTGAATTTCGGGAAAATCCAAACGGTTTAGAAATTCAGAAATAGAACTGGTGGAGTGGATCCCAAATGCGAGAACTCTTTCTCACTCAATCTTTTATTTCAATTGTTATTTATTTTCATAAATAAATGTACTTAAATGTATGTAATGAAATGTTTGTGATTTATATCTGTCACATGTATGATTTGTTGTGTATGTGATATTATGTTTGAGATTTGGCGATATTATACATGTTTAAATTCTGTCACTATATGTATGTTAATGAAAACATGTTTACACTGCCATATTCAAGTTACCTGACTTGTTTATGTTGATTGGACGATAAATTTTCACACATCGTCCAAAAGCACAATTAATAATATATTATTCGAATTTGTGTTGGTTGAAACCCCACACGGGTCTTGGGTGATATTTGACCACACATCACCCTTGTGTTTAGTGTAAATTGCACTTTGGCTGTTATTTGATTGTCTCGCCATTATTATGGAATTAATGCAATGTTTGAAATCCATATAATTAAATTATATGGAAATTGTTGGGTCTCATTCCAATTTAGGGTTAAAAGAATATTTTAATCTAATATTCAAATAGGTAATTAAATGATGGTTTTGATATTGACAATTAAAAATATTATATCTTTATTGTTTACAGGTTACAATGAAAAGGTTGAGTTAAGAAGATTATATCTTTATTTTAAACAGTTACCGAAAAAGGGATTGAATAAAAATTTACATTTTTATTTGACATATGTTAAAATAAAAAGATAACATTTCAGAATTGAACATTTTGAAAAGATTTTTATTATTATATTAGAATAATATGGAAAGTTCAATTTTTATTAAAAATTGAATTGTAAGTTAGAATATTTTGAAATAAAATATTTTTAATAATTGAATAAAAGGAACATATTTTTATTATGTAGGTTATTTTATTAAAGTTATATTTTAAAATAAGAAATATTTTAAAATTAATATATTTCAAAATAAAGGATGTTTGAAAATAATATTTCCCAACGAAATAATTATAATTATAAATTATAATTATACTTGGACACGAGGTTATGTTACATTTGTGGTGGAAGTCTGCCCAGACCCGCCCGGCTTATCCAGCAGCCACAAATGTTGTGCCTAATGTGAGAGGTCCAAGTGCGCAAATATGGATTGGGCCATGTCACGAGGTTAAGCCCAACTTGCGGGATAAGTCTGCCCGGATCCAACCGGCATATCCAGCATTAACAAGTCATAGGCTTAATGTGAGAGGTCTGGAACAGTATAAAATATAGATGAATAAGATAATGAAGTGGGCTATTTAATATGTTTTAAATAGCAATGCCATTTTAACCCGAACGTATTTATCGATTAAATTTATCCATTCTGTAATGAATATTAAAAGAGTTAATTTCAAAATTTATATTTTTGAAATAATATTATTTTAATATGATAATATATAATATATTCAATTTGGAAGATATTAATATCGGTATTCTCGATTTGGTATACGTTAGTTTTTAGAATTTGATATTGAACATAAATCGATATAATTTCTATTCAAAGAACGATATTTAATGTCTGATTAGAATTTGAGTTTGTCGTGAATAGTGTCTTACATAACACTATTCTTAAACCTATTTGGGAAAGAATAAATCTTTTAATTCAGATTTAAATAAAATTTCCAATTATTAAACATAATTGAAAATTAAGTGAAACTGACTTTTGGGTTTATTGTGAACAATGTTTTTAAATGACATTAGTTCTTAAAACCCGATTGATAGTGAAATTTAGATTGGTAATTCATAAATCTTTTAATTAAGATTTAACGAAATATTCTAAAGTGAAAATTTCAATTTAATATATTAAATTGGAATATGATTTTGCGTTTATTGTGAACGATGTTTTTAAGCAACATTTTGTTCTTTAACCCAGTTAAAGGCAAGATTATTTCTTGAAAGTTAAATAAGCATTAAATAATGATTCTTGAAGTTTAAGGCTAAATATAGTTTTAATAAATCTTTAATTGGATTGAGCGGGGATAAACGTAATTAAATTTACTTAATTCAATAAATGAACGATAATGGGGTACCACCAGTTTTACTCCAGGCGAAAGTTAAATCTTTAATTAGATTTGAACGATAACACGGTAATTAAGTTTACCATAACCCGTTGGGTGTTAGACATGGAGTACCACCAGTTTTACTCCATGGGTTGTGTAGGTTGGGAATGGGATATTAATAAATGATTACTTCGGTAAGGCGTTAATCCCGACTAGTTGAATAAAACTTAATTTGGTTTAAATTATAATCAAAAAATACTCTTTATTGGAATGTGGCGTTGGTTGTGTTTTAAAACAGACGATTTTAAATTACGAAAATTATTCAGAAAGACCGGGTTTAACCCATTCTGAATAATTCATACGACGATTGAAGATCGATGATGAAGGCGGTTATTAAAGACCGGGAAATTTCCATATTGATATACACGTAAACGTGTATATTTTATCCGCATATTTATCTTATTTTATCTTTTAAATAATTGATATTGTGTATTTATAGCTGTGTTTTCAGATTGTTGACAAGAATCATGGTTTAGAGCATTTGATGAATAAAGCATGAAGAATTTGCTGAAAAAGAGTGAAGTTAAAATTACTTAAGCTTGAAGAGTTTAAAGCTTGAAGAACGGTTGCAAATAGAGTTTAGTTGGGTAGATTTGGCTCACTAAAGACTTATATTGTGTTCACATTGGCTCAATTGCAGACCATTTCACTCATGTAGCGTTCACATTAGCTCCTTTGCAAGGCTTCTAATTCATGCACTATATGCGTTCACACTGACTCACTTACAAGGCCTCTTACTCTATAACCCCGTTCACACTAGCTTATATGTCATTTGGGCTAATTCTTTAGTCCCACATCATGGAATTTGCCAAGTAGCCTTTGTAATATCAACTATAAGTACATTGTATCTCATTCATTGTAAAACACACTTAGTTTTATTCTGTAATCCTCTGCTTGGAATAAAACTCTTCTCCTTCTCTTCTATGTTGTTATTTTATTTTATTTATGTTTATGTTATTTATTTTCTTTTTCTCATTTTCTTTAGCTATGTCTAGCTAATCCCCTTTGATTAGGGGGTGATGACGCTAATAGATATGATTCGATATGAATCACATAGCCAAAGGATGAGGAATTCATGTATATAGATCTAGATCTGAACCAAGGGTTAGATATGAACCTTAATATCCTATGTCGTTTAAGAGCTATGCTCCTTCACAGGGTATATTCGTGTTCAGTCTAACAATTATCAGATTTAGATCTAATTTTAGGGTTTTAGAAATTAATTAGTGAATCTATCCTGATAGTCTATGGTTGTAGAGCTGAGCTCCTGCATAGGCTATGCTTGTCGTTATTTACATATTTGTTTCTAAAAACCTATTATCGTTGATTCATGTTTGTGACAGAAACATGTATTAGATCTGGTTAATCTTTTGGCTATTGATGATTATGTATCTGATCTATGTCATTATCCCCTAATTGCTTTCACTTATTGTTAAAACTCTCTTTTATTTAATTTCTGCTATTTTCTTTGTTTTCAACCAATCAAAAGTTAGGGATAACTTGATTGGATTTATTAATAAAATAATTTGGTCCCAGAGTTCGACACCCTCTACAACGATCCTTGTTGTTTAGGGGAGACGAACGAATTTTACAGTTGTTTACAATTGTTTAATTTGTTCGCAAACACATATCGAATGGATGATTATTGATATCTTGATTGGACCGTACACCCAAAACGAGGGAAAAATTGGTGATCATTCAGACGTATTTGGAGATCTACCGGATATGGTTTCGTTCAGACCCAGAACGGACTGACAAATGGATTGTGTGTCTTACATTGTATTCCTTTATATTGTATTCATTGATCTCTATTTAATATATAGCTGTTTGGTGTCGGAGAATTTATTCTCTTTCTTAACACCCTGTTATATATCGGTAGATGATCAACGATATGGTATGGTCTGATAATGTGGCATGCTTAGATGCATATGATCAAGGCTTTTGTTTAAAAGCAGAGCCTTGTGGATGAAGACAAAAGCATAGCTTTTACATAGCGCAGCTTTGGATACAATGTGACTTGGCTGGCCTCACACACCACAGTATGATAGTGAACGATTTGTTTGATAATGTTCGGTTTGACCAATATACTTTATACGTATTTGGTGTCGGCCGATCGGGCTAGGGTGGTCGCTCCACTCTAGAAGTGGGATAGGTCATTTATCTCATGAGGATAGTTCAGATTGCTACACATCCAAAGTGCGTAGTATATGTATTACGGTGTTTTCTCTTGCCGAGACATAAGCCGTGGAGATACATGACGCGATTGATCTTTCGAATCAGCAGCCATCATGCTGGAAATCCAATTTTCCAATACGAGCTTACGGTTTTAGTTGTATACTTATATGGTGACATAATATATTATGCCGCTTACACAACATATTATGCCACCTAGTCTTAATACTTTAATATTTGAAATTGTTTTCTACACTATGCACTCATAGTATAAAAGATGAATTTTGCGTATTAAGCATTTTTGACCATTATAAGGAAAAACTCTATCATTCGGCGTACGTGCAAGGGATTGAGTCTTATAACGGTTTAATTTTTCTAAAAATCATTTCGTTGTTTTATGCATTTGTTTTCCTGGGAGGAAACCCGTTCCGCGAAAGAGGCGTGGTCCCTTGATTTACCCAACTTTAAAAATTAAAGTTAAAAATGTTTTGAGTTCTCATACCAGTCCCATGACTGACCTGTAGTTTATTGTTTTAACCTAAACTCTTGGTGCCCATATTTCCCACACGGGCAATTAGTAGTTTTGGTTTTGCAGATATTATATTCACAGGATCCTGGTCTACATCTGAAGTGATATTCGGAAGGCTCTGTATCCGTGTATTTCTTTCAGTTGTGTTTTGCATTATTTTTCCACTGCTATTTAAATGTAATTTAACTCTGATATTGTATTTCCAAAGTATACTGTTTATTCATTTATACTCTGGAATATTCTTGTACTCTGATGTAATTGTTGTAACAGTAATAATATGTTCTACTATTTGTGTTCTGATGTGTTCTGTTCTCAAAGCAATACGGGCTTTCCTTTACTGGGAAGTTTCGGGTCATTTCATTTGGTATTAGAGCTTTGGTTTATAGAGCTCGAGGACAAAACACATTCGAACCGAACGAAGGAATTCTTCAGAGATTGGATTAATAATATCCAATAAGAATAACTCGTTAAAGATAGGATCAGTAGTATCCTAGAACGAGTGTAGAGAATATTAATTTTAGAAAATAAAAACAAATTTAGTTTTGAAAATTTTATCTAAATATACGTATTTGACATGTTAGTATATTTTAATTTGGACAATCGAGTATATAAAGATTTCGAATATACGAGTAATTAACGGATATTCGAAGTTTTAATATACTGGATAAATATAGAATCACACTCTAGTCGCCCAGGGATAATTCTGGTGATTGATCGATCATCATCAGTATTTATGTTCGAGTTTCGAAAGTGGTATATTTATATATTTCCATTGACTGGTGTGAGGACCAAAACTAGATAGGGTCTATTGTTGTGATTTTCACTAAAAACATTATTTTTGATTATATATAAAAAATTATATATGTCTGAAAAGTTAATCACCTAATTGATTGCTGGTTGTGATGGTTGATTATTAGTTTAACTATCAAAATTATTGGAATAATAATTAAGTTAACCAATATATTAAGGAATGGTTAATTTAACTAGATTGAATTTAATATTTAACTGAATTGAAAGTTGATTAGAAATGAAAGTTGAGTTGGTTAATTAAACAACTTTACGCTCCATTCCTTTTAGAGGACGAAAAGATTTTAAGTAGGGGAAATTTTAACAACCCGGATAATGAGGATAAAATTAAAAAAAAATCATGAAATTTTGTTAGAAAATTCTACTTTGAATGTAACATCTAGGAATTTATTTAATGTTGTATTTAATGCTTTTGAAAATAAGAATTCATTTGCAAAGATTGGCAATCAATTGCGCATTAATTTTCAAAATTTAATGTGCATAATATTTATATTTTTAGACGTTGCTCTTTTATTCATGGTTATGTTTTGTGCATCAGATGTAAATACGTTCAATTATGTGAAGTGTAAATGCATTATACAAATGGCATATATATAATGTATATCACTAGAAAAATAGTAAAATGAACAACTTGATGTGCAAACAAATTTTTATCCAATATTTCTATAAAATGTTTTCGCGTTATAAATATTTGAATTATAATAGCGTATGTAGTATTATTATGCACGTCTTGTATTATTGCAAATATTTTAACTGTTTAAGTTAAAGCTAACTTCTTAATTATTATCAATATGTTGTAATATTTATAAATGGTATATTTTTTTTCAATTCAAAAATCGAAACATGGAAAGATTAGAGCGCATTTATTGTATATAACTTAAATAAAATTTCCTCAAATTTTGAAAATGGAAAATTCCTTTGTGTTGAATAATGCTACCCTTCATATTTATTATTAGTTAATTCAATATAATAAGAATTCCAATTGTTGTGTTAAATTTATTCAAAAGTAGTTATGTTATAATAGATGTATACAAAACTAGGATAATTATCAATATTTAAACACGACTATATTAATGGTTTTGTTAGTCATCAGAATACAATAACCCTCACTATTTACTATTATTATAAACTGGCTATAATTAGAATCAATTGATAATTTCATTCTATTTTTACTTTTTATTGTTTATTCTACTGCTATGCTATAATTAAGTCAAAATAAAACCTTGTAATAACCCGGAAAATCTGAGCCAGTTTAAAATTTTGATTTTGGCTATTTTAGCGAATTATGAATATTTAAAATAGATTATTTTAAATAATAATGATGAGAAATTTATTTTGAATATAATTAGAATGAATATATTTATATAGTTCGTCGTTAGAATATAAATATTTATTTTAAATTATAAAAGGAATTGAAAATGGCGCGGTAGTTCGATAATACGATTTCAAACTTCAATTGAACATAACGTGTGCAGAACAAACCGGATTTTAGTGAAACCAAAAATATTTGAATCTAATTCAGAATATCTTTTCAAGGAATTCAAAAAATCAAAATTTCATAGCGGGAATCAAAAGATATGTCCAGTTGAAATTTCTGAATAGTCGCAATGGAATTCAGGCCCATAAAAATAGCCATTTTGCAAACGACCTCGGACTTCGACGAAACCACTTTTGTTGGATCCGTGATGTCAAGTAATTGCTAGATTCCAATTTTCGTAATTTTTTTAATCAATATGTGAGCGTGGCAAAGGAAAACGCGTTTGACTAGTTTCGGTTGATTTTAAACGACTGGAAATTGGCCATTTTTCAAACGATCTCGGAATTTGATGAAACTAGTTTGTTAGGACCGTATCGTCGATACGAAGCTAGAAAATATTTTTCTGGAATTTTTCTGGTTAGTATGTGACCCGGTAAATTGAAATGCACGTTCAAATTCAATATATAGAGTTATATGTTGATTTCGACGAAAACTGATCGAAACGATCGAATCAGCATACGATACATATCCCATTGTGTTCGGAATGGGGGAAATTAGCTATGGGCGACAGTCGTTGGTTTCGAATTAGGGAACAAATGAAAAAGCAACTATTTAGGAGAATAAATTAGTTTAATTAAATATTTATATATATATATATTATATAACCCTGTACCTCCCTTATTCTCCAATTAGAAAACGAAATAGAAATAAAAAAACCGATCCCCAATTCCCGCTCCTCCCTCCATCGCTCTGGTCGACGTCGCCCCCACGTCCGCCACCTGACGACGCCTCCACCCAGCTGAGCGCCACTCCTCCTGACCGCCACCCACCTCCTCTTCTCTTCCCCCCTCGTCTAAAACCAAACCCAACCCCCAAATTCGATCCCGCCACTCCCTTTTTGCATCCGCCGCCACACAACAAGCGGAGCCGCCACCTGCATCGGCCACCGTGGGCCCAAGCTTCGACCAGCCGCGCCCCTGTCTATAACAACCCTAATATTAATAATGTGTTTGGACAAGAATCAAGGTAGAATTAAATTTTAGAATAAGAATCAAGCGAAACGGGTTGCGTCGTTGCGTTCGTCTCGGAATTCTTGTTGGAAGCGAGTCCGAAATTTCGTAAATCAGAGTCCGTATGACCCAGACATGGCCTCTAGAAGTTTCACGAAAAATCAGAAACGAAAACAGATTTTCGAATTTCAAATTTTAGCCCCAAATGGACTGGGCGGGAAATTTCCCGCCTAGCCCCAGGTCGACTGGGGAGTCGACCCCCCAGGGACCAGGTCGACTGCCCAGTCGACTTGGGTGTCGACTTCCCTGGTCGGACCAGGTCGGCCTGGGTGCACCTGCATGGTCTTTTGGCTCTGGTTTGGGGGCCCGTGACGATTTTGACAGTTCAGATCTAAACTAGGGTTAATCTAAAAGCCTAAACTAGTCCTAACTCCTATAAAACACCCTAAGATCTAACCTAAATCACTAAAAATCATTCTAGCAACTAAGTGCTGCCAAAATGCTCCTAAATCATGGCCTCCGTCTTCATCATTGAGAGCTTGAGAGTTCTAAACTAAAGCTAAGGAAAAGGAGTAATCTTTCTCCATCAAATCAAGGAGCTACTTACATTCTCAAGGCTTCTAGTGTTTCTACATCATTCCTAGAGTTTCTACAATGATTCTATGACGATTCTTGCTCCTAATTCACTAGCCACGCTTTGTAAGTTCTAGCTACTTTTAGATCTAAACGGTAGTTCCAATGTTGACATGGAATAAAATGAGATGAAACCTAAGTATGCTAGTCTATGTGAATCTATTCTTGCCTCTCTCTTGAAGCAATGACTTTGGGCTATTTCTTAGTGATTAAATCATGCCACTCATGTTGTGTTTGACTTAGTTTATCATGCAAGATTTAATCTTGACTTGTGGAAATGTTGGCATGAATCGTTAGAACAATTTGGCTTGTGGAATATTCATATGAACTTGACTTGTGGCTTATGCATGTAAAAGAACCTAAACCCCTCATGACCATTTACATGCCTATGATGATGAACCTAGTGTTATGCTATCATACATGCTTGAGTCCAATCCTTTTATGTTATCGTACATGCTTGAGGCCAATCCTTTCATGCTATCATACATGTTTGAGGCCAATCCCTTTATGCTATCATACATGATTTGAGGCAAATATGATGTCATATTATTCCTACTATGTTGACTCGCTTTCACTTGCATTGGGAATATGCCTTGGGTAGTTTAGGCAAACGTGAGATGGGCTATGAAATTTAACATGAATTAAGTAATGGGACAATGGGCACAAGTGTAAAACGTGGACTTTGTCGTAGCCTAAATTTGACATGAACATGATAAGTAGGAAAACATGAAAGTGGCCAACTCGAGGTTGGGTTGAGTTTGTAGCATAAATCTGCCCGGAACCACTCGGCAAATCCAGTAACTACATACAATAAGACCCAATGTGAGAATTTGGTCATATCGCGCTCAAAACCCGAGGTTAGACTAGGTTGTGGTGTAAAGCTGCCCGGACCCGCCCGACATAACCAGTAACCACAACAAAGTTTAATGTGAGAGGTTGGGGTGCATTAATTTACTTAATGCCACATTATAAGGTTAAGTTAGTTTGACTAATGGCACTTAACCGATATGACATGAATGGGTAGGTTAAGTAAGACCGGAATTGATTATTTAAGACACTTAACCATATAACATGATTAGCGGATGGGTTAGTTTAACTGAAATGGGTTGATAACACCCGACGGGGATAACGTGATGCGTGGCAGAGTTAAGTAAACCCACAAGAATGATACTTAACCATTATAAATACGACTAGTGGATGGGGTTAAGTTAACCTACACTTAACCAATCCGACTCGGTAATTTGATAGGGTTAAGTTAACTTACACTTAACCAATCCGACTTGATGATTTGATAGGTTTAAGTCACGAACCTCTTAAATATACTTAACCATTCTGACTCGATAATTTTATGGGGTTAAGTTAACCTACACTTAACCAATTTTCCTCTGTATCTTTATAGGGTTAAGTTAACCTATACTTAACCAATCTAACACGATAATCTAGGGTTAAGTCATGAACGTCTTGATATACTTAACCAACTTGATACATGGTTTGTAGGGCTAAGCCTTGAACTTGAGTACTTAGATAATTTTGACATGATACGTAGGCGGGGCAAGTCATGAACTCGAATGGCAACACCTAACCCATTAGTCAAAACCCTAGTTCAGGGGGCTAAGTGGAAAATCGTAGATAATAAGCATAATGGGAAGGGAAACTAAGTGATAAGCCTTAGTTAAGGATAACTAAGTAATAATTCTTAGTCAAGAAAATTGGACCAGTTCACAGATAGATGAGTAACCTGATACGGTAGATCATCGTTTAAAACGAACACACGAGGAGGAGCGATTGTTTATTTGACTTAGATAAAGGCTCCAGCGAACTGTGTGACGAAGCGGTAGCTTCAGGGGACGTGAGGGTACTCTTGGTATCCCTCTGTGAAGTTGCAGATGATCCTCCTAGGCTCACAGAGGTTAAGGTCTACGGTAGAAGAACCAAGGGTATGCCTTGGTTGCTGTGTGAGCAACCTAAAGACTGGGGTGGATTAGCGTAGAGTCGGCGATATCTAGTTTAGCCCTGTGATAGCTCGTCGTCGACTACCTTCCATCTTTAGTCAATCGTGTACGTATGCGGAAAGGCAGGGAACTCCCAACAGACCATATACTTGCTATCTAGTTATGGGTGAGGTTGGCCAATAGGAAAGTGGGGCATGGATAGCCAGAGTATAGTTCTCGTGCATGATTTTCTTGGATTGCCTTTCAGTAGTTGAGGGAGGGGTCACGTGGGACCATAACCACCAGTAGAAAAACAGACCTTGGTATCTGCATCGGCAGATAACCTAAATCTCCCGACCGTGTCCTGTATGTTTTGATTAGCCCTGGCATGGGACTCGGATGGCACATTGAGATACATGTGCATCTAGACATGGAAAAACGATTCACGATACATACGTGGGAAAAAGGGGCGTGGTTGACAGGTAGCGTAATCCCTAGTGGTCCTAGGTTGCTTAAACCCAAACCGAGTTATGAAAACGTCTAGTAGGTAGCGTAATCCCTAGTGGTCCTAGGTGGCATAAATCCTAACCGAACATTCAATAATTCATGGTAAGAAAATACAGCCAGATCAAGGGTGACAGTCCAAAACGATTTCAAGGATTATGGAACTACGTTGAAGTAGTATAGAACTACGTGAGGAAGCCAGTAGGATTTACGGCAAAGGACTAAACATATACATGGAAAGAAACACACGAGTTGGGAAAACCTACATTAGGTTGACGTGGACCATTTCATGACATTGGGCAAGGGACATTTTGTAGCTAACACATGACACGGGTTGGGATACTAGTACGGAAGGTGCAGGGCAAATATACTTGATAGAACCATGGGGTGTATTACTCGATAGAACCTTGGGAGGTTTTACTCGATAGAACCTTGGGATGTTATACTTGACGCATAGTGACCGTAGCTTATCTCTATACAGTATTTCATCCTGTTATCTTAGTTTAGCTTGTCTATCTTGTCATCATCCTTATGTTTACTTTCAGTTTATGCATGTCATGTTACCTTTACCTGTTTTTATGCTGGAAGTAGTTAGGACTTACCAGTCTTTATGACTGACCACGTTTCTTTCGCCGCTTTCTCTTCCATTTCCACCCCCCCACAGGTTTTCTGGGAGGAAATAATGTTATTTAGCTCGGACTTCTTCTACTTCAAGGTCATCTTGTATGGCTTGGATTTTTCTTGGCTATGGCTACTTTACCGTTTTACTTGGGGAATATTTTATGATTGTGGTTTTATGCTTCTTTAACTGTTGCAAGACAGGTTTCCAATGTAATGGCTTTAAAGGCATTTTGATGTAAAAGGTTTTAAACCTTATAATTTAATGAGGTAATGAAATTTGTTTTTTTTTCTTCCGCTGTTTTATATGTTCTGTCTTGTAATATTTCTGTGCATGTTTACCTTCCGTCCAAAGCTAGTGCATTCTCTTATGAGTGACCCTGGCGGAGGTGGGGTGTTACATTTGGTATCAGAGAAGAAGGTTACCAGACTGGGCAAAAGTTTTAAAACCTTCTGAAAACTATTTGAAAACCGTTTACATAGAAGCATTTTTCAAGGAAAGTTTTATTTTTAAAAAGGCTATTCCCCAAAGGCCATTAGCATTATCCTTTGTTTCCTTGACCGAATCTCTTTTCCTTTCTTTCCTCCACCTGCAATCACAATGGTTTGAACTACGACTAATTTTTTTTTCTAACTACGTCAGTGTTTTTGGTACGATGGAGGCAGTTCTCAAGAGACTTGTTACCGCGTTATAAGAAAGGATAGTACGAACAAGGATAAATGATACAAGCTTAAGGAGAAGCAACTGGTTGATATGGCTCAATCCACAAAGGAGGAAAAGGGTGAATGACAAAACCCATGACAAGAGAGAGTATCTCTAGTAGGATAAAAAATGAAAGATAGTCAAGTATTATGAGTCGAGGACAAGATCATCGAGAGGGTAATTGTATGCTCTCCCTGATAGCATACCTAAGAAGGATGGTAACGTTTCTGTGAAAGGTTTAACTTTTCTTCTCTATCATTCCGTCAGGACTTTGCTTTGATCACCGCATCATTTAAGTCTGCTTCGATAGTTGAATCTCTACACCTTCGTACTAGCATAGTAGAGGATCCCATTTTTTCTCAAATCTTGTTGAGGAATCAGTCCATTTATTCATGACTTGTTTGGATTGGAGGACGCCTAGGACTTTTGGGAATAATGCTTATGCTTTAAGCTATGGGTTGAATTCTAGGAGTGGAGTGGTTATCCAGTAACGGTGCCATTCTCGGTTTTGAAGGGAGGGTAGTTAGGCTCTTGACTTGCCCCGGTAATACCCTCGAAGTCTCGTGTAACCTTTAGGGTTCTGTCATGATTGGTTACCTAGAATCTCTTGATGCATTTGTTGGTAATCCGTTCGAGCAGAGTTCTCCACTAAGGCGGATGGTTCATTTCGCTTGTGCATGAGTTATGGAGATCACTCAAGTAAGTACACTTGGTAACATTGTTGGCATCTGTTTGTTTTCAAGAGATAAATTCTTCTGCGTGGAATGCCGTAGAGCGAGTAAACAAGATCCATGATTCACTAGTGAATTTTGGAGAGCTTACGTGAAACCATGAGTGCATGGATATGGTTTAGCCAAGTATACTAGAGGGAGGATAAGTAAAAGTGGAACGAGAGGCGATAATGAAGTGAGTTCCTGCCCATATTTGGAAATAGGAGTTAAGAGGCCACAAAATCATGAAGTCAAAGATGGTCAAAGCACAATGGAATTAAGCTTAAGGAAATGCGACTTAGAATATTGAAGATGAGATACACGCATCATATCTCTTTTTAAGAGCATATTATTGATCCCTGTTTTCCAGTAGAGCTTACCCGCATGCTATCTTTTATGCATATCCTCTCGATCCTATTCTCGATCTTATTTCTGTTGCAAACTCCATAGGGGGTATGGCTCATTGGTTAATAATACATGTCATGGTTTGAAGGTGTCCATTTGGTTGACTAAACCTTTTGGGCTTTATAGGACATGGGTTGGGTTTAGAAAGGGTTTTCTTGTAATTCAAAAGGAGTTTATCTTGCTTATCTTCTCGGTCCTATCTTGAGGACCTTAGGTAGAACCCTGTGGATGTAAACAAGTATTTGAAAATATGATATGGTTGATATGGTTGCAAGTGGTTGCTTGTGGATGCGCGAATACATACTAGGCACTAGATCGGTTCAGTCACATTTCATATTTCATAGGTATACGTGTTTATGCTTGTTTATGGATGAATTTGAATGTGTTATCAATTGAATATTGCATATAGATGAATGGTTGTGCACACATATATTGTTTATGTGACTAGGACCGTTTGCATACATGTGGATTCATGGTACTAAACATATTTTGCATTTAGAAGATCAATCAGGCCTGATCATTTGCATTAGATAAGGAACATATACACACACTTTCTGCATATGTTCATACAGCATTAGAAATCTCATAAGGACAATGTTTGCTTGTAGATGATGCTTTGGGTAGATTGATGATTGGATGGTAGGACACATCCTCACTAACTTAGAGATTTCGGGGACGAAATCCTTAAAGGAGGGGAGAATGTAACAACCCGAATTTTAATAACGTGTTAGGACAAGAATCAAGGTAGAATTAAATTTTGGAATAAGAATCAAGCGAAACGGGTTGCGCCATTGCATTCGTCTCGGAATTCTGGTTGGAAACGAATCCGAAATTTCGTAAATCAGAGTCCGTATGACCGAGATATGAACTCTAGAAGTTTCACGAAAAATCAGAAACGAAAACATATTTTCGAATTTCAAAATTTAGCCCCAAACGGACTGGGCGGGAAATTTCCCGCCCAGCCCCAGGTCGACTGGGGAGTCGACTAGGGAGTCGACCCCCAGGGACCAGGTCGACTGCCCAGTCGACTTAGGTGTCGGCTTCCCTGCTCAGACCAGGTCGGCCTGGGTGCACCTGCATGGTCTTTCGGCTCTGGTTTGGGGGCCTATGACGATTTTGACAGTTCAGATCTAAACTAGGGTTAATCTAAGAGCCTAAACTTGTCCTAACTCCTATAAAAACACCCTAATACCTAACCTAAATCACTAAAAATCATTCTAGCAACTAAGTGCTGCCAAAATGCTCCTGAATCATGGCCTCCATCTTCATCATTGAGAGCTTTAGAGTTCTAAACTAAAGCTAAGGCAGAGGAGCAATCTTTCTCCATCAAATCAAGGAGCTACTTACATTCTAAAGGCTTCTAGTGTTGCTACATCATTCCTAGAGCTTCTACAACGATTCTATGAAGATTCTTGCTCCTAATTCCCTAGCCACGCTTTGTTAGTTCAAGCAACTTTTAGATCTAAACGGTAGTTCTAATGTTGACATGGAATAAAATGAGATGAAACCTAAGTATGCCAGTCTATGTGAATCTAGTCTTGCCTCTCTCTTGAACCTATGCTTTTGGGCTATTTCTTAGTGATTAAATCATGCCACTCATGTTGTTTTTGACTTAGTTTATCATGCAAGGTTTAATCTTGACTTGTGGAAATGTTGGCATGAATCCTTAGAACAATTTGGCTTGTGGAATATTCATATGAACTTGACTTGGGGCTTATGCATGTAAAAGAACGTAAACCCCTCATTACCATTTACATGCCTATGATGATGAACCTAGTGTTATGCTACCATACATGCTTGAGGCCAATCCTTTTATGCTATCATACATGCTTGAGGCCAATCCTTTTATGCTATCATACATGTTTGAGGCCAATCCTTGTATGCTATCATACATGATTTGAGGCAAAAATATGTCGTCATATTATTCCTACTATGTTGACTCGCTTTCACTTGCGTTGGGAATACGCCTTGGATAGTTTAGGCAAACGTGAGATGGGCTATGAAATTTAACATGAATTAAGTAATGGGACAATGGGCACAAGTGTAAAACGTGAACTTTTTCGTAGCCTAAATTTGACATGAACATGATAAGTAGGAAAACTTGAAAGTGGCCAACTCGAGGTTGGGTTGAGTTTGTAGCATAAATCTGCCCGGAACCACCCGGCAAATCCAGTAGCTATAGACAATAAGACCCAATGTGAGAAGTTGGTCATATCGCGCTCAAAACCCGAGGTTAGACTAGGTTGTGGTGTAAAGCTGCCCGGACCCGCCCAGCGTAACCAGTAACCACAACAAAGTCTAATGTGAGAGGTTGGGGTGCATTAATTTACTTAATTCCACATGATAAGGTTAAGTTACTTTGACTAATGGCACTTAACCGATATGACATGAACGGGTAGGTTAAGTAAGACCGGACTTGATTATTTAAGACACTTAACCATGTAACATGATTAGCGGATGGGTTAGTTTAACGTAAATGGGTTGATAACGCCCGACAGGGATAACGCGATGCGTGGCAGAGTTAAGTAAACCCAAAAGAATGATACTTAACCATTATAAATACGACTAGTGGATGGGGTTAAGTTAACCTATACTTAACCAATCTGACTCGGTAATTTGATAGGGTTAAGTTAACTTATACTTAACCAATCCAACTTGATGATTTGATAGGGTTAAGTCACGAACCTCTTAAATTTACATAACCAATCCGACTCAATAATTTAATGGGATTAAGTTAACCTACACTTAACCAATTTTCCTCGGTAATTTGATAGGGTTAAGTTAACCTATACTTAACCAATCTGACACGATAATCTAGGGTTAAGTCATGAACGTCTTCATATACTTAACCAACTTGATACATGGTTTGTAGGGCTAAGCCTTGAACTTGAGTACTTAGCCAATTATGTCATGATTCGTAGCCGGGGTAAGTCATGAACTCGAGTGGCAACACTTAACCCATTAGGCAAAAACCTAGTTCAGGGGACTAAGTGGAAAATCGTAGTTAATAAGCATAACGGGAAGGGAAACTAAGTGATAAACCTTAGTTAAGGATAACTAAGTAATAATTCTTAGTCAAGAAAATTGGACCAGTTCATAGATAGATGAGTAACCTGATACGGTAGGTCATCGTTTAAAACGAACACACGAGGAGGAGCGAATGTTTATCTGACTTAGATAAAGGCTCCAGCGAACCGGGTGACGAAGCGGTAGCTTCAGGGGACGTGAGTGTACTCTTGGTATCCCTCTGTGAGGTTGCAGATGATCCTCCTGGGCTCACAGAGGTTAAGGTTTGCGGTAGAAGAACCAAGGGTATGCCTTGGTTGCTGTGCGAGCAACCTAAAGACTGGGGTGGATTAGCGTGGAGTCGGCGATATCTAGTTTAGACCTGTGATAGCACGTCGTCGACTACCTACCATCTTTAGTCAATCGTGTACGTATGCGGAAAGGCAGGGAACTCACAACAGACCATACACTTGCTATTTAGTTATGGGTGAGGTTGGCAAATAGGAAAGTGGGGCATGGATGGCCGGAGTATAGTTCTCGTGCATGATTTTCTTGGGTTTCCTTTCAGTAGTTGAGGGAGGTGTCACGTAGGACCATAACCACCGGTAGAAAAATAGACCTTGATATCTGCATCGGCAGATAACCTAAATCTCCCGACCGAGTCCTGTATTTCTTGTTTAGCCCTGGCACGGGACTCGGATGGCACATTGAGATACATGTGCATCTAGACATGGAAAAACGATTCACGATACATACGTGGGAAAAAGGGGCGTGGTTGACGGGTAGCGTAATCCGTAGTGGTCCTAGGTGGCTTAAACCCAAACCAAGTTACGAAAACGTCTAGTAGGTAGCGTAATCCCTAGTGGTCCTAGGTGGCATAAATCCTAGCCGAACATTCAAGAATTCATGGTAAGAAAATACAGCTAGAACACGGGTGACAGTCCAAAACGATTTCAAGGATAATGGAACTACGTTGAAGTAGTATAGAACTACATGAGGAAGCCTGTAGGATTTACGGCAAAGGACTAAACATATACATGGAAAGAAACACACAAGTTAGGAAAACCTACATTAGGTTGACATGGACCATTTCATGACATTGGGCAAGGGACATTTTGTAGCTAACACATGACACGGGTTAGGATAATAGTACGGAAGGTACAGGGCAAATATACTTGATAGAACCTTGGGGTGTATTACTCAATAGAACCTTGAGAGGTTTTACTTGATAGAACCTTGGGATGTTATACTTGACGCATAGTGACCGTAGTTTATCTCTATACAGTAGTTCATCCTGTTACCTTAGTTTAGCTTGTCTATCTTGTCATCATCTTTATGTTTACTTTCAGTTTATGCATGTCATGTTCCTTTACCTGTTTTTATGCTGGAAGTAGATAGGACTTATCAGTCTTTATGAATGACCCTGTTTCTTTCGCCTCTTTGTCTTCCATCCCCCCCCGCCCCCCTGGTTTTCAGGGAGGAAATACGGTTATTTAGCTCGGACATCTTCTGCTTCAAGGTCATCATGTATGGCTTGGATTTTTATTGTCTATGGCTACTTTACCGTTTTACTTGGGGAATATTTTATGACTGTGGTTTTATGCTTCTTTAACTATTGCAAGACAGGTTTCCAATGTAATGGCTTTTAAAGGCATTTTGATGTAAAAGGTTTTAGACCTTATAATTTTATGAGGTAATGAAATTAGGATTTTTTTTTCTTCCGTTGTTTTATATGTTCTGTCTTGTAATATTTCTGTGCATGTTTACCTTGACAACGCCCCTCCAAAGCTAGTGCATTCTCCTGTGAGTGACCCTGGCGGAGGTAGAGTGTTACACTGTGCCCTTCTTCACCTTCAGCCCCTCCCCTAGAGCCACCAACATCACCTCCATCAACCAAAAATCAGCGAGTCCTTTGTTTTTAATTTAATTGATTTTATTTTCAGTTTTGAACATGAATAACATTGTAAGAAAAATCCGGTTTTTAGTGTATGTAGTATTACATAAAAGAAATTTGATTTTTATTTTTAATTTTTTTTTAAAAGTTATAGATTTTATGAAAAGAGAGATTTTTATAAAGGAAAAAGCTTAGATGTTTAATAAAGTAAAAGGAAGACGATATTTTTACAAGTGATTTTTAATTATATAAAAATATGAATTTTTATAGCAATGTTAAAAATATAATTTATGTATAGTGTAGAGAATAAAAATGTGAATTTTATATTATGGAAAATATATAAATGTGATTTTAATATTATGGAAAGAATAAAAATGTGATTTTTATATTATAGAAAGATTATAAATATGATTTTTATATCATAGGAAGATTAAAAATATGATTTTTATATAATAGAGAATATAAAAATATTATCTTTATGTATGTAGAGAAATAAAGAATTTGATGTTTATTTATATATATGTTGAGATAAAAATGTGATTTTTATAGCGATGATATAAAAAAATCCGATCTTTATATATAAAGTAAAAATATAAAAATATAATTTTTATATAAGAATAAGCGATGTAAAAATATATGAAGAAGAAATAAAAATATGATTTTTATTTATGGAAATGAAGTGATAAAAATATAATTTTTATTTGAACAGCATGGAAAGAACTGCATTGGAAATTTAGACAGATCCAGACGGTTCAGCAGTTCAAAAGCAAAGCACGGCGGAGTGGAATCCTCTGTGAGAATCTCTCACTTTAAATTTTCTTTTCTGGTTAAAATATATACTAGGATGCAGACGGTGTTTAGTAGCACCCGACACCCGTCATCCACAGACCATGGACGACTTGTATGCTTGTTTGTTTGATTTTGATGTGTAGTTGATTGTGTGATGTGATGCGAATGAAATAAAATATTTTATAGTGGAAAATATTTTATCGTTTAAAATAGAATTTTGAACGTGTATTTGAAATGAAATAAATATAAACAAATAAGACGATTTGTTTATATACACACATTTGACTAATAATTGATTAGGACGATAAATTTTACACATCGCCCAACTGCACAAATAAAATATGTGTTTGATTGTTTGAAAATCCCACACGGGTATTGGGGTGATATATGACATACACTAATCCCAATAGTTAGTTGTATGTTGATCGATTGATTGACAGACTGTTATAAGCGTTAAATATTTATATTCGATGCTTATACAGTGTAGAATGCACTTTGGATGATGGTTGATTATTCATCGTTGTTATTGTATACATGTGTTATAGAAAATCCATATAATTAACGTTATATGGTAATTGATTGGGCCTCATTCCAGTTTTGAAAAAGAAATATTTGAAAAAGAAATATATGTAATTGAAATATATGAAACCGTGTTGAATAGATTTATGCCATTTTGACGTGACGATATTTATACCGATTTTATTCATTTTATAATGAACATCGAGAGTGATTTCAAAATATGATATTTTGAATAGAAATGAATTCGAATTGAAATTGAATAGAATTGAAATTGAATAGAATTGAAATTGGATAGAATTGAAATTGAATAGAAATGAATTCGAATTGAAATTGAATAGAATTGAAATTGAATAGAATTGAAATTGAATAGAAATGAATTCGAATTGAATTGAAAACGAATTGAAAATGAATTCAAAATCGATTTGAATTGAAATCAATTTGAAATTAATTTAAAACGAATTTGTAAGGGAAAATTCAATTTTAATTTGAATTTGAAAAAAAAGAAGTTGAAATCATTTTGAAAATGAATTTAAAACGATTTATAAAATACGTGTTAAAAGGGAATTGATGAAGTATATATTATACATATAATATAAGGGCCTGAATAGAACGCGCTGCGCCGCGGCAGTTCGCGAATTTCGACCATTGACTTCGAACGGATATTATGGTAGATCCGACCGTCGGATTCTCCTAAAACCGGAACCTTTGTGTTCCTATCGAAAAGAGCTTGCTAACGAATATGAGAAATTAGAAATCTAAGGGTTGGATTTTGAATTATGTCCAAATCAAATTTGGAAAAGGTCGGTGTAAGTGCAGTTCGATGGCCGTTGATGGAAATCGACTGTACGGGCCATGATAAAATTATTAAAAATAGTAATAATTTGTGTAAAATCATAATAAACGATTTGTGAAGAATTGGGATGAAAATCTCCATATTTGAAAAGATAAAAATAGATTTTTATCGAAATGAACTAGTTTTGAACTAGAATAGTAATTTATTTATTTTTTAAATAAATAAATTGGATTTGAAATGGTTTTGAAAATAACCAGAATTTCCAATAATTGAATTGGAATAGATTTGAATTGAAATTGTCTTCGGAATATTTCGATATTCGATTTCGTGATGATACAGATATGGTTATGGGAATTTGAAAGATATATTTATATCGTTATTTCCAATACGATATTTGTTAGTCGTAGAGTTTGATATTGAATATAAGCCGATATAATTTGTATTCAGAGCCTTGTATTTAATATCAAATGTGATTTGGGTTTGTCGTGGATGGTGTCTTCATTAACACTGTTCTTAAGTCCAGTTGAGAAAATATTACATCTTTTTATTTAGATTTAATGAAGTGTAAAATTAAATAATATTTAATTGGAATTGAATTGATATTGATTTTTGGGTTTATCGTGAACAGTGTTTTAAATAACACTTGTTCTTTAACCCAATAATTAATGGAATGAGATTTTGGGTTGTCGTGAACGGTATCTTCAATAATACTGTTCTTAGACCCAAAGGAGTTAAGAAAATCAGAAACTAACTTGAGATTAGATAATTTGAATGGTTTCTGGGGTATTGATCTGATGTTGGTTTTGGCCTTCGTGGTTAATACTTAGGGAATTGCTCACTTGCTAATTTACCCTTAGGGACTGATTGAAATGTGATGTGATTTTGGGGTTTATCATGAACCGTGTTTTAAATTACACAGATTCTTTAACGCAGTCAAAGATTATGACTAAGTGGAGTTTTAATGAATCTTTAATTAGATTGAAAAGATCGGGAATGGCGTATCACCAGTTCTGCTCCAGGCGATAGTTAAATCTTTAATTAGATTTAAACGTGAAATGGTAATTGAATTTACCGATAACACCACGGTGTTAGATATGAAGTATAACCAGTTTTACTTCATGGGATGAATAGGTTGGGGTTGGGAAATTAAAACAAATGATTACTTCGGTATAGTTCGCTAATCCCGACTAGTTTGAATTGATATTCAAAGGAAGATTAAAGAATAAATTTAAAAGAAGTTATCTTTGATAAAATTAATGGGAACCTTTCCCTATGAATGTGAAATTTAGAAACTAACTATAGGTTGGCTAAGATGAATGTTTTCCTGGGTATTGATCTGATGTTGGTTTCGGCCTTTGGGGTTAATATTTGGGGAATTATTCTCTAGCAAATTTACGGTTAATGATTGATGAATTGGAATGAGGCGTATGTTGTGTTTGTGTAACACATGTTTATTATATACGCGAGTTATTCGGAAAGACCGGGTTTATCCCATTCTGAATAAATGATACAACGATAAGTCGAAGATGAAGACGGTGGTTGAAGACTAGAAGTCTTCACATCGTTTGGGTGATTACTGATGATCTTGATTGGGATGTACACCCAAGAAGATGGAAACAGTTGGTGATCGTCCAGACATACTTGGAGATCGATCAATATGCGGGGTACTAGGTGCCTCCTGTTTCGTTCAGACCCAGAACGGACTTGCAAATGGACTGTGTGTCTGACATCGGATTTCATTCTGTGTGACTGATATCGGTTGCATAGAGTGGTTTGCCTGTGTGGCATGCTAAGATGCAAATGATCAAGGCTTCTGTTGAAAAGAAAAGTCTTGTGGCTGATGATCGAAGTAGGGCCTTTGTGGCGTAGCTTTGTGTAACGTTGAATCGCGGGACTCACACCTCGGTGGCGAACCAAAAACGGTAGAAGGACCTCAGGGAGGACCTGCGTTTCTTTCTAGGTAGAAGTGGCGTCAGTGGTTTTACACACCCTGACGAGTTTGACTTATGTGGTTGTTGCTGTTGCGAGGCGCCACGGATATATCGGTGACTATGTGAAGCCGATGGAGTCATTTGTTGGCTCATTTGCGCCCCATAGGGCGGGGAGACGCAGTGTTCAGGAATTCATCTAATCCACGTCGGTGGACCTGCCCTGTCGCTCCGAGGGTCGATGCATTCTGATCCTGAGACATGGTAGGCTAGATTGTCTTGAATCGGTAGAGGACTATCTTTTGCCTCTGTTCACAAACGGAAATCCAATTTCCAAATACGTGACATTTGCGGTTTTAATTGTAGAACTAGTATGGCGACATGATATATGTACCCATGCTGTCTATGATTGATACGTATGATTTGAAGTTGTTTTGTACACTATACACTTATGATAGTATCAAATGATTTGTTTTAAACGTACTAAGCATGTTTGGCTATTATAATGGAAAACCCTACCCCCCGGCTTCCGTTGCATTGTGTGATAGGACCTGGGTCTTATAATAGTTTCATTTTTCCAAAAAGCATTGCGCTATTTTGTTGCATGCACTGGTATTCTTGGGAGGAAACCCGTTCCGTGTTATACGGCGTGGTCCCTTGATATATCTAATTTAAAGTAAAGTTTTAAATAACTGTTTTAGTTCTCACACCAGTCCCATGACTGACCTGGAGTTTATTGTTTTAACCTAAACTCTGGTTGCCCTTATTTTGACACGGGCAGCTAGTAGTTTTGGTTTTGTAGATTTATATTCACAGGATCCTGGTTTATAGCTGGAACGATACTCGGAAATCTTTGTATCCGCGTATTACTTCTATTTGTGTTTTGTATTATTTCCACTGTGATGTATTTAAATATAATTTAAATCTCTGATATTTTTTTGTAATATTTATTCATTTATACTCTGTATATTCTTGTATTCTGATGGAATTGTTGTAATATACAATGAAATGTTCTCCTGTCCGCGTTATGTTGTGGCTAGTTCTCGAACTATCCGCGCTTTCCTCACCGAGGAAGTTACAGGTTGTTATAGTTGGTATCAGTGCTTTGGTTTACAAAGCTCAGAGAACAAGACACATTAGAACCATACGAAAGAATTCATCAGATATTGGATTAGTAATATCCAATGAGAATGACTCGTTAGGGATGGGATCAGTAGTATCCTAGAACGAGTGCGAAGAGTATATTTTTAAAATGAAAACCAATTTTGTTTTGAAATTTAAATCAATTATACGTATTTGATTATTTATTTATAGTAATTTGGACAATCCGATATATAAAGATTTTGCATATGCGTCTTGCAAACGTGTATTCGAAGTTTTAATATACTGGATAGTTATAGAATCAAACTCTAGTTGCCCGGGGATAATTCTGGTGATGGGGCACCGTCGCCAGTATTTATTTTCGAGTAACGGAAGTGAGATTTCTATATTTCCATTAGACTGGTGTGAGAACCAAAACTAGATAGGATGCATTATTGTTGTGAATTGGCATCAAAAATGTGATTTTTGACTATATATCAAAGTTATGAATTTGAAAGGCTAATCAACTGATTGTTGCAGATTGTGTTGTTTGATTATTGTTTAATTAATTAAATTTGAACCATATAGCCAATTTGAACCAAATAGTAAGTTGTATTGAAAATGATCGCATTTGCGTGCATATACATGTACTTACATTGAACAGGTCATAGCAAGGAGGCTAGAGACGAGGAATAAAATTGTTTGCCCGACAAATAGGCACATATTTATTGTATTTCTTGAGTTTTGGGTGATTTTATGAGCCGATTGGCTAGCCGCTTAGCATTTTCTTTTTCTTTTGGATTGAAGAAGGCCATGCGAGGCTATATGAAATATCCCGAAGTCCCCGGTGCAGGGGAGGTTATGGCAAATTTTTTTAAAAATTTAGGGTGTTAGCCAAATTTTTGAAAAATTTGAAGAGTTCTTAGAAACTGAAAAGTTGAAGAACTTAAGCCGTAATCAAAATAATGAAAGTTGAGTTGATTAGTTAAACAACTTTCGGCTTAGTTCCTTTCCGGGGATGAAAAGTTTTAAGTGGGGGAGTTTGTAATAACTCGGAAAATCCGAGCTAGTTTAATTTTTTTTATTTTGGATATTTTAGCGAATTTTGAATATTTAAAATAGATTATTTTAAATAATAATGACGGGAAATTTATTTTGAATATAATTAGAACGAATATATTTATATAGTTCGTCATTAGAATATAAATATTTATTTTAAATTATAAAAGGAATTGAAAATGGCACGGTAGTTCGATAATTCGATTTCAAACTTCAATGGAACATACCGGGTGCAGAACAAACCGGATTTTAGTAAAACCAAAAATATTTGAATTTAATTGAGAATATCTTTCCAACGAATCCGAAAAATCAAAATTTCATAGCGGGAGTCAAAAGATACGTCCAGTTGAAATTTCTGAATAGTCTCTATGGAATTCAGACCCATAAAAATAGCCATTTTGCAAACGACCTCGGATTTCGACGAAACCACTTTTGTTGTATCCGTGATGTGAAGTAATTTCTAGATTCTAATTTTCATAATTTTCGAATCAATATGTGAGCATGGCAAAGGAAAACGCGTTTGACTAGTTTCGATTGATTTTAATCGACTGGAAATTGGCCATTTTCCAAACGGTCTCAGAATTTGACGAAACTAGTTTGGTTAGGACCGTATCATCGATACAAAGCTAGAAAATATTTTACTGGAATTTTTCTGGTTAGTATGTGGCCCCGGTAAATTGAAATGCACGTTCAAATTCAATATATAGAGTTATATGTTGATTTCGAAGAAAACTGATCGAAACGATCGAATCAGCTTATGATACATATCCCATTGTGTTCGGAATGGGGGAAATTAGCTATGGGCGACAGTCGTTGGGTTCGAATTGGGGAACAAATGAAAAAGCAACTATTTAGGAGAATAAATTAATTTAATTAAATATTTATATATATATTATATAACCCCGTACCCCCTTATTCTCCAATCGGAAAACGAAATAAAAATCAAAAACCGATCCCCAATTCACGCTCCTCCCTCCATCGCTCCGGTCGACGTCGCCCCCACGTCCGCCACCTGACGCCGCCTCCACCCAGACGAGCGCCACCCCTCCTGACCGCCACCCACCTCCTCTTCTCTTCCCCCCTTGTAACACCCCACGTCCATTAATGTCACTCACAAAGGGAATGCATTAACTTCCATGGAGGTTTTAAGTGAATATAGAACAGTAAAATTACAACAAGACAGATATAAAATAGTACTTGGAAATTCAAAAACTTTATTTCATTGTAGCAGAAGTCAAAACATGTTTGATTACATCATAACACCATATTCAATGTCAAGTACAATATCTATCTTGATAAAACAAGTACATAATCCCATTACATGAATAGCCATTAAAAAGAAAGATAACAAGCTGGACTTTACTTCAGCAGTCCAAGCTTTCCAGAAGATAAGCGATCCAACTAGACTCCACTAGAACTTGGCCCAACCTGCGGACCTGAAGGGAGAAAAAGGATGGAAAAGAGGGGGTCAGACATAAAGTCTGGTGAATATGATAATTCTACAATACTATTACCAAAATAACTGGACTAAGGCATAAGCTGGAAAACAAGAAAATGTCTATGAAGAGCAGATTAAGGACATAGACAATCGGTAAAGGCAACGTTATAGGCGCTCCTAAATACTAAAGGATAAACACTATACTGCACCACACCAGTCACCCTAAAGATTCATCCCACTTAGCTTCACTTAGAAACTTTCCCAATGGCTTTACGTACCCCTAGCTGACTACATAGGTGCCGCCTGCCCCTATCTCCACTAGGTGTACCCTACTTCCCATTATTCGATCGGCTCCCTAACTCGTAGATACCCGTGCTGGCCCCACAGTGGGGTGTATCACTCCCCTAAAGTGGCAACCTGATACAACGGACATGCACGGCTTATACCTACACGATGCAACAACGTCTTACCTACCAGCCCGGGTCCACACACGCATATGAAACCCGTTGGACTTGCGTTGCCACCGCTCCCTGTTTTGGCCTCTTATAGTCAAACCCAGTATGTGTGTCCCGTCCTCGACTTGGGTCGAGCCCACAAAGATACGTTTTGGGATACAGGTTGAAATGGGCCCCCACTATTTACCACAAGCATTCCACCTAAGCTTGTCCCCATTAGTCCATCCCACTTAACCCACTTAGTCATGTTCATTTACATGTGTGTTTGGTTAACTCTAATCGTATTTCAAATGCCTCTAAAGGCAACCACCAGATTCCTCATGCCACCCAAGGCACCTACTTAACCCCCATGTCCCACCTTACATGATTATCTGGTTAAGTATTTCTTAGTTCATTAAGGCCATAACCTCATAAAGACCTCTCACATTAGACTGGCATTTATGGTAGCTGGATTTGCCGGGCGGGTCCGGGCAGTCTTACACCATAAAAGAGTCTAACCTCGTGTCTTTACAACTGTTATGCTTTAGTTTGGGCCTAGGACCTCTCACATTGGGCTGACATTTGTGACTACTGGATTTGTCGGGCGGGTCCGGGCAGGTTTACATCACAAACGGGTCCAACCTCGTGTCCTAAGCATTGACTATTAATAATAATCCACTTTCCCCCAATTTTAATAATTCCCTACTTGAATTATTAATTACTTCCAATTTTTAACAATGTCCATAATTGACTCAATTATGGACATTCATTCATGGTATGCAACATCTTACAAAATTGCACCCCATTTATTAATTCCTAATATTACCCCTACCCCACGTTTGAACGTTTATTCGCAAAATATATGTTAGACTCGAATAGCCTAACTCATAGCATAAAAGAGATTATCATAATAACAACATGTATATGTGACCAAATGAATCATAATAAGGGGTGAAACTTGCATATGTCCAACTTGCATAGATTACACATGTCATGGATCTAAAGGTGTCAACTTGTTCAAAATTCACCTAATATGATCTCAATCAATTTTCATAAACTTACATATGAACATGTGTGAATCAACATCATCTAATTTTTTTTACAACATGGTTTTATATGGGTACACCTAACTCAATAGGCAAATTCCCATAATCAAGTTTTATTTAATTATAGTTTCAAGTTTATGGGTACACCTAACCTAATAGGCAAATTCCCATAAACAAGATCCATTTAAATTAAGAAGAAAAAAAACATAACTTTAAGCATGATCCAACAACATCATGATTTTTCAACATAATATAGCATGATTTATAACATGGCATAGTATGATAGTATAACATAGCTTGACATGATTCTCAACATAGCACGACATAGCATAAGAGAATTTACAACATAGCATGACATAGCATGACATAGCATATATAATTTACATCATACGACAACATAATAACATAATAAGAGATCCACAATATATAGAATTTACAATTACAAATCACATCACTTTCTTGTGATCCATTCATAACTGAGTCAAATTAGTTTGTAATAATCTTGTGAGAATCATCATACTCACCAACAAAAGAAAAGAATTAGAGAAAGAGAGATCTTTTGATTTGATTTGTGTAGATTTAGTTGTAGATGATTAGGCTTCCTCTTCTTAGTTTGTGACGGCTATGCTGAACTCCATGGCAGCAGCATGACGGTAGCTTCTCTAATTTTACAAGTGATTTAGGTCTAGGGTCTACCCACTTATTTATAGATTTTAGAATTCATTTAGGCCATTAGATTTAACCTAGAAATAACCGCAGCCGTTCAGACAAGATGGGGTTTATCTTGTTGACTCAGCAATGAGTCAGAAGTGACTTAGCAAACACTCAGCAAATTAATAAACTTCTATTCATGTTTGCATTAACTGCCCATATATATATATATATATATATATATATATATATATATATATATATACATTCTACAATGTACACATTAGATACATCCCCCCTTTTACACACTTATTATTATTTTTTATATACATATTAGATACATCCCCTCTCTTACACACTTATTAATATTTTTATATTCATATTAGATACATCCCCTCTCTTACACACTTATTAATATTTTAGCAACTTTAGTGTTAATAGAAAATTCGGGGTGTTACATTCTCCCCTCCTTTTAGGATTTCGTCCCCGAAATCTTCAAGTCTGGAAGAATGTATATCCTACCATCCAAACGTCCATCTACTCATCCATCATACACAGGCGTCCATTGTCCTTAAAAGACTTCTAATGCTTTATGATCATATGCAAGTGTGTGTACATGTCCTTACCTAATGCGAAATCAGGCGGTCTACTGATTCAGTTGACCTCCTTAATGCAAATTATGTAAGTGTCATGAATCCATTATGTATGCAAAAGATCCTAATTGCTTACATACTACTTCTATATGCGTGCACACCCATTCAACCGAATGCAGCATCCGTATGATGGTACAACCATTATACACTCATTATACTAAATACATCCATATATATGCAATATGCAATATGAAGTGACTGAGCCGATCTAGTGCCTAAAGTGTGTGTATATATGCATCCACGAGCAACCACTAGCAAACACTTGCATCCATTTTGCATCCATCATACATAACATGTCTCAAACACATGTTTCAACCATAGGATTATCCTAACTAAAGGTCAAAGATACTAATGAGAGGACATACTAGAGATAAGATAAGATAAGCTAAGCGATAAAGGAGAAATTAAAAGACATACCCTCAAAAAGAAAAGGGTACAACGAACGCATCTTCTCTTCTGTCTCCCAAGTTGCGTTGCTCTCATCATCTCCCCATTGCACTTTAACCAGTCTGGCCTCTCGATTCCTCAACTTTTTGATCTCCGACCCAAGAATGCATGTAGGAGCTCGTCTAATTGTTGCATAACGCTCTATTTCCACCCCTTTAAGCAAGCTCGGCTCTACCACCTCCGCGGTCTTGTGCAAACACTTCCTCAAATGTGATACATGGAATACGTCGTGTACTCCACTAAGTTTCTCAGGCAACTCCACCCTATATGCCATCTTCCCAATCCTGTTTTTTACAAGAAACGGCCCTACAAACCTTGGTGCTAATTTCCCCACGGACCCAAAGCGAACAACATTCTGTAACGGAGATACTTTGATAAAAACCATGTCCCCAATGTCAAACTCAAGATCTGTCCTCCTCTTATCAGCATACGATTTTTGCCTATCTTGTGCTGCTTTCATCCGCCTTCGAATCAACTCAATCTTCTCCGAGGTTTCCCTAACCATATCGGGCCCAAGTAGGATTTTATCGGTAGATTCCCACCAACATGTAGGCGAACGGCAAGGCCTTCCATAAAGAGCTTCGAAAGGTGCCATGCCAATACTAGACTGAAAGCTATTATTATATGCGAATTCTACTAACGGAAGGTGCTCTTCCCATGTACCCCCAAAGTCTAGGATACAAACCCTTAAAAGATCCTCTAGAATGCGTTTCACCCTCTCGGTCTGGCCGTCTGTCTGAGGATGATATGCGGTGCTCAAACATAGCTGAGTCCCTACCACCTCTTGTAAACTCTTCCAAAATTCGCTAGTAAAGATGGGGTCACGGTCGCTTACTATACTAGAAGGAATACCGTGCAAACGAACTATCTCCTTAATGTATACAGAAGCCAACCACGGAGCAGTCCTCTTACTTTTCACGGGAATAAAACGGTGAAACGACCCGTAACTTCCCCGTAAAGGAAAGCGTAGGATAGTTCGAGAACAAGTCACAACAGAACACATATAAAAGAACATTTCACTGTATATTACAACAATGCATCAGATTACAAGAATATACAGAGTATAAATGAATATTACACAGAAATATCAGAGATTTAAATTACATTTAAATACATATCAGCGGAAAATAATACAATACACAACTAGAAGAGATATACGGATACAAAGCTTTCCGGATATCATTCCAGCTGTAAACCAGGATCCTGTGAATATAAATCTGCAAAACCAAAACTACTAGCTGCCCGCGTCAAAATAGGGGCACCTAGAGTTTAGGTTAAAACAATAAACTCCAGGTCAGTCATGTGACTGGTGTGAGAACTAAAACAGTTAATCTTTATTTTAAATCATTAGGTAAATCAAGGGACCACGCCGTAAAACACGGAACGGGTTTCCTCCCAAGAATACCAGTGCATAAAACAAACAGCGCAATGCTAAATCAAGAAAAAATGAAGCTATTATAAGACCCAGTTCCCATCACACAATGCAACGCAAGCCGGAGGATAGGGTTTTTACCTTATAATAGCCAAGAATGCTTGATACGTTTTAAACAAATCATTTGATACTGTTATAAGTACATAGTGTATAAAACAACTTCAAATCATAAGTATCAATCATAGGCGGCATAAGTGCCCCATCCCACTATGTCGCCATACTAGGCTCTACAAATAAAACCGCAAATGTCACGTATTTGGAAATTGGATTTCCGTCTATGAACTGAGGCAAAAGATAGTCCTCAACCGATTCGAGACGCTCTAGCCCACCCCTCAGGATCAGAGCTCGAGTGACCCTTGGATCCTCAGGGCCAGTCCACCGATGTGGATTAAACTTAAACCCTGAACATGCGTTTCCCCACCCTATGGGGTGTAAGTCTGGTTCGTCTACCGACCAGAATGCATCGGCTGAAACCGATATAACCGAGGCGCCTCGCAACAGCAACAACCACATAAGTCAAACTCGTCAGGGCGTGTAAAACCACTGACGCCACTTCTAGCTAGAAAGAAACGCATGCCCTCCCTGACGTCCTCTCCCGTTTATGGTTCGCAACCGAGGTGCGAGGCTCGCGAATTCACGTTACACAAAGCTGTGCCACACAGGCTGTGCTTTGATCATCACCACAAGACTTTGCTTTTCAACAGAAGCCTCGATCAATTGCCACTTAGGCATGCCACACAGGCAATTCACTCCATGCGTTTGGTATCCATCAATATATAACCCCTGAGCTCGTACGTCTCAGAGAAGGGCGTTAAGCAAGAGAATAAATCCTCCGCCGCCAAACAGATATATATTTAATAGAGATCAATCGCACGGACTAAAATCCAATGTCAGACACACAGTCCATTTACAAGTCCGTTCTGGGTCTGAACGAAACCGGAGGCACCTAGTACCCCGCATATCCATCGATCTCCAAGCACGTCTGGACGATCACTAACTGTTTCCATCTTCTTGGGTGTATAGCCCAATCAAGATCATCAGTAATTACCCAAACGACGTGAAGACTTCCGGTCTTCGACCACCGTCTTCATCTTCGACACCACGTCGAATCAGTTATTCAGAATGGGATAAACCCGGTCTTTCTGAATAACTCGCGTATATATTATAAAAGTGTTACACAAACACAACATACGCCTCATTCCAATTCAGAATATTCTTTTATTCAAATATTCCTATACTTTGGGAAAAGTTCCATTAATTTTATCCCAGATAAATTCTTTAAATTTATTCTTTAATCTCCTTTGAATATCAATTCAAACTAGTCGGGATTAGCGAACCACACCGAAGTAATCATTTATTTTATTTCCCAATCCCAACCTATTCATCCCATGAAGTAAAACTGGTGATACTTCATATCTAACACCACAGTGTTATCGGTAAATTCAATTACCATTTCACGTTCAAATCTAATTAAAGATTTAACCATCGCCTGGAGCAAAACTGGTGATACTCCATTTTCGATCATCTCAATCTAATTAAAGATTCATTAAAACTCCACTTAGTTTTAATCTTTAACTGGGTTAAAGAATCAGTGTCATTTAAAACACGGTTCACGATAAACCCAAAATCACATTCCATTAATTATCGGGTTAAAGAACAAGTGTTATTTAAAACACTGTTCACGATAAACCCAAAAATCAATACCAATTCAATTCCAATTAAATATCGTTTAATTGGTACACTTCATTAAATCTAAATAAAAAGATTTAATCTTTTCACAACTAGGTTTAAGAACAGTGTTAGTGAAGACACCATTCGCGACAAACCCAAATCACATTTGATATTCAATACAAGGCTCTGAATAGAAAATATATCGGCTTATATTCAATATCAAATTCTACGACTAACAAATGTCGTATTGGAAATAACGATATAAATATATATCTTTAAAATTTCCATAACAACATCTGTATAATCACGAATTCCAACATCGAAATATTCCGAAGACAATTTCGATTCAAATCCACTCCAATGCAATCATTGGAAATTTTGGTTATTTTCAAAATCCTTTTCAAATTTAATTTATTTATTTAAAAATAAATAGAATTATAATTCTAGTTCAAAACTAGTTCATTTCGATAAAAATCTATTTTTATCTTTTCAAATATGGAGTTTTTCATCCCAAATCTTCACAAATCATTTCTTATGATTTTACACAAATTATTACTATTTTTAATAATTTTATCAAGGCCCGTACAGTCGATTTCCATCAATGGCCATCGAACTGCACTTATAGCGACCTTTTTCAAATTTGATTTGGACATAATTCCAAATCCAACCATTAGATTTCTAATTTCTAATATTCGTTAGAAAGCTCTTTTCGATACGAACCCAACGGTTCCGGTTTTAGGAGAATCCGACGGTCAGATCTCCCGTAATATCCGTTTGAAATAAATGGTCGAAATTCACGAACTGCCACGGCGCGGCGCGTTCTATTCAGGCCATTATATTATATATATAATATATATAATATATATATCGTCGATTTCCATTTAAAACGAATTATATAAATAGTTTTAAATTCGTTTCAAAAGCAATTTCAACTTCCATTTCAATTCAAATCGAAATTGAATTCTTCTTTATAAATTCGTTTCAAAATTCATTTCTATTCAATTCAAATTTCGATTCAATTTGAATTCATTTCAATTCAATTTATTTCGAAATCGTTATAAATATCGTTCACGTCAAAATGGCGTCAATCTAATCAACACGGCTTCATAAATTTCTATTTAAAATATTTTATTTCAAATATTTCTTTTTCAAAATAGTTGTTATTATCAAAATATTTCGTTCAACACATGACCAATCTCAAAGGATGAGTACTGTCAACACATGAACTTTTATTTTATAATATTCTTTATTTTTCAAATTGGAATGAGGCCCAATCAATTACCATATAAAGTTAATTATATGGATTTTCATACATTATACACATATAATAGCATTGAAAAATAATCAACCATCAACCAAAGTGCACTACACTGTATAAGCATCAAATATAGATATCTAACGCTTATAACAGCCTGTCAATCAATCGATCGACATATTTAATCAATCAGGATGAGTGAACTTCAAATTTCATCCCAACACCCGTGTGGGGTTTCAAGCAATCAAACACATATTTTATTTATGCTGTTGGGCGATGTGTAAAATTTATCGTCCCAATCAATGTCATTCAAATAGGTGTACATAAACAAACCGTCTGGTTTGTAAATGAATATTCTATTTTATTCACTTCACGTTAAAAATTATATTTTTAACGATAAAACATTTTATTTCAACTTATGAATTTCTATTCAATTCATTTATTCAATAAAATGATATTTTTATTTTTCTAACATATTTTAGAAAATTTCGGCGGCATAACGGCACGATACTAGAAACGGGACAAGGCCTAGCCTTATCCCCGGTCTAGTGAAGGCCCACGCCATTCACACATCAATCAAATCAATTTATTTCACCCAACAACTCAATTCAAATCAAATCATCTAATCAACTACACAACCAAACAATTTAACAAACAAGCCATCCATGGTCTGTGGATGACGGGTGTCGGGTGCTACTAAACACCGTCTACATCCTAGTATATATATATAACTAGAAAAATTAAATTGAAAGGTGAGAAGTTCTCACAGAAATCTATCCAAGCTCCACGGCACTTCATTTGCAGAAGTCTTCGTCGTTTCGCCTTTTTGTCACCTTCGTTGTCCGCTTTCACTACATATGTAAAAATCGAATTTTTACTTCACTATTTAATATATAAAAATCGAATTTTTATTTCAAAGTTCAATATATAAAAATCGAATTTTTATTTCAAAGTTCAATATATAAAAATCGAATTTTTATTTCAAAGTTCAATATATAAAAATCGAATTTTTATTTCAAAGTTCAATATATAAAAATCGAATTTTTATTTCAAAGTTCAATATATAAAAATTGAATTTTTATTATGCCACTAGTATAAAAATTATATTTTTAAACCGCTACTTCAAAATGAAAATCTAAATTTCCAAAGTTAAAAATCAAGTCTCTTAATAAATAAAAATCTCGCCTTTGTTATAGTAAAAATCTTAACTTTATTTACAATGCTTTCCTATATACTTTTCTGATTTTTTTATCTTTTAAAACCCCTTTTTCTAAAGAATAAATAAAAATCATTTCTTTCTTTGCTAATGAACAACATAAAAATCAACTTTTTCTATATGATAAAATCAATTCTTTTACTTAATAAAACTTGCATATAAACTGATTTTATAAACATATATTTATCATAAAAAAACTGATTTAAAATAAAATAAATAAAAAAAAAAACATACACAAAACTTACAGCATCGAAGAAAAAGGGGGGGGGAAGACGTCAGGGTCGGCGGCAGGCTTCGGGGTGGGGGGGGGGGGTGTCGCTGGGAGGTGCGGCAGGAGGAGGAGCGGTCATCGGTGGCTTGATGCTCACCGCCTTCTTCGATCGAAGCAGAAGATGGTGGAGGGGACGAGAGAGCGGGGACGTCGATGGGGGGGGGGGGGGGGGGCGGCGCCATCGCGCGGCGTGGCGGAGCGGTGGCAATCGCGTTGAGCGATTTAGTTAATTAGGGTTTTTTTTTTCTGAAGAATGAACTCATCGGGGGGGCCAGAGTGATTTAAGGAGGGAAAAGATATTTTTTATTTTATTTTATTTAATTACTAAATTTTATTCTCATAAAGTAACTTTTTCTGACGACTTCAGAATCGAACCCACCGCCTGTCGTCCATAGCATTTTACCCCCATTCCGAACACAATGGGATATGTATCGTAGGCTGATTCGACCGTTTGAATCAGTTTCCGTTGAATTTACATTTAAATCATTATATTGAATTTTAAACGTACATTTCAAATTACTGGGGTCACATGCTAACTTTAAAAATTCCAGAAAAATATTTTCTAGCTTCGTATTGACGATACGGTCCTAACAAAACTAGTTTCGTCGAATTCTGAGACCGTTAGAAAAATGGTCAATTTCCAGTCGATTAAAATCAACTGAAACTGGTCAAACGCGTTTTCCTTTGCCACGCTCGCATATTGATTCGAAAAATTATGAAATTTGAAACCTAGCAATAACTTAACATCACGGACCCAATAAAACTGGTTTCGTCGAAATCCGAGGTCGTTTGCAAAATGTCCATTTTTAAGGGCCTGAATTCCATAGCGACTATTCAGAATTTTCAACTGGACATATCTTTTGATTCCCGCCATCAAATTTCGATTGGTCGGATTCGTTGGAAAGATATTATCAATTAGATCCTAATGTTTTTGGTTTCACTAAAATCCGGATTGTTTTGCACCCGGTACATTCAAATGAAGTTTGGAATCGAATTATCGAACTACCACGCCATTTTCAATTCCTTTTATAATTATATATAAGTATTAATTTCTAACGACGACGTATATAATTATATACTTTCTAAATATATACAAAATAAATTTTCGTCGATATTATTTAAAATAATCCATTTTAAATATTCAAAATTCGCTAAAATTGCCAAAATAAAAATTTTAAACTGGCCCAGATTTTCGGGTTATTACAATCTCCCCCACTTAAAACTTTTCGTCCCCGAAAAGGAACAAAGTCGAAAGTGGTTTAATTAATCAACTCTACGTTCGATCTGGCTTCCATTCTCCAACTCTTTAGTTTCTGAGAATTTTCAAAATCTCAAAAATTTGGCTAACACCCTAAATTTTTGAAAAATTTCGCCATAACCTCCCCTGCACCGGGAGCATCGGGGAATTTCAAATAGCTTCCCCGGTCCTTCAGATCTCAAAAAGAAAAAGAAAAAGCCAAGCGGCTAGCCAATAGGCTCACAAAATCATCATCACCCAAACAAAACAGGAAATTATGTAGTAAACATGTACCTATTTGTCGGGTAAACAAATTTTATTCTCTGGCTCTAGCCTCCTTGCTATGACCTGTTCAATGATATATATGTATATGCAAGCAAGCGCAACCAATTTCCAATATAATTCATTATTCGATCAAATTAGGCATAATGGTTCAAAATTATCAAACAACTAAACAAACAACACAAACATCAATCAATTAGTGAATTAGAGTTTCAAATTCATAACTTTGATATATAGTCAAAAATCAGATTTTTGATGCCAAATCACAACAATGTATTCTAGCTATATTAGTTTTGGTTCTCACACCGGTCTAATGGAAATATATAGAAAATCACACCTTCGAAACTCGAATACCAATTCTGATGATGTCTAGACTAACATCAGAATCGTCTCCGGGCGACTAGAGTGTGACTCTATATCTATCCAGTATATTAAAACTTTGAATATACGTTTGCAAGGCGTATATGCAAATTCTTTATATACTGAACTGTCCAAATCAATACTAATAAATAATCAAATACGAATGATTGATTTAGATTCTCAAAACAAAATTTGTTTTCACTTTAAAAATATACCCTTCACACTCGTTCTAGGATACTACTGATCCTATCTCTAACGAGTCATTCTCATTGGATATAGCTAATCCAATATCTGATGAATTCTTTCGTATGGTTCTAATGTGCCTTGTTCTCTGAGCTTTGTAATCCAAAGCTCTGATACCAAATGAAACGACCCGTAACTTCCCCGTAAAGGAAAGCGTCGGATAGTTCGAGAACAAGCCACAACAGAACACATATAAAAGAACATTTCACTGTATATTACAACAATGCATCAGATTACAAGAATATACAGAGTATAAATGAATATTACACAGAAATATCAGAGATTTAAATTACATTTAAATACATATCAGGGGAAAATAATACAATACACAACTAGAAGAGATATACGGATACAAAGCTTTCCGGATATCATTCCAGCTGTAAACCAGGATCCTGTGAATATAAATCTGCAAAACCAAAACTACTAGCTGCCCGTGTCAAAATAGGGGCACCCAGAGTTTAGGTTAAAACAATAAACTCCAGGTCAGTCATGTGACTGGTGTGAGAACTAAAACAGTTAATCTTTATTTTAAATCATTAGGTAAATCAAGGGACCACGCCGTATAACACGGAACGGGTTTCCTCCCAAGAATACCAGTGCATAAAACAAACAGCGCAATGCTAAATCAAGAAAAAAAATGAAGCTATTATAAGACCCAGTTCCCATCACACAATGCAACGCAAGCCGGAGGATAGGGTTTTTACCTTATAATAGCCAAGAATGCTTGATACGTTTTAAACAAATCATTTGATACTGTTATAAGTACATAGTGTATAAAACAACTTCAAATCATAAGTATCAATCATAGGCGGCATAAGTGCCCCATCCCACTATGTCGCCATACTAGGCTCTACAAATAAAACCGCAAATGTCACGTATTTGGAAATTGGATTTCCGTCTATGAACCGAGGCAAAAGATAGTCCTCAACCGATTCGAGACTCTCTAGCCCGCCCCTCAGGATCAGAGCTCGGGTGACCCTTGGATCCTCAGGGCCAGTCCACCGATGTGGATTAAACTTAAACCCTGAACATGCGTTTCCCCACCCTATGGGGTGTAAGTCTGGTCCGTCTGCCGACCAGAATGCATCGGCCGAAACCGATATAACCGAGGCGCCTCGCAACAGCAACAACCACATAAGTCAAACTCGTCAGGGCGTGTAAAACCACTGACGCCACTTCTAGCTAGAAAGAAACGCATGCCCTCCCTGACGTCCTCTCCCGTTTTTGGTTCACAACCGGGGTGCGAGGCTCGCGAATTCACGTTACACAAAGCTGTGCCACACAGGCTGTGCTTTGATAATCACCACAAGACTTTGCTTTTCAACAGAAGCCTCGATCAATTGCCACTTAGGCATGCCACACAGGCAATTCACTCCATGCGTTTGGTATCCATCAATATATAACCCCTGAGCTCGTACGTCTCAGAGAAGGGCGTTAAGCAAGAGAATAAATCCTCCGCCGCCAAACAGATATATATTTAATAGAGATCAATCGCACGGACTAAAATCCAATGTCAGACACACAGTCCATTTACAAGTCCGTCCTGGGTCTTAACGAAACCGGAGGCACCTAGTACCCCGCATATCCATCGATCTCCAAGCACGTCTGGACGATCACTAACTGTTTCCATCTTCTTGGGTGTACAGCCCAATCAAGATCATCAGTAATTACCCAAACGACGTGAAGACTTACGGTCTTCGACCACGGTCTTCATCTTCGACACCACGTCGAATCAGTTATTCAGAATGGGATAAACCCGGTCTTTCTGAATAACTCGCGTATATATTATAAAAGTGTTACACAAACACAACATACGCCTCATTCCAATTCAGAATATTCTTTTATTCAAATATTCCTATACTTTGGGAAAAGTTCCCATTAATTTTATCCAAGATAAATTATTTAAATTTATTCTTTAATCTCCTTTGAATATCCATTCAAACTAGTCGGGATTAGCGAACCACACCGAAGTAATCATTTATTTTATTTCCCAATCCCAACCTATTCATCCCATGAAGTAAAACTGGTAATACTTCATATCTAACACCACAGTGTTATCGGTAAATTCAATTACCATTTCACGTTCAAATCTAATTAAAGATTTAACCATCGCCTGGAGCAAAACTGGTGATACTCCATTTTCGATCATCTCAATCTAATTAAAGATTCATTAAAACTCCACTTAGTTTTAATCTTTAACTGGGTTAAAGAATCAGTGTCATTTAAAACACGGTTCACGATAAACCCAAAATCACATTCCATTAATTATCGGGTTAAAGAACAAGTGTTATTTAAAACACTGTTCACGATAAACCCAAAAATCAATACCAATTCAATTCCAATTAAATATCGTTTAATTGGTACACTTCATTAAATCTAAATAAAAAGATTTAATCTTTTCACAACTAGGTTCAAGAACAGTGTTAGTGAAGACACCATTCGCGACAAACCCAAATCACATTTGATATTCAATACAAGGCTCTGAATAGAAAATATATCGGCTTATATTCAATATAAAATTCTACGACTAACAAATGTCGTATTGGAAATAATGATATAAATATATATCTTTCAAATTTCCATAACAACATCTGTATAATCACGAATTCCAACATCGAAATATTCCGAAGACAATTTCGATTCAAATCCACTCCAATGCAATCATTGGAAATTTTGGTTATTTTCAAAATCCTTTTCAAATTCAATTTATTTATTTAAAAATAAATAGAATTATAATTCTAGTTCAAAACTAGTTCATTTCGATAAAAATCTATTTTTATCTTTTAAAATATGGAGTTTTTCATCCCAAATCTTCACAAATCATTTCTTATGATTTTACACAAATTATTACTATTTTTAATAATTTTATCAAGGCCCGTACAGTCGATTTCCATCAATGGCCATCGAGCTGCACTTATAGCGACCTTTTTCAAATTTGATTTGGACATAATTCCAAATCCAACTGTTAGATTTCTAATTTCTAATATTCGTTAGAAAGCTCTTTTCGATACGAACCCAACGGTTCCGGTTTTAGGAGAATCCGACGGTCGGATCTCCCGTAATATCCGTTTGAAATAAATGGTCGAAATTCACGAACTGCCATGGCGCGGCGCGTTCTATTCAGGCCATTATATTATATATATAATATATATAATATATATATCGTCGAATTTCAACTTCCATTTCAATTCAAATCGAAATTGAATTCTTCTTTATAAATTCGTTTCAAAATTCATTTCTATTCAATTCAAATTTCGATTCAATTTGAATTCATTTCAATTCAATTTATTTCGAAATCGTTATAAATATCGTTCACGTCAAAATGGCGTCAATCTAATCAACACGGCTTCATAAATTTCTATTTCAAATATTTTATTTCAAATATTTCTTTTTCAAAATAGTTGTTATTATCAAAATATTTCGTTCAACACATGACCAATCTCAAAGGATGAGTACTGTCAACACATGAACTTTTATTTTATAATATTCTTTATTTTTCAAATTGGAATGAGGCCCAATCAATTACCATATAAAGTTAATTATATGGATTTTCATACATTATAAACATATAATAGCATTGAAAAATAATCAACCATCAACCAAAGTGCACTACACTGTATAAGCATCAAATATAGATATCTAACGCTTATAACAGCCTGTCAATCAATCGATCGACATATTTAATCAATCAGGATGAGTGAACTTCAAATTTCATCCCAACACCCGTGTGGGGTTTCAAGCAATCAAACACATATTTTATTTGTGCTGTTGGGCGATGTGTAAAATTTATCGTCCCAATCAATGTCATTCAAATAGGTGTACATAAACAAACCGTCTGGTTTGTAAATGAATATTCTATTTTATTCACTTCACGTTAAAAATTATATTTTTAACGATAAAACATTTTATTTCAACCTATGAATTTCTATTCAATTCATTTATTCAATAAAATGATATTTTTATTTTTCTAACATATTTTAGAAAATTTCGGCGGCATAACGGCACGATACTAGAAACGGGACAAGGCCTAGCCTTATCCCCGGTCTAGTGAAGGCCCACGCCATTCACACATCAATCAAATCAATTTATTTCACCCAACAACTCAATTCAAATCAAATCATCTAATCAACTACACAACCAAACAATTTAACAAACAAGCCATCCATGGTCTGTGGATGACGGGTGTCGGGTGCTACTAAACACCGTCTACATCCTAGTATATATATATAACTAGAAAAATTAAATTGAAAGGTGAGAAGTTCTCACAGAAAGCTATCCTAGTTCCACGGCACTTCATTTGCAGAAGTCTTCGTCGTTTCGCCTTTTTGTCACCTTCGTTGTCCGCTTTCACTACATATGTAAAAATCGAATTTTTACTTCACTATTCAATATATAAAAATCGAATTTTTATTTCAAAGTTCAATATATAAAAATCGAATTTTTATTTCAAAGTTCAATATATAAAAATCGAATTTTTATTTCAAAGTTCAATATATAAAAATCGAATTTTTATTTCAAAGTTCAATATATACAAATCGAATTTTTATTATGCCACTAGTATAAAAATTATATTTTTAAACCGCTACTTCAAAATGAAAATCTAAATTTCCAAAGTTAAAAATCAAGTCTCTTAATAAATAAAAATCTCGCCTTTGTTATAGTAAAAATCTTAACTTTATTTACAATGCTTTCCTATATACTTTTCTGATTTTTTTATCTTTTAAAACCCCTTTTTCTAATGAATAAATAAAAATCATTTCTTTCTTTGCTAATGAACAACATAAAAATCAACTTTTTCTATATGATAAAATCAATTCTTTTACTTAATAAAACTTGCAAATAAACTGATTTTATAAACATATATTTATCATAAAAAAACTGATTTAAAATAAAAAAAATAAAAAAAAATACACAAAACTTACAGCATCGAAGAAAAAGGAGGGGGGGGGGGAATGACGTCAGGGTCGGCGGCAGGCTTCGGGGGGGCGGTGTCGCTGGGAGGTGCGGCAGGAGGAGGAGCGGTCATCGGTGGCTTGATGCTCGCCGCCTTCTTCGATCGAAGCAGAAGATGGTGGAGGGGACGGGAGAGCGGGGACGTCGATGGGGGGGGGGGGCCATCGCGCGGCGTGGCGGAGCGGTGGCAATCGCGTTGAGCGATTTAGTTAATTAGGGTTTTTTTTTTCTGAAGAATGAACTCATCGGGGGGGCCAGAGTGATTTAAGGAGGGAAAAGATATATTTTTTTTTATTTTATTTAATTACTAAATTATATTCTCATAAAGTAACTTTTTCTAACGACTTCAGAATCGAACCCACCGCCTGTCGTCCATAGCATTTTACCCCCATTCCGAACACAATGGGATATGTATCGTAGGCTGATTCGACCGTTTGAATCAGTTTCCGTTGAATTTACATTTAAATCATTATATTGAATTTTAAACGTACATTTCAAATTACTGGGGTCACATGCTAACTTTAAAAATTCCAGAAAAATATTTTCTAGCTTCGTATTGACGATATGGTCCTAACAAAACTAGTTTCGTCGAATTCTGAGACCGTTAGAAAAATGGTCAATTTCCAGTCGATTAAAATCAACTGAAACTGGTCAAACGCGTTTTCCTTTGCCACGCTCACATATTGATTCGAAAAATTATGAAATTTGAAACCTAGCAATAACTTAACCTCACGGACCCAATAAAACTGGTTTCGTCGAAATCCGAGGTCGTTTGCAAAATGTCCATTTTTAAGGGCCTGAATTCCATAGCGACTATTCAGAATTTTAAACTGGACATATCTTTTGATTCCCACCATCAAATTTCGATTGGTCGGATTCGTTGGAAAGATATTATCAATTAGATCCTAATGTTTTTGGTTTCACTAAAATCCGGATTGTTTTGCACCCGGTACATTCAAATGAAGTTTGGAATCGAATTATCGAACTACCGCGCCATTTTCAATTCCTTTTATAATTATATATAAATATTTATATTCTAACGACGACGTATATAATTATATACGTTCTAAATATATTCAAAATAAATTTTCGACGATATTATTTAAAATAATTCATTTTAAATATTCAAAATTCGCTAAAATTGCCAAAATAAAAATTTTAAACTGGCCCAGATTTTCGGGTTATTACAAATGGGCGCTTTTAGTAAGTCTATCTACTATAACCCAAATCCCCGTGTTACCCTTCCTTGATCTTGGTAATCCATCCACAAAATCCATTGAGATGCTTTCCCATTTCCATAGTGGAACTTCTAATGGGTGAAGCAACCCACCGGGTTTCTTTTGTTCTGCTTTAACTCGTTGGCAAACCAAGCATCTAGCGACGTACTCGGCCACATCCTTTTTCATACCGGCCCAAAAGAAAACCCGCTTCATATATTTGTACATCTTATCCCCACCGGGAGGAATGGTCATTTTTGAGCGATGAGCATCATCAAGAATGGCCTTCCTTAAGTCTTCGTCTTGTGGTACACAAAGTCTATTATCCCTTCGTAACCAACCCTTATCGTCTAGGGTATACCTACGAAGATGGCTTGACGACTCCCCCCCTTTGAGCTTTTCTACTATCTCAACCAACTGTGGGTCGTCTCGCTGTGCCTCACCAACCCGTCCTAGAAGTGTAGGTCTAACCTCCAAGGATGCTAACAGACCGGGTACTAAGTCAACGGAGGGTCTAAAGTGAAACATAGAGATGAATTCTAAGCTTTGTCGTTCAACAAACAACGGACTCAAGGACAACCTTTTCCTACTTAAGGCGTCTGCCACCACGTTCCCCTTGCCCGGGGTATATGCTATTTCAAAATCGTAGGAGGCTAAGAATTCCATCCACCGTTGCTGCCTTAAATTCAAATCCTTCTGAGAGAATAAGTATTTTAATGATTTGTGGTCAGTGAACAGTTCGAATTTCTCACCAAGAAGATAGTGACGCCAAGACTTAAGCGTGAAAACAATTGCGGCTAGCTCTAAGTCATGCGTGGGGTAATTCTTTTCATGAACCCTCAACTGCCTTCCACCATAGGCTATTACTCTTCCCTCTTGCATGAGGACCGCGCCAAGTCCCGTCCCACAAGCATCAGTATAGATGGTAAACGGTTTATTCCCGTCTGGCAGCACTAAGACTGGGGCTGAAGTTAAGGCTCTCTTTAAACGTTGGAACGCATCATCGCAATCTTTGTCCCACGTAAAAACCAGGTTCTTCTTCGTTAACCGTGTTAATCGAGATGATATTTTTGCGAAGTCTTTGGTAAACTTCCTATAATAGCCAGACAACCTCAAGAAACTTCTTACTTCGGTTGCATTTTTAGGGACCTTCCAATCTTGGATGGCCAACACCTTTGCGGGATCCACTGCTATCCCTTCTTTGGAAACCACGTGCCCTAAGAACCGTACTTCCTTCCTCCAGAAGTGACACTTAGAAAATTTTGCCTTAAGGTTATGCGCTCGAAGGGTTTCCAACACTTCCCTAAGATGTAGGGAGTGCTCTTCTTTATTCTTAGAAAAGACTAAGATGTCATCCACAAAGACTACCACGAATTTGTTAAGGTATTCCCTAAACACCCTACTCATCAAATCAACAAAATATGCAGGGGCGTTTGTCAAACCAAAGGGCATCACTAGCCATTCATAGAATCCGTCAGGAGTCCTAAAAGCAGTCTTATCTATGCTATCCTCAGCCACTCTCAGTTGATGAAAGCCAGTCGCTAAGTCCAACTGCGAAAACACTGAGGCGCCAACTAACCGATCAAAGAGATCGTCAATCCTCGGCAGTGGGTGTCGGTTCTTTTTAGTAAGCTTGTTTAGTTCTCTATAGTCCATACAAAGTCTAAGAGACCCATCCGCCTTTGTGGCAAAAACTACAAGAGCACCCCACTCCTATATACTACGTCTTATGAACCCCTTCTCAAGCAACTCCTTTACTTGCTTATTGAGTTTCCTCCTTTCACGAGGAGCCATGTAGCGCACTGGCAAAGATACGGGTTTAGCATTATCCACAAGATAAATTCGAAAGTCTATCTCCCGCTTTGGAGGTAAGCCCTTCCCCTCCTCAAACACATCCGGATATTCCCGGACCACTTCTACCGATCGCAGGTTCTCTACAGACGCATCAAGCGATTCAAGATAACTTAGCATAACGGAATTTATGGGATTACAAAAGATGTCGAGAGCATTAACAAGGCGAGTCACAAGCTTAACTACTCTCCTTTCACAATCAAGAATGGCCCTATTTCTAGACAACCAATCCATTCCTAAAATTAGCCCATAGCCCGTGAAGCCCAATACATAAGCATCACATCTAAATTCAACGCTAAGTATAGAGATTTTTCAAATCCAAACATATCATGGTCAAATGAGCCAAACCCCCAATTGGATTTGAAACGACCAAGGGATCCTCTACTAAACTGGTGTTCAAGTGCAGTGATTCAACTAATGATGCAGAGATAAACGAATGAGATGCACCAGAATCGAATAAGGTACGGACAGGATGATCAAACAGAAAAACTAAGCTTTCAACAGAAATTGTTCTACCTCTTTCTTGCAGTGGTGGGGCCGCAATAGCCTGAACTTGCCCCCTTGCCTGCCCTGGTGCCATAAGAGCCTGCACCTGTCCTCCCGAGGTAGACCCTGCCCTCTGCCCCTTCTTTGGACAGTCCTTCACTAAATGTCCCGCATCTCCACAATGAAAACAACCAGTCTTCTTTTTCTTTCTACAATCTTTGCTGAGATGGCCAGGCGTCCCACAATTGAAGCATTTCTTCTTCCCTTTGCCATTATTGTTTTTACCACCCTTCTTATTTTGCTGTTGGGGTTTCTTCTGATCCCCTTTCTTTTCAACTGCCTTATCCTCATGCATAAGTGCCATTTCTACTAGCTTTTCAAAGGTGGCTCACATAGGGATGTGGGTCATAGCCAACCCTTGCAACGGTTCATTCAAGCCTCTAACGAACCTCAAAGCTTTCTTCTCTGGCGTGTTCACCAACTCCAAGCCAAACCTTGCTAACTGATTAAATTTATTGACATATTCCTTTACTGATGAGCTCCCTTGCTTTAGTGCCAGGAATTTTTCCATATTTAAGTTCTCCTCTGCCTTTGAAAGAAACTTTGCCTCAAACCTTCGTCTGAAATCCGCCCATGAATCAACTGGACGTTCCCCGTTAGTGACCTCCCACCAAAACGAGGCCTCTCCCTTCATTAACCAAGCAGCTAAACGGACTTTCCTCCCATCTTCCACTTCAAAGATATCCAACAATTCCTCAGTCTCCTTAAGCCAATCTCCGGCCTCCACAAACGTCTCAGTCCCTTGAAAAGTTTTTCCTCCCATAGCCTTGAATTCCTTGCACGTCTTTGCAAAAGTGTCAACACGAGGAGGAGGAGGAGGAGGAGGAATGGGTGCAACTAGGGGTGGAGGAGTATCCGCTGGGCCTGCAGTGGTGGCCCTAGCCTCCAAGTATCTCCTAAACCACCATGGAATCGTCACACCTTCTGGGAGATTAAGATCTTCAGCCATGCTGAAACGAAAAAGGAAAGATTCAAAATGGAGAATTCGAAAGATAAAGATAAGGATGTGGCTATTTGGGATTATGTTTTTCATAAAAACTCTCTTTAAATAACATGTTTTTTTTTTTGAAAGCACTTCTTCCAAAAATACTTTAGAAAAAAAAATTATTTTTCTAAAATTTTTTTTTATCTGTTCTGGTAACCTTATGCTCTGATACCACGTGTAACACCCCACGTCCATTAATGTCACTCACAAATGGAATGCATTAACTTCCATGGAGGTTTTAAGTGAATATAGAACAATAAAATTACAACAAGACAGATATAAAATAGTACTTGGAAATTCAAAAACTTTATTTCATTGTAGCAGAAGTGAAAGAACCCGTAACTTCCCCGTGAAGGAAAGAGCGGATACTTTTGAGAACAACACACAAATGAACGCATACAGAAGAACATTTCATTGTTATTACAACAATTCCATCAGATACAAGAATATACAGAGTATAAATGATTAAATTACATTCGAAAAATATCAGAGATTACAATAAATTACATAGCAGCGGAAAAATATACAAAACACAACTGAAAGTAATACACGGATACAGAGCTTTCCGAGCATCGTTCCAGCTGTAGATCAAGACCCTGTGAATATAAATCTGCAAAAACCAAAACTACTAGCTGCCCGTGCGGAAAATAGGGGCACCCAGAGTTTAGGTTAAAACAATAAACTCCAGGTCAGTCATGTGACTGGTGTGAGAACTAAAACAGTTATTAATATTGGTTTTAAAGTTAGGTAAATCAAGGGACCATGCCGTATAACACGGAACGGGTTTCCTCCCAAGAATACCAGTGCATAGAACAAATAGCGCAATGCTAAATAAAGAAAAATGAAGCTGTTATAAGACCCAGGTCCCATCACACAATGCAACGCAAGCCGGAGGATAGGGTTTTCCCTTATAACAGCCAAAGCATGCTTGATACGTTTAAAACACATTATTTGATACTATTATAGGTGTATAGTGTCAAAACAATTTCAATCATAAATATCAATCATAGACGACATGGGTACCATATATCATGTCGCCATACAAGATCTACAATTAAAACCGCAATACACGTATTGGAAATTGGATTTCCGTCATGAGTCGAGGCAAGGGGCAAGCTCCTCTCCGCGTTCGAGACACTCTAGCAAATGCCTCAGGACCCCACTATGATCCTTGGAATCGGCTGGGCCGGTCCTCTCTTGCTTTTGAGGATTGGCAATTCCTGAACACACGTTTCCCAGTCCTTACAGACCGATATCCGAGGCGCCTCGTATCCAACAACCACACAGGTGAAAAGTATATAAATCTCAGGGCTGGTAGGTCACTGACACCACCCTAGCTAGAAAGAAACGTCGTGCTCTCCCAGCGGCCCATCTCCCGTTTTTGACTCATACCGATGTGTGAGGCTCGCGAATTCACGCTATACACAAAGCTACGCCACACAGGCCGTGCTTTGATCATCAACCACAATACTTTGCTTTTCAACAGAAGCCTTGATCAATTGCCACTTACGCATGCCACACAGGCAATTCACTCCATGCGACTGATGTCCATCGATATACAACCTCTGAGCTCGTATGTCTCAGAGAAGGGCGTTAAGCAAGAGAATAAATTCTCCGCCGCCAAACAGATGTATATTTAATAGAGATCAATCAACACAGAATAAAATCCAATGTCATACACACAATCCATTTACAAGTTCGTTCTGGGTCTGAACGAAACCGGAGGCACTTTCCTCGCATATCCATCCATCTCCAAGTACGTCTGGACGATCACCAACTATTTCCCTCATCCTGGGTGTACAGCCCAATCAAGATCATCAGTAATCACCCAAACGATGTGAAGACTTCCGGTCTTCAACCACCGTCTTCATCTTCGACATCTCGTCGAATCGGTTATTCAGAATGGGTATAAACCCGGCCTTTCTGAATAACCCACGTATATAATAAACGAATGTTACACAAGCACAACAAACGCCTCATTCCAATTCAGAATATTCTTTTATTCACAAAATCACATTCTTAGGGAAATGTTCCCATTAATTTTATCCAAGATAAATTCTTCTAAATTTATCCTATAATCTTCCTTTGGATATCATTTCAAACTAGTCGGGATTAACGAACCACACCGAAGTAATTATTTATTTTATTTCCCAATCCCAACCTATATATCCCATGGAGAAAACTGGTAATACTCCACACCTAACACCACGGTGTTATCGGTAAAATTAATTACCATTTCACGTTCAAATCTAATTAAAGATTTAACTATCGCTTTGGAGCAAAACTGGTGGTACTCCATTCTCGATCACCTTTCAAATTTGATAATTTAAATTATCAATTCACTTTTTAATCTAATTAAAGATTCATTAAAACTCCATTTAGTTTTAATCCTTACAAAAATCAATATCCTGCCTTTAACTGGGTTAAAGAACCAATGTCATCAAAACACGATTCACGACAAACCCAAATCACATTTGATATTAAATACAAGGCTCTGAATAGAAAATATATCGACTTATATTCAATACCAAATTCTGAAACCAACAAATATCGTATTGGGAATAACGATATAAAATATATCTTTCAAATTCCCATAACAATATCTGTATAGTCACGAAATCCAACATCGAAATATCTCGAAGATAATTTCGATTCAGCTCCATTCCAATCCACGTATTGGAAATTATCGATTATTTTCAAAACCACTTTCAAATTCAATTTATTTATTTCAAAAATAAATTGATTTTAATTCTAGTTCAAAACTAGTTCATTTCGATAAAAATCTATTTTTACCTTCTAATGTGGAATTTTCCAGCCCAATTCTTTCCAATTCACATATTATAATTTTACACAAATTATAGATATTTTTGATAATTTTATCAAGGCCCGTACAGTCGATTTCCAACAACGGCCATCGAACTGCACTTACAGCGACCTTTTTCGAATTTGATTTGGACATAATTCCAAATCCAACTGTTAGATTTCAAATTTCTAATATTCAATGGAAAGCTCTTTTCGATACGAACCCAACGGTTCCGGTTTTAGGAGAATCCGACGGTCGGATCTCCCGCAATGTCCATTTGAAATAAATGGTCGAAATTCACGAACTGCCGCGGCGCGGCGCGTTCTATTCAGGCCATTAAATATATAATATATATATATTATATATTTCGTCGATTTCCTTTTAAAACGTATTTTATAAATCGTTTTAAATTCGTTTCAAAACAATTTCAACTTCCTTTTCAATTCAAATCAAAATTGATTTCTTCTTTATAAGTTCGTTTTGAAATTCATTTCTATTCAATTCAAATTTCAATTCAATTTGAATTCATTTCAATTCGCTTTCAAATCAATTTGAATTCGTTTTCAATTCAATTCATTTCGAAATCGTTTTCAATTCCTTTCATTTCGAAATCGTTTTCAATTCAATTCATTTCGAAATCGTTTTCAATTCATTTCATTTCGAAATCGTTTTCAATTCATTACATTTCGAAATCGAATAAAATCGATATAAATATCGTTCACGTCGAAATAACGCATCTCTAATCAACACGGCTTTATATTTTTCAAAACTCCTTTAGTCTATCCAACAAATGAATATTTATCCCATTCAACACATGAATCTATATCGCTTTCAACACACGACTAATCTCAACACATGAGTACTGTCAACACATCACTATTTTTGTTATGTAAAATATTTTATAAAACTATGGTATCTATCGTTTGATTTTAATTAGACTTCTACTAGGAAGTAGTTCTAATTTTAAATATGATAAAGATGTAAATTTCATTGTATAAAATATTTCACTCAACACATGAACATCGTCAACACATGACTATTTTTATATTCAACACATGAATTTTCTTTTATAATATTCCTTATTTTCCTGATTGGAATGAGGCCCAATCAATCACCACATAATGTTAATTATATGGATTCCATACAACACATGTATATAATAGCATTGAAAAATAATCAATCATCAACCAAAGTGCACTACACTGTATAAGCATCAAATATAGATATCTGACGCTTATAACAGTCTGTCAATCGACCGATCGACATATTTAATAAATCAGGATGAGTGAACTTCAAATTTCATCCCAACACCCGTGTGGGGTTTCAAACAATCAAACACAGATTTTATTTGTGCAGTTGGGCGATGTGTAAAATTTATCGACCCAATCAATATCAGTCAAATCAGTGTATATAAACAAATCGGCCGATTTGTTTATAAATATTTTACTTATTCACTTTCACGTTAAAAATTATATTTTTAACGATAAAATATTCTATTTCAACACATGAATTTCTATTCATTTTATTTATTCAATAAATGATTATTTTTATTTTTCTAACATATTTTAGAAAATTTCGGCAGCATAACGGCACGATACTAGAAACGGGACGAGGCCTAGCCTTATCCCCGGTCTAGTGAAGGCCCACGCCATTCACACATCAATCAAATCAATTTCAATTCACCAAACAATTCAAATTTCAATCAATTAGACTAACCAACTACACAACCAAACAATTTAACAAACAAGCCATCCATGGTCTGTGGATGACGGGTGTCGGGTGCTACTAAGCACCGTCTGCATCCTAGTATATATATATAACTAGAAAAAGAATTTTGAGTGAGAAGTTCTCACCAAAAGCTATCCAACTTCACGACACTCCTTTTGTAGAAAATCTTCGTCGTTATCCTATCTTCGCCATCTTCGTTGCCCGTAGTCACTCTATATATAAAAGTCACATTTTTATATTTTGATCTCTTTAAAATAAAAATCATATTTTTATTTATTCACTTTCAATTTAAAAATCATATTTTTATAATCACTTCATATATTTAAAAATCGAATTTTTACTTCGTTATACTTTATATAAAAATCAAAATTTTACTATGTTATTCAATATACAAAAATAAGCATATTTTCACAACGCTACTATATAGATAAAAATTATATTTTTATCACCTTATTCTTCATATAAAAATTTCACCTTTTCAAAAATAAAGTTTTCGCCTTTATAAAAATAAAGTTTTCGCCTTTATAAAAATAAAGTTTTCATCGTTATGAAAATCACCACTTTATTTCAACGTATATAAAATAAAAATCAGATTTTTATTTCGCTACATATACAAAGATTATATTTTTATATTCTCTATCCTATAAAGGTTATATTTTTAATACTTTAAAAATATAAAAATCATATTTTTAATATTTCTATATAGTAAAGACTATATTTTTAATATTTTAAAAATATAAAAATCATGTTTTTATCACATTAAAAATATAAAGATCGTACCTTTTTCCAAATAAAAATCCTATCTTTTCACCTTTTAAAGTTCTAATCTTTTTCCATTTAAAATTCAAACCTTTTCTATTTTAAATTCCCTTTTTTTTAAAAAAAAAAATCAGTTTTAAATTACTCTTTAAAATCAGTTTTTAAACTTAAAATCGAAATTAGTTTTAAACTTTAAAATAAAAACAGTATTTAATCTTTTTTTTTCAGTTTATATATATCAAAAATAAAATAAATAAAAAGAAAAAGGGACTTACAGGGGGGGCGATTGGTGGCGTTCGACGCGGAGGAGGGCGCAGCAGGGTAGGGGTTTAGGGCGGCGGGAGGAGCTAAAGGGGGTTTTGGCCGGAGGGGTGCGCCACGAGGTGGAGATGGGTTCGCCGGAGGTTGGTTTGAGGGGCTAGGAGGGGCGCGATTCAATTCAGAGGAGGGAGAGAGGAAGGAGATGGAGGCAGAGGGAAAGAAGAAGCGGCACTCCGCTGAACGGAGGAGGCGGACGTCGGACGGTGGCACGCGTCGGTGGTCGGGCGATGGGTCAACGGCGGCTGCAGTTTCTTCTTTTCCTTTTTTTTTTAAAATGAATCGGGGAGAGAGAATACTGAGGAGGGGGGGTGTATAAAAAGGTTTTTATAAAAATTAAATTATATTATTTAATTTCTCCTAGGGTTGACTTTTCTTTTGAACTCGAAATTGGGCCCAGCGACTCTCATCCCTAGCTAATTACCCCCATTCCGAACACAATGGGATATGAATCGTAAGCTGATTTGATCGTTTGAATCAGTTTCCGTTAAATTTACATTTAAATCACTATATTGAATTTTAAACGTACATTTCAAATTACCGGGGTCACATACGAACTTTTAAAAATTCCAGAAAAATATTTTCTAGCTTCGTATTGACGATACGGTCCTAACAAAACTAGTTTCGTCGGATTCTGAGACCGTTGGAAAAATGGCCAACTTCCAGTCGATTAAAATCAACTGAACTGGTCAAAACACGTTTTCCTTTGCCACGCTCACATATTGATTTGAAAAATTATGAAATTTGGAATCTAGCAATGATTCGACATCACGGACCCAACAAAAGTGGTTTCGTCGAAATCCGAGGTCATTTACAAAATGTCCATTTTTAAGGGCCTGAATTCCATAGCGACTATTCAGAATTTTCAACTGGACATATCTTTTGATTCTCGCTACGAAATTTTGATTTTTCGGATTCGTTGGAAAGATATTATCAATTAGATCCTAATGTTTTTGGTTTCACTAGAATCCGGATTGTTTTGCACCCGGTACATTCAATTGAAGTTTGAAATCGAATTATCGAACTACCGCGCCATTTTCAATTCTATTTATAATTATATAAAATTATTTATATTCTAACGACGACGTATAAAATATATACGTCGAATTCTATTCAAAATAAATTTTCTCGTCGAAATTATTTAAAATAATCTATTTTAAATGTACAAAATTCGCTAAAATTACCAAAATAAAAATTTTAAACTGGCCTAGATTTTCGGGTTATTACAATCTCCCCCACTTAAAACTTTTCGTCCCCGAAAAGGAAAAAAGTCGAAAGTGGTTTGATTAATCAACGCTACGTTCGATCTGGCTTCCATTCTCCAACTTTTCAGTTTCTGAGAATTTTCAAAATTTCAAAAATTTGGCTAACACCCTAAATTTTCGAAAAATTTCGCCATAACCTCCCCTGCACCGGGAGCATCGGGGAATTTCAAATAGCTTCCCCGGTCCTTCAGATCTCAAAAAGAAAAAGAAAAAGCCAAGCGGCTAGCCAATAGGCTCACAAAATCATCATCACCCAAACAAAACAGTAAATTATGTAATAAACATGTACCTATTTGTCGGGCAAACAAATTTTATTCTCTGCTCTAGCCTCCTTGCTATGACCTGTTCAATGTAAGTATATGTATATGCAAGCAAATGCGACCAATTTCAATACAATTCAATATTTGGTTCAATTAGGCTAAATGGTTCAAAATTAACAAACAACTAAACGAACAACACAAACATTAATCAATTAGTGAATTAGAGTTTCAAATTCATAATTTTGATACATATATACTAAAAATCATGTTTTGATGCCAATTCTCAACAATGTGTTCTAACTATATTAGTTTTGGTTCTCACACCAGTCTAATGGAAATATATAGATATCACACCTTCGAAACACGAATATAAATACTGATGATGTGGCCACATCATCAGAATTACCCCCGGGTGTCTAGAATGTGACTCTATATCTATCCAGTATATTAAAACTTCGACTATACGTTCATGACGCGTATACGCGAAATCTATATATACTCGATTGTCCATATTCAAAATAAATAAATAATCAAATACGTATAAAGCGATTTAAATTTTCAAAACAAAATTGTTTTCATTTGAAAAAATATACTCTTCACACTCGTTCTAGGATACTACTGATCCTATCTCTAACGAGTCATTCTAATTGGATATTACTAATCCAATATCTGATGAATTCTTTTGTATGGTTCTAATGTGTCCTGTTCACGAGCTCTGTAAACCAAAGCTCTGATACCAACTGAAAGAACCCGTAACTTCCCCGTGAAGGAAAGAGCGGATACTTTTGAGAACAACACACAAATGAACGCATACAGAAGAACATTTCATTGTTATTACAACAATTCCATCAGATACAACAATATACAGAGTATAAATGATTAATTTACATTCGAAAAATATCAGAGATTACAATAAATTACATAGCAGCGGAAAAATATACAAAACACAACTGAAAGTAATACACGGATACAGAGCTTTCCGAGCATCGTTCCAGCTGTAGATGAAGACCCTGTGAATATAAATCTGCAAAAACCAAAACTACTAGCTGCCCGTGCGGAAAATAGGGGCACCCAGAGTTTAGGTTAAAACAATAAACTCCAGGTCAGTCATGTGACTGGTGTGAGAACTAAAACAGTTATTAATATTGGTTTTAAAGTTAGGTAAATCAAGGGACCATGCCGTATAACACGGAACGGGTTTCCTCCCAAGAATACCAGTGCATAGAACAAATAGCGCAAATCTAAATAAAGAAAAATGAAGCTGTTATAAGACCCAGGTCCCATCACACAATGCAACGCAAGCCGGAGGATAGGGTTTTCCCTTATAACAGCCAAAGCATGCTTGATACGTTTAAAACACATTATTTGATACTATTATAGGTGTATAGTGTCAAAACAATTTCAATCATAAATATCAATCATAGACGGCATGGGTACCATATATCATGTCGCCATACTAGATCTACAATTAAAACCGCAATACACGTATTGGAAATTGGATTTCCGTCATGAGTCGAGGCAAGGGGCAAGCTCCTCTCCGCGTTCGAGACACTCTAGCAAATGCCTCAGGACCCCACTATGATCCTTGGAATCGGCTGGGCCGGTCCTCTCTTGCTTTTGAGGATTGGCAATTCCTGAACACACGTTTCCCGGTCCTTACAGACCTATATCCGAGGCGCCTCGTATCCAACAACCACACAGGTGAAAAGTATATAAATTTCAGGGCTGGTAGGTCACTGACACCACCCTAGCTAGAAAGAAACGTCGTGCTCTCCCAGCGGTCCATCTCCCGTTTTTGACTCATACCGATGTGTGAGGCTCGCGAATTCACGCTATACACAAAGCTACGCCACACAGGCCGTGCTTTGATCATCAACCACAAGACTTTGCTTTTCAACAGAAGCCTTGATCAATTGCCACTTACGCATGCCACACAGGCAATTCACTCCATGCGACTGATGTCCATCGATATACAACCTCTGAGCTCGTATGTCTCAGAGAAGGGCGTTAAGCAAGAGAATAAATTCTCCGCCGCCAAACAGATGTATATTTAATAGAGATCAATCAACACAGAATAAAATCCAATGTCAGACACACAATCCATTTACAAGTTCGTTCTGGGTCTGAACGAAACCGGAGGCACTTTCCTCGCATATCCATCCATCTCCAAGTACGTCTGGACGATCACCAACTGTTTCCCTCATCCTGGGTGTACAGCCCAATCAAGATCATCAGTAATCACCCAAACGAATGTTACACAAACACAACAAACGCCTCATTCCAATTCAGAATATTCTTTTATTCACAAAATCACATTCTTAGGGAAATGTTCCCATTAATTTTATCCAAGATAAATTCTTCTAAATTTATCCTATAATCTTCCTTTGGATATCATTTCAAACTAGTCGGGATTAACGAACCACACCGAAGTAATTATTTATTTTATTTCCCAATCCCAACCTATATATCCCACAGAGAAAACTGGTAATACTCCACACCTAACACCACGGTGTTATCGGTAAAATTAATTACCATTTCACGTTCAAATCTAATTAAAGATTTAACTATCGCTTTGGAGCAAAACTGGTGGTACTCCATTCTCGATCACCTTTCAAATTTGATAATTCAAATTATCAATTCACTTTTTAATCTAATTAAAGATTCATTAAAACTCCATTTAGTTTTAATCCTTACAAAAATCAATATCCTGCCTTTAACTGGGTTAAAGAACCAATGTCATCAAAACACGATTCACGACAAACCCAAATCACATTTGATATTAAATACAAGGCTCTGAATAGAAAATATATCGACTTATATTCAATACCAAATTCTGAAACCAACAAATAGCGTATTGGAAATAACGATATAAAATATATCTTTCAAATTCCCATTACAATATCTGTATAGTCACGAAATCCAACATCGAAATATCCCGAAGATAATTTCGATTCAGCTCCATTCCAATCCACGTATTGAAAATTATCGATTATTTTCAAAACCACTTTCAAATTCAATTTACTTATTTCAAAAATAAATTGATTTTAATTCTAGTTCAAAACTAGTTCATTTCGATAAAAATCTATTTTTACCTTCTAATGTGCAATTTTCCAGCCCAATTCTTTCCAATTCACATATTATAATTTTACACAAATTATAGATATTTTTGATAATTTTATCAAGGCCCGTACAGTCGATTTCCAACAACGGCCATCGAACTGCACTTACAGCGACCTTTTTCGAATTTGATTTGGACATAATTCCAAATCCAACCGTTAGATTTCAAATTTCTAATATTCAATGGAAAGCCCTTTTCGATAGGAACCCAACGGTTCTGGTTTTAGGAGAATCCGACGGTCGGATCTCCCGCAATGTCCGTTTGAAATAAATGGTCGAAATTCACGAACTGCCGCGGCGCGGCGCGTTCTATTCAGGCCATTAAATATATAATATATATATATATATTATATATTTCGTCGATTTCCTTTTAAAACGTATTTTATAAATCGTTTTAAATTCGTTTCAAAACAATTTCAACTTCCTTTTCAATTCAAATCAAAAATTAATTCTTCTTTATAAATTCGTTTTGAAATTCATTTCTATTCAATTCAAATTTCAATTCAATTTGAATTCATTTCAATTCGCTTTCAAATCAATTTGAATTCGTTTTCAATTCAATTAATTTCGAAATCGTTTTCAATTCCTTTCATTTCGAAATCGTTTTCAATTCAATTCATTTCGAAATCGTTTTCAATTCAATTCATTTCGAAATCGTTTTCAATTCATTTCATTTCGAAATCGAATAAAATCAATATAAATATCGTTCACGTCGAAATAACGCATCTCTAATCAACACGGCTTTATATTTTTCAAAACTCCTTTAGTCTATCCAACAAATGAATATTTATCCCATTCAACACATGAATCTATATCGCTTTCAACACACGACTAATCTCAACACATGAGTACTGTCAACACATCACTATTTTTGTTATGTAAAATATTTTATAAAACTATGGTATCTATTGTTTGATTTTAATTATACTTCTACTAGGAAGTAGTTCTAATTTTAAATATGATAAAGATGTAAATTTCATTGTATAAAATATTTCACTCAACACATGAACATCGTCAACACATGACTATTTTTATATTCAACACATGAATTTTCTTTTATAATATTCCTTATTTTCCCGATTGGAATGAGGCCCAATCAATCACCACATAATGTTAATTATATGGATTCCATACAACACATGTATATAATAGCATTGAAAAATAATCAATCATCAACCAAAGTGCACTACACTGTATAAGCATCAAATATAGATATCTGACGCTTATAACAGCCTGTCAATCGACCGATCGACATATTTAATAAATCAGGATGAGTGAACTTCAAATTTCATCCCAACACCCGTGTGGGGTTTCAAACAATCAAACACAGATTTTATTTGTGCAGTTGGGCGATGTGTAAAATTTATCGACCCAATCAATATCAGTCAAATCAGTGTATATAAACAAATCGGCCGATTTGTTTATAAATATTTTACTTATTCACTTTCACGTTAAAAATTATATTTTTAACGATAAAATATTCTATTTCAACACATGAATTTCTATTCATTTCATTTATTCAATAAATGATTATTTTTATTTTTCTAACATATTTTAGAAAATTTCGGCGGCATAACGGCACGATACTAGAAACGGGACGAGGCCTAGCCTTATCCCCGGTCTAGTGAAGGCCCACGCCATTCACACATCAATCAAATCAATTTCAATTCACCAAACAATTCAAATTTCAATCAATTAGACTAACCAACTACACAACCAAACAATTTAACAAACAAGGCATCCATGGTCTGTGGATGACGGGTGTCGGGTGCTACTAAGCACCGTCTGCATCCTAGTATATATATATATAACTAGAAAAAGAATTTTGATTGAGAAGTTCTCACCAAAAGCTATCCAACTTCACGACACTCCTTTTGTAGAAAATCTTCGTCGTTATCCTATCTTCGCCATCTTCGTTGCCCGTAGTCACTATATATATAAAAGTCACATTTTTATATTTTGATCTCTTTAAAATAAAAATCATATTTTTATTTATTCACTTTCAATTTAAAAATCATATTTTTATAATCACTTCATATATTTAAAAATCGAATTTTTACTTCGTTATACTTTATATAAAAATCAAAATTTTACTATGTTATTCAATATATAAAAATAAGCATATTTTCACAACGCTACTATATAGATAAAAATTATATTTTTATCACCTTATTCTTCATATAAAAATTTCACCTTCTCAAAAATAAAGTTTTCGCCTTTATAAAAATAAAGTTTTCGCGTTTATAAAAATAAAGTTTTCATCGTTATGAAAATCACCACTTTATTTCAACGTATATAAAATAAAAATCAGATTTTTATTTCGCTACATATACAAAGATTATATTTTTATATTCTCTATCCTATAAAGGTTATATTTTTAATACTTTAAAAATATAAAAATCATATTTTTAATATTTCTATATAGTAAAGACTATATTTTTAATATTTTAAAAATATAAAAATCTTATTTTTATCACTTTAAAAATATAAAGATCATACCTTTTTCCAAATAAAAATCCTATCTTTTCACCTTTTAAAGTTCTAATCTTTTTCCATTTAAAATTCTAACCTTTTCTATTTTAAATTCCCTTTTTTTTTAAATCAGTTTTAAATTACTCTTTAAAATCAGTTTTTAAACAAACAAAAAAAAACAGTTTTTAAACTTAAAATTGAAACACCCCACCTCCGTTAGGGTCACTCTCAAAGGGAATGCCCTAATTTTGGTGGAGGTTTATAAGTACAAGTCACAGATACACAAGACAGATATAAGAACACATATTTGTAAACAGCGGAAGAACAACAAACTTTTATTTCATAAAGTCAAATACGTGTTACAACAACATCCTTTCCAAAAACATAACATAACACTTTCATAATCTGTCTTGAGTACATTATTTAAAGAAGCATAAATAAAACATAGATAAACTGCAAAAGCCCCATAGTGGATTGTCCAAAGCCATAGTTCAAAACAGGAAAGTCCAAGCAATACATTTCTCTTCTTCAAGCTGGATGCTAAGGCTGGTCAAGCTGTTGTGTTCCCTCCCTGAGGCCCTGGGGGGGGGGGGGAACGGAAGAAAGAAGACGAAAGAAAAGTAGAGTCAGACATAAAGCCTGAGTAAGTCTAGTACTATTTTGTCTATGTATAAAGAACTGGGTATGATAAGTATAAACAAGAAGTGGGCATGCATTATAAACTTGGTTAAGTTATCTAGGGTCGAATATACTATCGTACCCCATGTTGATCTCTGGACCCATATAAACTAGTTTTCCAATTGACACCCCATAATGAGGGTGAAGTGATCCATTCTATGATGATCGGCTCCTACTCGCATAGTTACATGTGTCTTACGGCCCCCGATGTCTGTAGTTACCTATGCTGGTCCCACCATGGGGTGTATCAAGTCCCATAGTGGCAACCCGACACAACCTTAGAGTGCACAGGTATGCTACTGGTGTCCAGTGCCTTATTTTTCTGTGCCGGAGTGTGTGCACGCCCGCACTCCGTTAGAACCTACACTGCTACACCACCGCCGTCGCTTTGACCTCTTACAATCAGCCCAGTAATCGTGCCCCACCCTGCCTAGTTTCAGGGTATCCTGATACACCTTTTAGGGTTACTGCTGAAAAGGGTCCCCCGTTACTAGGTTTTCTATCTCTAGCCAACATGCTAAGTTGGTTAAGTGTTTTCTAACCTAACCCCCACCAGTCCGTTTAGTTTAGCATGTTCCATTTTGATTAAGTCTTTAGTTCACTTAATCCTATCAATCCTGACTCAGCCTTAATTGTCTTATTAAGGCCCGGACCTCTCACATTAGACATGTATTGTTGTGGCTGCCTGTTGCCGGTTGGTTCCGGGCAGTCTTACGCCACAACTCAGTCTAACCTCGGGTCCTTGCTGGGCTCCATGTTTAACCTCCCACATTGGATAGGTATTGTTGTGACTACTGGACAGCCGGGCGGTTCCGGGCAGGTTTACATCACAACTCAATCCAACCTCGGGTTAAACACATCGTATGTTCTATATTTACATATTTTGTCATTCTTCTTTATTTCTTATATGTAAATATTTGCGGCCCATTATTAAGTTAATGGTGTAAAGGTTACACCAATCACGGGCCCAACCCATACTTGAATTTGGGCCCTTCTATATTATATTTTCATTCATTAATTAATTTTAACCCAACGTTATTTTCCCCCGTTTTACACGTCCGTTTATATATATTGGGCTTAGCCTTTTGAAGCCCAATTTAGCCATGCGAAAAGGGGAGGCTTATGGCGTAATTTCATACACAAAGAGGGGAAGGTGAGCGCATGAACTTGCAGTATGACGTTGGGAATACAAAATAGAAACTGGTGTACTTGCATAGTGGTAACATAGGTGACATGAATCAAAGCATGCGAACTTGTAATTGAGATATCGTTATTGTCACATGAACCTATATTTTTTTGTTTAGGCATAATGTCAAACATAAGCATGGCATAAGTATTCCTAGCATAAGCATGGCATAATGTCAAACATAAGCATGGCATAAGTATTCCTAGCATAAGCATGGCATAATGTCAATCATAAGCATGGCATAAATACTTTTAGCATAAACATGGCATAATATCAACCATAAGCATGGCATAAGTATAGTTAAATTTGTTCATAAGGTTTCTACTTGTTTACAAAGGGAATACTTTGTTACTAACCCAAAAGCATAGTTCAACTTAATCATGATTTAAGTCTAATCACATAACGATGGTATAAATATACTTATGCATAAATATTCCTAATCATGGTATTTGCTTTAAACTTGCAAAAAGGGATTTTTGAGTCTAACCTAGCCATGTCTCACATATGTCATCACATAATTCTTTTAAACAAGATAGGCTTAATCATGGATTTTCAATTATGCCAAATATCATTCATAGCCTAGCCATATTCATAAGTTTTGCAAAAGCATGACTTAATACATGGATTATGGTGTCAAAATTCCAACATAGTTTCATATGAACTATAACAACCCAACTTGTTTCAATTACTTGCAAAATGATTTATGCACAAAAATATACATCATGATGGCATAATAACAAAGCCTCAGACTTGCATGAATTTCAATCAACTACATACATGTAGCTTCAACATAGGTCATATAGTTTGCGAATATTCCAAACGTATATTTGCATAGAACTACCGCATGTAGTTCTTTATAATATCCAAACGTATATAAGAACGCACAAATATGAATTTCATTGCCACAATTCAAGCATACAAATCAATACAGTTGTTTATTCATACCAAAGTAATACTCTACTTACAATGGTTGCGACGAATTCTCTAAATAAGAGATATGATTCCTTTGTTAAATTGATTAGCTTTAGGTTGCTTGAATTGCTTTAGGCTTCAGAACTTTCTCCCTAATCCTCTCTCTAGTTGGCGGCTACCTCTTGTCGTTCCTCAGCAACATGGCGGCTATGTTCTTAATTTTGAATGAATAGATTAGGGTTTGTCTAGGGTTGTTTGTATAGAGGTTAGGAATTGATTAGGACCATTGATGTTGCTAGGTTAGATCGTAGCCATTCATTCGATAGAGAGACCAATTAAAACTTGCCACCTAGCCCTAGTGACCAAGCAGACCACAGAAAATCGGAGGAACACAGACCTGGCCAGCCAGGTTGACTGGGCTCGACCAGGTCGATACCCCTGTCGACAGGGCTGTCGACAGCCCTGTCAACATGGGTAGTCCAGGTCGACAGCCCAGTCGACCTGGGTGGCCCAGGCGGGTGTTCTTCCACCCTGGCCCGTTGGGCCCCACTTCGGAATATTTAATTATTTAATTCTGTTTGAATTTTTAACTTAATTTTAAAAAAACTTCCGAAGGCCATATCTTCTTCATACGGACTCCGTTTTTCGAAAACTCGGACTCTATTTCGCGTATTTTTCCGAGACGAACGCAATGGCGTATCCCGTTTCCCTTAGTTCTTTGATTTGAATTTGATTATACTTTAATTCGTAAATTTCATAGTTATAGAATTTTCGGGGTGTTACATTCTCCCCCACTTAAAAGGATTTCGTCCCTGAAATCTTCAAGTTAGGAGGAATGTATATCCTAACATCCAATCATCCATCTATTCATCCATCAAACACGAGCATCCATTGTCCTTAAAAGACTTCTAATGCTTCATGATCATATGCGAAGTGTGTGTGTACATGTACTTATCTAATGCAAAATCAGGCGGTCTACTGATTCAGTTGACCTCCTTAATGCGGATTATGTAAGTGCCATGAATCCATTATGTATGCAAATTTTCCTATTCTTGATTCTACATGAGTGCACAATCATTCAATACAAATGCAGCATCCACATGACAACACATTAAAGTTCAACCACATACGAATGCAAACATATATGCATATGCAATATGAAGTGACTGAGCCGATCTAAAACCTAGATTGTGTGTGTATATGCAACCACGAGCAACCACTAGCAATCACTTGCAACCACTTGCAACCATTCATACATAACATGTTTCAATTACATGTTTCCATCCAACGGGTTTCTACCTAAAAGATAAGGTCGAGGAAATATACCTAAAAAGATAGATAAAAGCGCAACTTAAGGAAAAGGAAAGATCAAGGATGTACCCTCGAACAGAAAAGGGTAGGCTGCACGGATTCTAGCTTCAGTTTCCCAAGTCGCGTCTCCCTCGGCGTCGCTCCACTGAACTTTGACGAGCTTGACTTCGCGGTTGCGTAGCCTCTTCACTTCCGTTCCTAAGATGCGGGTTGGAACTCTCCTTATGGTTGCTTCGCGTTCCACTTCGGCCTCTTCGAGGATATTTGGTTCTACCACTTCAGCAGACTCATGTAGACATTTTCGTAGATGTGAAACGTGAAAAACGTTGTGGACTCCAGCCAACTTCTCGGGTAGCTCTAATCTATAGGCCATTTTCCCAATCTTCTCGATAATAGGGAATGGCCCTACGAATCTTGGCGCTAGCTTTCCTGTGGTTCCAAAACGAACAACGTTCCTTAGTGGTGATACCTTAAGAAAAACTCTGTCTCCAACCTCAAATTCAAGGTCGGTCCTCCTCTTGTCGGCATAGGACTTTTGTCTGTCTTGGGCCGTCTTCATCCTTCTTCGTATTAAGTCTACTTTCTCTGAAGTCTCTCGGATCATGTCTGGTCCAAGTATGAGCTTATCAGTAGACTCCCACCAACAAGTGGGCGATCGGCACGGTCTTCCGTATAAAGCTTCGAAGGGCGCCATTCCGATGGTTGCTTGATAGCTGTTGTTGTAGGCAAACTCCACCAAAGGAAGGTGGTCTTCCCATGTCCCTTCGAAGTCAAGGACGCATAGTCTTAGAAGATCTTCCAAAACTCTGTTCACTCTCTCTGTTTGGCCGTCGGTTTGGGGATGATAGGCCGTGCTCAAGCATAACTGCGTTCCTACTGCTTCTTGCAGACTCCGCCAAAACTCGCTGGTGAAGATGGGGTCTCGGTCACTAACAATGCTAGATGGTATTCCATGGAGTCGAACGATTTCCTTGAGGTAAAGTGATGCTAGGGATGAGGCGGTTCTTTTACTTTTGACTGGTAAAAAGTGGGCGCTTTTAGTAAGCCTATCCACTATTACCCAAATGCTAGTGTTGCCTCTCCTAGACCTAGGCAGCCCATCGATGAAGTCCATTGAGATGCTATCCCACTTCCACTGCGGGACCTCCAGAGGATGTAGTAGTCCGCCAGGCTTTTTCTGTTCCGCCTTAACCTGTTGGCACACCATACATTTAGAAACGAATCCTGCCACGTCCTTTTTCATGGCATTCCAAAAGAAAGTCCTTTTTATGTCTTTGAACATTTTATCCCCGCCTGGGTGTATCGTCATCTTAGAGTGATGTGCTTCCTCGAGAACCTTCTTTATTAAATCTTTTTTCTGTGGGACGCATAGTCTTCCGTCTCGCCTTAGAAAACCCTTATCATCGATGGCGTATCTGTTGAGGTGACTTGAAGTCTCGCCCCTAATTAGCCTATCAATTATTTCTACAAGCTGAGGGTCTTCGCGTTGTGCTGTCCCTACCGAATCCAATAAAGTTGGGCGCACTTCGAGAGATGCTAGCAAGCCTGGTACGAAATCAGAGGAGGGCCTAAAGTCGAAGCTGGCTATAAACTCTAGGCTTTGTCTTTCAACAAACAACGGGCTTAGTGTCAATTTCTTTCGGCTCAACGCGTCTGCAACTACGTTGCCTTTGCCCGGAGTGTAGGAGATTTCGAAATCGTACGAGGCAAGAAACTCCATCCATCTTTGTTGCCTCAAGTTAAGATCCTTCTGCGAGAAAAGATATTTCAACGATTTATGGTCAGTGTAAAGTTCGAACTTCTCACCTAGGAGATAGTGTCGCTAAGACTTGAGTGCAAAGACGATGGCGGCTAACTCAAGATCGTGGGTTGGGTAGTTCTTTTCGTGCACCTTCAACTGCCTCCCGCCATAAGCTACTACCCTTCCTTCTTGCATTAAGACGGCGCCTAGACCTGTCCCACATGCATCCGTATAAACAGTGAACATCTTGCTTCCATCTGGCAGCGTCAAAACTGGGGCTGTTGTAAGAGCCCTTTTCAGTCGTTGGAAAGCAAATTCGCAATCCAAGTCCCAATTGAACACTAGATTCTTCTTAGTCAATTTCGTGAGCGGAGCTGAGATTTTCGCAAAATCCCTTATGAATTTTCGATAGAAACCTGCTAGTCCTAGGAAGCTTCGGACCTCAGTTGCATTCCTTGGTGTCTTCCAATCCTGTACCGCCACTACCTTAGCAGGGTCCACCGCTAACCCATGTTTGGATACTATATGCCCAAGGAACCTCACTTCTTCCCTCCAAAAGTGGCATTTGGAGAATTTGGCTTTTAGTTGGTGGATTCGCAAAGTTTCCATGATCGCCCTTAAGTGCTGAGCATGTTCCTCTTCACTCTTTGAGAAGATAAGGATATCATCTACGAAGACGACTACGAACTTGTTGAGGAAATCTCTGAATACCCTACTCATCAGGTCCACGAAGTAAGCAGGTGCATTTGTCAAGCCGAAAGGCATGACAAGCCATTCAAAGAAGCCGTCTGGGGTTCTGAACGCCGTTTTATCGATGCTATCTTCAGCCACCCTTAGCTGATGAAAACCGGTTGCTAAATCGAGTTGGGAGAAAACAGACGCTCCTACAAGCTGGTCAAATAAATCGTCAATTCTAGGGAGAGGATGCCTATTCTTTTTCGTTAACTTGTTGAGCTCCCTATAGTCAACACATAGACGGAGTGAACCATCCGCCTTTGCAGCGAACACCACTGGAGCGCCCCATTCTGAAATGCTCCTCCTAATGAACCCCTTTTTTAGAAGCTCTTTAATCTGTTTACTGAGCTCTTTCCTTTCTCGTGGAGCCATATGTCTAACGGGCAACGTAACAGGCTTTGCATTATCTACAAGATATATGCGGAAGTCTATCTCCCGCTTCGGAGGCAAGCCCTTCACCTCTTCGAAGACATCCGGATATTCCCGGACCACTCCAACTGATTGCAAATTTTCAACAGAGGCATCTAGCGATTCAAGATAACTAAGCATAACCGCATACGAGGGATTACAAGAAATTTCCAAAGTATTACCGAGCTGGGTTAGGAGCCTAACAACCCTTTTCTCACAATCAAGGATGGCCCCATTACTGGATAGCCAATCCATACCCAAAATCAAACCATACCCCGAAAAGCCCAAAACAAAGGCACTACATTGAAATTCAACACTTAGGATAGAAATTTTCAAATCCAAACAGATCATAGACAAATGAGCTGGGTCCCCAATTGGGTTTGAAACAATTAAGGGGTCCTCTACCATACTAGTTCTTAGGTGCAGAGATTCTACTAAAGCAGACGAGATAAAGGAGTGTGATGCGCCAGAATCAAATAAAGTGCGAACGGGGTGATCATAAAGATAGACTACACCTTCTACAGAAGTGTATGTACCTCGTTGTTGCAAAGGTGGCGCATCCAGCACATGAACCTGTGCCCCTGGGGTGGATCCAGTCCTCTGCCCCTGTCCTCGTTTCTTTGGGCAGTCCTTAGCCCTGTGGCCTGTCTCACCGCATGAAAAGCACCCACCATTCTCCTTGGCCTTCTTTTTACGGCGGTCCTTTACTAAGTGCCCCACTTTGCCACAGAAATTGCACTTCCTTTTCTCCTTGTTGCCTTTCCCGCCTTTCTTAAAGTCCGTCTTCTTAGGCTGCAAACCCTCTTTCTTCCCTTGAGAGCTTTCTGCCTTTGTCTCCTTCTTGCCCTTATCCTCCTCATTCAGCAAAGCCATCTGCACCAATCTTTCATACGTGGCCCCCATGGGTATATGGGTCATGGCCAAACTGTGTAATGGCTCATTCAACCCTTTGACGAAACGGAGAGCCTTCTTGTGCGGGGTGTTGACTAGGTCAAGTCCAAACCTAGCCAGCTCATCGAACTGATTCACATACTCTCTGACAGTCTTGTCTCCTTGTTTAAGAAATAAGAATTTTTCCAACTGCAAACTTCTTTCCGCATCTGAGAGAAATTTGGTCTCAAACCTTGCCCTAAAGTCCTCCCATGTCTCCACTGGTCTTTCAGCATTAGTGACCTCCCACCAGTAGGAAGCCTCGCCCTTCAATAGCCACACCGCCAGTTGTACTTTTTGTCTATCTTCTACCTCAAAGATGATGAATAGGTCCTCCGTTTCTTTCAGCCAATTCCTAGCTGCTACGAAGGACTCAGTTCCATGGAAATCCCTTCCTCCCATGGCTTTAAAATCTTTACATATCTTAGCGAATGTGTTTCCTCGTGGAGGAGGTGGAGGAAAAGGTGCTGCTGCAGCTGGATGATTTCCTTCACCTGGGGGAGGAGGAACGGTAGGACCTGGCTGAGTGGCCCTTGCTTCTAAGAATCGTCTAAACCAACCAGGTATTGGTACCCCTTCCGGCAAGTTAAGATCTTGGGACATGCTGAAACAAAAAGGATAGACTCAAAACGAAGGATAAGAGATAGTACCTATGGCTTTGGGGAGTGGACTTTGCCCTTTTAAAATAAAATAATATTTTTATCTTTTAAAAATGCTTCTTTAAATTTCCTTTTTGAAAATAAATTTTCAAAACTTTTTATCTTATCTAGTAAACCTATGCTCTGATACCAAGTGAAACACCCCACCTCCGTTAGGGTCACTCTCAAAGGGAATGCCCTAATTTTGGTGGAGGTTTATAAGTACAAGTCACAGATACACAAGACAGATATAAGAACACATATTTGTAAACAGCGGAAGAACAACAAACTTTTATTTCATAAAGTCAAATACGTGTTACAACAACATCCTTTCCAAAAACATAACATAACACTTTCATAATCTGTCTTGAGTACATTATTTAAAGAAGCATAAATAAAACATAGATAAACTGCAAAAGCCCCATAGTGGATTGTCCAAAGCCATAGTTCAAAACAGGAAAGTCCAAGCAATACATTTCTCTTCTTCAAGCTGGATGCTAAGGCTGGTCAAGCTGCTGTGTTCCCTCCCTGAGGACCTGGGGTGGGGGAAACGGAAGAAAGAAGACGAAAGAAAAGTAGAGTCAGACATAAAGCCTGAGTAAGTCTAGTACTATTTTGTCTATGAATAAAGAACTGGGTATGATAAGTATAAACAGGAAGTGGGCATGCATTACAAACTTGGTTAAGTTATCTAGGGTCGAATATACTATCGTACCCCATGTTGATCTCTGAACCCATATAAACTAGTTTTCCAGTTGGCACCCCATAATCAGGGTGAAGTGATCCATTCTATGATGATCGGCTCCTACTCGCATAGTTACATGTGTCTTACGGCCCCCGATGTCTGTAGTTACCTATGCTGGTCCCACCATGGGGTGTATCAAGTCCCATAGTGGCAACCCGACACAACCTTAGAGTGCACAGGTATGCTACTGGTGTCTAGTGCCTTATTTTTCTGCGCCGGAGTGTGTGCACGCCCGCACTCCGTTAGAACCTACACTGCTACACCACCGCCGTCGCTTTGACCTCTTACAATCAGCCCAGTAATCGTGCCCCACCCTGCCTAGTTTCAGGGTATCCTGATACACCTTTTAGGGTTACTGCTGAAAAGGGTCCCCCGTTACTAGGTTTTCTATCTCTAGCCAACATGCTAAGTCGGTTAAGTGTTTTCTAACCTAACCCCCACCAGTCCGTTTAGTTTAGCATGTTCCATTTTGATTAAGTCTTTAGTTCACTTAATCCTATCAATCCTGACTCAGCCTTAATTGTCTTATTAAGGCCCGGACCTCTCACATTAGACAGGTATTGTTGTGGCTGCCTGTTGCCGGTTGGTTCCGGGCAGTCTTACGCCACAACTCAGTCTAACCTCGGGTCCTTGCTGGGCTCCATGTTTAACCTCCCACATTGGATAGGTATTGTTGTGACTACTGGACAGCCGGGCGGTTCCGGGCAGGTTTACATCACAACTCAATCCAACCTCGGGTTAAACACATCGTATGTTCTATATTTACATATTTTGTCATTCTTCTTTATTTCTTATATGTAAATATTTGCGGCCCATTATTAAGTTAATGGTGTAAAGGTTACACCAATCACGGGCCCAACCCATACTTGAATTTGGGCCCTTCTATATTATATTTTCATTCATTAATTAATTTTAACCCAACGTTATTTTCCCCCGTTTTACACGTCCGTTTATATATATTGGGCTTAGCCTTTTGAAGCCCAATTTAGCCAAGCGAAAAGGGGAGGCTTATGGCGTAATTTCATACACAAAGAGGGGAAGGTGAGCGCATGAACTTGCAGTATGACGTTGGGAATACAAAATAGAAACTGGTGTACTTGCATAGTGGTAACATAGGTGACATGAATCAAAGCATGCGAATTTGTAATTGAGATATCGTTATTGTCACATGAACCTATATTTTTTTGTTTAGGCATAATGTCAAACATAAGCATGGCATAAGTATTCCTAGCATAAGCATGGCATAATGTCAAACATAAGCATGGCATAAGTATTCCTAGCATAAGCATGGCATAATGTCAAACATAAGCATGGCATAAATACTTTTAGCATAAACATGGCATAATATCAACCATAAGCATGGCATAAGTATAGTTAAATTTGTTCATAAGGTTTCTACATGTTTACAAAGGGAATACTTTGTTACTAACCCAAAAGCATAGTTCAACTTAATCATGACTTAAGTCTAATCACATAACGATGGTATAAATATACTTATGCATAAATATTCCTAATCATGGTATTTGCTTTAAACTTGCAAAAAGGGATTTTTGAGTCTAACCTAGCCATGTCTCACATATGTCATCACATAATTCTTTTAAACAAGATAGGCTTAATCATGGATTTTCAATTATGCCAAATATCATTCATAGCCTAGCCATATTCATAAGTTTTGCAAAAGCATGACTTAATACATGGATTATGGTGTCAAAATTCCAACATAGTTTCATATGAACTATAACAACCCAACTTGTTTCAATTACTTGCAAAATGATTTATGCACAAAAATATACATCATGATGGCATAATAACAAAGCCTCAGACTTGCATGAATTTCAATCAACTACATACATGTAGCTTCAACATAGGTCATATAGTTTGCGAATATTCCAAACGTATATTTGCATAGAACTACCGCATGTAGTTCTTTATAATATCCAAACGTATATAAGAACGCACAAATATGAATTTCATTGCCACAATTCAAGCATACAAATCAATACAGTTGTTTATTCATACCAAAGTAATACTCTACTTACAATGGTTGCGGCGAATTCTCTAAATAAGAGATATGATTCCTTTTTTAAATTGATTAGCTTTAGGTTGCTTGAATTGCTTTAGGCTTCAGAACTTTCTCCCTAATCCTCTCTCTAGTTGGCGGCTACCTCTTGTCGTTCCTCAGCAACATGGCGGCTATGTTCTTAATTTTGAATGAATAGATTAGGGTTTGTCTAGGGTTGTTTATATAGAGGTTAGGAATTGATTAGGACCATTGATGTTGCTAGGTTAGATCGTAGCCATTCATTCGATAGAGAGACCAATTAAAACTTGCCACCTAGCCCTAGTGACCAAGCAGACCACAGAAAATCGGAGGAACACAGACCTGGCCAGCCAGGTTGACTGGGCTCGACCAGGTCGATACCCCTGTCGATAGGGCTGTCGACAGCCCTGTCGACATGGGTAGCCCAGGTCGACAGCCCAGTCGACCTGGGTGGCCCAGGCGGGTGTTCTTCCACCCTGGCCCGTTGGGCCCCACTTCGGAATATTTAATTATTTAATTCTGTTTGAATTTTAAACTTAATTTTAAAAAAACTTCCGAAGGCCATATCTTCTTCATACGGACTCCGTTTTTCGAAAACTCGGACTCTATTTCGCGTATTTTTCCGAGACGAACGCAATGGCGTATACCGTTTCCCTTAGTTCTTTGATTTGAATTTGATTATACTTTAATTCGTAAATTTCATAGTTATAGAATTTTCGGGGTGTTACAAAAATCGAAATTAGTTTTAAACTTTAAAATAAAAACAGTATTTAATCTTTTTTTTTCAGTTTATATATATCAAAAATAAAATAAATAAAAAGAAAAAGGGACTTACAGGGGGGGGGGCGATTGGTGGCGTTCGACGCGGAGGAGGGCGCAGCAGGGTAGGGGTTTAGGGCGGCGGGAGGAGCTAAAGGGGGTTTTGGCCGGAGGGGTGCGCCACGAGGTGGAGATGGGTTCGCCGGAGGTTGGTTTGAGGGGCTAGGAGGGGCGCGATTAAATTCAGAGGAGGGAGAGAGGAAGGAGATGGAGGCAGAGGGAAAGAAGAAGCGGCGCTCGGCTGAACGGAGGAGGCGGACGTCGGACGGTGGCACGCGTCGGTGGTCGGGCGATGGGTCAACGGCGGCTGCAGTTTCTTCTTTTCCTTTTTTTTTTAAATGAATCGGGGAGAGAGAATACTGAGGAGGGGGGGTGTATAAAAAGGTTTTTATAAAAATTAAATTATATTATTTAATTTCTCCTAGGGTTGACTTTTCTTTTGAACTCGAAATTGGGCCCAGCGACTCTCATCCCTAGCTAATTACCCCCATTCCGAACACAATGGGATATGAATCGTAAGCTGATTTGATCGTTTGAATCAGTTTCCGTTAAATTTACATTTAAATCACTATATTGAATTTTAAACGTACATTTCAAATTACCGGGGTCACATACGAACTTTTAAAAATTCCAGAAAAATATTTTCTAGCTTCGTATTGACGATACGGTCCTAACAAAACTAGTTTCATCGAATTCTGAGACCGTTGGAAAAATGGCCAACTTCCAGTCGATTAAAATCAACTGAACTGGTCAAAACACGTTTTCCTTTGCCACGCTCACATATTGATTTGAAAAATTATGAAATTTGGAATCTAGCAATGATTGGACATCACGGACCCAACAAAAGTGGTTTCGTCGAAATCCGAGGTCATTTGCAAAATGTCCATTTTTAAGGGCCTGAATTCCATAGCGACTATTCAGAATTTTCAACTGGACATATCTTTTGATTCTCGCTATGAAATTTTGATTTTTCGGATTCGTTGGAAAGATATTATCAATTAGATCCTAATGTTTTTGGTTTCACTAGAATCCGGATTGTTTTGCACCCGGTACATTCAATTGAAGTTTGAAATCGAATTATCGAACTACCGCGCCATTTTCAATTCTATTTATAATTATATAAAATTATTTATATTCTAACAACGACGTATAAAATATATACGTCGAATTCTATTCAAAATAAATTTTCTCGTCGAAATTATTTAAAATAATCTATTTTAAATGTACAAAATTCGCTAAAATTACCAAAATAAAAATTTTAAACTGGCCCAGATTTTCGGGTTATTACAATAAGTCAAAACATGTTTGATTACATCATAACACCATATTCAATGTCAAGTACAATATCTATCTTGATAAAACAAGTACATTATCCCATTACATGAATAGCCATTAAAAAGAAAGATAACAAGTTGGACTTTACTTCAGCAGTCCAAGCTTTCCAGAAGATAAGCGATCCAACTAGACTCCACAAGAACTTGGCCCAACCTGCGGACCTGAAGGGAGAAAAAGGATGGAAAAGAGGGGGTCAGACATAAAGTCTGGTGAATATGATAATTCTACAATACTATTACCAAAATAACTGGACTAAGGCATAAGCTGGAAAACAAGAAAATGTCTATGAAGAGCAGATTAAGGACATAGACAATCGCTAAAGGCAACGTTATAGGCGCTCCTAAATACTAAAGGATAAACACTATACTGCACCCCACCAGTCACCCTAAAGATTCATCCCACTTAGCTTCACTTAGAAACTTTCCCAATGGCTTTACGTACCCCTAGCTGACTACATAGGTGCCGCCTGCCCCTATCTCCACTAGGTGTACCCTACTTCCCATTATTCGATCGGCTCCCTAACTCGTAGATACCCGTGCTGGCCCCACAGTGGGGTGTATCACTCCCCTAAAGTGGCAACCTGATACAACGGACATGCACGGCTTATACCTACACGATGCAACAACGTCTTACCTACCAGCCCGGGTCCACACACGCATATGAAACCCGTTGGACTTGCGTTGCCACCGCTCCCTGTTTTGGCCTCTTATAGTCAAACCCAGTATGCGTGTCCCGTCCTCGACTTGGGTCGAGCCCACAAAGATACGTTTTGGGATACTGGTTGAAATGGGCCCCCACTATTTACCACAAGCATTCCACCTAAGCTTGTCCCCATTAGTCCATCCCACTTAACCCACCTAGTCATGTTCATTTACATGTGTGTTTGGTTAAGTCTAATCGTATTTCAAATGCCTCTAAAGGCAACCACCAGATTCCTCATGCCACCCAAGGCACCTACTTAACCCCCATGTCCCACCTTACAAGATTATCTGGTTAAGTATTTCTTAGTTCATTAAGGCCATAACCTCATAAAGACCTCTCACATTAGACTGGCATTTATGGCAGCTGGATTTGCCGGACGAGTCCGGGCAGTCTTACACCATAAAAGAGTCTAACCTCGTGTCTTTACAACTGTTATGCTTTAGTTTGGGCCTAGGACCTCTCACATTTGGCCGACATTTGTGACTACTGGATTTGCCGGGCGGGTCCGGGCAGGTTTACATCACAAACGGGTCCAACCTCGTGTCCTAAGCATTGATTATTAATAATAATCCACTTTCCCCCAATTTTAATAATTCCCTACTTGAATTATTAATTACTTCCAATTTTTAACAATGTCCATAATTGACTCAATTATGGACATTCATTCATGGTATGCAACATCTTACAAAATTGCACCCCATTTATTAATTCCTAATATTACTGTTTGCGAACAAATTATACAATTGTAAACAACTGTAAAATCCGTTCGGCTTTCCTAAACAACAAGGATTGTTGTAGAGGGTGTTGAACTCTGGGACCAAATTATTTTATTAATAAATCCAATCAAGTTATCCCTAACTTTTGATTGGTGGAAAACAAAGAAAATAGCAGAAATTAAATAAAAAGAGAGTTTTAACAATAAGTGAAAGCAATTAGGGGATAATGACATAGATCAGATTCATAATCATCAATAGACAAAAGATTAACCAGATCTAATACATGTTTCTGTCACAAACATGAATCAACGATAATAGGTTTTTAGAAACAAATATGTAAATAACGACAAGCATAGCCTATGCAGGAGCTCAGCTCTACAACCATAGACTATCAGGACAGATTTACTAATTAATTTCTAAAACCCTAAAATTAGGTCTAGATCTGATAAACGTTAGATCGAACACGAATATATCTTGTGAAGGAGCATAGCTCTTAAACGACACAAAATATGAAGGTTCAGATCTAACCCTTAATTCAGATCCAGATCTACATGTATACAGTCCTCATCTTTTGGCTATGTGATTCATATCGAATCATACTATCAGCGTCATCACCCCCTAATCAAAGGGGATTAGCTAGACATAGCTAAAGAAGAAGAAAAACAGAAATTAAATAACAAGAACATAAATAAAACTAAAACTAAATAGAAAAGAGGAGGAAGAATGATTTTATTCCAAGAAGAGAATTACAGAATAAAACCTAATGTGTTTTTTACAAGACTAAGATACAATGTATTTATAGCTGTTATGACAAAGGATAACTAGCTGATTACATAATGTGGGACAAAAGAAATAACCCAAATAACACATAAGCCAGTGTGAACGCAGCTTTAGAGTGAGTGGTCTAGCAAATAGGCTAGTGTGAACGCAACATGAGTAAGAGGCCTTCCAAATGAGCTAATGTGAATGCAGTTTGAGTCTTTATTGAGCCAAATCTTCTTAACTGAAATATAATTGCAACCGTTCTTCAAGCTTTAGACTCTTCAAGCTTTAGCAATTTTAAACTTCACTCTTTTTAAGCAAACTCTTCATGCTTTATCCATCAAATGCTCTAAACCCTGCTCCTTGTCAACAATCTGAAAATACTGCTATAAATACAAAATATCAATTATTTTAAAGGGAAAATAAGATAAATAAACGGATAAAATATACACATTTACGTGTATATCAAATACCCCCACACTTATCTTTTTATTCGTCCTCGAATAAACTAAACTAAGATATGTCACACTTTCGTAGGAAACACGATTGCATTTAGCGTATGCAACAAGCCGTTAAACCTCTGGGTGTCCCCAGTAGGACGAGTGTTGTCTCGTGAGGGTTTTCAGCGGATACTACCCACAAAATCCAAAGCGTCTTATGTACGCGGATTAATCAAACAATATATTTAAGGTCTTTCACATTCCAAGGATTTCACCTAACTTCAATAATAACGGTTTAGCCCCAAATTGTCCATCCCATAATTAGTGCAAAAATGAACAAAAATTTTCAAGCTGAATCGTAATTCCTTGATAACACTGTAATTGTCTTGAAGGTTAAGAGCGTGGTGTCAACCAAAGTTCTACACATCGACAATGTACACCCAATCATTTATTTGACCTTTTTTTTTTTTGAATAATTTTGCACCAATGTAACTGTAATGTATTGGATGTGAGTTATGCATAGATGAAGGAAAATTTTGTAAGTTCTAAAAATGTTATAGATAAGAGGGCAAGTGTATTAGTTGAACTTCAAGCTACAAAAGATAAAGTAATACTAAGGCACATATGAACATTTTTATTTCCTTTCATCTCCTCTATTACAATCCTCGCTTCCAAGTACGGTGTGGTGGATATGGATGGAATGGAAATGAATGCTTTATAGTCAAGAATGATGAATGACTATTTTATTCTGAGAGACTCTCTCTTTATTTCATTTTTTTTTCTTTTTTTTTTCTTTTTTTTTTCTTTCTTTCTTCTTTTTTTTTCTTCTTCTTTTTTTTCTTTTTGCATGAGGAATGATGAATGGAGATGGAATGGAATGATACCGTACATTATTTCATTTGATTCCTCCTCTACTAAACCAACACTTCATGAAAGGAAAGTTTTGTGCCCTAGTTACTCTACTTCTATAACCTTAATTCAACACACAAGTCTGGATTGTTGTTATACAAAAAGCTGAAAGGAATGATAAGCAAAGTTTCGTAAGATAGATAACCCATATAAAATAAAATGTGGTATATGGTTATCCTACCTTAAAACAAGTACGGAGTGGGTGGTGTAATATTGGTATAAAAAGTGACGTTTTTGACCTTTAAACAAAGGTTCTTGAGTATACCAATATAAGATAAACTTGTCGAAACATGGATGTAAATCGACTAAAACTTGGGTTTGAATAATGTTGGGTATCGAAGAAGAACGCTACAATGAGTCATTTCTCCTTAATTGGGCCAAGTGGATTTTAGAACTTACGATTTTGACAATTTGAGTGGAAAAGAAAATATTATGCATGAAAACAAACTCAGAAAATCCAACAAATGTAGGTGCAAAATCCTTTTATTTCATGATTTTTTTTTTTGATTATTTTTACTTGCACATTTTAACATGTATAACAAAGGTTGACACGCTTACTCCAGAACACGACTAACGTCTGCACAGTCTCAAGCTAGCATCTTAAAAAGACACATTACGATTCAATGAATAAATAATGTTCATTCCCATCGCCCAACAATTCAACTTATCAAACAAGAACCAAGGTGTTATTTATGAATTTAAGTTAATCCTTGTTCAATGAATGACCTACTTCATAAAATTTGATTGCTGATGTAATGTAAATTCCCCCCACACTTGAGTGTGACTGTGTCCTCACAGTCTTAATCAGACATATCTTAGTGAAAGGGAAAAACAAATAAGAGAATATTTACATATGTACAAAAGAGGGTTAGTGCGTCTTATCGAATGTAATGTGGCTCATGGAGGACCATGAGCTCTTCCTCTTGGTTGGGTATTGGTTCCAAGTAAGGTTTAAGGCGTTGACCATTGACCTTAAAGGATGATCCATCAGTTGGATTCTCAATTTCTACCGCACCATACGGAAAAACGGTCCGTACAGTGTAAGGTCCTGTCCATCTAGATTTTAGCTTACCCGGAAATAAATGCAGTTTTGAGTCATACAACAGAACTTTTTGTCCTGGCATGAAAGTTTTACGTAAAATCGATTTATCATGAAAAACTTTTGTTCTGTCCTTGTAAATTCGTTCATTTTCATAGGCATCATTTCTAATTTCATCAAGTTCATTAAGTTGAAGCTTCCGATGTTCTCCTGCTTGCTCTAAATCAAGATTTAAAGTTTTTATTGCCCATAACGCCCTATGTTCTAGTTCAACTGGCAAGTGACATGGTTTACCAAAAATCAACCGATAAGGGGACATACCCAAGTTGGTTTTGAAAGCGGTGCGGTAAGCCCAAAGAGCGTCAGTTAACTTTGGGGACCAATCTTTACGATTTCGATTCACAGTTTTCTCAAGGATTTGTTTAATCTGCCTATTCGATACTTCAACCTGCCCACAAGTTTGAGGATGGTAAGGAGTAGATAACTTGTGGGTTATCGAATACTTTCTCATGAGAGCTTCAAAAGAACGATTACAGAAGTGTGTACCATTATCACTGATTATTGTGCGAGGTGTGCCAAACCTAGAAAAGATGTTTTCTTTCAAGAAGCGCACAACAACCTTGTTATCGTTTGTTTTGCATGGTACAGCTTCTACCCATTTAGAAACATAGTCAACAGCCAAGAGAATATAAATGTTCCCAAAAGAATTAGGGAAGGGTCCCATGAAGTCTATACCCCACACATCAAAAATTTCGACCTCTAGAATGGGGTTTAGGAGCATCATATTCCGTTTAGAAATTTTCCCTAAGAATTGACATCGATCACAAGTTTTGCAAAATTCGTACGCGTCTTTGAAAAGGGTGGGCCAGTAGAAACCCGATTGGAGAACCTTTTCGGCTGTCTTTTTGGGACCGAAGTGACCACCACAGGCTTGGTCATGACAGAAAGAGAGGACACTGTGAGTTTCAGTGTCAGGAACACATCTTCGAATGATTTGATCTGGACAATACTTGAAAAGGTAGGGGTCGTCCCAATAAAAATGTTTCGCTTGGGAAAAGAATTTGTGTTTATCCTGCTTAGACCAAAAAGAAGGGGTCTGCTTAGTGACTAAGTAGTTGACAATGTCAGCAAACCAAGGATCAGTGGATAGAGAAAACAGCTGTTCATCAGGGTAATTCTCGTTGATCGGAAGAGAAGAAGATGGGGCATTTGGAAGACGAGACAAGTGGTCCGCAATAACGTTGTCGGATCCTTTTTTATCCTTAATGGTAAGGTCAAATTCTTGAAGTAGAAGGATCCAATGAATGAGACGAGCCTTAGCATCCTTTTTAGAGAAAAGGTACCTAAGTGCGGAATGATCGGTATAAACCGTGATGTGTGAGCCAACTAGATAAGGCCTGAATTTTTCTAGAGCGAAAACAACAGCTAAAAGTTCTTTTTCAGTGGCCGTATAGTTGATTTGAGCATCGTTCAAAGTCTTACTCGCATAGTAAATGACGTGAAGAATCTTATCGATACGTTGTCCTAAGACAGCGCCAACAGCGAAATTCGAGGCATCGCACATGATTTCAAAAGGCATCGTCCAGTTGGGAGAGCAAATGATAGGAGCAGAGACAAGTTCATTTTTAAGATGCTCAAAAGATGAAATGCACTCGGAATTGAAGTCGAATGGAACATCGTTACCAAGAAGATTGGTTAAAGGTCGAGTGATTTTGCTGAAATCCTTTATAAAGCGACGATAGAAGCCAGCATGTCCTAAAAAGGATCGGATGTCCTTAACAGATTTGGGAATGGGAAGATTTGAAATAACTTCGATTTTGGCTTTGTCTACTTCAATTCCTTTGTTAGAGATGACATGTCCCAAAACAATGCCATGTTTAACCATGAAGTGACACTTTTCCCAATTAAGCGTTAAGTGTTTCTCTTTACAGCGATTAAGAACAAGATCGAGATGACGTAAACACTCAGAGTAAGAATCACCAAATATGGAAAAATCATCCATGAACACTTCCAAAAATCGCTCGATCATATCAGAAAAAATGCTAATCATGCACCTCTGAAAGGTTGCAGGTGCATTACAGAGACCAAAAGGCATACGTCGGTACGCAAATGTACCAAACGGACAAGTGAAAGTGGTTTTCTCTTGGTCCTCAGGAGCGATAGGGATTTGATTATAGCCCGAGTACCCATCAAGGAAACAGTAGTACTCATGACCCGCTAGTCATTCTAACATTTGATCGATAAATGGCAGAGGGAAATGATCCTTACGTGTTGCAGCGTTAAGTTTCCTATAGTCAATGCAAACACGCCAACCAGTCTGGGTGCGGGTTGGGATAAGCTCGTTAGCTTCATTTTGGATCACGGTAATCCCTGATTTCTTAGGTACGACATGAATCGGACTAACCCATTGACTATCGGAAATCGAGTAGATGTTTCCATTGTCAAGACATTTAAGGATTTCAGCACGAACTGCTTCTTTCATGATAGGGTTTAGTCGACGCTGGGGATCACGAGTGGGTTTGGCATCATCTATAAGGTGGATTCGATGTTGGACTATCGAAGGACTAATCCCCTTAATATCATCCATGGACCAGCCAATTGCCTCCTTATTTTTCTTAAGGATGGGAAGAAGCAATTGTTCCTGCTCTAAAGTAAGGTCAGAAGCGATAATGACTGGAAAAGTTTCATTTTCTCCTAAGTAAGCATACTTAAGATGACTGGGCAACACTTTGAGGTCAGATTCTGGGGGCGACTCAACCGAAGAAATTGGTTGAGGGATAGACTCATTTGTGAGAGGCTCGACAGGAATCGAATCAGAGACATTTTCGGGAGTATCTTGAAACAAAGTTTCGTAATCTGATTCAATTTCGTTATTCAGATGGTCGAGCTCAGATTCATTATCGTGGACAGCATGAATTTCAGAAAACTGGTCCACATAAGAGTTAGGAGAGTTTTCAGTTCTGAAAATGTTTAGCTCGACAGTCATGTTACCGAAAGAAAGTTTCATAGACCCATTTCTACAGTTGATGAGTGCATTAGAGGTTGCTAAGAAGGGTCGTCCTAGAATCAAAGGGATCTGGTTTGCAGGATTGCTAACCTGTTGAGTTTCTAAGACAATGAAATCAACTGGAAAGATGAATTCGCCAATTTTGATCAACACATCCTCGATTTCTCCCACAGGTTTCTTAATTGATCGGTCAGCAAGCTGAAGGGTAACCTTGGTGGGTTTCAATTCTCCTAGCCCTAATTGGCGATAGACGGAATATGGAAGCAAGTTAACGCTAGCACCTAAGTCTAGCAGGCATCTATCGATTTTCTTGTCCCCAATAGTACATGATATTGTGGGGCAACCAGGATCTTTGTATTTTACTGGCATCGATTGGGACAAGACTTCGCTTAGAGTTGCCGCTAGAAACACTTTCTTAGGTACATGTGTATGACGTTTTTGAGTGCACATATCTTTTAGAAATTTTGCGTATTGTGGAACTTGTTGTATAATATCTAAAAGAGGAATGTTCACTTTAACTTGCTTAAATATTTCAAGGATTTTTTCTAGCTGATCCGTCTTTTTCCTAGGTCGGAGTCTATGAGGAAATGGAGCAGACAACTCAGTAGGTTGGGCTACTTGAGTTTGAGGATGGTCCTGATTAGAATTGGGCTCGATGTTTTGATCCGAGATGGTCGAATTTTCTGTTGGGTTTTGAATATCATCTGGTAAATCATTTGGGTCGACCACATGGTTGTCAATCTTCTTGCCAGATCTAAGAGTCGTGACAGCATTCAATTGACTAACGTTCGAGTCTTGAATCTGTCCTCTAGGGTTTTGGATGGGTTGACTTGGAAATGTACCCTTTTCCCTTTCACTTAATCTAGTGTTAAGTTGAGACATTTGTTTTTGAAGTTCACTCATTTGTTGAGTCGTGGTTTGCATGTGTGAAGTCAGTAAGTTTTGAAGATTGGTATTTGATTTGACATTTTGAGTTGTTGCTTTACCCAATTCTTCGAGAGTTTTCTCAAGTGATGTCAATCGTTTATCATCTTGGGGAACAAAAGATTGTTGCGCTTGATTTTGAGGGGTTGGCGCAGGATTTTGGAATTGACTTTGTTGAAAGGGAGGATTCGAGGTATTATTCGAAAATGGTTGAAAAGGAGGTCGAACCAAATTCAAAGTTGCATTGTTTTGGGCCCAAGAGAAGTTAGGATGGTTTCTCCAACCTGGATTGTAAGTTGGGGAGAATGGATCATTCCTAACTTTATTAAATGCGTTGAGTTGTTCTAACGAATGTGGGCATTGGTCAGCAATGTGGTTAGGATCGTTACATTTGTAACATGAGGGCTGAGACGCTTGAGCTTGGTTTGCTTGAGTTGATGAAAGGACATTATCAAATTTGGTTAACATTGCGTCTATTTTCGCTTCTAAAGCCGTTGAGGATCCTACCGAATGAGCGTTTGATCGGGAATAAATTGATTTCTCATTAGATCTTTCCCATTGAGCTGATTTTTCGGCCAAATCTTCGAGAAATTTCCAAGCGGCATCGTGATGTTGGGCTAGAAAATTTCCTTGGCACATTAATTCGAGCATAGTTCGAGAGTTATTTTCTAGTCCATCGTATAAAATTTGACAAAGAGTCCATTTTTCGAAATTATGATGTGGACATTTGACTAGAAGCTCTTTGAATCTTTCAAAATATTTTGCAAAGGATTCACCCCCAAATTGACGAAAATTGACGATTTCATTTCGAATTTTAGATGTTTTTTCCAGAGGGTAAAATTTCTTTAGAAAAATGTTTACAAATTCACCCCAAGTTCCAATCGTATTTGAAGGCAAGCTATACAACCATTTCTCAGCATAATCGGTAAGTGCAAATGGAATTAACCTAAGTTTGATTCCATCGTCACTTAATTGTTGAAATTTCATGGTTGCACAAACTTGTTCAAATTTGGTCAAGAAAATATAAGGATCATCACGTTCAAGATTGCCAAATTTTGGAAGAGTATTTATGTGATTCGAATGAATTTCAAAATGGTTACCCGTTGGGGCGGGCAATATGATGCAGGAAGGAATAGAAACTCGCTCGGGAAAGTACCTATCCATAAGAGTTCGAGGGGGAGTTTCTTCGGCCATGGTGAAAGGGGTGTTTGTTCGGACTAAACGATTAGTAGAAGGATCACGGATCCAACTACGCATGCACTAGAGAAAAGAATAAGGGAAGACGAGAAAAATAAATTTGAGCGATTTTTTTTTTTTTTTTAAATGAACCTAATGCAATTTACAATTTCTAGAATTATATAATGACGGTTTGATTTATTTCAACAAAAGACTTCTCAGCCAGTTAACAGACAGGAGTTATCGGTGCACCAGGAATCACCCTAGCAATGCAGCCGAAGGTTTAAGTACCTTCAGAGGAACAACCGATATAATATTTACGAATCACCGCAATATTTATAAACAGTTATTACTCTGCCGTAGTCTAGACACCGAGAAATAATCCGTTTGAACTAAACCAAATTGTCAAAATATAATGAAGTCCTTAGAAAATAAAAACAAAACTAAGATGAATGCAATATTTTTTTTTTTTTATCAATCAAAGAATGAACAGTCACAGAACAATCACAGAACAGTCAATTGCAGAGATTAAAAAAAAACAATTTTTTTTTTCTTTACAAGCAAGCCGATGCCCTGCAGAAGAGTTTTACAAGCAATGTCTCTAATTTTATTTGCAGCAGCGGTCCCTGTAGAGTTAGAAGATACTCACCTTGATCGGCAGTCCGTCCAGTGCAGTTGAGTCGCGCTAGCGCGTTCACACCCCACTTGGTGTGCAACCGCTCAAACCCTGAATTGGCCTCCTGCTTTCGAAAAATTTCCCCTTTTTTTTTTAAGAAATCAAAACTAAAAATAACAAGAAAAACAAACACCAAAAATAAAAAACCTATCTAAAAAAAAAAAAGAAAACTAAAGCTCGGCCCTTCTAGAGGATCACAGGCCCAAACACATTTATATACCATGACCGGTCGTCACCATGGAAATTCCACTTAGATTAAACCACAGGAAAAGAAAACTGAAGTCTCTCTCTGCTAACAGAAAAAATCACGAAATCAGATGCGATTAAGGGGAAATCGAGGAGCTATTGGGGTTCCCAATTCGGGTGAAAATCGAATTGCAGTTTGGAGAAGATTGGTTGTATTGGTTTTCGGAAGTCTGGACTTGGTTATTCAGTGGATTGGGTATTCTTTTTACTGAAAGGTTTTTGGAATTGGAATGGTATATGGTGCGAATTAAAGTGGTTTTGGTGTTGTGCCTTGTACAGAGGGAGAATATGAGGATTGAAATTGCGTGGATTTTGGGGGTTCAAGGAGGGAACTGCGGACTTGAAGGTGCGATGCTGATGAACTTTTGACAATGTTGAATCATGGTTGTGCAGTGGGGTTGGTGACGGAATTTGCTGAAAGTGGTGGCTATTTGTAGTTATTTGATGGAGTTGAATAGCGGGTTTGTGAAGGTTTGTGCATGAAGGAGTTGATGTATGGGTGGAGATGACGGAGCTTAGTTGGTGATGAACAGTTTGGAAGAGGGTTTTTAATGGAGTGAAAATGGTGGTGAACCGGTATTTGTAACGATCGACTGTAGAAGGCAGAGAAGAAAATAGTCAAACAAGGAATAAAATAAAACAAAAAGAAAATGTTGCCCTTTTTTATTTGAGTTTGTAGAAATAAAGAAATCAAAAGTAAAGACGGAAAGAGATTGTATTGAAAAATGGAAAGGCAATGAAAGGGAAAAGAAATCAAACCGAAAATTGCAACTTTTTTTCCTCTCTTAATTAGAAGATTAACAATACCAAATCAAAGTTAACCAAGAGATTTTTTTTATATGAAGGAAAACAGAAGAAAAATAAAAAAAATTATAACTCGAAGGATTTAAAAAAAAAAAAATTGGTCCCCGGCAACGGCGCCAAAATTTGTTTGCGAACAAATTATACAATTGTAAACAACTGTAAAATCCGTTCGGCTTTCCTAAACAACAAGGATTGTTGTAGAGGGTGTCGAACTCTGGGACCAAATTATTTTATTAATAAATCCAATCAAGTTATCCCTAACTTTTGATTGGTGGAAAACAAAGAAAATAGCAGAAATTAAATAAAAAGAGAGTTTTAACAATAAGTGAAAGCAATTAGGGGATAATGACATAGATCAGATTCATAATCGTCAATAGACAAAAGATTAACCAGATCTAATACATGTTTCTGTCACAAACATGAATCAACGATAATAGGTTTTTAGAAACAAATATGTAAATAACGACAAGCATAGCCTATGCAGGAGCTCAGCTCTACAACCATAGACTATCAGGACAGATTTACTAATTAATTTCTAAAACCCTAAAATTAGGTCTAGATCTGATAAACGTTAGATCGAACACGAATATATCTTGTGAAGGAGCATAGCTCTTAAACGACACAAAATATGAAGGTTCAGATCTAACCCTTAATTCAGATCCAGATCTACATGTATACAATCCTCATCTTTTGGCTATGTGATTCATATTGAATCATACTATCAGCGTCATCACCCCCTAATCAAAGGGGATTAGCTAGACATAGCTAAAGAAGAAGAAAAACGGAAATTAAATAACAAGAACATAAATAAAACTAAAACTAAATAGAAAAGAGGAAGAAGAATGATTTTATTCCAAGAAGAGAATTACAGAATAAAACCTAATGTGTTTTTTACAAGACTAAGATACAATGTATTTATAGCTGTTATGACAAAGGATAACTAGCTGATTACATAATGTGGGACAAAAGAAATAACCCAAATAACACATAAGCCAGTGTGAACGCAGCTTTAGAGTGAGTGGTCTAGCAAATAGGCTAGTGTGAACGCAACATGAGTAAGAGGCCTTCCAAATGAGCTAATGTGAATGCAGTTTGAGTCTTTATTGAGCCAAATCTTCTTAACTGAAATATAATTGCAACCGTTCTTCAAGCTTTAGACTCTTCAAGCTTTAGCAATTTTAAACTTCACTCTTTTTAAGCAAATTCTTCATGCTTTATCCATCAAATGCTCTAAACCCTGCTCCTTGTCAACAATCTGAAAACACAGCTATAAATACAAAATATCAATTATTTTAAAGGGAAAATAAGATAAATAAGCGGATAAAATATACACATTTACGTGTATATCAATTACCCCTACCCCACGTTTGAACGTTTATTCGCAAAATATATGTTAGACTCGAATAGCCTAACTCATAGCATAAAAGAGATTATCATAATAACAACATGTATATGTGACCAAATGAATCATAATAAGGGGTGAAACTTGCATATGTCCAACTTGCATAGATTACACATGTCATGGATCTAAAGGTGTCAACTTGTTCAAAATTCACCTAATATGATCTCAATCAATTTTCATAAACTTACATATGAACATGTGTGAATCAACATCATCTAATTTTTTTTACAACATGGTTTTATATGGGTACACCTAACTCAATAGGCAAATTCCCATAATCAAGTTTTATTTAATTATAGTTTCAAGTTTATGGGTACACCTAACCTAATAGGCAAATTCCCATAAACAAGATCCATTTAAATTAAGGAAAAAAAACATAACTTTAAGCATGATCCAACAACATCATGATTTTTCAACATAATATAGCATGATTTATAACATGGCATAGTATGATAGTATAACATAGCTTGACATGATTCTCAACATAGCACGACATAGGATAAGAGAATTTACAACATAGCATGACATAGCATATATAATTTACATCATACGACAACATAATAACATAATAAGAGATCCACAATATATAGAATTTACAATTACAAATCACATCACTTTCTTGTGATCCATTCATAACTGAGTCAAATTAGTTTGTAATAATCTTGTGAGAATCATCATACTCACCAACAAAAGAAAAGAATTAGAGAAAGAGAGATCTTTTGATTTGTTTTGTTTAGATTTAGTTGTAGATGATTAGGCTTCCTCTTCTTAGTTTGTGACGGCTATGCTGAACTCCATGGCAGCAGCATGACGGTAGCTTCTCTAATTTTACAAGTGATTTAGGTCTAGGGTCTACCCACTTATTTATAGATTTTAGAATTCATTTAGGCCATTAGATTTAACCTAGAAATAACCGCAGCCGTTCAGACAAGATGGGGTTTATCTTGTTGACTCAGCAATGAGTCAGAAGTGACTTAGCAAACACTCAGCAAATTAATAAACTTCTATTCATGTTTGCATTAACTGCCCATATATATATATATATATATATATATATATATATATATATATATATTCTACAATGTACACATTAGATACATCCCCCCCTTTTACACACTTATTATTGTTTTTATATACATATTAGATACATCCCCTCTCTTACACACTTATTAATATTTTTATATTCATATTAGATACATCCCCTCTCTTACACACTTATTAATATTTTTATATTCATATTAGATACATCCCCTCTCTTACACACTTATTAATATTTTTAGCAACTTTAGTGTTAATAGAAAATTCGGGGTGTTACACCCCTCGTCTAAAACCGAACCCAACCCCCAAATTCGATCCCGCCACCCCCTTTTTGCATCCGCCGCCACCCAACAAGCGGGGCCGCCCCCAACTTCGGCCATCGTGGGCCCAAGCTTCGACCATCCGTGCCCCTATCCCCTTCTTTACCTTCAGTGCCTCCCCTAGAGCCACCAACATCGCCTCCTTCAACCAAAAATCAGTGAGTCCTTTGTTTTTAATTTAATTGATTTTATTTTCAGTTTTGAACAAGAATAACATTGTAAGAAAAATCCGGTCTTTAGTGGATGTAGTATTACATAAAAGAAATTTGATTTTTATTTTTAACTTTTGTAACGGCCCGCCCCGCACAAACCGGCATTTATTCCAAAAGTGCGCTGTACACATGTCCAGTTAGCACGGAACGGGTCGTCGGAAGGAAAGGTAAGAAGGAAATGAACTAACAAAGAACCTGTAGAATGTCTCACAACGCATAGAATAAAATATAATAATAACATACTTGACATAAAACAGGTGAGACAGTGCATAAGCTGAAGCAACTAACATAGCAGCGTAAAATCCAAGTACATCTTATGATCCAAAGTTAAACATTATTACAACTTTCAAACTGTCTCAAAGCAAAAACAAGATAAAGGAGGTACACTAGTAATGCCCAAGTAGTGACCACCAACGACACAGGGAGAATATCTATATATCATACGTGGAAGCCTCCTGCTCGCCTCCGAATCAGCTACTCGCGCATCACCAGGTAACCTGTCTCTAGTCTGCTCGTTTGAGGACCCAGAGTAATAAGAGGAGACATAAAACTCTGAGTCAGACATAAAGCCTGGTATGAGTGATAAGGATCTAAACAGAACAATAACAGGTAGACTAAAAACATACCTGAACCTGGACCTGAAACCAAAGAGTTAGCACTACATACTGTACAACACTCTAAGGTGCCATTTCAAATGGTGTAAAGATACGGAGGTGGGGGTGTGCATGTCATAGTGATGGCAAACAATAAAACATAGCATCCATCCTCACATTTCTCACTCAGTGCATAAAGCATACGATATTCAGTTCGGGTCGGGTCCACTCCATCTCGTCGGTTCTGGTCGGGTGTCCCACTTCGGGTCGGGTCGGGTGCCATCTCCCATCCAGTTCGTGCTTCTGCTCCGATCAGCTCCCTCGCCCTTCATTTGTTCCGATCCGATCCTCCTCCTTTAGCCGCACCAATCCCCCTCCTTTATCAGATCCGATCCTAATATTGCTAGCATGGCCTTCCTTTTTGCCAGATTTCTCAATTGTCAAGTTCCGAACCGATCGAATCCCTTGCCCAGTTCACTTATCCGATCCGAGCCACCATATCCGATCCGATCCAAAAACCTGCACTGTTTCCTGAAGCTTTTCCAGCTAGTGTTTTACGCCATTCGACGACGTTTTCGACCATTCTAACTATTGAAATCAATCACAAAGCATATCATACAGTCATAGCAACATGCATAATCAACCACAAACATCAAAACATCAATATGATAGGTTAAAATGGATCAAACATAGCCAAAACCCCATATTTCCCCTTAAGCATGTTTCGGTGAAACTAATGATAGGATTAGCAAAACTAAACCAATATAACCCAAATTCATATCAGAGGTCTAAAACATCATTTAAGAATTTATGAATTTTTTTCCAGAATTTTATCAAGTTTAAATTCACTAATTACCCTTAATTAGCCATAATTAGTGCAAAACTATGCAAATCACTCAACTTAGCCACAAATAAACTAAGATCTGAAATAAATCTCTGATTTGATGCAAATCCCAATGCTAAACAGCGGCTCCAATGTTGATTCGGTGTAGATCTTCCTTGATTTGATGTCGCTAAGCTTAATCGTTGATTAGGAGATGATTTGGAGGTTATTTAGAGGTTGGAGGCCATTTTTATGGTTTCTTGGAGATAAGTGGAGGCTAGAAAACTGAAATGGAATGATTCTCTAACTCATTTCAGCCTCCCCATAACCCTAATCCCGAAATGGGTTATGGGCCTATTCGCTAATCATCCTATTTGGCCCGGTTAAGCAGTTTTTCACCTTCCAAACCTTATTTCAGCCATATCTCCCAAACGGTAAGTCCGTTTGGTATTATTACCACTCTACAGAAAGGTAAACCATCAAACGAATCTAATGGAAGTGGTTTCAGGTCAAAATTCCTTTCCAATCAAAAGTTATGGACAAAACTAGATCAGATAGGGGCAAAACGGTCATTTAAAAATCAACAAAAATCACGAACATGGGAAATGACTCTAATGGTTGTTTCCCAAAGTTACATGATCATAAGACTTCATATGGGAAAGAAATAAATATTCTACGATCCTCTGATGTGTAGAATTCGGGTTGTTACATTCTACACCCCTTAAGAAATTTCGCCCCAGAAATTCCCTAACCAAAACATACAAAAGGGTCCTACATGCCGATCAACCATAAAACAACCATCAAACATGCAAAATGAGTAGAACAAGTCTATCCTAGCATGCGGGATAACTAAATTGCAAAGTAAATCATACCAGGCAAAGAGTTCTGGATACGACTTTCTAATGCTCTCCTTTGTCTCACAAGTACAGTCATTCTCGGTCTCGCCCCACTGAACCTTAACTAGCTTCACCGCCTTCCTTCGAAGTTGCTTCGTATCTTGCCCCACAACACAAATCGGCTTGCGGTTCCCAACCGACTCGGGTTCTACTTCGAAGTCCGCTAACTGATCAGGTGAAATAGTCATATCTGGGTCGTGAACGAATTCCTTAGTTGGGAAACATGAAATACATAGTGAACTCCCGCCATCTTCTCTGGTAAGCCAACTCTATATGCCAGATTCCCGACTAGTTCAAGAACAGGGAATGGGCCAACAAATCTTGGTGTCAATTTGCATCTCCTTCCAAATCGTATCACGCTCTTCAACGGAGAAATCTTGACAAACACCAAGTCACCAACGGAGAATTTTAAGTCTCTTCTCCTTTTATCAGCATAACTTTTCTGCCTATCTTGGGCAGCCTTAATTCGTTGTTGAATGATCTTAATCTTATCTGAAGTTTCCCTCACCACATCTGGTCCAAGCATAAACTTCTCGCCAGTCTCTATCCAACGTGATGGTGAGTTGCACGGTCTTCGGTTCAAAGCTTCATATGGAGCCATACCGATACAGGATTGGTAGCTATTATTATATGCAAACTCTACTAGATGCAAATGGTCATCCCATGATCCCCCAAAATCCAATATACAAGCTCTCAAGAGATCTTCCAATATACGATTCACCCTCTCCGTCTGACCATCGGTATGAGGATGATATGCAGTACTGAGATGTAATCCTGACCTTAGAGCCTCTTGTAAGCACTTCCAAAACCCACTAGTGAACAACGGGTCTCGGTCACTCACAATGCTTTTAGGTGTTCCATGAAGTCTCACTACCCACTTCATATACAATTATGCCAACTTATCTGCCGTTCTGGTCGATTTGACTGGTATAAATCTTACACTCTTAGTCAATCGATCCACAATTACCCAAATGCTATCATATCCCGATCTAGTCCTTGGTAAACCATCGATGAAATCCATCGAGACTTGCTCCCATTTCCATTCGGGAATATCTAACGGTTGCAACAATCCACTAGGCTTCTTTTGCTCGGCTTTAACTTGCTGGCAATTCATGCATTTGGATATAAACTACCCAACGTCTCTTTTCATCCCTTCCCAGTAGTAAATCTGCTTCATGTCTCGATACATCTTATTACCACCGGGATGTATAGTCAGTTTTGATTGATGACATTCTCTAAGCACTTCATCTCTCAACCCATTTACGTCGGGTATAACTAGTCTTCCATTCTTTCGAAGCCATCCTTCTCGATCAAGCCCATACAAATTCATCTCCTCACTGCTGATGTCCATCTCTAACTTGGAGATGATTTCCAATAGATTAGGATCGTCCCTCTGGCTGGAACCAATCCACTCTATCAAAGTGGGTCTGATCGTCACACTAGCTAGCATGACCGGATCCAATTCACACTTTGGTCTGAAATCAAACCCCGCGATATACTCTAGTTGATTCCATTCAAGAAACATTGCCCCTAAACTAGCAAGTCTCCTACTCAAGGCATCGGCTACCGCATTTCCCTTCCCTGGTGTGTATTCGATATCAAAATCATACGAAGCCAAGAACTCTAACCATCTCTGTTGACGGAGATTCAGATCCTTCTGGGAGAAGAGATACTTTAACGATTTATGATCTGTGAACAACTCAAACCTTTCTGCCAAGAGATGGTGTCTCCACATCTTCAGCGCAAACACGATCGCTGCTAATTCCAATTCATGGGTAGGATACTTCTTCTCGTGCGGCTTTAGCTGTCGAATTGCATAAGCTACAATCCTACCTCCTTGCATCAATACCGCACCTAATCCGGTACCACAAGCATCCGTGTATACCATCATCTCTTCATTCAATTAGGAATGACTAATACTTGCGCACGCGCCAACTTCTCTTTTAGACTCTTGAATGCATTCTCACACACTCCGTCCCAGACGAAGGACTGATTCTTCTTAGTCAACTGAGTCAATGGTGCTGCTATCTTGGAGAAGTCCCGGATAAACTTACGATAATATCCAGCTAACCCCAAGAAACTTCTTACATCTGTTACATTCTTGGGCGTAGGCCAATCCCGTACCGTAGCCACCTTCGTAGGGTCCACGGCAATACCACTCTCTGAAACAACATGACCCAAGAATCTCACTTCCCTTCTCCAAAAGTGACACTTAGAGAATTTCGCTATCAATTGGTGTTTCCTCAACACCTCCATCACTATCCTCAAGTGTCCCTTGTGTTCCTCCTTTGTCCTTGAGTAAACAAGGATATCATCTACGAACACAAGAACAAACTTATTATACTGATCTTTGAATACTCGATCCATAAGAGCCACAAAGTAGGCTGGTGCATTGGTCAACCCAAATGGCATGACCAACCACTCATAAAATGCAGACGACGTCCTAATTGCCGTTTTCGGAACACTCTCATCTGCTACTCGAAGCTGATGAATTCTGTCGCGAGGTCCAACTGGGAGAACACTCTTGCTCCTTCCAGTTGATCACACCAATCATCTATCCGTGGTAGATGATACTTATTCTTCCTCGTTACCTTATTCAACTCACGATAGTCCACAAACAAACGAAGGGGACCATCTTCCTTAGTGACAAACACAACTGGTGCTCCCCACTCGAAGACACTTCTTCTAATAAATCCCTTCTTCAAAAGATTGCTGACTTGCACCCCGAGCTCTCGTTGTTCCCTTGGTGCCATATGACGAAGTGGCATCACTATAGGTCTGGCATCTTTCACTAAATCAATACGGAACTCAATCTCTCGGTGTGGTGGAAGCCCGGTCACCTCCTCGAAGACGTCCGGATACTGGCCAACCACGGGCACATCTGACAACTCATCTTGCGGGATGTCGAGGGAATTTACAAAACTAGCCATTACCCCATCACTAGGTAGACTACCAAACACTACCCTCCGCCCATCATCCACCCTAAATATCACCAAAAAGCCCTCACAGTCTACCACCACCCCTTATCTTTGGAGCCAGTCAACTCCCAATATAATGCCATACCCAGTAAAGCCCAAAACAAAGCAATCACAAACAAACATACATCCATGACTCGATAAGACCAAGTTCCCGCAAATCATACTAAGGCTAGTCGAACCACCAATCGGGTTCGTCACAACCAATGGTCTATCGACTATCTCGGGTTCCAGTCCCAACCTATCTACCAGGTCACTAGATATGAAGGAACGGGAAGCCCCAGTATCAAACAAAACTCGAACTGGTACATCATAAATAGAAAGCATACCTTGAATAACGACATTCTTTCCTTTCTCCGCCGAAGTTGGGGCATTCGACGAAGAAGGAACAGCATCAATAGAATATGCTTTCACAATCTGCTTCTCCTTAAGAGGTTGCGGATATTTATCCTTGAAATGTCCCACTTGACCACAGTAAAAGCACTTCTTATCCGCTATCTTGGCCCGACAACCTTTAGCATAATGGCCCTTCTTACCACAGCTGAAGCACTGAACATCCTTCTTGTTCTTTTTCTGGCCACCCTTAGATTGGTCCTGCTTCCTCTTAATCTGAGAGTTATTCTTGCCTCCACCGCTTGCTTCCGGCTTTGGCCCTTCTGCAGATGCAACCTCAGTCTTTGGCTTAGGGTAAAGACTCTCTGATCTCAAAGCTTTCCCCACAATCGATTCAAAAGTCTCATCGATGTGGTTGATAAGCCTTTCCCCCCAGTATCCATCCAAACTAGTAATGAACTTCTCATTCTTCTTCTCAGTAGTATCGATAAGAGATAGTCCATATTTCGACAAGGTGTCGAACTCAGCAATATAGTCAGAGACTGCCCTACCACTCTGCTTGTGTTCCAAGAATCTCTTGAACAACACTGACTTCTGGGCAGCTGGAATGAACTTCTCGCTAAAGCGAGCCTTGAACTGAGCCCAAGTAACCTGATCTTCTGGAGTAATTGTTCAAATGGCATTCCACCAATTCATCGCTCGCCCTTGCAACTGACGAGACGCTAGCCTTCTCTTCATTGCATCCTCAAGACCTAAGTCGTCGAAGATACGGTCACAGCTATCCATCCAGTCTTGAACATCTTTGGCCGACTCCGTCCCGTGGAACGGCTTCCCACCAAGGTTAGTGTAATCCTTGCACAACTTGGCGAAATCGAACCTAGGCGCCTGCACTACTGGGCCAACACCAACTCCGGAATTAGGAACTGCCCCTTGCACTTCTCTAAGCATGTCCCTCAGGAGGTCAGTAAACATCGCCCTCATGTCAGCAACATTCCCATTATTAGCTCCCTTACCAGCACCTCTACCATATCGGCTCATCGTCAATCTGTAAAAGGGGAAACGATTAACGACCCTATAGTGGTGCTAGTGCAGTGCGACTTCATCCTTATAGTACTAATGGTGTCTATATATATATATATATATATATATATATATATATATATATATATATATATATAGCTTTTGAAAAACAAAGTAATCACAAATACGCGCTCTCATATACGTACTATCTCTCCCTATTGTCTTTCCCTAGGTTAACTACGCAACCTAGAGCTCTGATACCAAGTGTAACGGCCCGCCCCGCACCAACCGACATTTATTCCAAAAGTGCGTTGTACACATGTCCAGTTAGCACGGAAAGGGTCGTCGGAAGGAAATGGAAGAAGGAAATGAACTAACAAAGAACCTGTATAATGTCGCACAATGCATGGAATAAAAAATAATAATAACATACTTGACATAAAACAGGTGAGATAGTGCATAAGCTGAAGCAACTAACATAGCAGCGGAAAATCCAAGTACAACTTATGATCTAAAATTAAACATTATTACAACTTTCAAACTGTCTCAAAGAAAAAACAAGATAAAGGAGGTACACTACTAAAGTCCAAGTAGCGACCACTAACGACACAGGGAGAATATCTATATATCATACGTGGAAGCCTCATGCCCGCCTCCGAATCAGCTATTCGCGCATCACCAGCTAACCTGTCTCTAGTCTGCTCGTGTGAGCACCCAGAGTAATAAGAGGAGACATAAAACTCTGTGTCAGACATAAAGCCTGGTTTGAGCGATAAGCATCTAAACAGAACAATAACAGGTAGACTAAAAACATACCTGAACCTGGACCTGGAACCAAAGAGTTAGCACTACATACTGTACAACACTCTAAGGTGCCATATCAAACGGTGTAAAGATATGGAGGTGGGGGTGTGCATGTCATAGTGATGGCAAACAATCAAACATAGCATCCATCCTCACATCTCTCACTCAGTGCGTAAAGCATACGATATTCACCACTTCGATCACCCAACATACCTTGCTACGATCACTTTGCCCCATGAAGTCATAAATGGCTTCACTGCACTGATAACGTAGCCACTAATCCTTCGCTGTGTCCACTTGCCCAATGGAGTTGTTCACCCCATCTGCGCTGGCTCATAGCCTTACCAATCCTTTACTATGTCCACTTTCCCATGGAGTTATTCACCCCATCTACGCTGGCTCATAGTCTTACTACGCATCACTTTGCCCCTCAAGTGATAATGACTCTACTGCACTGATAACGTAGTCTTGCTACCATCACCTTGCCCCACGAGTCATAATGACTCTACTGCACTGATAAGTAGCCCATCATCCATTTTCAGTAGTGAATCGAAGTTATGAACATCGACAACTCCTTAGCACACGTCCCGCAGCAAAGCCCAACCATGGAGTGAAATCATTGATTCCCAATTGGATCCTGAGCTCTAACTTCCCATATTGGACTACCTTTGCATCTCGGGTTATTGGTTAATACTGGGTCGGGTCGGATTCCCCTTGAAGCCATCGGTTCGGGTCGGGTCCACTACGTTGCGTCGGTTCATGGTCCTCCTCTGGTATCGTTCGGTTCGGGTCCACTCCATCGCATCGGTTCGGGTCGGGTGTCCAACTTCGGGCCGGGTCGGGTGCCGTCTCCCATCCAGTTCGTGCTTCTGCTCCGATCAACTCCCTCGCCCTTCATTTGTTCCGATCCGATCCTCCTCCTTTAGCCGCTCCGATCCCCCTCCTTTATCCGATCCGATCCTAATATTGCTAGCATGGCCTTCCTTTTTGCCAGATTTCTCAAGTGTCAAGTTCCGAACCGATCGAATCCCTTGCCTAGTTCACTTATCCGATCCGAGCCACAATATCCGATCCGGTCCGAAAACCTACACTGTTTCCTGAAGCTTTTCCAGCTAGAGTTTTACGCCATTCGACGACGTTTTCGAACATTCTAACTATTGAAATCAATCACAAAGCACATCATACAGTCATAGCAACATGCATAATCAACCACAAACATCAAAACATCAATATGATATGTTAGAATGGATCAAACATACCCAAAACCCCATATTTCCCCTTAAGCATGTTTAGGTGAAAGTAATGATATAATTAGCAAAACTTAACCAAATTAACCCAAATTCATATCAGAGGTCTAAAACATCATTTAAGAATTTACAAACATTTTTCCAGAATTTTATCAAGTTTAAATTCGCTAATTAACACTAATTACCCTTAATTAGCCATAATTAGTGCAAAACTATGCAGTCACTCAGCTTAGCCACAAATAAACTAAGTTCTGAAATAAATATCTGATTTGATGCAAATCTCAATGCTAAACAGCGGCTCCAATGTTGATTTGGTGTAGATCTTCCTTGATTTGATGTTGCTAAGCTTAATCCTTGATTAGGAGATGATTTGGAGGTGATTTAGAGGTTGGAGGACATTTTTAGGGTTTCTTGGAGATAAGTGGAGACTAGAAAACTGAAATGGAATGATTCTCTAACTCATTTCAGCATCCCCATAACCCTAATCCCGAAATGGGTTATGGGCCTATCCACTAATCACCCTATTTGGCCCGGTTAAGCAGTTTTTCACCTTCCAAACATTATTTCAGCCATATCTCCCAAACGGTAAGTCCGTTTGGCTATTACGACCACTCTACGGAAAGGTAAACCAACAAAAAAATCTAATGCAAGTGGTTTCAAATCAAAATTCCTTTCCAATCAAAAGTTATGGCCAAAACAAGATCAGCTAGGGGCAAAACGGTCATTTAAAAATCGACCAAAATCACGAACATGGGAAATGACTCTAATGGCTGTTTCCCAAAGTTACATGACCATAAACTACATATGGGAAAGAAATAAATATTCTACGTTCCTCCGATGCGTAGAATGCGGGTTGTTGCAACTTTGTTTTAAAAGTTATAGATTTTATGAAAAGAGAGATTTTTATAAAGGAAAAAGCTTAGATTTTTAATAAAGTAAAAGGAAGACGATATTTTTACAAGTGATTTTTAATTATATAAAAATATGAATTTTTATAGCAATGTTAAAAATATAATTTATATATAGTGTAGAGAATAATAATGTGATTTTTATATTATGGAAAGAATAATAATGTGATTTTTATATTGTGGAAAGAATAAAAATGTGATTTTTATATTATAAAAAGATTAAAAATATGATTTTTATATCATAGGAAGATTAAAAATATGATTTTTATATAATAGAAAATATAAAAATATTATCTTTGTATATGTAAAGAAATAAAGAATTTGATTTTTATTTATATATATGTTGAGATAAAAATGTGATTTTTATAGCGATGATATAAAAAAATTCGATCTTTATATATGAAGTAGAAATATAAAAATATAATTTTTATATAAGAAGAAGCGATGTAAAAATATATGAAGAAGAAATAAAAAATATGATTTTTATTTATGGAAATGAAGTGATAAAAATATAATTTTTATTTGAACAGCGTGGAAATAACTGCATTTGAAATTTAGGCAGATCAAGATGGTTCAGCAGTTCAAAAGCAAAGCACGGCGGAGTGGAATCCTCTGTGAGAATCTCTCACTTTGAATTTTCTTTTCTAGTTAAAATACATACTAGGATGCAGACGGTGTTTAGTAGCACACGACACCCGTCGTCCACAGACCATGGACGGCTTGTATGCTTGTTTGTTTGATTTTGATGTGTAGTTGATTGTGTGATGTGGTGCAAATGAAATAAAATATTTATATAGTTGATATAAAATATTTTATAGTGGAAAATATTTTATATTTAAAAATAGAAATTTTAACGTGTATTTGAAATGAAATAAATATAAACAAATCAGACGATTTGTTTATATACACACATTTGACTGATAATTGATTGTGACGATAAATTTTACACATCGCCCAACTGCACAAATAAAATCTGTGTTTGATTGTTTGGAAACCTACACTAATCCCAATAGTTAGTTGTATGTCGATCGATTGATTGACAGATTGTTATAAACGTTAAATATTTATATTCGATGCTTATACAGTGTAGAATGCACTTTGGATGATGGTTTATTATTCATCATTGTTATTGTATACATGTGTTGTAAAAAATCCATGTAATTAACATTATATGGTAATTGATTGGGCCTCATTCCAGTTTTGAAAAAGAAATATTTGAAAAGGAAATATTTGAAATAGAAATATATGAAGCCGTGTTGATTAGATTTCCGACATTTTGACGTGAACGATATTTATATCTATTTTATTCATTTTGTAATGAACATCGAAAGTGATTTCAAAATCTGATATTCTGAATAGAAATGAATTCGAATTGAAATTGAATAGAATTGAAATTGAATAGAATTGAAATTGAATAGAAATGAATTTGAATAGAAATTGAATAGAATTGAAATTGAATAGAAATGAATTCGAATTGAATTGAAAACAAACTGAAATTGAATTCAAAATCGATTGGAATTGAAATTAATTTGAAATGAATTTAAAACGAATTTGTAAGGGAAAATTCAATTTTGATTTGAATTTGAAAAAAAAGAAGTTGAAATCGTTTTGAAAACGAATTTAAAACGATTTATAAAATACGTGTTAAAAGGGAATCGACGAAGTATATATTATATATATTATATATATAATATAAGGGCCTGAATAGAACGCGCCGCGCCGCTGCAGTTCGCGAATTTCGACCATTGACTTCGAACGTATATTACGGGAGATCCGACAGTCGGATTCTCCTAAAACCGAAACCGTTGGGTTCGTATCGAAAAGAGCTTTCTAACGAATATGAGAAATTTGAAATCAAAGGGTTGGATTTGGAATTATGTACAAATCAAATTTGGAAAAGGTCGGTGTAAGTGCAATTCGATGGCCGTTGATGGAAATCGACTGTACGGTCGTTGATAAAATTATTAAAAATAGTAATAATTTGTGTAAAATCACAAGAAATGATTTGTGAAGAATTGGGATGAAAAACTCCATATTTGAAAAGATAAAAATAGATTTTTATCGAAATGAACTAGTTTTGAACTAGAATAGAAATTTATTCATTTTTAAAATAAATAAATTGGATTTGAAATGGTTTTGAAAATAACCAGAATTTCCAATAATTGAATTGGAATAGATTTGAATCGAAATTGTCTTCGGAATATTTCGATGTTGGATTTCGTGATGATACAGATATGGTTATGGGAATTTGAAAGATATATTTATATCGTTATTTCCAATACGATATTTGTTAGTCGTAGAGTTTGATATTGAATATAAGCCGATATAATTTGTATTCAGAGCCTTGTATTTAATATCAAATGTGATTTGGGTTTGTCGTACATGGTGTCTTCATTAACACTGTTCTTAAGTCCAGTTGAGAAAATATTAAATCTTTTTATTTAGATTTAATGAAGTGTAAAAATTAAATAATATTTAATTGGAATTGAATTGATATTGATTTTTGGGTTTATCGTGGACAGTGTTTTAAATAAAACTTGTTCTTTAACCCGATAATTAATGGAATGAGATTTTGGGTTGTCGTGAACGGTATCTTCAATAATACTGTTCTTAGACCCAAAGGAGTTAAGAAAATCAGAAACTAACTGGGGTTTAGTTAAGTTTAATAGTTTATGGGGTTTTGATCTGATGTTGGTTTCGGCCTTCGAGGTTAATACTTGGGGAATTGCTCACTTGCTAATTTACGGTTAGGGACTGATTGAAATGTGATGTGATTTTGGGGTTTATCGTGAACCGTGTTTTAAATGACACTGATTCTTTAACCCAGTCAAAGACTAAAACTATGTGGAGTTTTAACGAATCTTCAATTAGATTGAAAAGATCGGGAATGGAGTATCACCAGTTTTGCTCCAGGCGATAGTTAAATCTTTAATTAGATTTAAACGCGAAATGGTAATTGAATTTACCGATAACATCCTGGTGTTAGATATGAAGTATAACCAGTTTTACTTCATGGGATGAATAGGTTGGGGTTGGGAAATTAAAACAAATGATTACTTCGGTATAGTTCGCTAGCCGCGACTACTTTGAATTGATATTCAAAGGAAGATTAAAGAATAAATTTAAAAGAATTTATCTTTGATAAAATTAATGGGAACATTTCCCTATGAATGTGAAATTTAGAAACTAACTATAGGTTGGATAAGATGAATGGTTTCCTGGGTATTGATCTGATGTTGGTTTTGGCCTTCGAGGTTAATATTTGGGGAATTATTCTCTGGAAAATTTACGGTTAGTGACTGGTGAATTGGAATGAGGCGTATGTTGTGTTTGTGTAACACACGTTTATTATATACGCGAGTTATTTGGAAAGATCGGGTTTATCCCATTCTGAATAACTGATACGACGATAAGTCGAAGATGTAGACGGTGGTTGAAGACCGGAAGTCTTCACGTCATATGGGTGATTATTGATGATCTTGATTGGGATGTACACCAAAGAAGATGGAAACAGTTGGTGATCGTCCAGACGTACTTGGAGATCGATGGATATGCGAGGTACGAGGTGCCAACGGTTTCGTTCAAACCCAGAACGGACTTGCAAAAGGACTGTGTGTCTGACATCGGATTTCATTCTGTGTGACTGATACCGGTTGCATAGAGTGGTTTGCCTGTGTGGCATGCTAAGATGCAAATGATCAAGGCTTCTGTTGAAAAGCAAAGTCTTGTGGTTGATGATCGAAGCACGGCCTTTGTGGCGTAGCTTTGTGTAGTTGAATCACGAGCCTCACAACCCGGTGGTGAACCAAAAACGGGAGAAGGACCTCAGGGTGGACTTGCGTTTCTTTCTAGCTAGAAGTGGCGTCAGTGGTTTTACACACCCTGACGAGTTTGACTTATGTGGTTGTTGCTGTTGCGAGGCGACTCGGATATATCGGTGACTATGTGAAGCCGATGGAGTCATTTGTTGGCTCATTTGTGCCCCATACGGTGGGGAGACGCAGTGTTCAGGATTTTGTCCAATCCACATCGGTGGACTGGCCCTGTCGCTCTGAGGGTCGATGCGTTCTGATCCTGAGACATGGTAGGCTAGATTGTCTCGAATCGGTAGAGGACTATCTTTTGCCTCGGTTCACAGACGGAAATCCAATTTCCAAATACGTGACATTTGCGGTTTTAATTGTAGAACTAGTATGGCGACATGATATATGGTACCCATGCCGTCTATGATTGATACTTATGATTTGAAGTTGTTTTACACGCTATACACTTATGATAGTAGCAAATGATTTGTTTTAAACGTACTAAGCATGTTTGGCTATTATAAGGGAAAACTCTATCCCCCGGCATGCGTTGCATTGTGCGATAGGACCTGGGTCTTATAATAGTTTCATATTTCCAAAAAGCATTGCGCTGTTTTGTTGTATGGACTAGTATTCTTGGGAGGAAACCCATTCCGTGTTATACGGCGTGGTCCCTTCATATATCTGATTTAAAGTAAAGTTTTAAATAACTGTTTTAGTTCTCACACCAGTCCGATAACTGACCTAGAGTTCGTTGTTTTAACCTAAACTCTGGGTGCCCTTATTTTGACACGGGCAGCTAGTAGTTTTTGTTTTGCAGATTTATATTCATAGGATCCTGGTTTATAGCTGGAACGATACTCGGAAAGCTTTGTATCCGCGTATTACTTCTAGTTGTGTATTGTATTATTTTCCACTGCTATGTAATGTATTGTAATCTCTGATATTTTTCTGTTGTATAATATTTATTTATGCTCGGTATATTCTTGCATCTGATGAATTGTTGTAATATACAATGAATGTTCTCCCGTCCGCGTTCTGTTGTGGCTAGTTCTCGAACTATCCACGCTTTCCTCACCGAGGAAGTTACGGGTTGTTACAAACCTCCAAAAGTAAATAGTCCATTAATTCAATTCAAAAGTGGCTTGAATTGTCAATTAGATATTATGCTAATTTATGGCGATGAAACTGCATGGCATTTATGAAATGCGTTGGGCTTTTCATACAGAAATGCTTTCCTTTTTTTCTCAAATAGTTGATAACATTAAATATGTTTGATCATTCTACAATCACAATTCATTAGTTGTGGTGCCATCTATTTTTATCTGGAGAATAATAAAGGTTGGAATTCATAAAATACTAGCAATGCCTTCAGGAAAAGGATTAAAAAAAACCCGCAAGGGCCTAAATTAAAATTCCCACAACAGTATAATATCTCATTCTCCCTTAGCCTTAGTCATTTCTCAAAAAAAATTACTAATCCCCTTTTCCTCTTCTTCAATAGCGGCTCTCTCCTCCTCCTACAACCTCGAATTTACCCAAACCCGCAGCGAAGCGCAGCACACCCCCCTCCGATGATATCATCTCCTTCTCCCTCTTCGTCCAATTAACGGTGAGTTTTCTTTATTTAATTTAGTTTTTATATTTAATTAGCATAGTAAAGATCTGAGTTTTTATATGTGTAGAGATATGATAAAAATAGATTTTTACATAGAGTAGCTATATAATAATTAGATTTTTATATAAATGAAGATTATATTTTTATGTAACTAAAGATTAGATTTTATGTGATGAAAGAATATGATATATGATTTTTAGTTTTGAGAAGAAATCAATTTTTTTTAGTTTTGTAAGGAATCATATTTTTAGAAGGATAAATATAGGAAGTTATGATTTTTATTATCATAAAGATATGATTTCTATTAACATAAAGTTGTGATTTTCTTTTACATACATGGTTTTGAAATAAAAATGTGATTTTTATATAGATAATATAGAAATTGAAATGAGATGTTTACATAAATAGCATAATAATAAAAATGTGATTTTTATCCAAACAACATTGATATAAAAATATGATTTTTATATATGTAGTGTATAAAATTATGGTTTTTATATATACGATAGCGATATAAATTTGTGATTTTTATATAGCATTGTCATAAAAAGGAGATTTTTTATATAAATATCATCATAATAAAAATGTGATTTTTATTTGTAAATATCCTTGTTTATAAATGCGCCTTTAATATATAAGCATCATATTAAAAATGTGATTCTTACTATGTACAGCGTGAAAAGATTGCGTTGTAATTTCGGGAAAATCCAAACGGTTTAGAAATTCAGAAATAGAACTGGTGGAGTGGATCCCAAATGTGAGAACTCTTTCTCACCAAATCTTTTATTTCAATTGTTATTTATTTTCATAAATAAATGTACTTAAATGTATGTAATGAAATGTTTGTGATTTATATCTGTCACATGTATGATTTGTTGTGTATGTGATATTATGTTTGAAATTTGGCGATATTATACATGTTTAAATACTGTCACTATATGTATGTTAATGAAAACATGTTTACACTGCCATATTCAAGTTTCCTGACTTGTTTATGTTGATTGGACGATAAATTTTCACACATCGTCCAAAAGCACAATTAATAATATATTATTCGAATTTGTGTTGGTTGAAACCCCACACGGGTGTTGGGTGATATTTGACTACACATCACCCTTGTGTTTAGTGTAAATTGCACTTTGGCTGTTATTTGATTGTCTCGCCATTATTATGGAATTAATGCGATGTTTGAAATCCATGTAATTAAATTATATGAAAATTGTTGGGTCTCATTCCAATTTAGGATTAAAAGAATATTTTAATCTAATATTCAATTAGGTAATTAAATGATGGTTTTGACATTGACAATTAAAAATATTATATCTTTATTGTTTACAGGTTCCAATGAAAAGGTTGAGTTAAGAAGATTATATCTTTATTTTAAACAGTTACCGTAAAAGGGATTGAATAAAAATTTACATTTTTATTTGTCATATGTTAAAATAAAAAGATAAGATTTCAGAATTGAACATTTTGAAAAGATTTTTATTATTATATTAGAATAATATGGAAAGTTCAATTTCATAAAAAATTGAAATGTAAGTTAGGATATTCTAAAATAAAATATTTTTAAAAATTTAATAAAAAGATCATATTTTTATTATGTAGGATATTTTAATAAAGTTATATTTTAAAAATAAGAAATAATTTAAAATTTATATATTTCAAAATAAAGGATGTTTTAAAATAATTTTTCCTAACGAAATAATCATAATTATAAATTATAATTGTACTTGGACATGAGGTTAGGTTACATTTGTGGTGGAAGTCTGCCCGGACCTGCCCATCTTATCCAGCAGCCACAAATGTTGGGCCTAATGTGAGAGGTCCAAGTGCGCAAATATGAATTGGGCCATGTCACGAGGGTAAGCCCAAATTGTGGGATAAGTCTGCCCGAACCCAACCGGCATATCCAGCATCCACAAGTCACTGGCTTAATGTGGGAGGTCTGGACCAGTATAAAATATAGATGAATAAGATAATGAATTGGGTTAGTTAATCTGTTTTAAATAGCAACGCCATTTAACCCGAACGTATTTATCGATTAAATTTATCCATTCTGTAATGAATATTAAAAGAGTAAATTTCAAAATTTATATTTTGGAAATAATATTAATTTAATATGATAATAGACAATATATTCAATTTGGAAGATATTAATATCGGTTTTCCCAATTTGGTATACGTTAGTTTTCAGAATTTGATATTGAACATAAATTGATATAATTTCTATTCAAAGCACGATATTTAATGTCTGATTAGAATTTGGGTTTGTCGTGAATAGTGTCTTAAATAACATTGTTCTTAAACCCATTTAGGAAAGAGTAGATCTTTTAATTCAGATTTAAATAAAATTTCCAATTATTAAAAATAATTGAAAATTAAGTGAAACTGACTTTTGGGTTGACTGTGAACAATGTTTTTAAATGACATTAGTTCTTAAAACCCAATTGACAGTGAAATTTAGATTCGTAATTCATAAATCTTTTAATTAAGATTTTACGAAATATTCTAAAGTGAAAATTTCAATTTAATATTTTAAATTGGAATATGATTTTGGGTATATTGTGAACAATGTTTTTAAGCAACATTTTGTTCTTTAACCCAGTTAAAGCAAGATTATTTCTTGAAAGTTAAATAAGCATTAAATAATGATTCTTGAAGATTAAAGCTAAATATAGTTTTAATAAATCTTTAATTGGATTGAGTGAGGATAAACGTAATTAAATTTACTTAATTCAACAAATGAACGATAATGGGGTACCACCTGTTTTACTCCAAGCGATAGTTAAATCTTTAATTCGATTTGAACGATAACACGGTAATTAAGTTTATCGTAACCCATTGGGTGTTAAATATGGAGTACCACCAGTTTTACTCCATGGGTTGTATAGGTTGGGAATGGGATTTTAATAAATGATTACTTCGGTAAGGCATTAATCCCGACTAGTTGAATAAACCTTAATTTGGTTTAAATTATAATCAAAGAATACTCTTGATTGGAATGAGGCGTTGGTTGTGTTTTAAAGCACATGATTTTAAATTAGGAAAATTAGTCAGAAAGACCGGGTTTAATCCATTCTGAATAATTCATACGACGATTGAAGATCGATGATGAAGACGGTTATTGATGCCGGGAAATTTCCATATCGAATGGATGATTATTGACATCTTGATTGGACCATACACCCAAAATGAGGGAAAAATTGGTGATCATTCAGACGTACTTTGAGATCTACCGGATATGGTTTCGTTCAGACCCAGTGCGGACTGATAAATGGATTGTGTGTCTAACATTATATTCCTTTATATTGTATTCGTTGATTACTATTTAATATATAGCTGTTTGGTGGCGGAGAATTTATTCTCTTGCTTAACACCCTGTTATATATTGGTAGATGATCAATGATATGGTATGGTCAGATAATGTGGCATGCTAAAATCCATATGATCAAGGCTTTTGTTGAAAAGCAGAGCCTTGTGGATGAAGACCAAACCATAACTTTTGTATAGCGCCGCTTTGGATACAACGTGACTTCGCGGGCCTCAAACACTACGGTATGATGGTGAACGATTTGTTTGATAATGTTCGGTTTGACCAGTATACTTTATACAAATTTGGGGTCGTCCGATGGGGCTAGGGTGGTCCTCCACTCTAGAAGTAGGATAGGTCATTTATCTCATGAGGATAGTTCAGATTGCAGCACATCCAAAGTGCGTAGTATATGTATTACGGTGTTTTCTCTTGCCGAGACGTAAGCCGTGGAGATACATGACATGATTGATCTTTCGAATCAGCAGCCATCATGCTGGAAATCCAATTTTCCAATACGAGCTTACGGTTTTAATTGTGTACTTATATGGTGACATAGTATATTATGCAGCTTACATAACATATTATGCCACCTTGTCTTGATACTTTTATATTTGAAATTGTTTTCTACACTGTGCACTCATAGTATAGAAGATGAATTACGCGTATTAAGCATTTTTGACCATTATAAGGAAAAATTCTAACCTTCGGTCTACGTGCAAGGGATTAAGTCTTATAACGGTTTCATTTTTCTAAAAAGCATTTCGTTGTTTTATGCACCGGTATTCTTGGAAGGAAACCCGTTCCGCGAAAGCAGCGTGGTCCCTTGATTTACCCAAGTTTAAAAATTAAAGTTAAAATTTTTTTGAGTTCTCATACCTGTCCCATGACTTACGTGGAGTTTATTGTTTTAACCCAAACTCTGGGTGCCCATATTTTTCACACGGGCAGTTAGTAGTTTTTGTTTTGCAGATATTATATTCACAGGATACTGGTCTACAGCTGAAGTGATATTCGGAAGGCTATGTATCCGTGTATTTCTTTCAGCTGTGTTTTGTATTATTTTTCCGCTGCTATATAAATGTAATTTTAACTTTGATATTGTATTTCCAATGTATACTGTTTATTCATTTTTACTCTGGAATATTCTTGTAATCCGATGTAATTGTTGTAACAGCAATAATACGTTCTACTGTTGGTGTTCTCATGTGTTTTGTTCTCAAAGCAATCCGGGCTTTGCTTTACAGGGAAGTTTCGGGTCGTTTCATTATTTAGAGGGGTACAAGGGTTTCGGGTCGTTTTATTATTGATTTACACTAACACCCAAATGAAGTGTAAAGTGCTCACAATCACGGATCACAGAGAATAAATGCAGGAAAGCAGTAAAGAACAGGGAATACACGGGGTTTTTATAGTGGTTCGGCTCAAACCATGCCTACGTCCACTTAATATTTTTTTAAGTCCTTTGAAATTACAAATACAATGCCTTCCTAGAATCCGTAGGAATCATATACATGCAACATCCTTTTATTTTAACCAAGAAGTAGGGAATAGATAGTGGTTTTATACACGAAATCCTCGTGTTAGATTAACGTGGAATAAGCTCAATGTCCTTGTGTTCTCTTCAGTGGAGGCCAAGAGTTAGAACAGCCAAAGATCCTTTAGAAATCCCCGAATCCGTATATTTATGGATGTAGATAGTCTCACAGATGAATGACATTTTTCTCGAATCCAATGCGTTGCTAAGACATAGTGGGTAAGTGGAGGAAGTCTCCTGTAGTTCGTGTAAAGCCATGTATGGTACGATTCGTGAAAGTAAGAGTAAAACAGACCTTAAGAATAGGTCAAACTCTAGTGTGTGCAGTAGAATATTTCGTCCCAGACCGGTCGGATTGGGTCCTCCATCCGGTCTGAACCGGTGACTTCAATACGAAGGCGACGCGCTCTTCTTGGCAGTAAGGAGAAAGTGGATCGGGTCGGGTTCCTATCGTCTCCATTCGAACCGAGCCAGTGACTTCATTTTAAAGCAGCTTGCACTTCTGTGAGGCAGAATATGGATCGGGTCCACCTTTCCAATCCGATCCGGGCCCTCCGATCCGTCCTGAAGTCCAATCAGTGACCAATTCCAAACGTTTCCGGTTCTACGAGCATTCGCGGAAACTAGCGTAAATTTCAAACCGCAAGTCCATTTTACCCAAACGGAAGATCTACCTGAAGCAAATTCAGAGGGGTACAAAGTTTATAGAGCTAGGCTCCATAACTGATGTTTTCGGCTCCAATAGATGTCATCTGTTAGGAGTTTCGAGCCGTCCTTTGTTTGTGATGCGACTTCAACCAATTCGCTTCCTGTCTTCTGACGATGTTCCAAATACTTGAGCGTATTATTAACCAGAAATTTCATATGTGACAACTTTTACTAAAAAGCGTGTCAACATTTATGGTTTATCATTTATGGCTTAATGTTTATTGTTTGTGCTTTATTTGATATAGTTTACTGATTTTACTTTATTGTTTATGGTTTACGGTTGATGGTTTATTGTTTATGGTTTACGGTTTACGGTTTATTGTTTATGGTTTATGGTTTTTGGATTATTGTCTATGATTTATAATTTATGGCTTAATGTTTATGGTTTATGCCTTTATTTTATATAGTTTATGATTTATACTTTATTGTTTATGGTTTATTGTTTATAATTTATTGTTTATGGTTTATGGTTTATGGTTTATTGTTTATGGTTTACGGTTTATTGTTTATGATTTATCATTTATGGGTTAATGTTTATGGTTTATGCTTTATTTTATATAGTTTGCTATGCATACTTTATGGTTCACGGTTTATTGTTTATCGTTTATGTTTTACGGTTTATGGTTTATTATTTATGATTTGTCATTTATGGTTCAATGTTTATAGTTTATGCTTTATATAATGTAGATTACTGCTTATACATTATTGTCTATGGTTTACGGCTTATGGTTTATTGTCTATTGTTTAAGGTTTACGGTTTATGGTTTATTGTTTACTATTAGACCAAAAAATGGCACGAACACCCAAATGAAGTGTGAAGTCATCACAATCACGGATCATAGAGTATAAATGCCGGAAAGGAGTAAAGAACAGGGAACACACGGGTTTTTTTAATGGTTCGACTCAAACCAAGCCTATGTACACTTTATATTTTCTTGAGTCCTTAGAAATTACAAATACAATGCCTTCCTAAATCCGTAGGATTCATTTTCATGCAACATACTTTTATTTTAATGAAGAAGTGGGGAATAGAGAGTGGTTTTATACACAAAATCATCGTGTTAGACTAACATGGAATAAGCTCAATGTCCTTGTGTTCTATTCAGTGGAGGACAAGAGTTAGAATGGCCAAAGATACATTAGAAGTCCCTGAATCCGTGTATTTATTGATATAGATAGTCTCGCAGATGAATGACATGTGTCACGAATCCAATGCGTTGTTAAGACGTAGGGTACGTGGAGGAAGTCTCCTGTAGTTCGTGTAAAGCCATGTATGGTCCGGTTGGTGAAAGTAAGAGTAAAACAGACCTTAAGAATAGGTGTAACAACCCGTATTTTAAACAACACGTTATAACTTAAAACAGGGAAGAATTAAATGTTAAATTCTGAATCAGGGGAAACGGGCTGTGCCATTGCGTTCATCTCGGAAAAATACGCGAAATAGAGTCCGAGTTTTCGAAAAACGGAGCCCGTATGACCAAGTTATGGCCCGTCAAAGTTTTCAGAAAATTTCAAGTTAAAAAACAGTTCAAATTTAAATTCAGAATTCAAATTCAGCCAAAACAGACTGGGCGGGAAAATTCCCGCCCAGACAGGTCGATAGGGGGGTCGATACTAGGGTCGACCTCCCCCCCCAACCAGGTCGAAACTAGAGTCGACCTGGGGTCGACCTGGGGGTCGACCTCCCTGGTCGGCCAGGTCGGCCTGGTGCACTTATTTTGGCTGTTTGTACCTGTTTCGTTGGCTAGTGACGTGATTTGATGGCTCAGATTTGATTTAGGGTTAATACTATGGCTAAAACTAATCCTGAACTCTATAAAAAGACCACTAAGCCAACCCTAAACTCACAAAAACTAATCCTACAACTAAGTGCTGCCAAAATGCTCTCTAATCATGGCCTCCACCTTCTTCATGAGAGCATGAGTGTTCCAAATCAAATCTAAGTCCAAGAAGCTATCTTTCTTAGTTCAAAGAGCCATCTTTCTTCGTCATAGAAGCTATTTTACTTATTTCTCAAGGCTTAGAGTGGATCATATTATTTTCTTTGCGGATTTGCTAGTGGCTTCGTCTCAATCTTATTATATATTATTCTAAATCACTTAGCCACAAATTGTAAGCCCTATTCTACTCTTAGATTTAAACTATGAAGTTAATATGATCATGTAGCAAGTTGAAATGTGACTTTTGGGCTATATTTTTATGCATAGATCCATGTATGACTCTTTTGTTCTATGATTGTGGCACTATCATGAACCTAGTATCATTTACCTTGATTTTTGGGTAGAAAGCTATGAGCTTTATTTGTTGGTTATGCATAATGCAACATAGAACTTGGTAGTTATGCATAAATGCAACATAGACCCATCTTATAACCTTGATGTCCACCCGCATATGATCTTGAACTATGTGCTAATCACATGTTTTCACCCTATGTCAACTATGATCATGTTATCACCTAATTGCTAAGTGGATGCCATGCATGTTTTGAGGATAATAATGCTATATGCTAGTATGTTGAACCCCTTTTGCCTCATATATCACCATGTTGAACTTGTGATAGACTTTGCCACTTTATGCCCAACTTGTCATATCATTATGCTCCCCTTTTTGATCTATGTGCGTCGATGCGAACTTACGTGCGATGGGGTTACGTCATGGGTAAACTTAAATGACATGAAACATGACTTGAAAATATGACATGTGATTATGCTTGAAAACATGAACGTGGACATGACATGTAGAAAACACGAAGGTGGCCAACTCGAGGTTGGGTTGAGTTTGTAGCACAAATCTACCCGGAACCGACCGGCTTAACCAGTGACTACAAACAATAGGACCCAATGTGAGTAGTTGGTCACATCGCACTTGAAACCTGAGGTTAGACTAGGTTATGGTGTAAAGCTACCCGGACCCGCCCGGCTTAACTAGTAACCACAACAAAGTTTAATGTGAGAGGTTGGGGTGCATTAAGTTAATTAATGCCACATGGTAGGGTTAAGTCATGGACCACTTGAATACTTAACCAATTAAACACGATGGGTTGGTAGGGTTAAGTCATGGACTACTTGACTACTTAACCAATTAAACACGATGTATTGATAGAGTTAAGTCATGAACTGCTTGGATACACTTGACCAACTCAATACATTGTTAGGATAGGGTTAACTACACTTAACCCGCTTGGAATCCTAGTTACGCGGTCCTTTTAAGCAGTAACCCCCTCGGGAGTATCTGGACACCCTGGACTAGGCCAGGCTGGGGCACGGTTACTAGACTGATTGTAAGAGACCAAAAGAGACGGCTGAATAGTGCACTGGTTGTTCAGGCGGACCATGGTCGTGCACATTAAGTCCGGAGTTGAACATGGGCACCGATAGATTTAGACTATGCGTGCTTGAATTGTGTCTGTGGTTTACACCTTATGGCTGGATACACCCTAGGGTGGACCTTGGACAGTTAACTACATTCCATGATTAGGCCGTATGACACCGATACAAGACGAGTTAGGCTTATAGGGAGCCGATCGACTAGACCGAGGAGTTGGACTTTGATTTAGGTCATCTCAGGATGTTGGGCCAACTTTGGGCCAAGGGATCATTTCTTGTTTATACTTGACATGGATTAGAATACTAGTACACTTGGTGCAACTTAACCTTGTATATGCGATGTCACACTTGATCTATCTTGTTAACTTTTCACCATGCCAGTTATCATCCTATGTTTCATCTCTGTTTTACATGTCCAGTTAACTTTACTAGTTTTTATACTAATAGTAGGTAGGACTTACCAGTCTTTTTGACTGACCCGTTTTCTTTCGCCTCTTTTCTTCCATCCCCCCCCCCCCAGGTTCTCAGGTTGGGAACACTAGCACCTAACTTGGATATTTAGCTAGCTTACTGGATAGCTCATGTATGGTTTAGACTTGAGCTCGCTATGGCTTTACCACGTCTACTTTGGGGATAGTTTACTTTATGTTATTTCCAGTTTTCAGTTTATGTTTCAAGACTTGTAGTAGTTGGAAAATAATGACTAAGTACTTTTGATGTAAGTTGACCATGGTTTTGAAATAGTAGTTTTATCCGCTGCTTTACTTACTCTGTTTTACTTATATGTTCTGTCTTGTGATATCGTTATGCATGTTTACCTTGTCCAACACCCCTCCAAAGCCAGTGTACTTGCAAGAGTGACCCTGGCGGAGGTCGGGTGTTACATTTGGTATCAGAGCACAAGGTTTTACTAGACCGGACAAAAGTTTTAAAACCCTTTTTGAAAAACTATTTTCAAAACCAATTAAGTATTTTCCAAGAAAAGTCTAGTTTATTTTAAAAGGCTATTCCCCAAAAGCCATTAGCACTATCCTTTGTTTCCTCGTTCTAAATCTATCTTTTCCTTTTTCAGCATGGTCGATCTTAACCTTCCCGAGGGAGTAACCATACACGGATGGTTCCGAAGGTACTTGGAAGCTAGAGCCAACGATGCGGGCCCAGCAAACACTCCCACTGTACCTGAGGTTCCTCCTCCTCCTCCTCCTCAGCGTCCACAAGTGGATTTCGCAAAGATTTGCAAAGACTTTAAGGCAATGGGTGGCAAGAATTTTATTGGGACGGAGACTTTTGTTAAGGCAAGAAATTGGTTAAAAGAAACTGAAGACCTCTTCGCCATCTTTGATGTGGAAGACCGTAGAAAAGTTCTGTTGGCAATATGGCTATTGAAAGAGGAAGCTGCTTATTGGTGGGAGGTCACCAACGCCACTAGGCCTATAGAGACTTGAGCCGACTTTAGGATGAGGTTTGGGCTTAAGTTTCTATCATCTGCTGAGGAGAATCTTCTAGTGGAGAAGTTTATATCTTTGAAGCAAGGGGACATGACAGTGAGGGAGTATGTGAATAAGTTTAACCATCTTGCTCGATTCGGTTTGGACATGGTTAATACACCCTAGAAGAAGGCTCTACGCTTTGCACGAGGGTTGAATAAGCCATTACAAGGTTTAGCCATGTCTCATATACCCATGGGGGCCACTTTTGAAAGCCTAGTAGACATGGCATTGCTTCAGGGAGACGATAAGAATGGCAAGAAAGAACCCAAGCCTAATGAGACTCAAACCAAGAAGACGGACACCAAGTGGGGAGGAAATCAGAGCAATCAGAACAACAAGAAAAACCAGGGCAACAAGGCCAACAACAACAAGGCAAAGGACACAAGAAAGTGCAACTTCTGTGGGATTGTTGGGCACATAGCCAAAGATTGTAGGAAGAAGAAGAGGAAGTTGGGAGAATGCTTTCATTGCGGAGAGACTGGACACTTCAGTAAGGATTGCCCAAAGAGGCAAGGACAGGGGCAAGGACAGGCTCAGCGAGCAGGACCTTCTAGAGGGCAGATGCATGCTCTCAACACTGCTCCAGTTCAGGACCAAGGTAGTATTTCTGTAGAAAGTCTTGTTTATATTTCTGGTTTTCCTGTTCGAACTTTATTTGATTCTGGCGCATCACATACCTTTATTTCCTCTGACATTGTTGAAAGTTTGCACCTAAGTACTAGTCTAGTTGAGGATCCCGTTAGTGTTTCAAATCCAGTTGGGGGTTCTGCCCATCTGTCTATGATTTGTATGGATTTGAGGATTTCTATCTTGACCGTAGAATTCACATGTAATGCTTATGTTCTTGGGTTCATGGGATACGGGTAGATTTTGGGCATGGATCCGTTGTCCAGTTATAGAGCCATTCTCGATTGTGAGCATAGGGTAGTGATGCTTATAACTCACCTTGACAATACCCTAGAGATTTCTTTTAACCCACTGGACTCCGTCATGTTATGTTATCTTGAATCCCTCGACTCGTCTATTGACAATCTTCAATCTGTGAGGGTGGTCCGAGAAAATCCTGATGTTTTTGATGAAGTGAAGGGGTTACCCCCTAAACACGAGATATACTACCGTATTTATCTGGTTGATAATGCCAAGCCAGTTTCATTGCCTGTTAGGCACATGGCCCCGCGAGAAAGAAGGGAGCTTAGCAAGCAAATTAAGTAGTTGCTTGAGAAAAATTTCATTTGGCGAAGCATTTCAGAATGGGGTGCTCCGGTGGTATTCGCTACTAAGGCGGATGGTTCGCTTCGTCTATGTGTTGATTATCGTGAGTTAACAAGCTGACAAAGAAGAATAGACACCCGTTACCGAGGATTGATGATCTCTATGACCAGCTTGTTGGGGCTTCTATTTTCTCTCGGCTCGATCTAGCCACCGGATTCCATCAGCTTAGAGTGGCTGAGGATAGCATTGACAAGACGGTGTTTAGGATTCCAGATGGATTCTTTGAATGGCTAGTCATGCCGTTCGGTTTGACTAATGCACCAACATACTTTGTTGATTTGATGAGTAGGGTGTTCAGGGAGTTCCTTAACTAGTTTGTGGTTGTCTTCGTGGATGATATTCTGATCTTCTCTAAGAACGAGGAAGAACATGCTACACACCTCAAGGAGGTTATGGATACACTTAGGGCTCATCAGTTGAAAGCCAAGTTTTCTAAATTCCATTTCTGGAGAAGGGAAGTTCGGTTCCTTGGGCATATAGTTTCTAAGCAGGGCCTAACTGTGGATCCCGCTAAAGTGGTGGCGGTAAAAGACTGGAAAGTTCCGAAGAATGCAACGGAAGTGAGAAGCTTTCTCGGTCTGGCAGGCTACTATAGAAAGTTCATTATGGACTTCGCTAGGATTTCAGCTCCTCTTACTAAGTTAACGAAGAAGAACTTAGTCTTTGCATGGGACTTAGAGTGTGAGCTTGCTTTTCAAAGGCTCAAGAAAGCCCTCACCACAGCTCCAGTTCTAGCATTACCCTATGGTGGGAAGTTTTTTACCGTGTACACCGATGCATGTGCCACGGGATTGGGCGCTGTCCTGATGCAAGAAGTGAGAGTGATATGCTTTGGGGGTAGGCAACTCAAAGTTCATGAGAAGAAGTATCCCACTCATGATTTGGAGTTGGCGGCGATTGTCTTTGCACTCAAATCCTGGCGCCACTATCTTGTAGGAGAAAGGTTTGAGTTATATACTGATCACAAGTCGCTCAAGTACCTCTTCTCGCAGAAAGATTTGAATCTAAGGCAGCAAAGGTGGATGGAATTCTCAGCATCATATGACTTTGAGATAGCTTATACCCCTGGCAAGGGTAATGTTGTAGCGGATGCGCTAAGCAGAAGAAGGTTGACATTGAGTCCCTTGTTTGTTGAGATGAAGAGGCTAGATTTCTTGGCAACCTTTGATTTCACACCGACTGTTGAGTCGATGACTGGTTCATTAGCATCCCTTCAGCTTAGACCTATACTTCTTGATCAAGTTGGGGCTTCACAGAGGGAAGACCCGCAGATAGTCGAGATCACGGACAAGTTGATCCGGGGTGAGACGTCAAGTCACCTCGCTAGATATATTATTGATGACAAGGGATGGCTAAGGCATGATGGAAGACTATGTGTCCCACGAGTGGGAGACTTAGTAAATAAAGTTCTTAAGGAGGCGCATCACGCAAGGATGAGCATACATTCCGGAGGGGATAAGATGTACCGGGATATGAAGCGCATTTTCTTTTGGGATGGGATGAAAAAGGATGTGGCAGAGTTTGTTTCTAGATGCATTGTTTGCCAACAAGTGAAGGCCGAGTCGAAGAAGCCCGGTGGGCTATTGCATCCATTGGAGGTCCCGCTATGGAAATGGGAAAGTATCTCTATGGATTTTGTGGATGGATTACCGAGATCAAGGAAGGGGAATACTGGCATATGGGTCATAGTTGATAGACTTACGAAAAGTGCTCATTTTATTCCGGTGAAGAGCAGGAGGACCGCATCATGGCTAACAACTGTTTATCTTCGAGAGATAGTACGATTGCATGGAGTTCCTTCTAGCATTGTCAGTGATCGTGACCCAATCTTCACTAGCCAATTTTGGAATAGTTTGCAAGAAGCGATGGGTACGCGATTGAATCTAAGTACGGCCTATCACCCACAGACGGATGGCCAGACCGAAAGGGTGAATAGGGTACTAGAAGATCTGTTGAGGCTATGGATTCTGGACTTTGGTGGTACTTGGGAAGATCATCTTCCTCTTGCAGAGTTTGCTTATAATAATAGCTATCAAGCTAGCATAGGGATGGCACCATTTGAAGCTTTGTATGGGAGGTCATGTAAGTCACCATCTTGTTGGTGGGAGACGACGGATAAGCTTATACTTGGGCCCGATATGATACAGGACACATCCGAGAAAGTTGAATTGGTGAGAAGACGGACGAAGACGGCCCAAGACAGACAGAAATCCTATGCAGACAAGCGAAGGACGGACTTAGAGTTTGAAGTGGGAGATATGGTCTTTGTGAAGGTTTCTCCTTTGCGTCATGTAGTTTGATTCGAAGCAGTTGGGAAGTTGGCACCGGGGTTCGTAGGGCCCTTCCCTATCATTGAGAGAATTGGGCAAATGGCATATAGAGTGGAATTGCCCGAGAAGTTGGCTAGAGTGCATAACGTCTTTCATGTCTCGCATCTCCGGAAGTGTTTGCACAGATCCGCCGAAGTGGTTGAACCAAGTATTCTTCGAGACGTGGAAGTGGAAAGAGAAGCAACCCTGAGGCGAGCTCCGATTGGTATCATGGAAACGGAGACAAAGAAGCTAAGAATCAAAGAAGTTAAGCTTGTTAAGGTGCAAAGGAGTGAAGCAGAGGAAGACGCAACTTGGGAAACTGAGGAGAAGATACGTGGGCTTTATCCATTTCTTTTTGAGGGTACATTTTCAATCTCTTTTCCTAGTTGGCATTTCTTTCTTTTGCTATCAGGTTTATCTAGTTTATCTTGTTTCGTAAATCTTATTATGAGAACCTTAGGTAGAAACCCTTTAGTTGAAACTTGTATTTGAAACATGTTGTGCTTGATGTTTGAAAGTGGTTGCAAGTGGTTACTCGTGGATGCATGATACACGTTAGGCACAAAGATCGGCTCACACACTTTCATACCGCATATGCATGAGTATTTATGCTTATTCATGGACGAAACATGTTGTGCTACCACATGGATGTTTCATATGGATGTATGTTATGTGTACTCATATAGAAACTATAAGTTATGTTAGGGATTCGCATACATATTGTACGCATTTCACTAACATACTTTGCATTAAGGAGGCCTACTGAATCAGTAACCGCCGGACTTTCGCATTAGGTAGGTACATATACACACACCTTTGCATATGTTCATATTGCATTAGAAATCCTTTAAAGACAATGTTTTGCTCGTGGGTGATGTGTGAGTATATGGATGATGGTTGGTAGGATACATCCTTCCTAACATGAAGATTTCGGGGACGAAATCCTTTAAGGAGGGGAGAATGTAACAACCTGTATTTTAAACAACACATTATAACTTAAAACAGGGCAGAATTAAATGTAAAAATCTGAATCAGGGAAAACGGGCTGTGCCATTGTGTTCGACTCGGAAAAATACGCGAAATAGAGTCCGAGTTTTCAAAAAACGGAGTCCGTATGACCAAGTTATGGCCCGTCAAAGTTTTCAGAAAATTTCAAGTTCAAAAACAGTTCAAATTTAAATTCGGAATTCAAATTCAGCCAAAACAGACTGGGCGGGAAAATTCCCGCCCAGACAGGTCGATAGGGGGGTCGACACTGGGGTCGACCTCCACCCCAAACCACGTCGACACTAGAGTCGACCTGGGGGTCGACCTCCCTGGTCGGCCAGGTCGGCCTGGTGCACTTATTTTGGCTGTTTGGGCCTGTTTCGTTGGCTAGTGACATGATTTGATGGCTCAGATTTGATTTAGGGTTAATCCTATGGCTAAAACTAATCCTAAACTCTATAAAAAGACCCCTAAGCCTACCCTAAACTCACACAAACTAATCCTACAACTATGTGCTGCCAAAATGCTCTCTAATCATGGCCTCCACCTTCTTCAAGAGAGCATGAGTGTTCCAAATCAAATCTAAGTCCAAGAAGCTATCTTTCTTAGTTAAATAGCCATCTTTCTTCGTCATAGAAGCTATTTTACTTATTTCTCAAGGCTTAGAGTGGAGCGTATTATTTTCTTTGCAGATTTGATACTGGCTTCGTCTCAATCTTATTATATATTATTCTAAATCACTTAGCCACGAATTCTAAGCCCTATTCTACTCTTATATTTAAACTATGAAGTTAATATGATCATGTAGCAAGTTGAAATGTGACTTTTGGGCTATATTTGTATGCATAGATCCATGTATGACTCTTTTGATCTATGATTGTGGCACTATCATGAACCTAGTATCATTTACCTTGATTTTTGGGTAGAAAGCTATGAGCTTTATTTACTGGTTATGCATAATGCAACATAGAACATGGTAGTTACGCATAAATGCAACATAGAACCATCTTATAACCTTGATGTTAACCCGCATATGATCTTGAACTATGTGCTAATCACATGTTTTCACCCTATGTCAACTATGATCATGTTATCACCTAATTTCTAAGTGGATGCCATGCATGTTTTGAGGCTAATAATGCTATATTCTAGTATGTTGAACCCCTTTTGCCTCATATATCACCATGTTGAACTTGTGATAGACTTTTCCACTTTATGCCCAACTTGTCATATCATTATTCTCCCCTTTTGATCTATGTGCGTTGATGCGAAATTACGTGCGATGGGGTTACGTCATGGGTTAACTTAAATGACATGAAACATGACTTGAAAATATGACATGTGATTATGCTTGAAAACTTGTATGTGGACATGACATGTAGAAAACATGAAGGTGGCCAACTCGAGGTTGGGTTGAGTTTGTAGCATAAATCGACCCGGAACCGACCGGCTTAACTAGTGGCTACAAACAATAGGACCCAATGTGAGTAGTTGGCCACATCGCACTTGAAACCTGAGGTTAGACTAGGTTGTGGTGTAAAGCTACCCGGACCCGCCCGGCTTAACTAGTAACCACAACAAAGTCTAATGTGAGAGGTTGGGGTGCATTAAGTTAATTAATGCCACATGGTAGGGTTAAGTGATGGACCACTTGAATACTTAACCAATTAAACACGATGGATTGGTTGGGTTAAGTCATGGACTACTTGAATAATTAACCAATTAAACACGATGTATTGATAGGGTTAAGTCATGAACTGCTTGGATACACTTGACCAACTCAATACATGGTTAGGATAGGGTTAACCACACTTAACCCGCTTGAAAACCTAGTTACATGGTCCTTTTCAGCAGTAACCCACTTGGGAGTATCTGGATACCCTGGACTAGGCCAGGGTGGGGCACGATTACTGGACTGATTGTCAGAGACCAAAAGAGGCGGCTAAATGGTGCACCGGTTGTTCAGGCGGACCATGGTCGTGCACATTAAGTCCGGAGTTGAACATGGGCACCGGAAGGTTTAGACTGTGCTTGCTTGAATTGTGTCTGTGGTTTACACCTTAGGTCTGGATACACCCTAGGGTGGACCTTGCACAGTTAACTACATTCCATGATTAGGCCGTATGACACCGATACACGACGAGTTAGGCTTATAGGGAGCCGATCGACTAGACCGAGTAGTTGGACTTTGATTTAGGTCATCTCATGTTGTTGGGCCAACTTTGGGCCAAGGGATCATTTCTTGTTTATACTTGACATGGATTAGAATACTAGTACACTTGGTGCAACTTAACCTTGTATATGCTATGTCACACTTGATATATCTTGTTAACTTTTCACCATGCCAGTTATCATCCTATGTTTCATCTCTGTTTTACATGTCCAATTAACTTTATTAGTTTTTATACCAATAGTAGGTAGGACTTACCTGTCTTTTTGACTAACCCGTTTTCTTTCGCCTCTTTTCTTCCGTTTCCCCCACCCCCTAGGTTCTCAGGGTGGGAACACTAGCATCTAGCTTGGATCTTTAGCTTGCTTACTGGATAGCTCATGTACGGTTTGGACTTGAGCTCGTTATGGCTTTACCACGTCTGCTTTGGGGATAGTTTACTTTATGTTATTTCCAGTTTTTAGTTTATGTTTTTAGACTTGTAGTAGTTGGAAAATAATGACTAAGTACTTTTGATGTAAGTTGACCATGGTTTTGAAATAGTAGTTTTATCCGCTGCTTTACTTACTCTTTTTTACGTAGAAGTTTTGTCTTGTGATATCGTTATTCATGTTTACCTTATCCAACACCCCTCCAAAGACAGTGTACTTGCAAGAGTGACCCTAGCGGAGGTCGTGTGTTACAATAGGTCAAACTATAGTGTGTGCAGCAGAATATTTCATCCCAGACGGGTCAGATCGGATCCTCCATCTGATATGAACCGGTGCCTTCAATACGAAGGCGACGTGCTTTTCTTAGTAGTAAGGAGAAAGCGGATTGGGTCGGGTTCCTACAATCTCCATCTGAACCGAGCAAGTGACTTCATTCCAAAGCTGCGTGCACTTCTGTGACACAGAAGGTGGATCGGGTCCACCTTTCCGATCCGATCTGGGCTATCTGATCTGACCCTAAGTCCTATCAATTCCAAAATCCAGATGTTTCCGGTTCTGCAGGCGTTCACGAAAACGAGCATAACTTTCATACCGTAAGTCAGTTTTAGCCAAATGGAAGCTTTAACCGAAGCTAATTCAGAGGGGTACAAGATTTACAGAGCTAAGTTCCGTAACTTATGTTTTCGGGTCCAAAAGATGTCATTCATTAGGAGTTTCGAGCCATCCTTTGTTTTTGATGTGACTTCAACCAAATCGCTTTCTGTCTTCTGACGATGTTCCAAATACTTAAGTGTATTATTAACCAGAAATTCCATGTGTGACGACTTTTATTAAAAGCATGTCAACATTTATGGTTTATCATTTATGGCTTAATGTTTATTGTTTGTGTTTTATTTTATATAGTTTACTGACTTTACATTATTGTTTATGGTTTACGGTTTATGGTTTATTGTTTATGGTTTACAGTTTATGGTTTATTGTTTATAGTTTATAATTTTTGGATTATTGTCTATGATTTATAATTTATGGCTTAGTGTTTATGGTTTATTCCTTTATTTTATATAGCTTATTATTTATACTTTATTGTTTATGGTTTATTGTTTATACTTTATTGTTTATGGTTTACGGTTTATGTTTTATTGTTTACGGTTTACGGTTTATTGTTTATGATTTATCATTTATGGATTAATGTTTATGGTTTATGCTTTATTTTATATAGTTTACTGTGTATACTATATGGTTCATGGTTTACTGTTTATCGTCTATGTTTTACGGTTTATGGTTTATTGTTTATGATTTATCATTTATGGTTCTATGTTTATGGTTTATGCTTTATATAATATAGTTTACTGCTTGTGTATTATTGTCTATGGCTTACGGTTTATGGTTCATTGTCTATTGTTTAAGGTTTACGGTTTATGGTTTATTGTTTACTGTTGTTAGAACAAAAGTGGTTCTAGCACCCAAATTGACTAAAATTTCGATAGAATGAGATCAAAAACTGAAAAGGGACACAAAATTTATAGTGGTTCGGCATTGAATAGCCTACGTCCACTTTATAACACTTTGTTTGATGATATAGATGAAAATACAACAAGATATTCGCTCAATCTCGCTCACTTTCCATATACATTCGCTCAATTATCTCAAAATACACTATGCATGATTATTTGGATTGTTTGGGAATGCTGGAATTCGGTTCTCTAAGATACTCAAATTCTCAAAGTGCCAAAAGATCCCTCCAAATGACTCTTGGGGGTCTATTTATAGGTGAAAATTTCTCCAGAATTCGGTTCGGATTGGGTGCACGTGTCCCCCATCCCATGACTTTCGGGATCGGATGAGTTCTCGTGTTTCCAACACATTAGGTAAGTGGTCATTGTGGGTAGAAAGTGGGTGTAACCACTCCGAATATCCGGAGATCATGGGGTGAAGCAACATGGTATACTGGGTTCGGTTCAGAGGGACAAGTAGAAGTGGTTCAGATCGGGGCATCTGATCCGGTCCGACCTGTGTTGAACTTGAGCTCTTGTCCATTCTGCTCTGTTCCGTTCTGGTCTGATAGTGGCCCTCCGATCCGATACGATGCTTTTTAGGAAGAAGTGTTCTTCAACACTTGACATCTCGACTTTGTGTAGCCTAGTTCACAAAGTAGGCTAACATTTTGCCCCCTCAAAGGATGCTTCTGTTGGAGATGGAGCATGCTTTGATGTCATTTACACAGTGCCTTTCTAAAATTGAATTGTTGAAAAGTCGTTTCTATTCGCTTATGAAGGTGCGTTGCTTTATGAAGTTGTGTCTTCTATCGCTTATATATATATGTTGTAGAATACACAATCTATTTTCTTCGTTTCAAAACAATCTTAAGAACTCTTCTTGGTGTCCAATGATTCTTCCAGGTATGCTTTTCCTTTTATTTTTCTTCTTTAAGTCTGATTCAATTTAAACGCCGAGGAAATATAAAAAATTCCATCCGGTTCGGATTTCGATCTGAATGGTTTTCTCTCTTCTTTCACTTAGCACTGGGTTGACAGGCCAAAAAGTGTTATTGGGCCCACATTCCGGTTCGAGTGGGGATACGAATAGCCACCATGTATCTATATAAACCCATCCTCCATCTTCCTCTCACTTTCTTTTTCTTTCATCGTTTTATAATTTTTGCTCCGAAACCCTAGGTCTCAAAAAAGGAAAACTCCTACAATTCTCGTGCTAATCTCCAAATTAAACACCTTGGTAGTTTTAAATCCTTGATTAATTTCATGATAATTGTAATGAGCTGCATTAACAGAGGTATTATAATTAATTTATTTAATTATTTATATAGTGATTAAGAGAATAAAATGGTCGTGGAATTAAATGATGGTGAATATTTAATTAAAATAACAAATTAAATAATACATTTAATTCTGAAATAATCAAAATTGGCTGAAATGGCGATATGGTGCGAACTGGATCATCTATGATATTAAAATCAGTTTAGAATTTAGTTTGAATAACGAATATATTATTTGAACGACAGTTTGAACTTATAATTATATTATAATTAAAATCGAGCTTGAAATGGCGTTGTAGTTCGTAATTGGGCGATTCGAACTTCAACTAAATGTACAGGATTCGTTTTAAGTCAGATTTCGGTGAAACAAGAAACGTGTGGAGCTGGTGGAGTATCTTTCTAGTGGAAGAGAAAAATCAGGATTTCGTCGGGTAGATTTTGATTTATGTCCAAATCAAATATTCAGAAAAACAGCGGTATATTCGTTCGTGGCCATAACGGTTATTTCGAAATAACTAGATATCGGGTGTGAATTTAGACAAGGTTCTTTTGAGACATAACGATAAAATAATTTTTAGAATTTTATAGAAATTTTTAATTAATTTAATAAGCAGCTTTTTATTTGGAGTATTTGGCACCCTGTATCAACAGTTTGGGGTTTCACAATATGATTTGATCTACCTGTATTATTATATTTTTGGGACCATGGCACTGAGTTTAACACAACGGTATCTTAATTTCTGTCCGTGCTTGAGTGGAATTTTACACAACGGGGTATACACTAGAATTGATCAAGGTAGTTTCTCGTGGCACTAAACCAACATACCAAATTGACTAATAAGCAAAAGAAGGAGAAAGTAAAATTTGTTAAATCTTTTTCTAAAGCCTAACAAAGGTAATATAAACAAGTGATTTGGCCACAAGATGAACATGACAGTCTAAAATATAAGACGTAAATCATTTTCTAATACATTGAGAATCCGCACAACATGAATGGTTGTACATCAACCTACCCACACAACAAGAATGGTCATTATCTGTACATGCACGCTCCCTTGGCAGTGAAGTAAATTCTATCCCATATAATACCATTTCAAAATCTAATTCAATCCTTTTCTCAGGTTAAATGTGATTTCCGCCGTTGTTTTCCCAGTAAAGGAAATGTCGATCCTCTTCAAACCAAAAGAAAATCCAAAATCAAATGCAAAGAAAAATCTACAAATCTCAAGACAAATGTATTCGAATTCGGAGTGAGTGTCTCTTCCATTCTATGTTGTTCTTTCAACGTCCGACGTCTGTTTTGGGGGCTCGTCAGATTTAAACCCTGAGGCTAGGAATTGGTTTTGGGTGAATCGAAGGATGCTGCAATGTTCATGAGTGGATCTAGCACCGGATTGAGGAGTTTGAGGGGATTTGGTCACCAATGATGTCGAGGGTTTCACGGTAACCGAGCTTTTGAGCTAGACGTCGCATCATTGTGGGATTGATCGAGTGTAATTCTTTGGCAAGAAGGTGATGGAGATTGGTGGTACGAGTTCATCGGTGGTGGTGATGTTGGATTCGAGAGTATGTGGAGGAAGAACGATGGGTTTAAGATTTGGGAAATGGCTGTGTAAGGTTACAGGAGGAGAGGCTTATTATCTCGTTCAGGAAGAAGAAAGTATAATTGGCCGTGATCTTCAGGGGTAATGGGCTTTATTTCTAAAGGGTGAGGCCCGTTCAAACATAAGGTGTTAAGTTTTATTTAATTTAAAAATAGTGTAAACTTTGAAATGTTATAACTCGGTCATATATAATCGAAATTCAGCGAAACAAGATCCCATAGGATCGTATGGACGAGAACTATCCAATGGAGCTGACTGGGAGTGGATTCGATCTCGTATGAATTTATGGTGAAATAAATTGTTTGATTCAAATCAAACAACAGTTTATCGTTTTTTAACGATGAACTGCTAATGTGAGTAAATCTCACTAACTCTGAACAGTTTATAAATTCATGTTGTATTTTTAGAACTGTTAAATATTGACTGATTGACCGTGTGTTGATTGTTTGATTGAACTGCTAGTCAGTTAGTTAAATTTCTTTATTGATTCTGTTTAGCAGAATATATCATATGGAATTAAAAGTGATGTTATCTATATTGTTTAACATCTGTGATGCAGGGAAACAGGTTAGAGGAATCCAACTGGATTCCTCAATAGTTATTTTATTGTTTTTATATATTGTGATATATGATGTGATTTATAATCTGTTGTCGATTATCGGTGTTTGGACGATATTGATCATCGTGATTTGATATGTTGAATACCATAACATACCGAAATGTTGATAAGGAGGAATTTGTCAAAGTGATATTTGAAAATAAAATATTTATAAATGGAATATTTGTAAATAAGAAATATTTATAAATTGGAATATTTATAAATAGGAGATATTTAGAAAAAGGAAAAACGTTATAAAAGGGAAACTGTTATAAGAAGGAAATCATTTTAAAGTGGAGAACCGTTACCAAAAGTAAATCTTTAAAATGAATAAACGTTGTTAAAAGGGAAATCTTTATAAAGCGAATAAAGGAGTTAAATCGAATATGGTATTCGAAAGGAGTTAAATCCAATTAGTTATTCGAAGGGAGTTAAAACGAATATAATTTATTCGAATAGAGTTAAAGGAATAAATCGAATATAGTTTATTTGAAAGAAGTTAATCAGTTAGAGTTAATCAGTTAGAGGTAATCAAATAGAGTTAATCGATTTGAGTTATAAACGAACCAGAGTTAATCGTATAGATTTAAGAAATAGAGTTAAACAAGATTTGAAACTGACTAGAGATTAGTTAAGTTGAATAGTTTTCTGAGTATCGATCTGATGTTGGTTTCGGCCTTCGGGGTTACACTTGGGAAGTTGTTCTCTTATTAGTTTACAATTAGAATCTGATAGTTGTGGAATGATAGTGATTGATGATTGATCGACAGAATTTCCTTCTGGAAATGATATCGTTGTTTGCACACGTATTTTTCTTCGATAGTTAAATCACAGACTATCAAAGTTTTGACCATTTTAACGTTGTTAATATGGAGAGACCGATTGGATTATTATCCAAAGAACCACTCTGTATTGGCATAAGCGTTGCGAATCATATATGCCAAAGATAATTGAAGACTGTGTAAAGTGCAAGGGCTATTGTATAAGTATTAGATTACACAACCTAAGATGGATGCGCTGAATAGTGCCTTCGGTTCATCCTGTTCCTAGATGACTTGTATGGACGGATGTCTGACAGAGTATTTCCAAATGATCACGTATATTGATTTCTCCAACCGTACCGAGAGTGGAAGCGGAGAAGGAAACTTCTTTTAGCTAAAACATAATGTATTGTTGAGGACGTCAATCGGTGATTTGATGGATTTGATGATGTGGCATTCAAAGTGAATTTGGTGCGATGATAAAGCGTAGCTTCTAGCCTCACATCTGGTAAATGACAGAAATCGGGCAGGCATCATGGCTATGTAGGTCGTACCTATTAGGGTGTATAATCACCTGATCTAGAGTTTCATTTATTTCTAAAAATCTATTGTTGATACTGTCCCATTCGGGAAACGGTTGTTGATCCCAACCATTGGTGATATACATTCGATACACTCAAGAAAAATTAGTGGTCGGTCACGTGTGGCCGGGTTGCAAGAAGTTCTTGTTGAACCCAGTGTATTCCTCTCTAGAGGTACACAAGCGGAAGGTGGTTCCATACCTTGTCATAGTTGGAAATCCATTACCCAATACGTGATTGCTGTTTTGTTGGTATGCTATTTATGTAGAACGTGAGATGTAAGCATTTCTGCTAGATGATTATTATATTGTGGTTGATAGACATTATTATAATATCAAAAGGTTTCTGATATAAAGATAATTTGGATACTCATAAGGGAAAAACCCGTTCCGTTATACGGCGTGGTCTTATGAGATATTGTTTACTTGTTGAACTGTTTTAAACTGTTTTACTCACACCAGTCCCATGACTGACCCGGAGTTTATTTTGTTGTTTTCCCTAAACTCTTGGGTGCTTAAATTAGTGCGGGCAGTAAAGTAGTCGGGATTTACAGATATACAGGAAGGGCTGGAGCAGGAGGCTTCAGGATCATATAGCTATAGTTATTTCCGTTGTGTTTTAAGTGTTGTACTTTGATAATGATGTATATTCAAGTACAGATGTATATTTCAAAGTTATGTTACATATATTATATGTTATTCCTTCCGCTGTGAGACTCGTGTTACTCTGATGTTGTGTTCTTCTTCTTCTTCTATTCTAAGTTTCTTTCTTATCTATTCTCACCCTCTGTTTTCTTTCTATTAATTTCCTGATTTTCTGTTTAATTTGGGGTTGGACTTGTGTTTTTGGTCAGCTCAAATTGGACCGGATTTTCGGGTCAATACAGTTAGTATCAGAGCTTAAGTTAAGTGAATTACCTTGTCTTTTGGGCGTGACTCTGTAGAGATAGGGTTAGTAATACCCTAGATCAAGTTTGAGTGTATATATACGAGTGAGCGTATTTGTTATTGATATAAAAATTGTTTTATATTGTGGAGATTCATTGGTTGAGTTGTTCGTGAGTTCTGGTCGATTAGTTTGATCCACTGTATCGGTAGGAGTTACTACACACTCGAATACGATGGGTCAACACGATATGTTTTGAAAAGAGGGTAAATTAAGATAAGTTTACCCAAGGTATATCTCGATATAGAGAAGATATATATATATGTCAAAATTTTAATATATTGGATATATTAGTTGTTATTATAATCGAGTAAGATTATAAATTAAATGGTTATGTAAATACCCAATCAGAATTCATATAAGTAAAATACGTGAAATCAGATGAGTTAAATCTGAAATTTTAAACCAGAAATTGAGTTAAAACTTTAGAGAATTGGATAAGTGTTTCTAAATAGATTTTGATTAAAAATAAGGAAAATTTAAGATCCTGGGAGATTTTAAATTTGTTTTACAAGCAGTATGAATTATATTTTGAAATGAATTTCAAAGTGGAAATGTTTAGAAATGGTTTTATAGTATTGAACTCACTTCGATCGCTGGAAAATAGATCCTGATGATGACAGCTGCATCATCAGTATTCATTTTCGAGTTGTAAGTGACGAATTACTACAGGAGATATTGTTTTCAATTTGTTTTGAGAAAGACAAGTTGTGTTGAATTTCAAAATGGGATTTATAATAGTAGAATTTGAAATAAGAGAGATTGAAATAGAAATTGAATATAGAAATTCAATGGGAGTTTGAATATATGAAATTCGATGGAATTGAAATGGAAATTGAATACAGAAATTCAATGGGTGTTTGAATATATGAAATTCAATGGAATTGAAATAGAAATTGAATATAGAAATTCAAAGGGAGTTTGAATATATGAAATTCAATGGAAGTGATATAGAAATTGAATATAGAAATTCAAAATGGGGTTGGAATATAGAAATTCAAATGGAATTATAATATAGAATTTGAATATATGGAATTTGAATATAGAAATTCAAATGGGAACTATAATATAAAATTTGAATAGAAATTGAATAGAATTAACTAAGTCGAAGAGGAACTAGTTAATCGAATTTTGAGTTTGAAGTTGAACTTTGAAAGGTGAATAGGATTTGTAAATGGATATTCGAAATCGAATATAGAACTTAAATTTGAAATTTGGATTCAAATTAGTTAATAAGCCAGTTAAAATATATTTGAACATGTCATGTTCAAATATAAAAATGAAATAGACTAAAGAGTTAATTAACGAATTGAGTTAAAACGATCAGGTATAGCTAAAATAGATTGGGTAGGTAAATATACATGAGATAGGTATGGATAAGGTATGAAGGTATATAAATAGAATGCTCGACGAAAAGGTATGTATTTAATTCATATATGAGATTTTATCCGCCGTATCGGCTAATCGCTTGGCTTTTTCTTTTTCTTTTGGACTGGTGAGAGCCATGGGAGGCTATTTGAAATATCCCGATGCTCCCAGTACCAAGGAGGTTATGGCGAATTTTTCTGAGAATTTATGGAGTTAGAATATTTTTAAGATAATTTGATAGTTAGAAATCAACGTATCGATATATATATATATATATATATATATATATATATATATATATATATATATAGAAGTCGATAAGGAAACGAACTTAGAAATAGAATAGAAAAATCAAAAAGGAAGACTAAGAATAAAATCTCGTAAGGGTAAAAAGAGAAGGTGTATATGTGTTTAAAAGTGAATAAGTAGTTGTATGGTATTGATTATTCGAGTAAGTAGTCATATCTGTTTTGACGTTATAAATGTTATTCCATCAGGGTCTGAGAGGTAGTTATACCCCAACTTGATTGATTTCATTATTAACAAATAAATAGTAAGATTTCAGGCTCGAAGATCAATGTTGAATAAGAGTTAGTTGAATATAGTATTTGGGTCGTCGTAACGATGTTTTATACAACATCCATTTTAACCCAAATAAGTGTAAGCTTGGAAATATAATAAAGAATATTTCCTAAGTAGAAATAAACGAGATGGGAAAAGAAATAAGTAATTGGAATATTTTCCAATTATAAATAGCATATATTTTCTAAAGTTAGAAAATAAAGGAAGGCGATATTCGGAATTGTTTTCCAAATAACATAAAAGGCCAATACGATTATTGAAAATATTTGGTTAACAAATATTGATAAAGAAATAGAGAAGTGATTTAACTAATGGAATATTAATTAAGGGCTCAGTGACATGTTCAAAAGGAAAATTTGATTTTTTGAAAGAGTAAACTGTTTAAAAACTCCCAGGGAAAGACTGTTTGAATTAAAAACAAATTTAACAGAAATTTGTGAAAGCAAATTTGAATTAAAATAAAGACAGTAAAGTGGTAACTGAGATTGAATTAGAATGATATCAGGAAAAATTGGATTGTGTGATTCAAATTTTAAGTGTAATGTGATACTCAATTTAAGAGTTGAGAATCGAGAAGAAACTCGAGTTGAAATGGAATTTGGCTTGGGTAAGCGAATGGTTGTGTTGAGGATAAAAATTGACTGGAATTTGATTGGGATGACCCTTGTATCTGCTGAATTGATAACTGGTGGAAATGATATAATGATATGCCGACAAAAGGTACAAGTTTATGTTTCATATTAGATATAAGATTTATGAGCCGAATTGGCAAGCTGCTTGGCTGTTTGATTTTCTTTTGGGTTGGAGATGGCCTGTAGAGGCGAGTTGGAGTTTGACATATTGACCAGTACAAAGGAGGTGCTGGCGAAAATTATCGAAGAGTTAAGGCGTTAGAAAATTTTCAGGATTTTTGAAAATTTTCGTTGATAAGGATTAATTAATATTTTAATAAAAATAAAAGTGTTCCATTTGGAAACAGAAGTTAAGAAGTGAACAAATATGTTCTAACCAGTAGACAGGGTCGTCTTCTAGCTTTAGCAATTTCGAGGACGAAAATATTTTTAAGTGGGAAAGATAGTAATGACCCGCATTGTCATAGGTATTATAATTAATTTATTTAATTATTTATATAGTGATTTAGAGAATAAAATGATCGTGGAATTAAATGATAGTGAATATTTAATTAAAATAATAAATTAAATAATACATTTAATTCTGAAATAATCAGAATTGGCTGAAATGGCGATATGGTGTGAACTGGATCATCTATGATATTAAATTCAGTTTAGAATTTAATTTGAATAACAAATATATTATTTGAATGAAGGTTTGAACGTATAATTATATTATAATTAAAATCGAGCTTAAAATGGCGCTGCAGTTCGTAATTGGGCGATTCGAACTTCAACTGACTGCACAGGATTCGTTTTAAGCCGGATTTCGGTGAAACAAGAAACCTGTGGAGCTGGTGGAGTATATCTTTCTAGTGGAAGAGGAAAATCAGGATTTCGTTGGGTAGATTTTGATTTATGTCCAAATCAAATATTCAGAAAAACAGCGGTATATTCGTTCGTGGCCATAATAGTTATTTCGAAATAACTAGATATCGGGTGTGAATTTAGACAAGGTTCTATTGAGACATAACGATAAAATAATTTCTAGAATTTTATAGAAATTTTTAAGTAATTTAATAAGCAACTTTTTATTTGGGGTATTTGGTACCCTATATCGACAGTTTGGGGTTTCACAATATGAGTTGATCTACCGGTATTATTATATTTTTGGGACCATGGCACTAAGTTGAACACAACGGTATCTCGAGTCAATGTTATTTCCGTCGTTGTTTTCCCAGTAAAGGAAATGTCGGTCCTCTTCCAACCAAAAGAAAATCCAAAATCAAATGCAAAGAAAAATCTACAAATCTCAAGACAAATGTATTCGAATTCAGAGTGAGTGTCTCTTCCATTCTATGTTGTTCTTTCAACATTCGACATCTGTTTCGGGGGCTCGTTGGATTTAAACCATGAGGCCACGGATTGGTTTTGGGTGAATCCAAGGATGTTGCAACGTTCATGAGTGGATCTAGCACCGGATTGAGGAGTTTGAGATGATTTGGTCACCAAAGATGTCGAGGGTTTCACGGTAACCGAGCTTTTGAGCTCGACGTTGCATCCTTGTGGGGTTGAACGAGTGTAATTCTTTGGCAAGAAGGTGACGGAGATTGGTGGTACGAGTTCATCGGTGGTGATGATGTTGGATTCGAGAGTATGTGGAGGAAGAACGATGGGTTTAAGATTTGGGAAATGGCTATGTAAGGTTACAGGAGGAGAGGCTTATTATTTCGTTCAAGAAGAAAATATAATTGGCCGTGGTCCTAAGCGGTAATGGGCTTTATTTCTAAAGGGTGAGGCCCGTTCAAACATAAGGTGTTAAGTTTTATTTAATTTTAAAAATAGTGTAAACTTTGAAATGTTATAACTCGGTCATATATGATCGAAATTCACCGAAACAAGATCCCTTAGGATCGTATGGACGAGAACTACCGAATGGAGCTGACTGGGAGTGGAATCGATCTCGTATGAATTTATGGCGAAATAAATTGTTTGATTCAAATCGAACAACAGTCTATTGTTCTTTAACGATGAACTACCAATGTGAGTAAATCTCACTAACTCTGAACAATTTATAAATTCATGTTGCATTTTTAGATCTATTAAATATTGACTGATTGACTGTGTGTTGATTGTTTGATTGAACTGCTAGTCAGTTAGTTGAATTTCTATATTGATTTTGTTTAACAGAATATATCATATGGAACTGAAAGTGATGTTATCTATATTGTTTAACATCTGTGATGCAGGGAAAAAGATTGGAGGAATGCAAACAGTTATTTTATTGTTTTTATATATTGTGATATATGATGTGATTTATAATCTGTTGTCGATTATGGGTGTTTGGACGATATTTATCATCGTGATTTGATATGTTGAATACCTTAACATACCGAAATGTTGATAAGGAGGAATTTGTCAAAGTGATATTTGAAAATAAAATATTTATAAATGGAATATTAATAAATAAGAAATATTTATAAATTGGAATATTTATGAATAGGAGATATTTATAAAAAGGGAAAATGTTATAAAGGGGAAACTGTTATAAGAAGGAAATCATTTTAAAGTGGAGAACTGTTACCAAAAGTAAATCTTTAAAATGAATAAACGTTGTTAAAAGGGAAATCTTTATAAAGTGAATAAAGGAGTTAAATCGAATATGGTATTCGAAAGGAGTTAAATCGAAATAGTTATTCGAAAGGAGTTAAATCGAATATAATTTATTCGAATAGAGTTAAAGGAATAAATCGAATATAGTTTATTTTTAAAGAAGTTAATCAGTTAGAGGTAATCAAATAGAGTTAATCGATTTGAGTTAGAAACGAACCAGAGTTAATCGTGAAGAGTTAGGAAATAGAGTTAAACACGATTAGAAACTGACTAGAGATAAGTTAAGTTGAATAGTTTTCTGAGTATCGATCTGATGTTGGTTTCGGCCTTCGGGGTTATACTTGGGAAGTTGTTCTCTTATTAGTTTATAGTTAGAATCTAATAGTTGTGGAATGATAGTGATTGGTGATCGATCGATAGAATTTCCTTCTGGAAATGATATCGTCGTTTGCACACGTATTTTTCTTCGATAGTTAAATTACAGACTATCGAAGTTTTGACCATTTTAACGTTGTTAATGTGGAGAGTCCGGTTGGATTATTATCAAAAGAACCACTCTGTATTGGCATAAGCGTTGCGAATCATATATGCCAAAGATAATTGAAGATGGAGTAAAGTGCAAGGGCTATTGTATAAGTCTTAGATAACACTTCCTAAGATGGATGTACTGAATAGTGCCTTCGGTTCATCCTGTTCCTGGATGACTTCTATGGACGGATGTCTGACAGAGTATTTCCAAACGATCACGTATACTGATTTCTCCAACCGTACCAAGAGTGGAAGCGGAGAAGGAAACTTCTTTTAGCTAACACATAATGTATTGTTGAGGATGTCAATCGGTGATTTGATGGATTAGATGATGTGGCATTCAAAGTGAATATGGTGTGATGATAAAGCGTAGCTTCTAGCCTCACATCCGGTAAATGACAGAAATCGGGCAGGCAGCATGGCTATGTAGGTCGCACCTGTTAGGGTGTATAATCACCTGATCTAGAGCTTCATTTATTTCTAAAATTATATTGTCGATAGTGTCCCATTCATGAAACAGTTGCTGATCCCAACCGTTGGTGATATACATTCGATACACTCAGGGAAAATGAGTGGTCGGTCATGTGTGATCGGGTTGCAAGATGTTCTTGTTGAACCCAGTGTATTCCTCTCTAGAGGTACACTAGCGGAAGATGGTTCCATACCTTGTCATAGTTGGAAATCCATTACCCAATACGTGATTGCGGTTTTGCTTGTATACTATATATGTAGAACGTGAGACAAAAGCGTTTCTGCTAGATGATTATTATATTGTGGTTGATAGACATTATTATAATATCAAATGGTTTTTGATATAAAGATAATTTGGATTCTCGTAAGGGAAACAGTCGTTTCGTTATACGCCGTGGTCTTACGAGATATCGTTTACTTGTTGAACTGTTTTAAACTGTTTTACTCACACCAGTCCCATGACTGACCCGAAGTTTATTTTGTTGTTTTCCCTAAACTCTTGGGTGCCTAAATTTGTGTGGGCAGTCAAGTAGTCGGGATTTACATATATACAGGAAGAGCTGGAGCAGGTGGCTTCTGGATCATATAGCTATAGTTATTTCAGCTATGTTGTAAATGTTGTACTTTGATAATGATGTATATTTCAAAGTTATGTTACATATATTATATGTTATTCGTTCCACTGTGAGATTCGTGTTATTCTGATGTTGTGTTCTTCTTCTTCTTCTATTCTAAGTTTCTATCTTATCTATTCTCACCCTCAGTTTTCATTCTATTAATTTCTTGATTTTCAGTTTAATTTGGGGTTGGACTTGTGTTTTTGGTCAGCTCAAATTGGACTGGATTTTCGGGTCATTACAATAATTGGTTTCAATTGAAATTCACGGTCAATTCAACCGATTTGGGGGTGGCTTCAATGCTACAGCTTCCTCTTCCTCCGCTATCGTCGTTGGTGGCTCCGTTGCCACTTCGAGGCATTGGAATAGGGAGTCTTTGCTTGTTCGATCATCAACGGGGTTTCGGAGACGAGATTGGATTTAAAATTAAAGAAGAGGAAGAAAAGGAGATTATAGGGGGTCGGTTCAGGCGATGGAGTATGGAAAATGGAGGAGATTATAGGGGGTCGGATCGGGTCGGGGTAAACAGTTGAAGAGGGAAATAGAGCTCACTTAACCGGATCGGGTCGGACTGTAAAGTAAAGGAGGAGAGAGGCATGACTGCCTAATCCGATCCGAACTGTTCGGGGAGTCTACTTCCGAACTGGTCCGACTTTGATTCCTGGGCTTCAATGTTTGTCCGAGTCCAAGGTAGGGTTACGCCCCTGATCCGGTCCCAATAAATGCACCCGAACCGAAACGAAGAGCATTCCAACTTAATGCATAAGAATTTGTTTAACTGGCCCAATCAACTCTTGGCATAATCTTCAACTTAATGGATAGTTAGGATAGTGCCTTGCGAACATACACGAACATCAAGAACTGCCCTAAAAATTATTGCTTTGCCGAGATTTTGCATTGCACTTTCGATTGTTGACTTTACATTTTCTGCATACAATGTTCACACTTTAGTTCATACACATGCATGGGGGGATACGCGCTAATTTACTCTAACTTGTGCTATTGCTTCTTCAATAGTTTAGTGACTATGATAGGTAGACGTTCATCTAGATTAGCAGAGAAGAAAGATATCCCAGAGACATCCAACAAAATCACTCTTGAAGACATATCTTCTTCCTCAGATCCAGAATGGGATGATGAGGGCTCAGACTACGAGGTAGAAACTCGTGAAAGCGATAATGTGTCTTCTGAGGGTGGAGTTTCCCTGGGCTGTGAAGAGGAAGGAGGGATTGGAGATAATCGAGCTCCTGACGAATTTTAGTCTGCCATCATACTGTAATCACCTCAAGATTCTGTTGAATCGACGATTGACAATGAAAGACTTGTTCGAATACGCCTAAAGCATGGGATATTAAAAGGGGATACCTTAGTGCCATCAAAAACTGACAGTCCTCACCATCCTCCAGAGGGATTTATGGCAATCACCCGACGGATGTGCATGGTTGGGGCTATTCCACCATTTTCTCCATTCGTTGTCGACTTTCTAAGGCAGATGCGGATTACCCCCATGCAGCTGCATCCCAACTCCTATGCTTACCTAGATACCTTCTATGTAGCATACAGAGAAATTCTAGGCATAGAACCAACCTCCGATGATGTCCATATCTTTTATAATTTCAAGCACCGGACTCGTGAAACTCCTTCTTTCTGTTATATCGAGTCTGTCCCAAAAATGATGATAATTCCAGCACCATTCAGCAGCAAAGCAGGTGATTCCAGGCTGGAATGGTTTTATATAAGGCAACAGCCAGCGTGTGCTAGGAGATGGACGAAATCCAGTAAAGAACTGGTTTTCTAAATCTCGACTCTGTATGTCAATGCCACCACAGTAATCCATTTTCTTTTTGTTTGCAGTTGATAATCCAAAACAAATATCAGATCGAACGTTCTTTGATCGGATGCACCGGCTCCTTAACGGCTATCAAAAGTTTTTAACTATCGATGGAGTCCTTAAGGATGAATATCTTCATCTCCACGAGTTGCTGTCCATTACTCGTAGTATAGGTCACGGGGCAGGTCCATATATATATATCTCCCCAGTGGACGTAATACCAGAAACGGGCGAAAGCTTGAAATCTCCTACAATGCCCAGGCTTCACCTTCTCCATCGTCGACTCAAGATTATGAACTGGCTAACATGACCGAAAAGTACCATGACGGGTACATCGTTCCCGAGGATGCCATCTCTCAGGAGAAGTCAACGTCTTCTAAAGAGCCGCCGATTGATGCTTCTCAGGGAGATGCCCCTAGTTCCGATGATCCAACATTTCAGGGTTTGGGGGATCTCCCCCTACCTGAAACTATTTACACTTCGGATGATTTTGGGACAAATCCTTTAGTTTTCGCTTCTTCAGAAGAGACCACCCCTGCTAAGGCCAAAGAGCCCACTCGCACTGGTCTGGCTTCTGAATCGGGTTTGTCGGGGGGAAAACACCACTTAGGACGAACTTAACACAATATCACCACATTTCATAGCACTTTTATTTTGTGAAAACACTGATCATAAATTTCATTTGCCTTGTTGTGCAGGTACAATGTCCTTCTCCCATTACGATATCAGCAAACTTCGTCGCAGCAAGTCTAGACCCCCTTCTGATCCTGAGCATGATCGTCGCGAAAGCCGCGGTAGGGAGGATAGAAGGCCCTATGATTCTTACTAGTCTCGGTCTTTGCGCTCTCGCTCTCCAGTTCAGTCAGATTCAGAGTGATATACGGGCTGCCAAGGTCGTCGAGAAGATGACAGGCCACAGTCAAAGGACCCAATTCTTTCTCAAGAAAACCGCAGTAGGGAAAGGAGCCTGTCGAGAGATACCGATTCGCGATGCAAGCACAAGGTTCCTGCTAAACGGCCTAGAAAGAATGAGGAGGCTATTGAGCCTTCCACACATAAGGATACTGAGCTAACATTCCCGGCACCTCCCCCATTGGATGCTGAAACTGCAGTTAAGCGGGCGTATCTGGAGGCCCGAACACTACTTCGAAAACCTAACTTTTTTACCTGCTCTTGAGCCTATTTACTCGAGGTGGGCAGATGAGGCCAAAGCAAAAATTGATGCGGTCGGGAAACAATATTCAGAGATGTTCAAGTATTCGCGTAATCTTTCCAGAATCATCCGAAATCTAATCATGAATGCTGACTCGATGTAGAAGACGATGCAAAGGCCCTGAAAAATTTAGGACAAGATCTCGAGGATACACAGGCCCAACTTGTTATCGCTCAACGGGATGTTGCTAGCTTCAAGCAACAATTTGGGGACCTACAAAAACGCAACCATGACTTGCTTGAGTCCCATATCAAAGAGCGTTCGGAATTGAAAAAGCAAGCAGAAGATGCCAAGTAAGATGCTACCAAAATGCAACTTGCTTACACCGACCTTGAGCGAAAGAAGGCCGAGTTAGCGAAGAAGAACGCCGAATTGGAGAAGAATAACGCTGACTTCACTTCCAAGTTGGTGGAGGCTGAGAATAGGGCTACCCTAGCAGAGGGTAATGTCAAAAGTATTATTAAAACCGCTGAAGAGAACCGCAAGCAGCTGTCGGAGGCTAAGGAAGAGGTGCATGGTTTCGACGAATTAATGATTGAATTCTTTGCGCATATAATTTGCCGCCAGAACATCTCTTGGAACGAAGATTATCCATCTACCTTGGTTCAAGTATGGAGTCAAATCGTTGAATGGGAGAAAGAGGAGCTCATGGTTGATTCCATTGGCTAAGACAAGCTTATGGAGAAATATCTAAGAGATGATGAACCACAACGCCTAGCCGAGGGACGCCGCTTATTGCTGCTACTATGGAGGAAGAGAAGCGGAGAGCTAAACAAAAGAACATTCCTGAGGCCGGTTCTTCTTCTACTGCTTCCGAAACCTCTGAAGTAGAGGGATATTATCCCGAAAACCCGGGGATCCCTCGGGCATCTCTTTTATCCCCCATACCCGAAACGGCGTCGGAGATAGCGGTTACTCCAGCTGGGAAGTCATCGGAAGGTATCTCTACCTTTTCACCTCAATTCGCCAAAGTTATCTCTACCTTTCATCACATAATCAGGCAATCGATGAAGAACCCATTATTTTTCTCCTGAGTTGATAACTGTTGCTTCTCACTTTGTAGGTTTTGAACCGTCTGAAAAGACAGACGTGTCCCAGGGAACCACCGCTGGAGCGGAACCTACGGAGCAGGCTAAAGGGGGAAAGGATAAGGCTGCCACCATTGATTCGGGAGAAGGAACTGAACCGTCTAAGGCTGATACTCCTCATGATGATGAATAGATAGATGCCTTGAAAGATGATGGCGACAACGGGGGACACGAGGAAGACCCTGAGGTGGCTATAGTTGGGGAGTCGAAAAGCGCCGATGATATCACTTTGGCTGCATTGAAATCAGAATAAGACAAACGCATGCAGCTTAAAGTTGAAGATCTGGACCCCGAAAGCCTTAAGCCTCTCGCAGTGGTGGATACTGGATCAAGGTTAGTTGTTAAGCTTACGACTAGATCTATCACAGAAGAACTTGTTAAAAAGTCTTCTCTTGATTCCAGCGTTCCGACTCCCGTGAAAAAATCAGCCGATTCCAGCACTTCAGTCTCGGGGAAGAAAAAACCAAGGCGCATCTTAACTGATGCTGAAAGAGAGGCAAAGGGTGCTCAAAAAGCTGCTAAGAAATCCAAGTCCACTTCAAAGTCTAAGTGATAAAGTGCTTTTCTTTATCTTAGTATTTAATTGGCCAAAAATCGTTGCAGCGAGTGTGGCCTTCGCATCTTCTTTTTGCCTGTTTTCCTGTACAAATTCATACATTTGTAAATAGAAATAATTCATCTCCTGCAATACCTATTAGTCGTTAGTTCATTACTTATGTTAAAATTCAAATACATGCCCTACTCAAGTTGTGTAATTGAGTCATAGCGGGGGGGGGGGGGGGGAGGGGGGAATATTTGTGTGCATATATGCCTCCAGTCAGTCTTGAAAAACTATTCAAGATTAAAATAAAAAAGTCCGAATGTCCCCGATTTTCTGACGGGGATCACATTCCTTTTGTCATTGATGCTTGTTCTTTTCTGGCATCTTTTATACTCTCCTTTCTTATGTTCAGGTTAGAGTTCTTGCCGAGGCGGTCACTTATCTGGGTGCACCTTCACGCCTCGGAGGACGTCGTCTTCCCGTCCTTTATACTCTCTCTCAATTCTTCAGAGTTAGAGTTAAGAATGTCGTCTTCCCATTCTTTTATGTCTTATTGTACGAACAGTCGTCATGTTTGTTCCTGCAAATAAGCCATCTCCAACTTTCCAGATTTCAATTTAACATCTCGTATTCCACAGTCACAATAGAATAATAGTTAAAGATAGAAATATTGCAGGAAAGTAAATGGCACACGATATTTTTATAGTGGTTCGGCCATGTCATAGCCTACATCCACTTTATAGTTTCTTGTTCGCATCAACAGAATTTTCTAAGGCAAGTCGTGCCTTTTCACAGAGCTCATAAGAAAAATGAAAGAAAATTCAATATCCCTAATTCAAATATCGCATCAAGTGTTGGGCATTCCAAGCCCTAGGCACTTCTTCGCCATCTACAGTCGTTAACTTGAAGGCTCCTGTCTCAAGTTTCCGTTGGATGACGAATGGCACTTCCCACTTTGGTCCAAGGTGAGGAAGGGATGGAAAAACTCGCTTTAGTACCAATTCTCCTGGTTCAAAGGTTCTAAAATGAACTTTTTGTCATAATAGCGTGCCATCTGACATCGATGTCTTGATGCACGCAAGTCTGCCTCGTCCCTTTTCTCTTCGATTTCGTCAAGGGACTCAAAAAGGAGTGCCCGATTCGTCATCGGGTCATAATATGTCAACCTATGAGAGGGAACATCAAGCTCTACCGGGATTACTGCTTCTGAGCCAAATGAGAGAGAGAAAGGAGTATGACCGGTAGCTATCTTAAACATTGTCCGATATGCCAACAAAGCCAAAGGCAATTCATCCACCAATTTTGCTTTTGCACGTTCCAATCGCTTCTTGAGGATGGACTTTATGACTTTATTTATTGCTTCTACTTGCCCATTTGACTGTGGATTGGCGGCTGTAGTGTACCGCTTGTCGATCTTCTATTTCTGGCAGAAATTTCTGAATTCGGCACCATCGAACTGGGTTCCATTATCGGTTATAATGGTCTTTGGAATCCCAAATCGGCATATGATATTTCTAAACACGAAACTTATCACCTTTCTTGCTGTAATTTTAGCTAAGGGCTCTGCTTCCACCCACTTCGTAAAATAGTCCACGGTGACTATTGCATACTTTTCTCCTCCTTTGGCAATTGGTAGAACTCCGATTATGTCAATTCCTCACATGGTAAACGACCACAGACTCACCATCGACTTGAGCTGGGTCAGTGGTGCTTTGGGGATCTTGGTGAACCTCTGGCATCTGTCGCAGTGTCGTGAGTAATCAGCTGCATCTTTATTAATTGTGGGCCAGAAATAACCATACCGCAACACCTTTTTGGATAAGGTTTGACCTCCTATATGATCTCCACACTCACCTTGGTGTACTTCTCTTAGTACACGCTTGATGTCGTCGTGCGTTATACATCGTACCAAGGGCATAAAAAATCCTTGCCGATAAAGACTATCATCTTGAAGGATGTATCTGGTAGCTTTGCGAACTATGGCTTGCCTCTCACTTTTCTTTGACGAGAGTGTTCCATTTCTAGGGAAATTCTTGATTGGGGTCATCCACGATACCCTCTCCGGTTCTGCTTCGAGGGCTAATTCAATTTCCATTAACTCAAAGCTTGGCGATTCCAACGTCTCAATTTGAACCATTTCGGTTTCCTCCGGATTGTCGGAACTAGCCAGCTTCGCTAGCCGGTCTGCCTTCTGGTTTTCAGCTCTCGCGATATGCGTTATGTTATACTATTCCAGGTTGCTCAACAGCTCCTTCACCTTTCCAAGATAGGTAATAAGTTGAGGTCCCCGGGCAACAAACACCTCTCACACTTGGCAGACAACTATTTTGGAATCGCAGAATATATCTAATGCCTTTATTCCGAATTCCTTAGCAAGCTTCAGCCCGACAATCAGGGCTTCATATTAAGAGTCATTGTTGGTCGCAGAAAATTCCAATCGTAGAGCGTAATATAGCGATCGTCCTTCGGGTGTAACTAAGACGACTCCAGCTCCGGACCTTCTGTCGTTCTTGGCTCCGTCTGTGTATAACTTCCATGGACCTAATTCTAACTCTTCCTCTAATTTGACCACCTTGTCGTTGATCATATCTTCCTCCGGGATTGTGAACTCTCCTATAAAATCAGCCAGAGCTTGCCCCCTGATCGATCTCCGTGGCTGGAAATTTAAATCAAACTGACTTAATTCAATATTCCACTTGATCAACCGTCCGGATGCTTCGTGTCTTTGCAACACCTGTCTCAGAGGTTGATCAATGTATAAGGTTATTAGGTGAGCTTGAAAATAATGGAGAAGTTTTTGGGAGGCGATCAGAAGGCTGTAAGCAAGCTTCTCAATCCTTGGGCAGTTTCGCTCGGCAGCTGCCAATTTCTTACTTACGCAGTATACCGGCCTTTGCACTTTGTCTTCATCTCGGACCAAGGCTGTGCTAACGGCGTGGGCCGATACTGCTAGATAAACAAACAACTCTTCATGATCCACTGGCTTCGACAAAATCGGTGGTCTCTCTAGTAAGTCCAACAGATTTCGAAAGGCCTCAACACAGTCCGGAGTCCATTCGAAATTTTTCTTTCCCCTTTTTATCAAGTCAAAAAATGGGATGCATCTGTCTGTTGCTTTGGAGTTGAATCTACTCAACGCAGCCACTTTTCCTGCAAGACTTTGGACATCCTTGATTCTTCGCAGTTCCTCGATGTTCCTTATCGATGCTATCTGATTGGGATTAATTTCAATTCGTCGAGAGCTCATGATGAAACCTAGAAACTTTCCGGATGCCACCCCAAACGAGCACTTCAAAGGATTTAGCTTCATTTAATACTTTCGCAGGATACCGAACATCTCAGCCAAGTCTTGCGTATGGCTAGAGGACTGTCTCGATTTGACTAGCATATCATCCACATAAACTTCAATAGTTTTCCCTATTTGGTTATAAAACACCCTGTTCACCAAGCATTGGTAGGTAGCTCCAGCATTTTTCAATCCAAACGGCATGACCACATAACAATACAACCCCAAATTTGTGATAAAGCTCGTGTGCTGTTGATCGGGCACATGAATGGGAATCTGGTTTTATCTGGAATATGCATCCATGAAAGAAAGAAGTTCATGTCCCGCCGTCGAATCCACAAGCTGGTCTATTCTGGGGAGTGGGAAGCTATCTTTCGGACAGGCTTTGTTCAAGTCTGAAAAATCAATACATGTTCGCCACTTTCCGTTTGACTTCTTCACCAAAACAGGATTCGATATCCAGTCGGGATATGTCGAATATCTAATAAATCCGTTCTCTTTCAGCTTCTCCACTTCTACTTTCAGAGCTGCCGACCTCTCTGGGCCCAGCACACGTCTCTTTTGCTTTATAGGCAGGTGTTTTGGGTTTATACTCAGCGAATGACTCATAATGGATGGTGATATCCCACAATTGTCTGCGTGGTTCCAGCCAAACACATCCAGGTTTGCCTTTAGAAAATAAGCCAGTTCTTTGGCTTGATGCGGATCCAATTGGGATCCAATCTTCAAAACTTTTGCTGGATCAGCTTCATCAATGGGTATATCCACTGTCGTTTCGTTAGGAGTTGCTTTTCTATCCTCAGGTTCCTCATCTTCTCTAGGATCGAGGTCATCAGGCATTCCCTTGGGCAACTCCTTCGGGGCTGATCCCTCTAATTGCTATGCGGAACCCTACTTTGGAGGGGGTGAAGTACTTTCGGAATCGATGTTAAGTCCCTTCATCAGCATCTTCAATTCAGCAATATAACAAGCTCGCCCGGAGACTTGATCTCCCCTCATTACTCCTGTTCCGGCTTCAGTTGGGAACTTTAGCAATAAGCACCATGGTGCGATACAAGCCCTGAACTCTGCAAGGGCGGGCCTTCCCAAAAATGCGTTGTAGGGAGAATCAATATCTAGCACTACAAACTGAAGCATTTGCACTCTTCAATGATCCCCCTGTCCCAATGTTACGGGCAATTCTATATACCCCATTGGAGCGGTCGATGCCCCATTGAAGCCTCGGATCCAACCTTCACAGGGCTTTAAATCTCCAGACTCGAGTTTCATCTAATCAAATGACTTCTTAAACAAAATGTTGACAGAGTTTCCATTTTCTACTAGTACCTTATGGACCAGTGTCGGCCCAATGGTAGTTGTAATAACCAATGGATCTTCGGTAGGTGATTGGATTCCGGTGTCATCTCTGCTACGGAACACTACGTCATCGAACATTGTGTTCTGCTGATTCACAGGGGTGATATCTTCCAAATCATCACACTCGTCCACATTTATGTGCTTAACTGGGTTGATGTATTGGTCCATTGCTCTAAAACTATGGATAGCCGGATGGAGTCCACCTACTATGTTGTTAATGACAATCCCTTTGCCTTTTTTTGTGATGTAGGCTTGGGAGCAGGCTGACTCTTGTTTGGGGCCTATCCTCCTTGCCCCCTGTCCCTTTGGGCAGCCTTATACTCATCCTACTTACCTTCACGCAACAACTTCTCAACCACATCTCTCAAGTGTTGACATTTGTTCGTTGAATGTCTGTGGGTTCCGTGAAATAAACAAAACTTTCCAGTAGCAATTTATTTTTCTGTCGAATCTCGCGGCGGTGGTTTCTTGTATTGCAAAACATTGTACGTATCCAAATAAATATTCTCCAAAGTGTCATTCAACGGTGAATAATTTTCAAAGGTCTGGAACCGGCGTCTTTTGTCAGAATTACTTCCTCGGTTCCTGTTTCTCCTATTGCCATTTGCATTTCGGTTGCTGTTGCCCCCGTTTCCATTATCATTGTTTCCATTCTTATTTCCAACGTTTACTTTGACTTTCCTAGAACTTTCTCCAGACTGCTTTACAATAACATTACTCTGAACAACTTCTTTTGAGGCTGCTCCGGTCTTCCTCTTTCTGTTTGCCCTTGCTTCCTCCACACTTAAATGAATATTGGCCTTCTCATAAAACATCTCACTTGTGGGCGGTGGCTTCCTAGAAAGGTAATCTCCAATCTCTGAATCAGGATCGATTGCCGCCATTAATGCCATCAAGATTGTGGGCTCATGAGGGTCGCTGATTTCTGTTACAGCTAAATTGAAACGATCTAGATACGACTTCAAAGACTCACCCGGTGCTTGCTTAATTCTCGATAAATCGATAACAGTCTTAGACTTTCGGGCATGAAGTCGGAATTGAGACATAAAACGTTCACTCAGTTCTTTGAAATTCGACATCGATCGAGGAGGAAGTCGAGTAAACCATAGTAATGCTACGTCTTCTAAGTAGAATGGGAAAGCCTTAAACTTTACAGCATCAGGGGCAGCGACAACATTCATAATCCATGCATATCGCATCAAATGTTGTCACGGGTCAGTTACCCGTTATATCTGTCCATCTGTGGCAGATTAAAACGTCGGGGGAACTGAAAGTTAAGAATGTCATCAGTAAAAGGAGTATGGCTTCGTTCAATACCATAATCTTCATTGGTGTAATTTCGACTCTCAGACATGATTTGGCGCACCATAGCCCATACATCAGCATTGGTTAAAGGACGCATTGGTTAAAGGCCGTTCAGGCTCCCTGGCTCTGATGTTCGGGTTTCCTCTGGCCTCTTGATCAGGGGACGTCCTCCTTCTTCTAGCGTGTTCTTCTCTGCTCCCTACGTTCCTGGTCGATCTCAAGAGGAAGGGGATGAAGCATTTGTCCCTGAGTGGGGTTGGTGAGGTTAGGATCTCTAGGAAAAACATGGGATCCTCGCATTGGTAATAGGATAGGCTCTCTTAGGCTCGGGTCATTGGGTCCCAGCACACGAGCAACGTCCTAGCGGGATCCCAGAGATCCGAAAGTCATTTCTTCCAAATTCTGAGGTCGTTCGAGCGGCCTTCGTTCACGAGGTCGTTCTTCCTCGGAAGAAGAAGACTGATCCATTGCAGCATGATGAATTGCGGAAGGGGTCCTCTGCCTGCGAAGCCCTCCAATTTCCCTACTCGTGATTCTCATATTCTCTTGCATCATAAGGTAGGTGCGCTCATGGACTCTCATAGCCTCCCTAGTGCTCTCAAGCATGTCGAGAAGGCGCGAAAAATCTCCTTGAGTGACGAGCGCAGACGGACGGATCTGGTCATTGGTCCTAGTGGTTGGAGTCGGAGCATTTGGAGGGCTCGATTAGAGGTTCCACCGTCACCTAGAGTCCGGTCGGATTAGAGAAAGGTGACTTGGCCGGATCGGATCGGGTTAGGAGAGTGCACTTCTTCAACATCTTCAATCTGGTTCGAATCGAAGCTCTCCCTATGCGACCGGTTCGGATTTCCTGAGCCAGTCCGATCCGCTCCCGAATTCTGCCCACGAGACCTCGTCACAACCGGATTTTGCTGATCTTCACCAACTTCGTTCCCTCGACGGTTTTGAACTTCCTTGCCTTTTCCTTTGGCCATAATTCTACAACAATCAACCAACAAGTACTTACAAGTGTCGAAAAGTGGGGATTAACTTCTTCGAACTCAATGGTCCAAAAAGTAGAATGATAATCCAGAAAAAAACAGAGAATTCAAATGATTCTCAGTGAAAGCACAAAAAATGTTAGAACAAAAAGTGGTTCTAACACCCAAATTGACTAAAATTTTGATAGAATGAGATCAAAAACAGAAAAGAGACACAGAATTTATAGTGGTTTGGCATTGAAGAGCCTACGTCCACTTTATAACACTTTGTTTGATGATACAGATGAAAATACAACAAGATATTCGCTCAATCTTGCTCACTTTCCATATACATTCACTCAGTTATCTAAAAATACACTATGTATGATGATTTGGATTGTTTGGGATGCTGGAATTCGGTTCCCTAAGATACTCAAATTCTCAAAGTGCCATAAGATCCCGACAAATGACCTTTTGGGGTCTATTATAGGTGAAAATTTCTCCAGAATTCGGTTCGGATCAGGTGCACGTGTCCCCCATCCCATGACTTTCGGGATCAGATGAGTTCTGGTGTTGCCAACACATCAGGTAAGTGGTCATCGTGGGCAGAAAGTGGGTGTAACCGCTCCGAATATATAGGAGATCGTGGGGTGAAGAAACATGGTGTACTGGGTTCGGTTCGGAGGGACAAGTAGAAGGGGTTTGGATCGGGACATCCGATCCGGTCCGACCTGTGTTGAATATGAACTCCTGTCCATTCTGCTCTATTCCGTTCTGGTCTGATAGTGGCCCTCCAATCTGATCCGATGCTTTTTAGGAAGAAATGTTCTTCATTACTTGACATCTCAACTTTGTGTAGCCTAGTTCACAAAGTAGGCTAACAACTGTTAGACCAAAAAATGGCACTGACACCCAAATGAAGTGTGAAGTCCTCACAATCACGGATCACAGAGAATAAATGCAGGAAAGCAGTAAAGAATGGTGAACACAAGCGGTTTTTATAGTGGTTCGGCTCAAACCAAGCCTACGTCCACTTTATATTTTCTTAAGTCCTTAGAAATTATAGATACAATGCCTTCCTACAATCCGTAGGAATCATTTACATGAAACATCCCTTTATTTTAATGAAGAAGCGGAGAATAGAGAGTGGTTTTATATACGAAACCCTCGTGTTAGATTAACATGGAATAAGCTCAATGTCCTTGTGTTCTCTTCAGTGGAGGCCAAGAGTTGGAATGGAAAAAGATCCTTTAGAATCCCCTGAATCCGTGTATTTATGGATGTAGATAGTCTCGCAGATGAATGACATGTGTCACGAATCCAATGCGTTGCTAAGACGTAGTGGGTAAGTGGAGGAAGTCTCCTGCAGTTCATGTAAAGCCATGTATGGTCCGATCCGTGAAAGTAAGAGTAAAACATACCTTAAGAATAGGTCAAACTCTAGTGTGTGCAGTAGAATATTTCATCCCAGACGGGTTGGATCGGGTCCTCTATCCGATCTGAACCCGTGCCTTCAATACAAAGGCGACGTGCTCTTCTTGGCCGTAAGGAGAAAGCGGATCGGGTCAGGTTCCAACAATCTCCGTCTGAACCGAGCTGGTGACTTCATTCCAAAGCTTCGTGCACTTCTGTGCGGTAGAAGGTGGATTGGGTCCACCTTTCCGATCCGATGCGGGCCATCCGATCCGAACCGAAGTCCAATCAATGCCGAAATACAGACGTTTCCAGTTCTACGGGAGTTTATGGAAACGAGCGCAACTTTCAAACCATAAGTCCGTTTTAGCCAAATGGGAGCTCTATCCGAAGCTAATTCAGAGGGGTACAAAGTTTACAGAGCTAGGCTCCGTATCTGATGTTTTCATGTCCAAAAGATGTCATCTGTTAGGAGTTTCGAGCTGTCCTTTGTTTGTGATGCGACTTCAACCAAATCGCTTCATGTCTTCTGATGATGTTCCAAATAGTTGAGCATATTATTAACACGAAATTCCATGTCTGAAAGCTTTTACTAAAAAGCGTGTCAACATTTATGGTTTATCAATTATGGATTAAAGTTTATTGTTTGTGCTTTATTTTATATAGTTTACTGATTTTACTTTATTTTTTATGGTTTACAGTTAATGGTTTATTGTTTAAGGTTTACTGTTTATGGTTTATTGTTTATAGTTTATGGTTTTTGGATTATTGTCTATAATTTATAATTTATGGCTTAATTTTTATGGTATATGCCTTTATTCTATATAGTTTATTATTTATACTTTATTGTTTATGGTTTATTGTTTATACTTTATTGTTTATGGTTTACGATTTATGGTGTATTGTTTATGGTTTACGGTTTATTGTTTAGGATTTATCATTTATGGGTTAATGTTTATGGTTTATGCTTTATTTTATATAGTTTATTGTGTATACTTTATGGTTCACGGTTTACTGTTTATCGTTTATGTTTTACAGTTTGTGGTTTATTGTTTATGTTTTTTTAATTATTGTTCAATGTTTACGGTTTATGCTTTATGTAATATAGTTTACTGCTGATTCATTATTGTCTGAACCGAGCTGGTGACTTCATTCCAAAGCTTCGTGCACTTCTGTGCGGCAGAAGTTTGATCGGTTTCACCTTTCTGATCTGATCCGGGCCATCCGATCCAAACCAAAGTCCAGTCAATGCCGAAAACCAAACGTTTCCAGTTCTGCGGTCGTTCATGGAATCAAGCGTAACTTTCAAATCGTAAGTCTGTTTTAGCCAAATGGAAGCTCTACCGGAAGCTAATTTAGAGGGGTACAAGTTGTACAGAGCTAAGCTCCATAACTGATGTTTTCGGGTCCGAAAGATGTCATCTGTTAGGAGTTTCGAGCCGTCCTTTGTTTGTGATGCGACTTCAACCAAATCGCTTCCTGTCTTCTGACGACGTTCGGAATACTTGAGCGTATTATTAACCAGAAATTCCATGTGTGACGGCTTTTACTAAAAAGCAGGTCAACATTTATGGTTTATCGTTTATGGCTCAATGTTTATTGTTTGTGCTTTATTTTATATAGTTTACTGATTTTACTTTATTGTCTATGGTTTTGGTTTATGGTTTATTGTTTACGGTTTATGGTTTATGGTTTATTGTTTATGGTTTATTGTTTTTGGATTATTGTCTATGATTTATAATTTGTGGCTTAATGTTTATGGTTTATGCCCTCATTTTATATAGTTCATTATTTATAGTTTATTGTTTATGGTTTATTGTTTATGGTTTATTGTTTATGGTTTACGGTTTATTCTTTATGATGTATCATTTATGGGTTAATGTTTATGGTTTATGCTTTATTTCATATAGTTTACTGTGTATACTTTATGGTTCACAGTTTACTCTTTATCGTTTATGTTTTATAATTTATGGTTCATTGTTTTAGATTTGTCATTTATGGTTAAATGTTTATGGTTTATGCTTTATATAATATAGTTCACTGCTTACACATTATTGTTTGTGGTTTACGTTAATGGTTTATTGTCTATTGTTTAAGGTTTACAGTTTATGGTTTATTGTTTACCGTCATACCAAAAAATGGCACTAACACCCAAATGAAGTGCGAAGTCCTCACAATCATGGATCACAGAGAATAAATGCAGGAAAGCGGAAAAGAACAGGGAACACATGGGGTTTTTACAGTGGTTCGGCTCAAACCAAGCCTATGTCCACTTTATATTTTCTTAACTCCTTGAAAATTAAAAATACAATGGTTTCCTACAATTCGTAGGAATCATTGACATGTAACATCATTGTATTTTAATAAAGAAGTGGGGAATAGAGAGTGGTTTTATACACGAAATCCTCGGTTTAGATTAACATGGAATAAGCTCAATGTCCTTGTGTTCTCTTCAGTGGAGGCCAAGAGTAAGAATGGCCAAAGATCCTTTAGATGTCTCTGAATCCGTGTATTTATAGATGTAGATAGTCTCGTAGATGAATGAAATGTGTCATAAATCCAATGCGTTGCTAAGACGTAGTGGATAAGTAGAGGAAGTCTCCTGTAGTTCATGTAAAGCCATGTATGGTCCGATCCGTGAAAGTAAGAGTAAAACATCCCTTAATAATAGATCAAACTCTAGTGTGTGCCATAGAATATTTCATCCCAGACGGGTTGGATCGTGTCCTCCATCCAATCTGAACCGGTGCCTTCAATACAAAGGCGACGTGCTCTTCTTGGCAGTAAGGAGAAAGCGGATCGGGTCGGGTTCCTACAATCTCCATCTGAACCGAGCCGGTGACTTCATTCCAAATCATAGACGCTTCTGTGCGACAGAAGGTGGATCGGGTCCACCTTTCCGATCCGATCCGGGCCATCCGATCCAAAACGAAGTCCAATTAATGCCAAAATCCATACGTTTTCGGTTTTGTGGGCATTCATGGAAACGAGCGTAACTTTCAAATCGTAAGTTCGTTTAGCCAAATGGAAGCTCTACCCAAAGCTAATTCAGAGGGGTACAAGGTTTACAGAGCTAAGCTCCGTAACTGATGTTTTCGGGTCCAAAAGATGTCATCTGTTAGGAGTTTCGAGTCGTTCTTTGTTTGTGATGTGACTTCAACCAAATCGTTTCCTGTCTTCTGACGATCTTCCGAATACTTGAGCGTATTATTAACTAGAAATTCCATGTATGACGGCTTTTACTAAAAAGCATGTCAACATTTATGGTTTATAATTTATGGCTTAATGTTTATTGTTTGTGCTTGATTTTATACAGTTGACTGATTTTACTTTATTGTTTATAGTTTACTGTTTATGGTTTATTGTTTATGGTATACGGTTTACGGTTTATTGTTTATAGTTTATGATTTTTGGATTATTGTCTATGATTTATAATTTATGGCTTAATGTTTATGGTTTATGCCTTTATTTTATGTAGTTTGTTATTTATACTTTATTGTTAATGGTTTATTGTTTATACTTTATTGTTTATGGTTTACTGTTTATGATTTATTGTTTATGGTTTACGGTTTATTCTTTTTGATATATCATTTATGGGTTAATGTTTATGGTTTATGCTTTATTTTATATAGTTTACTGTGTATAATTTATGGTTCCCGGTTTACTGTTTATCGTTTATGTTTTACGGGTTTTGGTTTATTGTTTATGATTTATCATATATGGTTAAATGTTTATTGTTTATGCTCTATATAATATAGTATACTGCTTATACATTATTATCTATGGTTTACCGTTTATGGTTCATTGTCTTTTGTTTAAGGTTTACGGTTTACGGTTTATTTTTTACTGTTAGACCAAAAAATTTCACTATAACCCAAATGCAGTGTGAAGTCCTCACAGTCACGGATAACAGAGAATAAATGCAGGAAAGCAGTAAAGAACATGGAACACACGGGGTTTTTATTGTGGTTCGGCTCAAACCAATCCAACATCCACTTTACATTTTATTAACTCCTTAGAAATTACAAATACAATGCCTTCCTACAATCCATAGGAATCATTTACATGCCACATACTTGTATTTTAATGAAGAAGTGGGGAATAGAGAGTGGTTTTATTCACGAAATCCTTGCGTTAGACTAACATGGAAGAAGCTCAATATCCTTGTGTTCTCTTCAGTGGAGGCCGAGAGTTAGAACGACCAAAGATCCTTTAGAAGTCCCTGAATCTGAGTATGTAACACCATGTCATTTTTAATATTAAAATTAACAAATTAAAGAATACTTAATTTCCAATATGAAAATTAAGGGAAATTGGTTGCGCCATTGCGTTCGTCTTGGAATTCTGCTTGAGATAAAGTACGAGTTGGCGTGAATCAGACTCCGTATGAAGAATTTCTGACCTTCCGAAGTTACAGAATTTAAATAAATTAAAAACAACTCAGGTTCAGAAAATTTGAAATTCAAAATTCAAACAGGGAAGCGGGATAGGTGGGAAAATTCCTGCCTAAGGCCAGGTTCACCAGGGGGTCGACCTCTCTATACAAGTCGACCAACCCCCCTACCCCCCCCCCCCCCCCACCCGGGCAGATCTGAAAGATGACGATGTTTTGACTCATTACTGAGTCATTAGGACTGAGGTATTATTCTATCTTGTCTGGTTGGTCTAGATTGCTTCTAGGTTAATTTGACGGCTCTTAATTAAAATTCTATATAAGCAACCTAACTCTCAACCTAAAATCACTTATTCGTACTAAGAGCCGCCATGCCGTCAATGGTGAACCTTGAGTAGTCGCCGTTCTCTTTCAACTCAAAAGCAAGATAGATGCAAGAATCAATATCAAATCTAATCTAAATTAGAATAACAAATTACTCGACATCAAAGGCGAGCAATTCAGTTTCAGAATATAGATCCCAGAAAAACAAGACTGTTCTTTTGTTTGTGAGTATAATTTCTTTCACAAAATAATTAATTAATTTAATTGTGATAAGTTATAAATGGGATTATGAAAATATGACTATTGAATCATGTGATGTTTTGCTGTTGTGTATCTATTTCATATGTTCAATTGTACATGTTTAACTTGATTCATCTTGTTCAAGTTTGGGATGTTAAAATATATGTATATGAATCTTACGCAAGTTTGGGATGTTAAATCATATGCTAGTTTATGAATTTTATGCAAGATTGGGATGTTAAAACATATGTGAATCTTATGCAAGTCTGTAGTTGGACTATACACAAGTTAATATGTGAATTATATAGAAACATATGCTTGTTTATATGCAAAACATGTGACAATAATTTAAATGTTCAGGTCCATATGAAAGTTAACATTTTTATGTTTAGATCTATATTTAGATCCATGGGAGTGCATAGTTATGCAAATCTATGTTCTATATGCCCTTTACCTATGCTAGTTTTGTATGTGAGTCATATGCTAGTTTGAATGAGATTCATATGTAAGTTATAGTAAAACCATATCCATATATGCAAGTTCACGATTACATGTTTAGATCCATGATAGTTTATGCAAATTTATGTATATCCATTGTCTATGCAAGTTATCGGCTATGCAAACTTATGTCATGATTCTTAGGTCTATTTTATGTGTTATGCATGTTGTGATGTTGCTTTTCTTTGTATACGTTGGACTTTTCGAGTCTAACATATGTCATATTAAAATGTACGAATAGCATGGGGATAATGGGAAAATATCAAATATACATAATTGTGAATTGGAATAAAATAACCTTAAAGGCATATAGTTAATTTGTATACCTGGAATTTATGGACATAATTTAGGTGACAATTAGGGACGTAAATTAATTTGGAATCTGTTGACAAATTTGAATAGGGATATTAATCCTATTTAGGGTTAAATAATTATGTGTAATAATTAAACGCCTAAGACACGAGGTTAGACTCGTTTGTGGTATAAGACTGCCCGGGCCCGCCCGGCAAATCTAACAACCGCAAACGATAGTCTAATGTGGGAGGTCTTTACAAGATTACGGTTCTAATGAATTAAGTAACACTTAACCAGATAAAAATGTGGTGGGATGTGGGGGTTAAGTTGGTGGCCTTGGTGGCGTGTGAAATACGATTAGAAACACTTAACCAAGTTGAAAACATGTAAGAAGACATGAATAAGAAGGGGTTAAGTGGGAAATGCTAGTGGGGACCAAGCGTAGGTGGAAAGATTGGTCAAGCATGGGGACCCTTTTCAAACTAGTAACCCATTAAGTATCTTTGTGAGCTTGATTTAAATCAAGGATGGGACACGATTACTGGGTTTGATTGTATGAGGTCAAAATGGGTTAGCGGTGGCAACGCAAGTCCAACGGGGTCAGGTGTGTGCGTGGGCCCGGGCTGGTAGGTAAGACGTTATTACATGTGTAGATATAAGACGTGCATCTTTAGTGGTATTGGGTTGCCACTAAGGGGAGTGATGCACCCCACTGTGGGACCAGCACGGGTATCTATGAGTTAGGGAGCCGATCGCATGAGGGTAGTTGCTAAAACTAGTGGACATCGGTGCAGGCAGCACCTTTGAAGGCAACTAGGGGTACATGAAACTACCATTATCATTATTAAGTTATGTAGGCGGGATCAACTTTTAGGGTGACTAGTAATGGTGCAGTATTTTAATTATCCTATGGTGATTAGGAACTAGATTAACGCCAGAATATTCCTCTTGTTTGTTTTGTCATGCCCACTTGTTTCACAGTCATACCTTGTTTGACCAGTTTATGCCTTATCCTAATTACTTTAATAATTATATTTTTAAATTTATTATACTCACCAGACTTTATGTATGACCCCCTTGTTTTCACCTCTTTTCTTCCTTCGCCCCCCTTTGGTTATCAGTGAGGGACTAGTAATAGTGGAGTATGATCTTGGATCTCTTTCTCTCTCTTTTGGAACTGCTTAGATTGCTGAAAGTAAAGTTCAACTCATATCTTCTACGGCTACCCGTGTTGGGGTTATGCTTTTTTACTTTATGTACTCAGAAAACAATTTGTCAAGATGGATATTAAGTGTACTTGGTTATACTCTTGGTTTATGAAGTTGTTGTAATCAAACTATTTCTCTGCTGTAATAGAAGTTGTTTTTAAAATTTTCAAGTACCAATATATGTATCTGTCTTGTTATATTTTGTTCTATACACTAATAATACTCCATCAAAGTTAATGCATTCCCTTTGAGAGTGACATTAATGGACGTGAAGTGTTACACTTGGTATCAGAGCTGAAGGTTACCAGAACAGATATGAGATTTTGAAAAACTGTTTTTCAAAAGCATTTTATAAAGAAATACTTTCAAAAATATTTTTTATGGAGAGTATTTTCAAAAGAAAAATTTGTTTTAAAAATATAACCCCCAAGAGCCATATATCTTTCTTTCGATTCTCCGTTTTAATTCTCTTCCTTTTTCTTTTTCCGCATATTTGGGGAACCTGAGATATCCGATGGCATATTGATACCAAGATGGTTTAGAAGGTATCTGGAGGCAAGGGCCACTGCTGCAGGCCCAGCAAATGTTCCTCCTACCCCAACTACAGTCACTCCTCCTCCTCCTCCGCCTCGCGTTGATACTTTTTTGAACATATGCAAAGATTTTCAGGAAATGGGCGGGAAACCTTTTCACGGATCAGAGACGTTTGTTGAAGCTCGAAACTGGCTTAAGGAGGTGGAAGATCTGTTTGGTATCTTCAACATTGAAGATGGAAGGAAGGTCCTATTGGCTGCTTGGTTAATGAAGGACGAAGCCTCGTTTTGGTGGGAGGTCACGAATGGAGAGCATCCAGAGGAGACATGGATGGATTTCAGGCGTCGGTTCGAGATGAAATTTCTCTCTCGAGCAGAAGAGAATTTATATATGGAGAGGTTATTAGCATTAAAACGAGGAAATTTGTCAGTAAAGGAGTACGTAAACAAGTTCAATCAATTGGTGAGATTTGGCTTAGACTTGGTGAATACAGCTGAGAAGAAGGCCCTGAGGTTCATTAAAGGTTTGAATGAGCCACTACATGGGTTGGATATGAACAACATTCCAATTGGGGCTACCTTTGAGAGAATGGTTGACATGGCACTTATGCATGAAGAGGAGAAAGGTGCTAATGCTAATAAGGCATCGGAGAAGAAAGGGGATCAAAAGAAATCATAACAGCAAAACAAGAAAGGTGGTAAGAATAACAATAGAAAAGGAAAGAAAAGGTGCTTTAATTGTGGAACACCTGGCCATCTGAGTAAGGACTGTAGGAAAAAGAAGAAGACTGGCTGCATCTACTGTGGAGAGGCAGGACATCTAATTAAAGACAGCCCGAGGAAACAAGGGCAATGGAAAAGGACAGGGTCTAGTTCTGGATGGCAGATTCGGGCTCTTATGGCACCAGGGCAGGCAAGAGGGCAGGTTCATGCTCTCATGGCACCAGGACAGGAGAGAGGTAGAAACATTTTCGTTGAAAGTTAAGTTTTTCTATTTGATCATCTTGTTCGTACTTTGTTTGACCCTGGCGCTTCACACTCATTTGTATCTGCTTCGTTAGTTGGAAAACTGCCCCTAAATACTAGTCTAGTTACGGATCCCGTAGTAGTCTCAAATCCTATGGGTTGTTCGGCTCATCTGTCAATAATTTGTTGGGATTTGAGAGTGTCTATCTTGGGCTTTGGGTTTGAATGCAACACCATCGTTCTTAGGTTCATGGGCTACGGCTAGATTCTAGGCATGGATTGGCTAGCTGGATACGGTGCCACCCTAGATTGTGAAAGAAGTGTAGTTAGATTGTTGACTCCTTGTGGAAAGACCCTCGATATTTCTTGTGACCCTAAAGGTCCTGTAATGCTTAGCTACCTAGAATCCCTTGACGCATCCAATGATGATTCGGAATCTGTTCGTGTGGTCCATGAATATATTGACATCTTAGATGAAGTTCGAGGTTTACCCCCGAGGCGTGAGATAGACTTTCGAATATACCTAGTAGATAATGCAAGGTCAGTTGCATTACCAGTGCGCCACATGGCTCCGAGATAGAGAAGAGAACTCAGTAATCAATTGAAAGAGTTGCTTGAGAAGGGGTTCATAAGATGAAGTTTTTCGTAGTAGGCTGCTCCAGTCGTTTTTGCTACAAAAGTTGATGGTCCACGTAGATGGTGCGTGGACTATACAGAGTTGAATAAGCCCACAAAGAAGAACAGACACCCTTTGCCGATGATTGATGATTTATTCGATCAGTTAGTGGGTGCTTCCGTATTCTCACAACTGGACCTGGCTACAGGGCTTCTTCAGCTAAGGGTGGCTGAAGAAAGCATAGATAAGACTGCATTTAGAACTCCTAACGGTTTCTTCGAGTGGCTCGTCATGCCTTTTGGTTTGACGAATGCACCCGCATACCTTATTGAATTAATGAGTAGGGTGTTTAGAGAGTTTCTAAACAAGTTTATGGTAGTCTTTGTGGACAATATCTTGATTTTCTCTATAAGTGAAGAAGAGCATGCCCTACATCTTAGGGAAGTCTTAGGGAGCCTACGAGCGCATCAACTTAAAGCTAAGTTCTCCAAGTGCCATTTTCGGAGAAAAGAAGTGAGGTTCTTAGGGCACATGGTCTCTAAGGAAGGGATAGCCGTGGATCCTGCAAAGGTGGTGGCAATCCAAGATTGGAAAATTACATGGCTGACCACGTGCCAAAGGTTCATTAACATCGTATTTCTTCCGAACCCCAATTTTCATGTTATGTGCTTCCAATTCAACATATAGTCATGATTACAATTTTGCCTATTCCAACATGTCACTAATAACATATTAATTAGCCTTAATTACAAATTTCCAATTATAGGCAATTTCATCAATTCCATGTAATTCCTACCCAAATATGCCAACTCCATATATATATATATATATATATATTTATTCCAATTATCCAAAATATCCAATAATACTCACTTTCATAAAATCAATGTTATCAAATTACATGCCGTTCATACCAATTTATTCATATTAAATTATACCAACACCATAGTCAATTAGAATTATTCCCAATTTACATAAATTTAATATTTCAATATAATTATGTCCATATTCCAAATCATACACAAATCCTTCCAATCCATGTTATGCCCAAACATGTAAATTTCCAATGTCCAATTATACCTAATTTCGTATAATCCATATCCAACGACAGTTGTGTCAAACTTACTTAAATCCAACATTATAGATTACATTCCTCGACTGTATAAAATAGATTATGCCTAATGTATGAGATAACAATTGTTATGCCATAAACCCAAAAATTACGAATTATGTTCTTTGTTCGCATAAAATAAGTTATACACCAATATTTTCATATTTCCACCATACGTATAAATAATAAGATTTCGTCTAGGTTCGAGATAACCAAGATCTCAAAAATAAAAAGGAGCAAGAGAATAAAGGAACAATTATTTTAACATAAATTTTTGCATTGAATTTATAACTGGGGAAATGATGAATGATAGTAATACTATTATACAAAATTTTATCATAATTCCACTCACAATGATTTTTGTGCTTTAATCCGTAGATCTTGGATTGATTTTCCTCCTTTTTGTGTTGCAAAGCTTGAATTTCAGATCTGGATTTCTTTTATGTTCTTGCGCAATACTTGAATCTCCCCTTTATTTTGTTCATAGTAATCGAATTCCTCAATCTAATTCTTTTTAAATTTAAGAATAGTTTTGTGAGGAGAGAGGAGAGAAGAATAGATCAGAGATTTAGTGAGGAAGAAGAAGAATATGAGTTAGAGTAGAGCCATGGCGTTGCCATGAACTTTAGTGAAGATTACTATAGGCCTAGGGGCGTTTATATAGCTGCTCAAGACCTTATCGTACAAGCAGCGCTGAGTCAGCATTGAACCTAGTTAAGAAAATTGTCCAGGGTCGCAGATGAATCTAGCCAAATCTTATCAAACATGCAGTGCTAAGTCGGCTTTGGGTCCCACAAGCTGTTTGGCGCAGAAATTTGAATTTTGAATGTTTGAATTGTTTTGGCATAGAAATTTGATTTTCGAACTTTTGAATTTATGGAATTTATTTAACTGTTTTATTCACATGAAATATTCTTATATGTATACAATTCCTTTAACGACCATTTTACGTGTATATATATATACGCACAACTTTCATTTTATTTTCAAAATTCAAACGATGTTGCACCGTTATTTTATTCTTGCCATATTTCATTTACTATAGCCTTATCTTAAATTTTATCTTTCGTATACATATATTTCTGCATATATATATATATATATATATATATTCTCATGTATATACATATATTTTCGTTATTTCCTTATATGTATGTTCTTATCCTTTCAAATTTCGAATTTGTATATGTACATATATTTGCATGTTCAGTTGGCCCTCTTTAAAACAGTGATAAAAATTATGCTGCCGCCGGGGTTCGAACGCCCGACCTCCATGTTACAAATCCAATGCCTTAACCAACTGAGCTACAAAGTCTTTTGTTAATAAGTCTTAGAACAATGATAATTATTGTTCTCTCCTTACTTCTCTTTTTCATGTTAGTTACAATACTTAAAATAAACCAATGCATGAATCTTTTTCTTTTATTTTTCTTTTAATGTTAATGCATTATGTTTGCAAATCAGTGCATGCAACATATTTACATCGCATGCAACCAATCCTTTCTTTCTTTCATATATTAATTAATTTTCATTATACATCACCATATTAATCCTATCTATAGATATATATACATTTTTAATAACATTAAAAATACGGGGTGTTACATTCTCCCACCCTTAAAGAATTTCGTCCCCGAAATTCGATAAGAGTAAAATAGATAATCCCTAACAAAATCCAATTAGTGTTCATCCAATTGTTGCAGCATTGTGCACATGTGCAAAGTGAATTACATCATAGGAAATCTTGTATGCCTAATTTGGATCAACCTATATGTATGCAAATTTTAAAAACTCTTTCAAATCATGATGCTCACATCCTAAATATACTTGCAATTCTGTATGAATGCAATATTTTTGAAATATCAAAACATTTTTCACCCAAATTTTCCCATACTCTTACAAAATAAGAGTATAGTTCATCCAATTGTCGCATCCAAAACCCTACCAACCATCATTAAATTCGAAATTTAGAAAAATCTAATTTTCCAAATTCGATTTCTTATGTTATGAAAACGGAAAAAACCACATCCTCCGTTTTTCTTTTCTAATTGCACTTGGATTTTTACATAACTATTCTATAAAGATTTCCTATTTTCCTGTCCAAGTACAACCACATTAGAAAGCTTCCTTTTCTATTTTAACTTATCTTGGAGTAATTTCATATTTATTCATCTTTTTCTTAAAATTTTCATTTTCCTTTCCCATCTTGCTTTGTTGCTTGATTAATTCAGTTGTTTTCTTTGTTAGTTAGGCTAGTCTTCTTCTTAAGTTTATTTTCCAACGAAGCTCTTCTGTTTTCAACTCAAACTGTATCCTACACAGGTACAACTATGGGCCATGCATCTTAGGACTATGCCACGAGTCCACTCAACAGGATCTATACACTTGCTTGCCCTTCACTACCTAGTAGTCACTACTAGACCATGTTGTGTATTACTAGCCTACACTTCTCTTTTCAAGCAACAATCCTAGACTCACACGGCTTATGCATTCTACGGGAATTTTCCATTAGTTCAACACTGGCTAATCCTTGACTGTAAATTGGCAAGAAAATAACTCCCTGAGTATCAACCCCGAAGACCAAAATCAACATCAGATTGACACTCAAAGAATTACTCAACTCAACCAATCCCCAGTTGGTTCTAATTGCTTCAACTTTATCGCATTCTTTCTAGGCCTTAATCCTTAACTACTCCATTTTTAAAACATGGTTTGGCCTTCTTTCTTTTTTTATTACATTCTTTTTCCAAAAACTAAAAGTGGTAAAACTTTTATTCTTTTCTCAAAAACTTGCTTTTGCCAAACCCAAAAAAACATGTCACAAAATATAATGCAAAACATTTTCTTCAGATCATGAAACTGGAGTAGACAAGGACAACTAATGGGTTACATTGTTCCTAATGTTAAATTTGCCTGCTAAGGTGCAAATATCTACTCTATTCTTACACTTTACTGCTTATTTTGTTCACCCAACAAAAGTTCTTTTTAAAACAATAATCAAAATTTATTGTTAATAGAATAGAATTTCTTTTAGAATAGAATTTCTTTTACAAAACGCAACACTTTCTTTTCAATCCTTTCATATATTATAATATGAAAACTAGCGAGCTATATATGCTCTATATTATGCACATTTTAAATGAAAGAATTTTTTAAAAAATCATTGTTTTATACCCCACTTTACTTTGAAAACCCAACATGCACTAAATAATTTTCAAACATCATAAATTACTTTTAAGATTAAAACTTGAAAAACACCACAAACTCTTTGACAAATTCAAGTTCTTAAAAGTATATTATTGGGTTAAACTAAAAGTGGGTCTTTTAACTCAACTAGGCTTTCCTAAGCACTTTTCAAACCAATTCTCTCAACTATATATATAAATATAAATATATATATATATATATATATATATATATATATACACACACACACTCCTAATCCATTTTCCACATTTTAACCTTTTTCTAATTTCTAAGGTTTCATTTCTAAACCCAGTAATATGAAATACTAATATTTCAGTTTCCACCCTATGGGTTACTTTTCTTTCTTTAGCTCTAATCCATATTGTACACTTTCCCAACCACCTAATAGTGTCAAAAATTTCTATGTTTATCACGTTTGTGTACAAATTAAATATCCCAACTCTTTTCATACCTAGTGGGCTACTTTATGGATATAGGTTTATATATAATATATTTATATTTTAGAAAATACAAATACGTTCACTCATTATCTCCCTAAGATCAATAAACCGAAGCTCTGATACCAGATGTAACAACCCGAATTTTGACAGACAGAATTTTTCAAATTCGATCCATTGAGACCCGAGTTGGATGCTCTGGTATCTTGCAGAAAAAGATAGAGAAACAGAAATATTTCAGAACTCGTAAAGCATCTCACAGCGAAAGGAATTAAAATATAATATATTCAAAAATAGCTTTACCTTATATATCATACTGTCTAACCAGTATCCATAGTTATACCATCTCTGCCTTGAATCAAACCTGGAAGTATGTAATGAGGAGGGGGTCAGAACAGAAGTTCTGTGTGAGTGGACTGATAATAAACTTCTGTGTAATACTACATATACCGTTCAGTTATATTTTCTTGCTTATTAGGTTATTCGCGATATTATCTCTCTAGGCTATAATCATGTCTCACTAGTAGGTTAACCTAATACAACGTATATGTAGATACCCCCAACTCATCTTAACCTTTTCCATGTATATATACAGCCCCTTGCCGTATGTCGTACGGGCTTCATCATGTAAATATATACTATTTTAGTATAGTGCTACCATTCTTGAAATCTTTTGGATTGCCGCTCTCGATCTTGCTAGATTCCTGTATCATCTATATCTAATATAAGGTATACTATCGAGCACTTCTTAGATTCAACCAGGGTTTATGCTACCCAGGGTCATTGGGGTTTATGCTACCTATTGAACGCTTCTCGGATTTAGGGTTTACGCGACCTAGGTCCAACTAGGGATTATGCTACCTATCGAACGATGCCCCTTAGTCTAGAACACACTACCCAGAGTGATAAGTGTTCCTAGACTTCACGTGCCAATCGTATCGTAAATGTGCTAGATATTTAGTTGCACATGTCCTCTATATGTGCGGCCCGAGTCCCGTGGCATGGCTAATCAAGAAACACGGAACTCGGTCGGGAGCTTTAAATTATCTGCCGATGCAGAGGCTAAGGTCTGTTTTTCTAGTGGTTATGGTCCCACGGTCCCACCTGACCCCTCCCTCAACTAATGAAAGGCACACCTTGAAAAATGAGAACTATACGCAGGCCCCCCTATGCCCCACAAACCTATTGGCCAACCTCACCCATAACTTGATAGCAAGTATATGGTCTTTTGGAGTTCTCCGCCTTTCCGTTTTACGTATCTCGACTGACTCAAGATGGTAGGTAGACGACGAGTCGCTATCACAGGGCCACTTGTCTCGCCGAATCACGCTGGTCCATCCTAGTCCTTAGTTTGCCCTATATTGCAACCAAGGCATACTCTTGGTTCTTCTAACGCAGACCTTAACCTCTGTGAACCCAGGCGGATCATCTGCATTCTCAAAGAGGGAACCAAGAGTACCCTCACGTCCCCTTGAAGCTGCGTGCTTCATAACCCAAGACGTTGGAGCCTTTTTCATGATCAGACGGACTTTCGCTCCTTCTCGTGTTCTACTTGAGTTTCTTGACTAAGGTTTAGTACATAGTTCTCTTAACTAAGGTTTACCACTTAGTTTCCTGAATCGTTCGTTTTCTTAACTAAGGTTTACAACTTAGCCCTCTTAACTAAGATTTACTACTTAGTTCTCTTTCTCGTTACTTAGTTATCTTAACTAAAGTTTATTACTTGGTTCTCTTAACCAAGGTTTGATACTTAGTTTCTGTTACTTAGTTCTCTTTTCAACTAAGGTTCGTTATTTAGTTCCTTTTTAACTAAGGTTTTTCAACGAATTCAAACATGACTTAAGTTTTCTTTATCAAACGATAGCGAACAGGTGTTTTCCCACATTTTCAACTTAGATTAACTTATTTCATAGTATAAGTCGTCCCACACTTCAGGTGTTGTATTATATCTTAAGTCATAATCTTCCCTTGTCCCTAGGACAAGTTTTACATATTTAATTCAAGTTTATAATAGGTAGTTATCATTCCCCCATTACTGTGTCGTTAATTTTAGGTTTGACTTAACCCTTCCTTTTACTTAAACCGCTACTTAAACTTTACCCAATTCAATTAATTTGTAATGCCATAACGGGTCCCCTTTGGTTAAGCATTATGTACGTATGTTTTAAATGTTGCCCATGTCCCACTTAACCTCTTTTATTATTGTATTCATGTCTTACACATGCTGTACTACGGTTAAGTCCATCTTATTCATGTTTTACTTTATGTCTCTTACTATAGTTAAGTCCACATTTACATGTTTTACATGTCTTGTCTTACTGTGGTTAAGTCCATATTTACATGTCCTATTTTACATGTCACCCACTTAACCCTCTAACCATACCCATGTCACCCACATGTCATATTATGGTTAGTATTCCTTAATTCATTCATTATGACGAACGGTGCATGACCTCCCACATTAGACCGAACACTTTGTGGCTGCTGGATTCGCCGGGCGGTTCCGGGCAGTCTTAAACCACAAAGCGGGTCTTACCTCGTGTCACCAACCGTTACGCCTACAATTCATGCCTTTGACCTCTCACATTAGACGTTCAATTGTGGCAGCTGGATTTGTCGGGCGGTTCCGGGCAGTCTTACACCACAATTGCGCCTAACCTCGTGTCAAAGGTTCATTAACATCGTATTTCATCCGAACCCCAATTTTCATGTTATGTGCGTCCAATTCAACATATAGTCATGTTTACAATTTTGCCTATTCCAACTTGTCACTAATTACGTATTAATTTGCCTTAATTACAAATTTCCAATTATAGACAATTTCATCAATTACATGTAATTCCTACCCAAATATGCCAATTTCAGGTGTATACATATATATATATATATTCCAATTATCCAAAATATCCAATAATTCTCACTTTTATAAAATCAATGTTATCAAATTACATGCCGTTCATACCAATTTATTCATATTAAATTATACCAACACCATAGTCAATTAGAATTATTCCCAATTTGCATAAATTTAATATTGCAATATAACTATGTCCATAATCCAAATCATACACAAATCCTTCCAATCCATGTTATGCCCAAACATGTAAATTTCCAATGTCCAATTATACCTAATTTCATATAATCCATATCCAATGACAATTGTGTCAAACTTACTTAAATCCAACATTATAGATTACATTCCTCGACTATATAAAATAGATTATGCCCAATATATGAGATAACAATTGTTATGCCATAAACCACGAAATTACGAATTATGTTCTTTGTTCGCATAAAATAAGTTATACACCAATATTTTCATATTTCCACCGTACGTATACATAATAAGATTTCATCTAGGTTCGAGATAACCTAGATCTCAAAAATAAAAAGGGGCAAGAGAATAAAGGAACAATTATTTTAACATAAATTTTTGCATTGAATTTATAACTGGGGAAATGATGAATGATAGTAATACTATTATAGAAAAATTTATCATAATTCCACTCACAATGATTTTTGTGCTTTAATCCGTAGATCTTGGATTGATTTTCCTCCTTTTTTTGTTGCATAGCTTGAATTTCAGATCCGGATTTCTTTTGTGTTCTTGCGCAATACTTGAATCTCCCCTTTATTTTGTTCGTAGTAATAGAATTCCTCAATCTAATTCTTTTTAAATTTAAGAATAGTTTTGTGAGTAGAGAGGAGAGAAGAATAGATCAGAGATTTAGTGAGGAAGAAGAAGAATATGAGTTAGAGTAGAGCCATGGCGTTTCCATGAACTTTAGTGAAGATTACAGTAAGCCTATGGGTGTTTATATAGCTGCTCAAGACCTTATCGTACACGCAGCGCTGAGTTAGCATTGAACCTAGTTAAGAAAATAGTCCAGGTTCGCAGACGAATCTAGCAAAATCTTATCGAACATGCGGTGCTAAGTCAGCATTGGGTCCCACAACCCAGTTTTGGTGCTGAAATTTGAATTTCGAATGTTTGAATTGTTTTGTCGTGGAAATTTGATTTTCGAACTTTTGAATTTCTGGAATTTATTTAACTGTTTTATTCACATGAAATATTCTTATATGTATGCAATTCCTTTAAAGACCATTTTACGCGTATTTATATATATACGCACAACTTTCATTTTATTTTCAAAATTCAAACGATGTTGCACCGTTATTTAATTCTTGCCATATTTCATTTACTATAGCCTTATCTTCAATTTTATCTTTCGTATACATATATATCTGCATATATATATATATATATATATATATATATATATTCTCATGTATATACATATATTTTCTTTATTTCCTTATATGTATGTTCTTATCCTTTCAAATTTTGAATTTGTATATGTACACATATTTGCATGTTCAGTTGGCCCTCTTTAAAACAGTGATAAAAATTGTGCTGTCGCCGGGGTTCGAACACCCGACCTCCATGTTACAAATCCAATGCCTTAACCAACCGAGCTACAAAGTCTTTTGTTAATAAGTCTTAGAACAATGATAATTATTGTTCTTTCCTTACTTCTCTTTTTCATGTTAGTTATAATACTTAAAATAAACCAATGCATGATTCTTTTTCTTTTATTTTTCTTTTAATGTTAATGCATTATGTTTGCAAATCAGTGCATGCAACATATTTACATCGCATGCAACCAATCCTTTCTTTCTTTCTTTCATATATTAAATAATTTTCATTATACATCACCATATTAATCCTATCTATAGATATATATATATATATATATATATACATTTTTAATAACATTAAAAATACGGGGTGTTACACTACCTACCAACGTTTGGTGAATAGGATGTTTTATAACCAAATAAGGAAGACTATGGAAGTTTATGTGGATGATATGCTTGTCAAATCGAAACAGTCCTCCAGCCATACACGAGACTTGGCAGAGATGTTTGGTATCCTGTGAAAGTATCGGATGAAGTTAAATCCTTTGAAATGCTCATTTGGAGTGGCATCTGGAAAGTTTCTAGGTTTCATCGTGAGCTCTCGATGGATTGAAATCAATCCCAGCCAAATAGCAGCGATAAGAGACATTGAAGAACCGAGGAGAATCAAAGATGTCCAAAGTCTCGTAGGTAATGTAGCTGCGTTGAGTAGATTTATCTCCAAAGCAATGGGCAAATGCGTCCCATTTTTTGACTTGATAAAAAGGGAAAAGAAAATTTTCGAATGGACTCTGGACTGTGTTGAGGCCTTTCAAAATTTATTGGAATTACTAGATAAACGACCGATTTTGTCAAAGCTAGTGGATCATGAAAAGTTATTTGTTTACCTAGCGGTTTTGGCTCACGCTGTTAGCACCGCCTTGGTCCGAGAAGAAGACAAAGTGCAAAGGCCGGTATATTATGTAAGCTAGAAATTGGCAGCTGCAGAACGCAACTTCCCAAGGATTGTGAAGCTTACAGCCTCCTGATCGCCTCACGAAGACTTCTCCACTATTTCCAAGCTCACCCAATAACCATATACACTGACCAGCCTCTGAGGCAGGTGTTGCAAAGACCCGAAGCGTCGGGACGTTTGATCAAATGGAATATTGAACTAAGTCAGTTTGATTTAAATTTTCAGCCACGGAGATCGATCAGGGGGCAAGCTCTGGCTGACTTTATAGCGGAGTTCACAATTCCAGAGGAGGAAATGATCAATGACAAGGTGGTCAAATCAGAGGAGGAGTTAAAATTAGATCCATGGAAGCTGTACACAGACTGAGCCAAGAACGACCGAAGGTTCGGAGCTGGAGTCGTCTTAGTTACTCCTGAGGGACGATCGTTATATTATGCTATACGATTAGAATTTTCAGCGACTAATAATGACTCTGAATATGAAGCCCTGATTGCCGGGCTGAAACTTGCTAAGGAACTCGGAATAAAGGCATTGGATATATTCTACGACTCCAAAATAATCGTCTGTCAAGTGCGGAATGAGTTGTGGCTCGGGGACCTCGACTTATCGCCTATCTCGGGAAAGTGGAGGAGTTGTTGAGAAACATGGAATGGAATAACATAACGCATATCCCAAGAGCCGAAAACCAGAAGGAAGACAGGCAAGCAAAGCTAGCTAGTTCGGACAATCCGTAGGAAACCGAAATGATTCCAATTGAAACGTTGGAATCGCCAAGCTTTGAGTCAATGGAAATTGAATTAGCTTTCGAAGCAGAATCAGAGAAGGAGTCGTGGATGACCCCAGTTAAGAATTTCCTTAGAAATGGGATATTCCTGTCAAAGAAGAGTGAGAGGAGGGCCATAGTTCGCAAGGCCACCAGATACATCCTTCAAGATGATGCTCTTTATAGATAAGGATTTTTCATGCCCCTGTTACGATGGATAGCACACAACGACATCAAGCGCGTACTAAGAGAAGTACACGAAGGTGAGTGTGGAGATCTTACGAGAGGTCAGACCTTAGCAAAGAAGGTACTGTGGTATGGATACTTCTGGCCCATAATTAATAAAGATGCAGCTGACTATTCACGACACTGCGACAAATGCCAGAGATTCGCCAAGATCCCCAGAGCACCACCGACCCAACTCAAATCGATGGTGAGTCCTTGGTGGATTTCCATGTGGGGAATAGACATCATCGGAGTTCTACCAATTGCTAAAGGACAAGCGAAATATGCAATAGTCGCCGTCGACTATTTTACGAAGTGGGTGGAAGCTGAGCCCTTAACCAAAACCACAACGAGAAAGGTGATAAGTTTCGTAGATAGAAATATCATATGCCGAGTTGGGATCCCAAGGACCATTATAACTGATAATGGAACCCAGTTCAATGGTGCCAAATTCAGAAATTTCTGCCAGAAATATAAGATCGACAAACGGTACACTGCAGTCGCCCATCGACAGTCAAACGGGCAAGTAGAAGCAATAAACAAAGTCATAAAGTCCATCCTCAAGAAGCGATTAGAACGTGCAAAGGCAAAATGGGTGGATGAATTGCCCTTAGCTTTGTGGGCATATCGGACGACGTTTAAGACAGCTACCGGTCATACTCCTTTCTCTCTCTCGTTTGGCTCAGAAGCGGTAATTCCAGTAGAGCTTGAAGTTCCCTCTCACAGGGTGACATATTATGATACGATGACAAATCGGGCACTCATCCTCGAGTCTCTTGATGAAATCGAAGAGAAAAGGGACGAGGCAGACATACGTGCGTCAAGACATCGACGTCAGATGGCACGCTATTATGACAAAAAAGTTCGTTTTAGGACTTTCGAACGAGGAGATTTGGTGCTGAAGCGAGTTTTTCCATCCCTTCCTCACCTCGGCCCAAAGTGGGAATGAACCTTTGTCATCCAACGGAAACTTGAAATAGGAGCCTTCAAGTTAACGACCGTAGATGGCAAAGAGGTACCTAGGGCTTGGAATGCCCAACACTTGATGTGATATTTGAATTAGTGATGTTGTACTCTTTGCTGTTTTCCTTATGAACTCTGTAAAAAGGCTGGACTTGCCTTAGAAAAGTCTGTTGATATGAACAAAGAACTATAAAGTGGATGTAGGCTACGACTTAGCCGAACCACTATAAAAATATCGTGTGTCATTTACTTTCCTGCATTATTTATACCTTCAACTACTATTCCATTATGATTGTGGAATATAAGATGTTAAGTTAAAACCTGAAAAGTTGAAAACAGCTTATATGCAGGAACAAACACGACGACTGTTTGTGCAATAAGACACGAAAGAATGGGAAAACGGCATTCTTAACTCTAACTCTCAAGAATTGAGGGAGAGTATAAAGGACGGGAAGACGACGTCCTCTGAGGCGTGAAGGTGCACCTAGACAAGAGACCGCCTCAGCAAGAACTCTAACCTGAATATAAGACAGGAGAGTATAAAAAATGCCAGAAAAAGGACAGGCATCAATGACACAAGGAATGTGACCCCATCGGAGAATCGGGGACATTCAGTCTTTTTGACTAAATCTTGAATAGTTTTTCAAGACCGACTGGTGGCATATATGTACACAGATATTTCCCCCCACTATGACTCCATTACACAACTATAGTAGGACATGCATTTGTATCTAAACATAAGTACAGAACTGACAACTAATAGACATTGCAGGAAATAGATTATTTTTATTCACAAATGAATGAATTTTACAGGAAAACAGGCAAAAAGAAGGTGCGAGGGCCACACATGCAGCAACAATTATGGGCCAATCAAATGCTAAAATAAAGCAAGACACTCCATCGTTTAGACTTCGAAGTGGGATTGGACTTCTTAGCAGCCTTTTCCGCATCTCTCGCCTCTTTTTCAGCCTCGGTCAAGATGCGCTTTGCCTTTTTCTTCCCTGAGGCTGAAGTGCTGGAATCAGTCGACTTTTTCCGGAAGGCGGAACGGTGGAATCAAGAGAAGACTTTTTAGCAAGTTCTTCTGTAATAGATCTAGTCGAAAGCTTAACAACTAACCTTGATCCAACATCCACTACTGTGAGGGGATTAAGGCTCTCGGGGTCTAAGTCTTCAACTTTAAGCTGCATGCGTTTATCTTATTCGGCTTTCAGTGCAGCAAAAGTAAAATCATCGGCGCTTTTCGACTCCCCAACTATAGCCACCTCAGGGTCTTCCTCGTGTCCCCCGTTGCCGCCTTCGTCTTTTAGAGGCATCTATCATTTCGTCATCACGAGAAGTATCAGCCTTAGACGGTTCAGTTCCTTCTCCCGAATCTATGGTGGCAGCCTTGTCCCTTCCCCCTTTAGCCTTCTCCTTAGGTTCTGCTCCAGAGGCGATTCCCTGGGACACGTCTGTCTTTTCGGACGGTTCAATACCTACATAGTGAGAAGCAACAGTTATCAACTCAGGAGAAAATAATGGGTTCTTCATCGATTGCCCAATTACATGATGAAAGGTAGAGATGGCTTTGTCAAATAGAGGTGAAAATGTAGAGATATCTTCCGATGACTTCTTAGCTGGAGTGGCTGCTGTCTCCGAAACCGTTTCTGGTATGGGGGATAAAAGAGATGTCCGAGGGATCCCCGGGTTTTCAGGATCATATCCCTCTATTTCAGAAGTTTCAGAGGCAGTAGAGGAAGAACCAGCCTCAGGAATGCTCTTTTGCTTAGCCTTCCGCTTCTCTTCGTCCATAATAGCGGCAATAAGGCGGCGTCCCTCGGCTAGGCGTTCTGGTTCATCATCTCGTAGATATTTCTCCATAAGCTTGTCCTCGTCAATGGAATCAACCTTGAGCTCCTCTTTCTCCTATTCAACGATTTGACTCCATACTTGGACTAAGGTAGATGGATAATCTTCAATTCAAGAGATGTTCTGGCGGCGAATTATAATCGCAAAGAATTCAATCATTAATTCGCCGAAACCATGCATCTCTTCCTCAGCCTCTGACAGTTGCTTGCGGGCCTCTTCAGCGGACTTGATAGCCCATTCGACGTTACCCTCCACTAGGGCAGCCCTGTTCTCTGCCTCCACCAACTTGGAAGCCAAGTCGGCGTTTTTCTTCTCCAATTCAGCATTCTTCTTCGCTAACTCGGCCTTCTCCCGCTCAAGGTCAGCGTAAGCAAGTTGCATTTTGGCAGCATCTGACTTGGCATCTTCGGCTTGCTTTTTCAATTCCGAACGCTCTTGGGTTTGGGACTCAAGCAAATCAAGGTAGCGTTTTTGAAGATCCTCAAATTGTTGCTTGAAGCTGGCAGCGTCCCGTTGAGCAACAACAAGTTGAGCCTGTGTATCCTCGAGGTCTTTTACTAAATTTTTTAAAGCCCTTGCATCCTCTTCTACGGTCTTTTGCATCGAGTCAGTATTCGTAATTAAAGTTCGGATGATTCTGGAGAGGCTACGCGAATACTTGAACATTTCTGAAAACTGTTTCTTGACCGCGTCTATTTTTGCTTTGGCCTCATCTGCCCACCTCGAAGAAATAGGCTCAAGAGCAGGTAAAAAAGTCAAGTTTTCGAAGTAATGTTCAGGAAATTGCTCCTCCAGATACGCCCGTTTAACTGCAGTTTCAGCATCTAGCGGTGGAGGTGCGGGAAATGTCAGCTCGGTATCCCTGTGCGTGGAAGGCTCAATGGCCTCTTCATCCTTTCTAGGCCGTTTAGCGGGAACCTTACGCTTACTTTATGATTCGGTATCTCTTGGCGGGCTCCTCTCCCTACTGCGCTTTTCTGGAGAAGAGGTTGAGTCTTTTGATTGCGGCCTGTCCTCTTCTCGACGACCTTGGTAACCCTTATATCGCTCTAGATCTATCCGGACGGGAGAGCGAGAGCGCGAGGACCGCGAACGATAAGAATCATAGGGCCTTCTATCCTCCTTACCGCGATCTTCGCGACGATCATACTCAGTATCATGGGGAGGATTAGACTTGCTGCGAAGGAGTTTCCTGATATCAAAATAGGAAGGGGACATTGTACCTACACCACAAGGCAAATGAAATTCAGAGTCAGTGTTTTCACAAAAGAAAAGTGTTGTGAAATGTGGTGCTATTGTGTTAAGTGCATCCTAAGTGGCGTTTTCCCCCTGACATACCCGAGTCCAAAGCCAGACTAGTACGAGCGGGCTCTTTGGCCTTAGCAGGAGTGGTCTCTTCCGAAGAAGTGAAAACTAAAGGATTCTTCCCAAAATCCTCTGAAGTGTAAATAGTTTCAGGTAAGGGGAGATCCCCCAAACCCTGAAATATTGGGTCATCGGTACTAGGGACATCTCTCTAAGAAGCATCAATCAGCAGCTCTTTGGAAGACGTTGACCTTTCCGGAGAAATGGCATCCTCGGGAACAATATACCCCTCGTGGTGCTTTTCGGCCATGTTAGCCAATTCATCATCTTGAGTCGAAGACGGAGAACGTAAAGTCTGAAGAGGCACTGTAGGAGCTTTCGAACCTTCGCCCGTTTCTGGGATTACGTCCACTGGGGGAATATATACATATGGACCCATCCCGTGACCAATGCTACGGGTAATGGACAGCAACCAATGCAGATGGAGATATTCGTCCTTAAGGACTTCATCAATAGTTAAAAACTTTTGATCATCATTAAGGAGCCGGTGCATCCGATCAAAGAACGCTTGATCCAATATTTGTTTTGGGTTATCAACTGCAAACAAAAAGAAAACGGATTAATGCGGTGGTTTGGATGTACAGAGTCGAGATTTAGAAAACCAGTGCTTTACTTGATTTCGTCCATCTCCTAGCACACCCTGGCTGTTGCTTTACATAAAACCATTCCAGCCTGGAATCACCCGCTTTACGACTGAACGGTGGTGGAATTATTTTCCTCTTAGGGACAGACTCGAAGTAACAGAAAGAAGGAGTTTCTCGAGTCCGGTGCTTGAAGTTATAAAAGAAATGAACGTCGTCAAAAGTGAGCTCTATGCCTAAGATCTAACAGTACGCTACATATAGGGTGTATAGGTAAGCATAGGAATTGGAGTGCAGCTGCATGGGGGCAATCCGCATTTGTCTTAGAAAATCGACGACGAAAGGAGAAAATGGAGGGATAGCCCTGACCATGCACATCAATTGAGTGATTGCCATAAATCCCTCTGGAGGGTTGTGAGGACGATCAGCTTTTGATGGTAACAAGATACCCCCTTTGGGTATCCCGTACTTCAGGCGTATTCGAATAAGTCTGTCATTGTCGATCGTCGATTCAACAGAATCTTGAGGTGATTCCAGTATGTTGGCAGACTCAAATTCATTTGGAGCTCGATTATCTCCAATCCTTCCTTCCTCTTCACAACCCAGGGAAACTCCACCCTCATAAGGCACATTATCGCTTTCGTGAGTTTCCGCCTCGTAGTCTGAGCCCTCATCATCCCATTCTGGATCTGAGGAAGAAGATATGTCTTCAAGAGTAATTTTGTTGGATGTCTCTGGGATCTCTTTCTTTTCTGCTAATCTAGATGAACGTCTGGATGTCATGGTCACTAAACTATTGAAAAAGCAATAGCACAAGTTAGAGTAAATTAGCCAATATCCCCCCGTGCATGTCTATAAACTAAAGTGTGAACAGTGTATGCAGAAAATGTAAAGTTAACGCTCGAAAGTGCAACGCAAAATCTTGGCAAAGTAATAATGTTTAGGGTAGTTCTTGATGTTCATGAATGTTCACAAGGCACTATCCTAACTATCTATTAAGGTTAAGATTATATCGAGAATTGAACGGACTACTTAAGCAAGTTCTTATGTGTTGAGCAAGATTGTTGTTCTTCGGTTCGGTTCAGATGTATGCATTGGGATCGGATCGGAGAATATAGACTTATCTTGGCTTAGGGATAAACATTATTGCTCAGGGATCAAGTCGGATCGGATCGGAGGCAGACTTCTGAAACGGTCCAGATCGGATCAGGCAACCACACCATTTCCTTCCTTTGTTCCGATTTCAAGTCCGACCCGACCCCATCAAGGGAGCCCTGCCTCTATGATTTTTTGCTCCGACCCGATCCATTTTTGCGAATTCCTCTTCCTTTTCTTCTTCTCCGTTTTCTACATCCCATCATCTGAACCGATCCCTTGGCGCTTCTCTTCCTTTGTTCACGTTTCTTCTTCCTCCTTTTCTAACTTAGAACCCAATTCTATGCTAATATTCCCAACCAAGACCAAGTTTTTATTTTTTGGTCAAATCGCCTACAATAAGTCTTCATCCCCTCCTCCCAACACCTCGAGGCGGCGACTGGACCACCAACGACGATGGTAGCGGAGGAGGAGGTTGTGATGACGAACTCGAACCAAAACCATGTCTAAATCAGTCAAGTCAATCATAAATCCTAGTTGATATCGATTATTATCATGAGAATCGAGTTTAAAACCCACTTACGAGAGCGGCTTGATGATTAATAAGGGGACTTTGGAGTTTCTAAGGGTTAGGGATTCTGTGTTCAGTCGGCTGAGAAAAAGCAAATGAAAAGAATGAGAGGAAGAAAGAAAAGGGTGATAAGCTTATATAGGTCGATAGTGGCTACTTGTATTCCCTTCTCCTTTTTCTCCTCTCGGACCGGGACATAAGCCCATGATACATTCCAGCCCACTGACCCAGTGCTAACCAAGAGAGGAGGAAATGCTCTTCGAGTCAGAGCCCGAACCTAAAATAATATCGTGCATCAGGTTGGCATCAAAATTGAGTTAAAATTCAAAGAGGAAATAAAAGCACAAGAAAAATCAAAAGGAAAATTACCTTGACGGATAATCAAATGTTAACAAGAGTTCTCCAACCGGTTTGAAAATAAAGAAAGGGATTTTCATACTATGCGAAGTATATATAAACACCAAAAGATGCAATTCTCTGAAGCAACGTGTCTCTATATGTCAATAGAAACGACTTTTCAACGATTCGATTTCAGAAAGGCACTGTGCAAATGACAATACGAGAATGCCCCGTATCCAACAGAAGCACCCTTTGAGGGGGTAAAATGTTAGCCTACTTTGTAAACTAGGCAACAAAAAGCTGAGATGTCAAGCATTGAAGAACACCTCTTCTTAAAATGCATCGGATCGGATCGGAGGGCTACATCCAAATCGGATCGGAGGGCTACTACCAAATCGGATCGGAGGGCTACTACCAGATTGGGACGGAACAGAGCCAAATGGACAAGAGGTCAAGTTCAGCACAGGTCAGACCGGATCGGATGCCCCGATCCGAACTCCTTCTACTCGCCCCTCCGAACCGAACCCAGTATACCATGTTGCTTCACCCCACGATCTCCTGGATATTCGGGGTAGTTACAACCATTTCCTACCCATGTTGACCACTAACCTGGTGCGCTGTCAACACTGAAATCCATCTGAGCCCGAGAGTGATGGGATAAGAGCCACGTGGCTCCGATCCGAACCAGATTCTGAGTGAATTTCCACCTATAAATACCTCATCAAGAGGAATTTGAAACGATCTTTTGGAGCACTCGTACAGTTCAAACATCAAAGAGAACCGAATTCTAGCATTCCAAACAATCCAAAATCATCATTCAAAGTATATGTTGAGATAGTTATGTGAATATATATGAAAAGTGAGTGAAATTGAGTGAATATCTCATTGTATTTACATCTATAACATCAAGGAAAGTGATTATAAAGTGGACGTAGGCTTTTCAATGTCGAACCACTATAAATCTTGTGTCTCCAATTTAATTTTGATCTTATTTTATTTCGATTTTAGTCAGTTTGGGTGTTAGAACCACTTTTTGGTCTAACAAATAAAATAAAGTTTTATATATTTTCCGCTGTTTAGAATTTTTTCCGATTTGTGATTTATCTGTTCTATACACTTATGACGCTCCACTGAAGTTAACGCATTCCCTTTATGAGTGACCTTAACGGAGGTGGGGTGTTACTGATTGGGCAAGACAAAAACCAACCCTTCACAGTAGTTAAAAAATAGGGGTAATTGTTGGATGTAAGGGCTATTTAGAGAATTAGGGGTATGATTAAAAAGAATAGATGTTTTGAAGTATTAAGAGATGTAGGGGTAGTTTAAGCATAGTAGGGGTAGATTGAAAAATATGAAAGATGATGAATCGTTTGGATTGGGTGCTGCAAAAATCAACCCTTCGCAGTAGTAAAAAGATAGGCGTAACTGTTTAAAGTAAGGTCTGTTTAGAGAATTAGGGGTAGAATTAAAAAGAAGGACTGTTTTGATGCATTAAGAGGAGTAGGGGTAGTTTAAGCATAGTAGGGGCAGATTAACAAATATGAAAGATTATGAATCGTTTGGATTGGTTGCTACAAAAACCAATACTTCACAATAGTAAAAAGTTAGGCGTAATTGTTGAAAGTAAGGGCTATTTAGAGAATTAGGTGTACCATTAAAAAGAAGGGTTGTTTTGAAGTATTAAGTGAGGTACGGGTAGTTTAAACATAGTAGGGGTAGATCGATAAATATGAAAAATGATGAATCATTCGGACTGGATGCAAAAACCAATCCTTCACAGAAGTTAAAAAATACAGGTAATTGTCGGAAGTAAGGGCTATTTAGATAATTAGGGGTAGGATTAAAAAGAATAGTAGTTTTGATGTATTAAGAGAAGTAGGGGTAGTTTAAGCATAGTAGGGGTAGATCGACAAAAATGAAAGACGATGAATCGTTTGGATTGGGTGCTACAAAAACCAACCCTTCACTGTAGTTAAAAAATTGGGGTTATTGTTGTAAGTAATGGTTATTTTGTCAATTAGGGGTAGGATTAAACAGAAGGGTTGTTTTGAAGTATTAAGAGAAGTAGGGTAGTTTAAGAGTAGTAGGGTTACATCGAAAAATATGAAAGATTATGAATCGTTTGGATTGGGTGTTGCAAAAACCAACACTTCACAGTAGAAAAAAGATAGGCATAATTGTTGGAAGTAAGGGCTATTTAGAAAATTAGGGGTATGATTTAAAAGAAGGATTGTTTTGAAGTATTAAGATAAGTAGGGCTAGTTTAAGCATAGTAGGGGTAGATCGGCAAATATGAAAGATTATGAATCTTTTGGATTGGTTGGTGCAAAAACCAACCCTTCAAAGTAGTAAATAGATAGGCGTAATTGTTGGAAGTAAGTTGTATCTAGAAAATTAGGGATTGGATTAAAAAGAAGTCTTGTTTTGAAGTATTAAGAGAAGTATGAGTAGTTTAAGCATAGTAGGGGAAGATTGGCAAATGTGAATGATGATGAATCATTTGGATTGGATCGACAAATATGAAAGATTATGAATCCTTTGGATTGGGTGCTGCAGAAACCAACCCTTCGCAGTAGTTAAAAAATAGGGGTACTTGTTGGAAGTAAGGGCTATCGGGAGAATTAGGGGTGGACTAAAAATAAAGAATATTTTGAAGTATTAAGAGAAGTATGGGTAGTTTAAGCATAGTAGGGGTAGATCAGAAAATATGAAAGATGATGAATGATTTCGATTGGGTGCCGCAAGAACCAATCCTTCAAAATAGTTAAAAAATAGGGGTAACTATAGGAAGGAAGGGATATTTACAGAATTAGAGGTAGGATTAAAAAGAAGATCTGTTTTGAAGCATTAAGAGAAGTAGGGGTAGTTTAAGCATACTAGGGGAAGATCGACAAATATGAAAGATTATGTATTGGGTTCTACAAAAACCAACCCTTAACTGTAGTAAAAAGATAGGCGTAATTTTTGGAAGTAAGGGCTATTTAGAGAATTAGGGGTAGGATTAAAAAGGATTGTTCTAAAGTGTTAAGAGAAGTAGGGATACATTATGCATTGTAGGGGTAGATCGATACATATGAAAGATGACGAATCATTTAGATTGGGTGATGCAAAAACCAACCCTTCACAGAAGTTAAAAAATAGGGGTAATTGTTGGAAGTAAGGGATATTTAGAGAATTAGGGGTAGGATTAAAAAGATGGGTTGTTTTGAGGTATTAAGAGAAGCAGGGGTAGTTTAAGCGTAGTAGGGGTTGACCGACAAATATGAAAGATGATGAATCATTTAGATTGGGTGTTGCAAAAACCATCCCTTCAAAGTAGTTAAAAAATAGGGGTAATTATTGGAAGTAATGGCTAATTAGAGAATTAGGGGTAGGATTAAACAGAAGGGCTGTTTTGAAGTATTAAGAGAAGTAGGGATGGTATAAGCATAGTAGGGTTAGATCGACAAATATGAAAGATTATGAATCGTTTGGGTTGGTTGCTGCAAAAACCAACCCTTCACAGTAGTAAAAAGATAGGCGTAATTGTTGGAAGTAAGGTCTATTTAGAGAATTAGGGGTAGGATTAAAAAGAAGGGTTGTTTTGTAGTATTAAGTGAAGTATGGGTAGTTTAAGCGTAGTAGGGGTAGATTGACACATATGAAAGATGTTGAATCATTTGGATTGGATCGACAAATATGAAAGATGATGAACCATTTGGTTTGGGTGCTGCAAAAACCAACCCTACACAAAAGTTAAAAAATAGGGGTAATTGTTGGAAGTAAGGGCTATTTAGAGAATCAGGGTTAGGAATAAAGAGAAAGACTGTTTTGAAATATGGGTAGTTTAAGCATAGTAGGGGTAGACCGACAAATATGAAAGATGATGAATCATTTGGATTGGGTGCCGCAAAAACCAATCCTTCACAATAGTGAAAAAATAGGGGTAATTGTTGGAAGGAAGGGCTATTTAGAGAATTAGGGTTAGGATTAAAAAGAAGAGTTGTTTTGAAGTATTAAGAGAAGTATGGGTAGTTTAAGCATACCGGGGGAAGATCGACAAATATGAAAGATTATGTATCGTTTGAATTGGGTTCTGCAAAAACCAACCCTTCACAGTAGTAAAAAGATAAGCGTAATTGTTGAAAGTAAGGGCTATATAGAGAATTAGGGGTAGGATTAAAAAGGACTGTTTTGAAATGTTAAGAGAAGTAGGGGTAGATTAAGCATAGTACGGGTAGATCGACCAATATGAAAGATGACGAATCATTTAGATTGGGTGATGCAAAAACCAACCCTTCATAGAAGTTCAAAAATAGGGGTAATTGTTGGAAGTAAGGGCTATTTAGAGAATTAGGGGTAGGAATAAAAAGAAGGGTCGTTTTGAAATATTAAGAGAAGTAGGTGTAGTTTAAGCATAATAGTGGTAGATCGACAAATATGAAAGATGATGAATCATTTAGATTGCGTGCTGCAATAACCATCCCCTCACAGTAGTTAAAAAATAGGGTAATTTTTGGAATTAATGGTTATTTAGAGAATTAGGGGTAGGATTAAATAGAAGGGTTGTTTTGAAGTATTAAGAGAAGTAGGGGTAGTTTAAGCACAGTAGGGATAGATCGACAAATATAAACGATGATGAATCATATGGATTGGGTGCTGCAAAAACCAACCCTTCACAGAAGTTAAGAAATTAGCGTAATTGTTGGAAGTAACGGCTATTTAGAGAATTAAGGGTAGGATTAAAAACGAGGACTATTTTGATGTATTAAGATAAGTAGGGGTAGTTTAAGCATAGTAGGGGTAGATCGACAAATATGAAAAACTATGAATCGTTTGGATTGTTTGCTGCAAAAATGAACCCTTAATAGTAGTAAAAAGATAGGCTTTATTGTTGGAAGTAAGGGCTATATAGAGAATTTGTGGTAGGATTAAAAAGAAGGGTTGTTATGAAGTATTAAGTGAAGTATGGGTAGTTTAAGCATAGTAGGGGTAGATTGAAAAATATTAAAGATGATGAATCATTTGGATTGGATTGATAAATATGAAAGATGACGAATCATTTGGATTGGCTGCCGCAAAAACCAGCCCTGCACCAATGTTAAAAAATAGGAATAATTGTTGAAAGTAAAGGCTATTTAGATATTTAGGGGTAGGATTAAAAAGAGTAGTTGTTTTGATGTATTAAGAGAAGTAGTGGTAGTTTAAGCATAGTAGTGGTAAATCGACAAATATGAAAGATGATGAATTGTTTGGCTTGGGTGCTGCAAAAACTAACCCTTCACAGTAGTTAAAAAATAGGGTAATTGTTGGAAGTAATGGCAATTTAGAAAATTAGGGCAAGGATTAAACAGAAGGGCTGATTCGAAGTATTAAGAGAGGTATGTGTAGTTTAAGAATTGTAGGGGTAGATCGACAAATATGAAAGATTATGAATTGTTTGGATCGGGTGTTGCAAAAACCAACCCTTCATAGTAGTAAAAAGATTGGCGTAATTTTTGAAAGTAAGGGCTATTTAGAGAATCGTGGGTAGGATTAAAAAGAAGGACTGTTTTGAAGTATAAAGAGAAGTAGGGGTAGTTTAAGCATAGTAGGGGTAGATCGACTAATATGAAAGATTATGAATTGTTTGGTTTGGTTTCTGCAAAAACCAACCCTTCACAGTAGTGAAAAATAGGCGTAATTGTTGGAAGTAAGGGCTATATAGAGAATTTGGGGTAGAATTAAAAAGAAGCGTTATTTTGAAGTATTAAGAGAAGTATGGTTAGTTTATGCATAGTAGGGGTAGATCGACAAATATGAAAGATGATGAATCATTTGGATTGGATCGACAAATATGAAAGACGATGAATCATTTGGATTGGGCGCTACAAAAACCAACCCTTCACAGTAGTTAAATAATAGGGGGAGTTGTTGGAAGTAAGGGCTATTTAGATAATTAGGGGTAGGATTAACAAGAAAGACGGTTTTGAAGTATTAAGAGAAGCATGGGTAGTTTAAGCATAGTGGGGGTATATCGACAAATATGAAAGACGATGAATCATTTGGAGTGGGTGCCACAAAAACCAATCCTTCACAATAGTTAAAAAACAGGGGTAATTGTTGGAAGTAAGGCCGATTTAGAGAATTAGAGGTAGGATTAAAAAGAAGGACAGTTTTGAAGCATTAAGAGAAGTGGGGGTAGTTTAAGCGTAGTAGGAGTAGATCGACAAATATGAAAGATTACGAATTGTTTGGATTGGTTTCTGCAAAAACCAACCCTTCACAGTAGTGAAAAATAGGCATAATTGTTGGAAGTAAGGGCAATTTAGATAATAAGGGTAGGATTAAAAAGAAGTGTTGTTTTGAACTATTAAGAGAAGTATGGTTTGTTTAAGCAAAGTAGGTGTAGATCGACAAATACGAAAGATGATGAATCGTTTGGATTGGATCGACAAATATGAAAGATGATGAATCATTTGGATTGGGTGCTACAAAAACCAACACTTCACAGTAGTTAAATAATGGGAGGAATTGTTGGAAATCAGGGCTATTTAGAGAATTAGGGGTAGGAATAAAAAGAAGGACTGTTTTGAAGTATTAAGAGAATTATGGGTAGTTTAAGCATAGTAGGGGTAGATAGATAAATATGAAAGATGATGAATCATTTAGGTTGGGTGCCGCAAAAACCAATCCTTCACAATAGTTAAAAAATAGGGGTAATTGTTGGAAGGAAGGGCTATTTCGAGAATTAGGGGTTGGATTAAAAAGAAGAGCTGTTTTGAAGAATTAAGAGAAGTAGGTATAGTTTAAGCATACTAGGGGAAGATTGAGAAAAATGAAAGAATATGTATCGTTTGGATTGGGTTATGCAAAAACCAACCCTTCAAAGTAGGAAAAAGATTGGTGTAATTGTTGGAAGTAAGGCTATTTAGAGAATTAGGGGTAGGATTAAAAAGAAGGGTTGTTTTGAAGTATTAAGAGAAGTAGGGCTAGTTTGAAGCATAGTAGGGGTAGATCGACAAATATGAAAGATTATGAATCGTTTGGATTGGGTGCTGCAAAAACGAACCCTTGACAGTAGTATAAAGATAGGCGTAATTATTGGAAGTATGGGCTATCTATGGAATTTGGGTTAGGGCTAAAAAGAAATGTTGTTATTAAGTATTAAGAGAAGTATTGGTAGTTTAAGCATAGTAGGGGTAGATCGACAAATATGAAAGATGATGAATCATTTGGATTGGATCGACAAATATGAAAGATGATGAATCATTTGGATTGGGTACTACAAAAACAAACCCTTCACAGTAGTTAACAAATAGGGGAAATTGTTGGAATAAAGGTCTATTTAGAGAACTAGGGGTAGTAATTAAAAGAAGAGTTGTTTTGAAGTATTAAGAGAAGTAGGTGTAGTTTAAGCATAGTAGGGGTATATCGACAAATATGAAAGACGATGAATCTTTTGGATTGGGTGCTGCAAAAACCAACCCTTCACAGTAGTTTCAAAAATAGGGGTAATTGTTTGAAATAAAGGTTATTAGAGATTAAGGGGTAGGATTAAACAGAAGGGCTGTTTTGAAGTAGTAAGAGAAGTAGGGGTAGTTTTAGCATGGTTGTGGTAGACCGAAAAATATGAAAGATTATGAATCGTTTGGAAAGGGTGCTGCAAAAACCAACCCTTCACAGTAGTAAAAAGACTGGCATAATTGTTGGAAGTAAGGGCTATTTAGAGAATTAAGGGTAGGATTATAAACAAGGACTGTTTTTATGTATTCAGAGAAGTAGTGGTAGTTTAAGCATAGTAGGTGCAGATTGACAAATATGAAATATTATGAATCATTTGGATTGTTTGCTGCAAAAACCAACCCTTCATAATACTAAAAAGATAGGCGTAATTGTAGGAAGTAAGGGCTATTTAGAGAATTAGGGGTAGGATTAAAAAGAAGGGTTGTTTTGAAGTATTAAGTGAAGTATGGGTAGTTTAAGCATAGTAGGGGTCGATTGACAAATATGAAAGATGATGAATCATTTGGATTGGATCGACAAATATGAAAGACGATGAATCATTTGGATTCGGTGCTGCAAAAACCAACCCTACAAAGATGTTAAAAAATAGGGGTAATTTTTGGAAGTAAGGGCTATTTAGAGATTTAGGGGTAGAATTAAAAAGAATAGTTGTTTTGAAGTATTAAGAGAAGTAGGGGTAGTTTAAGCATAGTAGGGGTAAATCGAAATATATGAAAGATGATGAATCGTTTGGATTGGGTGCTGCAAAAACTAACTCTTCACAATAGTTAAAAAATAGGGGTTGTTGTTGGAAGTAATGGCTATTTAGAAAATTAGGGGTAGGATTAAACAGAAGGGCTATTTTGAAGTATTAAGAGAAGTAGGGGTAGTTTAGCATGGTAGGGGTTGATTGACAAATATGAAAGATTATGAATTGTTTGGATTGGGTGCTTCAAAAACCAACCCTTCACAGTAGTAAAAAGACTGGCATAATTGTTGGAAGTAAGGGCAATTTAGCGAATTAAGGGTAGGATTAAAAACAAGGACTATTTTTATGTATTCAGAGAAGTAGTGGTAGTTTAAGCATAGTAGGTGTAGATCGACAAATATGAAATATTATGAATCATTTGGATTGTTTGCTGCAAAAACCAACCCTTCATAATAGTACAAGATAGGCGTAATTGTTGGAAGTAAGGGCTATTTAGATAATTAGGGGTAGGATTAAAAAGAAGTGTTCTTTTGAAGTATTAAGAAAAGTATGGGTAGTTTAAGCATAGTAGGGGTAGATCGACAAACATAAAAGATGATGAATCATTTCAATTGGGTGCTGTAAAACCAACCCTTCACAGTAGTTAAAAAATAGGGGTAATTGTTGGAAGTAAGGACTATTTAGAGAATTAGGGGTAGGACTAAAAAGAAGGACTGTTTTGAAGTATAAAGAGAAGTATGGGTAGTTTAAGCATAGTAGGTGTAAATCGACAAATATGTAAGATGATGAATCAATTGGATTGGGTGCCGCAAAAACCAATCCATCACAATAGTTAAAAAATAGGGGTAATTGTTGGAAGGAAGGGATATTTAGAGAATTAGGCGTTGGATTAAAAAGAAGAGCCATTTTGAAGTATTAAGAGAAGTAGGGATAGTTTAAACATACTAGGGGAAGATCGACAAATATGAAACATTATGTATCGTTTGGATTAGTTCTGTAAAAACCGACCCTTCACAGTAGTAAAAAAGAAAGGCGTAATTGTTGGAAGTAAGGGCTATTTAGAGAATTAGGGGTAGGATTAAAAGGACTGTTTTGAAGTATTAAGAGAAGTAGGGGTAGTTTTAAGCATAGTAGGGGTAGATCGACAAATATGAAAGATTATGAATCGTTTGGACTGGTCGCAGCAAAAACCAACCCTTCATAGTAGTAAAACGATAGGTGTAATTGTTGGAAGTAAGGGCTATTTAGAGAATTAGGGGTAGGATTAAAAAGATGTGTCGTTTTGAAGAATTAAGGGAAGTATGGGTAGTTTAAGCATAGAAGGAATAGATCGCCAAATATGAAAGATGATGAATCATTTGGATTGGATCGACAAATATGAAAGATGATGAATCATTTGGATTGGGTGCTGCAAAAACCAACCCTTCAAAGTAGTTAAAAAAAATAGGGGTAATTGTTGGAAGTATGGGCTACTTATTGAATTAGGGGTAGGACTAAAAAGAAGGATTGTTTTGAAGTATTAAGAGAAGTATGAGTAGTTTAAGCATAGTAGGGGTAAATTGACAAATATGAAAGATGGTGAATACTTTGGATTGGGTGCCGCAAAAACAAATCCATCACAATAGTTAAAAAATAGGGTTAATTGTTGGAAGGAAGGGCTATTTAGAGAATAAAGGGTCGGATTAAAAAGAAGAGTTGTTTTGAAGTATTAAGAGAAGAAGGGATAATTTAAGCATACTAGGGGAAGATCGACAAATATGAAATATTATGTATCGTTTGGATTGGATTTCCAAAAACCAACCATTCACTGTAGTAAAAAGATAGGCGTAGTTGTTGGAAGTAAGGGCTATTTAGAGAATTAGGGGTAGGATTAAAAAGAAGGACTATTTTAAAGTATTAAGAGAAGTAGGGGTAGTTTTATGTATAGCAGGGGTAGCTCGACAAATATGAAAGATTATGAATCGTTTGGATTGGTTGCTGCAAAAAACAACCCTTCACAGTACTAAAAAAGATGGGCGTCATTGTTGGAAGTAAGTGCTATTTAGAGAATTAGTGGTAGGATTAAAAAGAAGTGTTGTTTTGAAGTATTAAGAGAAGTATGGGTAGTTTAAGCATAGTAGGGGTAGATCGACAAATATGAAAAATGATGAATCATTTGGATTGGATCGACAAATATGAAAGACGATGAATCATTTGGATTGGGTGCTGCAAAAACCAACCCTTCACAATAGTTAAAAAATAGTGTAATTATTGGAAGTAAGGGCTATTTAAAGAAATAGAGGTAGGAACAAAAAGAAGGGTTGTTTTGAAGTATTAGGAGAAGTAGAGGTAGTTTAAACAAAGTAGGGGTAGATCGACAAATATAAAAGATGATGAATCGTTTGGATTGGGTGCTGCAAAAACCAACCCTTCACAGTAGTTAAAAAATAAGGGTAATTGTCGGAAGTAATTGCAATTTAGAGAATTAGGCGTAGGATTAAACGGAAGGGCTGTTCTGAAGTATTAAAAGAAGTAGGGGTAGTTTAAGCATAGTACGGGTAGATCGACAAATATGAAAGATTATGAATCACTTGCTTTGGCTGATGCAAAAACCAACCCTTCACAGCAGTAAAAAGATATGCGTTATTTTTGGAAGTAAGGTCTATTTAGAGAATTAGGGGTAGGATTAAAACGAAGGGTTGTTTTGAAGTATTAAGAGAAGTAGGGGTAGTTTAAACATAGTAGGGGAAGATCGACAAATATGAAAGATTATGAATAGTTTGGATTGGTTGCTGCAAAAATCAACCCTTCACAGTAGTAAAAAGATAGGCGTTATTATTTGAAGTAAGGGCTATTTAGAGAATTAGTTGTATGATTAAAAAGAAGTGTTGTTTTGAAGTATTAAAAGAAGTATGGCTAGTTTAAGTATAGTAGGGGTAGATCGACAAATATGAAAGATGATGAATCATTTGGATTGGATCGACAAATATGAAAGATGATGAATCATTTGGATTGTATCGTGGGTGCTGCAAAAACCAACCCTTCACTGTAGTTAAACAATAGGGGTAATTGTTGGAAGTAAGGGCTATTTTGAGAATTAGGTGTAGGACTAAAAATAAGGACTATTTTGAAGTATTAAGAGAAGTACGGGTAGTTTAAGCATAGTAGGGGTAGATTGACAAATATGCCAGATGATGAATCATTTGGACTGGGTGCAGCAAAAACTAATCCTTCACAATAGTTAAAAAATAGGGGTAATTGTTGGGAGGAATAGCTATTTAGGGAATTAGGGGTAGGATTAAAAAGAAGAGTTGTTTTAAAGTATTAAGAGAAGTATGGGTAGTTTAAGCATACTAGGGGAAGATCGGAAAATATGAAAGATTATGTATCATTTGGATTGTGTTCTGCAAAAAACAACCCTTCAAATTAGTAAAAAGATAGGCGTAATTGTTGGAAGTAAGGGTTATTTAGAGAATTAGGGTTAGAATTAAAAGGAAGGACTGTTTTGAAGTGTTAAGAGAAGTAGAGGTAGATTAAGCATAGTAGGGGTAGATCGACAAATATGAAAGATGACGAATCATTTTGATTGGGTGATGCAAAAACCAACCCTTGACAGAAGTTACAAAATAGGAGTAATTGTTGGATGTAAGTGTTATATAGAGAATTAGGGGTAGGATTAAAAAGAACGGTTGTTTTGAAGTATTAAGAGAAATAGGGGTAGTTTAAGCATAGTTAGGGTAGATCCACAAATATGAAAGATGATGAATCATTTGTTGAGTCAAGGAATTTTGATTTATGTCAAAGTAATGCGCGATGATCAAGAAAAAGGCGACATTTTTAACACGCCATAAATTTTAATATTAATGTTAACAAATTAAAGAATAATTAATCTTAGATGTGAGAATTAAGGGAAAAGGGTTGCGCCATTATGTTCGTCTCGGAATTTTGGTTGAGATAGAGTCCGAGTTGGCAAGAATTGGACTTCGTATAAAGAAGTTATGGTCATCGGAAGTTTCATTAAAATTCAAATAGATTTCAGAAATTCAAATTCAAACTCAGATTAGGCTAGGCGGGAAAATTCCCGCCAGGGGCCAGGTCGACCAAGGGGTCGACCTACCCATACAGATCGACCAAGGGGTCCACCTACCCCACCTCCCCCCGCGAGCAGATTTGAGTGATGAGGATTTTGTGACTGGTTGCTGAGTCATTAGGGTTTCTGGATAGTTCTGATCTAGTCTGAATTGTTGAGGTTAATCCTAGGTTGATCGGATGGCCTAAATTAATCCTAAATTCTATATAAACACATGTAGACTCAAACCCTAAAATCAAATAAAAATTAAAACCATAGCCGTCATGCTGTCACCTTGCAACCTAGAGTAGCCGTCACCAACTAGAGGAAAAGTGAAGCTAATCAACTCAATTCAATTCTACTCTAATCTAAACAACAACGAATTGGTCTACTTCAAAGGAGAGCTTAATCAATTTCAGAACTCAGATTTCAGAACTCAGATTTCAGAACTCAAGACCTTCTTTGAGTAGTAAGTTCGATTTCTTTAACAAAATAATTGTTAAATTAATCATGATATGTTTATATGTTGGATTATAAGTTTGTGATTGTAAATCATTGACTGCTATGATATTATCTATGTTGTAAATTGTTAGATCGAAATTTGGACCTAACACCCAAGTTATTATGAACAGTAGATAATTTCGAATGAAGAACAAGGAAAAAGAAAATAACACTCAGAATTTATAGTGGTTCGGCGTTAACGAGCCTACGTCCACTTTATATGTTGTTGATTATGCTTTCGAAGCTAATACAACAATGGTTTCTCTCAATATTTCAGTAGTTTGACAACAATGGCGGATGTAGTACTCAATATTGCCAAAAAAGATCCCGAAAAATGCCAAGCTCTGGGCTATTTATAGCTGATTTTGTCAGGCGGATCGTGGACACGTGGCGCGAATCCCGAGAACCTCGGATCGGATCTCTGCCATTGGAGAAATGGTCAAACTAGCCATTGTGGACAGGTGTCGTGATTTGCTTGAACATCGGATCGTGCAGATGGGGGAGAATCGGTCTAAGTGACGGTTAGGGACACGCATCGCCAGATCCGTGCGATTCGGATCGCTAAAGACTAGCTCGTGCTTGAACATGTCAGAGGGTTCTCCATGCACCAGGAGATCGGATCGGTTCGCTTGGGATAACAACGTGAGTTTGAATCGGATCGTCCGGTTGTATCGTTCTCTAATGAGAAGGGGTACGCGAATCGATCTTGGGCGAGACGATGGTACGCGAATCGATCTTGGGCGAGACGATGGTACGCGAATCGATCTTGGGCGAAACGATGATGCGCGATCCATTCATTCATGTTCTTAGATACTGTGGTTTCCTGCTCTCCTCTTACGAATGATCCTGGGTGGCTTGGTCAAAAAGCGAGCCAACATTTTGCCCCCTCGAAGTATGTTTTATCGATGATGGAACATGCTTCGAAGATTCTCATTTACCTTCTCCTGAAGGGGCGCAAATCAACAGTCGCATTGGTTCAAATCGACACATGTATGAATCGGATCGCCATAGGCTGACACGGTCCGATTTGGTCATCTGCTCGTCTCGTGCCGAGTACCTAGGCCTTTGTGTGTAACGGGGCGTATTTTCCTTCGAGCCGTGTTGGGCTTTGAGTTTTGTGGGCCATCGTTTAAAAGCGGTCCTCGGGCTTCTATGCGATTCCATCTTTGGATCGTGGCCTGCATGGTGCTTCGTGGACCGAATAAGACAAAGAAGGGGAGACAAACGGTCACCTTCTTTGCCTATATAAGCCGACCCCCTCCCCTTCATTCTCCTTCTTCTTTCTTTTCAACCGAATCGTTTCGCCTACGTTATCCAGGAGCGAACCCAAATCTTTTGACCCTTCGAAAATCCAAGCATTCTTTCAATCCTTAGAAAGGTAACTCCACTAAAAGTATTCTTATTTGCGAACGCCGCTCTTCCTCGAATTTTCTTGACTGGAAACGGTGAGAATCCGTGCTTTTCTGACGAGATCATCAAAGTGCCATGGCCAAGTGACGTAGAGCTTGGAGTTCGAAGAAGGAAAGGAGAGGAGGAAAACGGAGGAGGAAGAAGAAGAAGACAGAAGGCCGTTTCGGTTCGTGGTCAAAGATGGGAGACGAACGCGAGTGGCGAGACAACAGATCGAGGTGGCCACGAAGGGACGGATCGTGGGAGTCGCAACGGTTCATGAAGGGGCGATCCCTTCATCCGGCGATTCGATGGGGGGCGATTCCTACACTCCGCGAGTCGAAGGGGGGGGGGGGGGCGATCCCTATACTTTGCGATCCGTCCTACAGCTGACGATACGAAGAAATTTCAGACTTTAATCAACGCCTTGTCACCATAAAACTTTGAACAGTTAGGCTAGAACCGCGACGTTGGACTTTCTGGACTAAATGACCTCATGATTTGACTGCATATGACGACTGACGACTTCTGATAACCTTGACTGCTTTCATGCTTTATTATTATTTTTAATGACGCGCACACACAAGCACACACACCGGCACTTGCACACACGGGGGACGGGTAGTGTTAATCTTATTGTTCATATTTTCTCGTCCTAGCAGCAATGTCGAACGATCACTCTTCCTCAAGATCTGTAGCAGAAGCGGAATCCGAGACTCCTGAACAGTATAATCCTCAAATTCCTCCAATCAATCCGGGAGGTGAAGATTCTGGAACTGAGTATGAAGCCACAGAATCAGATCCGACAGAAAGTACTTCATCCAGCAGCAACTCTGAGTCTGACGAGCGAGCTCTGGACGAAATCCCAGGCGCAGTCGGGATAGACAAATTCTCTGATTCTTTAGCGTCCAAGCTTGACGAGATAAAACTCAAGAGAATCTGCTTAAGACACGGCATTCCTTGGGACGATGTCCTGACGCCCGGAAGCGAAAATAGACCCCATCTAGCACCGGAAGGGTATATGGCGATTAGTCGAACAATGTGTCTGGTAGGAGCTATCCCTCCGTTCCCTCCGTTTACCATCGAGACTTTAAGACGGCTGGGCATCGCTCCGATGCAGCTTCATCCAAACGCCTACGTATCGTTATACACCTTGTACATTGCATATGCGGAGATCTTACATGCCGAACTTAAATTTAAAGATTTGACATTCTTCTTTCTTTTCAAGCACCGTTCTTCGGCAACTCCAAACTTCTCCTTCTTTGAGTCAGTGGCGAATAGGAAGGTCTTATACGATGGGTACAGCAATATAGGAGATCCCAAATCAGACTGGTTTTATATCAAGAGACAGGCCGGATGCTCACGAAGATGGCTTAAATCAAGTAAGCTTCGATCATATAATCGAATATCTTGCTCGAGGAGTCTAAGTACTAATATTCTTCCGCTTTTTCCTTCGTTTCGAACAGATCATGTCTTCCCGAAAACGGAGGGTCCTCTATACAGCAATCGGTTAGCCATCCTTTCACAAAGCAGATCCGACTTTCTAAGGATCAAAAAATGCATTACTGATGACAATCTCCATAAGCATCGCCTCCTAGACAGAAGATTTGGACTTGGCACCGGCGGCAAACCCTATAAGTACTTGCCCCCAGCAGAGGGAGAGGGAACTTCACAAGCGGTAGAAACAACTAAATTTCGCAAAAGTCCTTCTCCGATAGTCATCCAAGACGACGAAGACTTGAATATATACAGAGGGGACGAGTCCCGTGGTGATGTGTCAAAGGAAATCCATACCTCTGCCCCAATGGACACTGTTGGCGATGACGACTTGACAGAAGAACGGTTATTTGACGAACTGAATAAAATCCCTTTACCCGATATCCAATATACAGAAAAAGACTTCGGCGAGGAGCCTTTCTTTTCTGCTCCCGAACAGGCGATTGCTTCAACAATGGAACGGGAAACGGGTCAGATGAGTCTGTCTCCAGGCCCGGGTCTGTTAGGGGGAATTATATGGGATGCACACCTCACACACACTACCGGACCTTGCACTATTATATCGTGAATATTCAAAGTTATAATATGCTCTTCTTTTCTTTTTACAGGAGCGATGGCTCGCAGGAAGTCTTATTCGTACCGTTCTCTCCGCGAAGGCACCCCCAGCCTTCGTCCGGGTACTGAGCGCCCTCGCGGTCCTCCTCATAGGCTGAGCTCGTCACAACCTCGATCTCCACCCAAATCAACCTCTACCAGGCCTTCGAGTCATCCGACAATTCCGACCGGGGGAAAGACGCTTCCAAAAGAGTTGACTCCTCCAAAGAGTGCGCCTTCCCACAGTCGGTCGTCCAAAAGGCGTCACGAATCCAAAGATAGGTACAGAGATTCATCGAAAGAAGCTGAGCAAGAAAGAAGTGACATTGTCCCCACCAGCCAACTAGAGTTAGCTGCCCCCGGTTCACGGTATTACGTCCATGGTCCCGAGATCCAAGGTAGGCTAGAAAAGCTACGGGAACAATTTCCAGGCATATTCTTTGATAGGATGGTCTTTGTTCCTACCTTGGAACCGGTTCCTAAAAACTGGGATAGTGAAGTTATCGGGCACATTCGTCATGTGCCCAAGCAGTACGAGATGATGAAAAAGCATGTCGTTAACCATTCGGAAGTCATACGGACACTTGAAATAGAAGCGCACAGATCCAAAGCACAACTCGAAAATAATGAAAGGGCTAGGACGAAATTGGATAAGGATCTGGAAGACGCTCAGGCCCGGCTTGCTCTAGCACGGAGGGAGACTGCAAATTATAAGACTGAATCGGAAAATGCCAAGCAGTGCTTTCATTCAGAACTGGATTCCAATAGCCAAGAAAAGATGGCTTTAAAAAAGGAGGTTGAAGATCTCAAGATGGCCAATATCGAGTTGAAAACAGCACGAGATCATTTCGAAGCTGAGAAGGCTGCATGGGAGGCGGAAAAAGCGAGCTTGAAAGAAAGTTTAGCCCTGGCAAAAGAAGAAACGGTGATTTTGAACGACCAGGTTTCAGATGCGGAAAGGAGGGCAGCCCTAGCCGAAAAGAACGTTGAAAGTGCCCTCGAATTGGCCACTGCTTCTAACAACAAGCTCCTCGAAAGAGAGAAAGAAATCGAGGGGTTTGAGGAGATGATTTTTGATTTCCTTGGCCAGGTTCTCAAAACTCGCAATATCTCATGGATCCCGGATTATCATGTTACTTTGGCCAACTTATGGGATTCCATCGTGGAGGGCGAAAAATACAGACTGGGTGTCGAAGAGATCAACGAGGATGAATTGATGAAGAGCATCCTTAGAGACAACGAGCCTGAGGACCTGGCAGAGGGTCGTCGCCTAATCTTGGCGGAAATGGAAAAGGAAAGAACCTTGGCTAAAGGTAAAAGCAAAATTGACGAAGGTTCCAGTTCCGCCGCGAAGCCTAAAACTTCCGGGGTCGAGGAGTACCATCATGATGATCCGCTAATCCCTTTGGGCCTAACTCCCGTGGTTGTCGGAGCATCCGGAACTACTCAAGAGGGAGGATCTGCTGAAGGTATCTCTCTCCTTTCCCCGCAATTTGTTAAAGCAATTACAAATTGTCGTCGTCTGGCAGGAGAACCAATTGAGTTACTAATGTGTGTCTCTCATAATGGAGGTGGTGAGCCCGTTGATAAGGGCGCTGAAAAAGAGAGAGGAGTGGAGAAGGAGGCCGTCCTGCCGGGTGCCGGTACCGATGTCTCAGAGCGGGTCGAGGTCACAACAGTAGAAGGAAGCATCCCGGCAGCTAGCACCGATGTTCCCAAGGATGTCGAGACCATCGAAGCTTTAAAAGACATGGATGGTCGCCATGTGGAGGACGAAGAGGACATTACCGGCTCCAAAAAGGCCGATGATGATGATGATGAGGAACCTCTGGCCAGCCGAAAAGCCAGACAAGAGAAAGAGTTGGCTTCAAAGAAGGTGGGAGATGAGGCTTTGGACGTGGTCCCTCTTGCAGAGTTCGATCCCAAAACTGGGATGATTATGAAAATCTAGTCCAAGTCCATCAGCCGACAGCTTCACTTTGCAAACCCCGATGACTTTCCGGCTTCCCTTTCCAGTAGAAGCAAGAGAAAAGAGGTGGAAGAGGAAACTTCAGAAGAATCGGATGTTCCCCTCATAGATAAGCGGAAGAGGAAGAAAGGGGACCCATCTGAAGCCGACAAGGAGAGACTGGAGAGGCAGAAACAAGAGAAGAGGGCTAAGCGTAAATAGGATGTTTGTCGATGTTTTGCCTTTAGATTTTCCACTGGCCAGGAAGTGTAATTGTGAGACTGGTCCTCACTTTTTGTTTCTAGGTTGTTCTTTCATTTTGTTGATTCGCAGTACATGAGCAACGGTTTATCTCTCCTTGCATCATTGTGTACCTGTATTCAGATAAACTTTCTATGTTTAATCATTAGCTAACTAATAATAATTACAAAGTAATCAAATGACAAAGAGCCAAAGGAGAATTTTCATATTGTGTTACTGTATTAAAGTTCCGTATATGCATGCGAAAATATGTGCCCCCGGTCAGTTGTCATCATGACGTCTGACGGGGTTTACAGGGAATCGGATAGCCTTATTGGTAGGTTGCCCCCTATTTCTAAATACGGGGGACTTAGAAGATTTCATAGGATAGTTGTTTGGCACCGAATTCCTAATACCTTGATCCATTCTTAATCGGAAACGCTTTTATACTCTCTCTCTCTCTAGAGAGTTAGAGTTCGAGCTCAGCGATTCACTCGCTTCCCGATCCTTCAGCGGGAAAGGAGCTCTTTCTCAGCGCTCAATCGGAGACGCTTTTATACTCTCTCTCTCTCTGGAGAGTTAGAGTTCGAGCTCAGCGATTCACTCGCTTCCCGATCCTTCAGCGGGAAAGGAGCTCTTTCTCAGCGCTCAATCGGAGACGCTTTTATACTCTCTCTCTCTCTGGAGAGTTAGAGTTCGAGCTCAGCGATTCACTCGCTTCCCGATCCTTCAGCGGGAAAGGAGCTCTTTCTCAGCGCTCAATCGGAGACGCTTTTATACTCTCTCTCTCTCTGGAGAGTTAGAGTTCGAGCTCAGCGATTCACTCGCTTCCCGATCCTTCAGCGGGAAAGGAGCTCTTTCTCAGCGCTCAATCGGAGACGCTTTTATACTCTCTCCCTCTCTTTGGAGAGTTAGAGTTCGAGCTCAGCGATTCACTCGCTTCCCGATCCTTCAGCGGGAAAGGAGCTCTTTCTCAGCGCTCAATCGGAGACGCTTTTATACTCTCTCTCTCTGGAGAGTTAGAGTTCGAGCTCAGCGATTCACTCGCTTCCCGATCCTTCAGCGGGAAAGGAGCTCTTTCTCAGCGCTCAATCGGAGACGCCTTTATACTCTCTCTCTTTCCGGAGAGTTAGAGTTTATGCTTAGGCAGCTCTGATCAGGGTACATCGCCGTTATTCGTGGATGTCGATTTTCGTGTCCTTTATACTCTCTCTCTTCTCTGGAGAGTTAGAGTCACGGATTAGGCAGTCTACAATCATGCATTCTCATCAAACTCATCTTCGGGGTATACTTTAACCCATACTCTGTGGATTAAAGCTAGTCGGACAAGCAGTTGGAGCCTTTGCCAAAACTTTGGGTCCCTCCGATTAATCTACGGGATGAACAGTTGGCACCAGACTTCGGGTACCTGGATTATTCATATTGAAAAAATAAACAGGCAAATAAATAAAGGTGTAATAAAGGCAAATAACACACAGTATTTTTATAGTGGTTCGGTCGAATCATGACCTATGTCCACTTTATAATCTCTTGCTTTAAGAAATCAGACTATTCTAGGCAAGTCATGACTTGTACATAGTTTTTTAACAAAGCAAAAGAATAGATTTAAAACTCTCATGTCAAATATGGCCGTAAATGTTGGGCATTCCACACTCTGGGGATTTCCCTTCCATCTACGGTTGCAAGCTTGAAGGTTCCATTATCAAGCTTGCTCAAAATAGAGTACGGTCCTTCCCACTTCGCTCCCATATGAGTTGGGGGTGGAAAGACACGTTTCAGAACCAAGTCTCCGGGTTCCCAGGTTCGGACTCGAACCTTTTTGTTGTAATATCGGGCGACCTGCTGTTTGCATCTCAAAGCACGCAGGTCTGCTTCATCCCTCTTTTCTTCGATCATATCCAGGGACTCAAGGAGCAATTCATTATTGGTCATTGGATCATAATAAGTCACCCGATGAGAAGGTACCTTTATCTCAACCGGGATGACTGCTTCCGTTCCAAAAGCAAGAGAAAACGGGGTGTGTCCTGTTGCCGATTTATATGTCGTCCTGTATGTCCATAGTGCCAAGGGCAATTCATCGGCCCACATGGCCCTAGCCCGCTTCATTCTTCTTTTCAGAATGGACTTAATTACTTTATTTGCGGCTTCGACTTGCCCGTTTGATTGTGGGTGTGCCACGGAGGTGTACCGATTCTCGATGTGGTATTTTTGGCAGAAGTTTCTGAATTCAACACTATCAAACTGAGTCCCATTGTCTGTTATCACAATCTTTGGAATCCCAAATCGACAGATGATGTTTCTTACAATGAAGTTGATCACTCGTTTAGTTGTGATTGTAGTTAGTGGTTCTGCCTCGACCCACTTAGTGAAATAATCTACGGCCACAATAGCGAACTTTGCTCCGCCCCTTGCTATAGGGAGGCTTCCTATGATATCAATTCCCCACATAGCAAAAGGCCACGGACTCATCATTGTTTTTAACTGACTCGGAGGCGCTCTGGGTATCTTTGAGAATCTCTGGCAAGCATCACATCGTCGTGCATATCTCACCGCATCTTTGTTTATGGTAGGCCAGAAATAACCATGCCGCAACACCTTTTTTGCCAGATTTTGCCCTCCAGTGTGGTCGCCACATTCGCCTTCATGGACTTCTTGCAGCACACATTTGATGTCATCGTGGGCTATACACCGAAGGAGGGGCATTGAAAATCCTTGTCTATAAAGAACTCCGCCTTGCAGAACGTATAGGGCGGCTTTACGAATCACTTTACGCCTCTCGCTTTTCTTGGTCGGAAGCGTTCCATCCATTAGGAAATTCTTTATAGGGGTCATCCAGGACTCCCTTTCTGGTTCCGTTTCTAGTACTAGGTCGACTTCCATCTGCTCTATGCTAGGAGACCGAAGTACTTCAACGTGGGCCAGCCTAGTTACTTCAGGATCGCTAGAACTAGCCATCTTTGCCAACTTGTCTGCCTGCTGATTTTCTGACCGCGGAATATGGGATATGCGGTAGTGATCAAATCCATTCAGCAGTTCTTTCACTTTCTTCAAGTATAGAATCAATCTCGCACTTTTAGCTTGGAATCTTCCAGTGACTTGATTCACAACTAACTTGGAGTCGCAGAAGATGTTCAGCTTTGTGACTTCCAGTTCCTTTGCAATCTTCAATCCGGCTATCAGAGCTTCATATTCGGAATCGTTGTTAGTGGCCTGAAACTCCATTCGGATGGCATAGGTTATCAATCGTTTCTCGGGGGTTTCAAGCACTATTCCAACGCCGAATCTTTCGTCGTTTCTAGCGCCGTCAGTATACAATCTTCAGGCATTAGGATCGAAAAGTAACTTTGAAGGTTCCACTTCTTCGTCTGCTATATCTTCTTCAGGAATAGTGAACTCCGCTATGAAGTCGGCTATCACTTGTCCTCGAATTGACCGTCTGGGCTAAAAGTTCAATTCAAATTGACTTAACTCAATATTCCATTTTAGCAACCTTCTGGATGCCTCCGGTCTCTGCAAAACTTGCTTTAGTGGATGATCAGTGTATATGGTGATAGGATGTGCCTGAAAGTAGTGCCGAAGTTTTCGGGAGGAAATCAGTAAACAATAAGCCAGCTTCTCTATCCGTGGATAATTACGCTCTGCTGTTGTCAATTTCTTGCTCACATAATACGCAGGTCTTTGGACCTTATCCTCTTCCCTTACCAACGCTGAGCTGATCGCATGGGACGATACTGCCAAATACACGAATAAATCCTCGTGATCTACGGGTTTGGATAGAATCGGAGGTTTCTCCAAGTGCCTGAGCAAATTCTGAAACGCTTCTACGCAGTCAGGTGTCCATTTAAAGTGGCGTTTTCCTCGTTTTATTAATTCAAAGAACGGAATGCACTTGTCCGTAGCCCTGGAGATAAATCTGCTTAATGCGGCCACTTTTCCGGCAAGGCTTTGCACATCCCTAATTTGCCTAGGTTCCTGAATGTTTCTGATTGCCGCGATCTGGTCTGGATTAATCTCGATACCGCGGGAACTGACAATGAACCCCAGGAATTTTCCAGAAGCGACACCGAACGAACATTTGGTCGGATTGAGTTTCATTCCATATTTTCGAAGAATGCCGAACATCTCTGCCAAGTCAGCAGTGTGTTGAGAAGATCGTTTGGACTTAACCAACATATCGTCAACGTATACTTCCATCGTTTTCCCGATCTGGTTATAGAACATCCTATTGACCAAACGCTGATATGTAGCGCCCGCATTCTTCAAACCGAAGGGCATTACCACATAACAATATAACCCCAGATCGGTAATAAAACTAGTGTGCTCTTGATCTGGAACATGCATCGGAATTTGGTTGTATCCTGAATAAGCATCCATAAATGAGAGAAGCTCGTGACCAGCCGTCGAGTCTACCAACTGGTCAATTCGAGGTAATGGGAAACTATCTTTTGGACAAGCTTTGTTCAAATCTGAGAAGTCGATACACGTTCGCCACTTCCCGTTGGCCTTCTTTACCAGGACTGGGTTCGAAATCCAGTCTGGGTAGGTTGAATCTCTAATAAACCCATTACTCTTTAGCTTTCCAACCTCTTCTTTCAAGGCAGCGGACCTCTCTGGGCCCAGCATTCGCCTTTTTTGCTTTACTGGAGGATGTTCGGGATCAATGCTCAAAGAATGGCTCATGATTGATGGGGATATCCAGCACATGTCCGCGTGGGTCCAAGCGAATACATCCAAGTTGTTCTTTAAGAAATTCGTCAATTCTTCAGCAAGGTTCGGACTTAACTGGGATCCAATCCTAAGGACCTTCTCCGGGTCGCTGTCATCGATTGGCACATCCACAGTTGTCTCGTTGGGAGTCGCCATTCTGCCCCCGGGTTCTTGATCCTCTTTGGGATCTATATCCTCGGGCATCTCTCTGGGCAACTCTCCAACGATTATCCTCTTTGGTTGCTATAAGGTCTCCGCCCCCGAAGGGGGAGAAGTGCCTTTAGTTTCAATATCCCCTCCGTTGCGGAGTAACTTTAGTTCGGTAACATAACATGCTCGTGCAGCAACTTGATCCCCTCTGACGATACCAATGCCAGCTTCGGTGGGGAATTTCAATAGCAAGCACCAGGGGGCTATACAGGCTCTGAACTTTGCGAGAGCCGGTCGGCCCAAGAAGGCATTGTATGGCGATTCAACATCCAAAACCACAAAGGGAAGGATTCTCACTCTCTGGCGTTCTCCTTCCCCAAGTGTAACTGGCAACTCTACATAACCTATCGGAGCGGTGGATGCCCCGTTGAATCCACGGATCCATCCTTGGCAGGGCTTCAAGTCTTTTATTTCAAGATTCATCTGGTCAAAGGCCTTTTTGAAGATAATACTAACGGAACTCCCGTTGTCCACCAGAACCTTATGAACAGTGGCTGGCCCAATGGGTATTGTAATTACAAGTGGATCTTCAGTTGGAGCATGGACTCCGATGCTTTCTCGTTCTCGAAAAACAACATCATCAGTCAACATCTTCTGCTGCTTCACCGGGGTACTGTCCTCGGGGTTGCTACACTCCCCCACTTCGAGGTGTTGTTTGGCTGCATTGACGTATTGATCTAAAGCTTTAGAACTGTGCCCAGCAAGATAAGGTCCACCGATCACGGTATTGATAACAATATTCTTTCCCCTTTGCTGAGCAGTTGGCCTAGTAGCAAGTTGATTTTGATTCTGATTCGGGGGCTGCACTGCTTGCCCCTGTCCCTAGGCGCTACTCTGTATTCATCTAGCTTTCCTTCTCGAAGCAGCCTTTCGACCACGTCCCTCAGGTGATGGCATTCATTCGTTGAATGGCCGTGAATTTGATGAAAGAGACAAAACTTTCCTGTCTCATGCTCTTTTTCTGTCGATTCTCTAGGAGGTGGCCTCTTATTTTGGAGGACTTCGTACGCATCCATGAAAATATTCTCCAAAGTATCATTGATGGGTGTATAACTTTCAAAGGCCCTGGGACGAGTCCTTCTCTGGGATTCGTTCCCTCGACCCCTTTTCCGGTTGTTGCCGTTACCATTGTTATTGTTGTTACCCGGCTGACGGCCGCCCTGATTCTGGTTTCCGTCGTTAACTTCAACTTTCCCCGAGCTGTCTCCAGTCTGTTTGATGGCGACATTGCTCTGAATTTCCTCCTTATCAGTTGTTTTAACCTTTCGGTTTGCGTATACCTCTTCCCAGCGCAGATGTACGTTGGCTTTCTCATAGAATAACTCTCTGGTGTGGGGTGGTTTGCCTGCCAAGTACCTCCCAAATTCAGTGTCCTTATCTACCCCGTCAATCAGTGCTGCGACGATGGTCGGTTCATGAGGATCTTTGACCTCAGTGGCGGCCAAATTGAAACGATCCAGGTACATCTTTAGACTCTCGCTTGGTCGCTGTTTGACCAGGAATAAATCGATCACGCTTTTCGTCTTCTGTGCGTAGATACGGAATTGTTCTACGAACTTCTCGCTCAGTTCCCTGAAGCTAGAAATCGATCTTGCCGACAGGCGAGTGAACCATAGCAAAGCCACGTCTTCCAGGAACATGGGAAACGCTTTACACTTAACCGCGTCAGAAGCGGCGGCAGCGGTCATCGACCAAGAGTATCTCATCAGGTGTTGAATAGGATCAGATCTTTCCGCATATCGATTCATTTGTGGCATGTTGAAGCGCCTTGGAAAAGTCGCATCCAAAATATCATCAGTAAAAGGAGTATGACTGCGGTCAATCCCCAATCTTCGTTCCGCTGTCCGCGGCTGTCGGCGAGAATCTGGTGAACCATGGCTGCAACATTTGCGCTGGTCAAAGGAGGTTCAGGGTCAGTGCCTCTAGCCCGACGAGGTTCTCTGATCTCTCTTCGGGAAGCAGCCACAAAATCCGGGGCTCGGACAGGGCTTCGCTGCCCCCTGTTATCATGAGTGTGCATGCGGCGACGGGGCTGAGGTGGTCTGTTATGCACAGGACTATTCACATTACGGTTTGGGGACCCCGCCCCTAGTTCCTCTTCTTGTGAGGGCAGGGTTCCGAACCGAAACTGTTCTATGTTTTCGTCTCTCTCATATGGTCGCCGCGGAGGTCTCGGCGATTCTTCAGACGAAGAAGAATATACTGGGGTGAGCGGACGGACCGGTGATGCCCTTTGCCTCGCTAATTCGTCAAGTCTTCTATCCATAGCCGTCAAATTCTGCCGCAGGATGGAACTTTCCTGCCTTTGGGCAGCCAACTCATCAAACAACCTATCCCACATTTCGGCGAAGCGAGAGAGATCCCCCTCAGTGACAGGAGCAGCAGGATCATAATGGTCATCATCACTCTCTCTTATGCGTAAAGAGCTCGAACCGGGTCGAGCGGAGGTTCCGGGACGATCGGAATGGGTCATGGGTTCTTTTCCAGGTCGAGTTGTATTCTGACCATCAGTTCGGATAGCTGCCGTTCGTGGAGGGCGATTCGCTGCGCCCCCTTGAGATCGACTCGTGGTCGTGGTACGTGGAGGCTGCGAGGTGTTGCCTCGGGATCGAGTGACAACCCCTTCAGTGGCACGGATCGTCTCGTTCCCATCGACTCGGAACGAGGTGTCTTCGTCGGATCGGATCGCCCCCTGCGCTCCGCAATCCAGAATTTCTTGGTTGCCCAGTTCGTGTACACTCTCCTCAATCGTTTCGTTGGTCTGCGAAGCTTTAGATCTTTTTCCAGCCATGATACTTGAATCGCTGGAATCCTCAAAGAAGCGAATGGTGAAACTTTAAGACTGAGTCTCTCAGTGAAAGCACCAAAAATGTTAGATCGAAATTTGGACCTAACACCCAAGTTATTATGAACAGTAGATAATTTCGAATGAAGAACAAGGAAAAAGAAAATAACACTCAGAATTTATAGTGGTTCGGCGTTAACGAGCCTACGTCCACTTTATA